>OY728159.1:1391278580-1392528580 GCA_963277665.1 Viscum album
CATACTCCAAAAACAATAAATAGGTGGTGAACAAGGCTTATATCTCATGAATATTAAAAGTGAGACAGGATTCCCTTACCTTATACTTTCTTTTAGTCGAGGGTATGTTTAACCTTCTATATAATGACTATAGTATGTTATTAAATTATACTAGAACCATATTCATATTTATGATATCATATATGATTCATTTATTACATTATACTACCCATTTAATAATAATTTCCATGTTATAGTAACATTTTGGGTATTAATTTCTATCTTTATCGTATGTGTTTAACTTGTTATTCTTGATCATATCACTTATATCATGATTTACTTACATCCATAATATAAAAAATTATTTATATTTCATATATATTCAGAATATAAATATGTATAATATATATATATATGAAATATAATACACCGTTTATGGAGATGATAGGTCGTACGTACGGATAAACATTGTTTTCGTTTTCATATCGTATTGAATGGAAGTAAGTGAATGAGATATGTGTCAATACATATATATATATATATAAAGTGGCATTATTATTTCATATATTAAAATTTTATTAATAATATATATTTTTATAATCATCGTTGAATGTTGAACGTGGAAATGAATCTCATCACTTCGTGGAGACAGTAAGTCGTACGTACGCACGATCGATGATAACATTTCCTTAATGATAAAATGGTATAGAATTGGATGGTATAATAATTATACATAAACATTATCATATTATTTTAATTATTTATATACATAATAATAGTCCTTATATCCATCCAAAAAACATAATTTTTAATAACAAATTACACCATGGCATGGAGACAGTAATCTGTACGTACGAACGCATGGTGACTTTGTCATTAATAGGATGGAAAGAATAATGAATATGGTTGTAAAATATTTATAATAACATCTTAGTATGTATAAGGTACTAGATTTATTATCTTATTATGGAAACAACAAAGAAAGTGGAAGTAGAAGAAGATAATAACTTTAAATGAGGTGATAAAATAATCACCTCTTCTTCATGTGCTTCCTTTGGACTTGAAAAAAAGGTCTCTCTAGGTTGGATTTTCGATCCATTTAATGCCTCTAGGTTGATTTCACGGTATTTTTTAGGATATTTTAGAAGGGTTTGGATGATCCAAATTTATTTTTAGGTGTGGGTTTAATATAAGGGGAAGTGTGCATTTATAAGAGAGGTGAAGGGCACTTTAAGAAAATCTTGAAATATTAATTTATTTAATAATTATTTTAGGTTTATAATAGTTCAAAATTTATTTATTCAGAGTTTAAGATGAGAATCAGTCGTGATCCTCTCAACCCATAGGTTTTAGACATGTTTAGTTCACCGTATTAACTTTATCTTTTAGATTTAACCCTTAGTTAAATAGTTTAACACCTACCATGTCTTCTTGTATTCTTACACTATATAGTTAATAAACATACAATAAAATTCTAATATAACTTAAAGTGGTTCAGTAATGAAATATTTAACATTATCTAAGTATTTTGGATGAATCATAGATTTTTAGGGATGTTATGTAATTTAATAAAATAGTGTTTGTTTTAAAAACTCATTTATTTCAATTTTGACACTATTTAGTAATTAATGTTTGTTAAAGTCATAACAACTTGATTCCTTAAAAAATACAATTAAGCAATACTAAAATACCATATTCACCATGAATTTTTTTTTATTTCATAAAAAGTTTCAATTTACATTTATTTTAATATTTATAATATAATTTATTTTAATCTTTCATTAACAATGTAATTACTTCTTCATCATTGTGTCATACAATAATTTAATTATTTAATGTCTAAAAATTATAAATAATATATGATTATGTAGGAAATATTTTTATATTTCTAACGAATTTTTATTATCGAATTTATCTTACGTATAACCTTATATTAAAAATGGTTTAGTTATAAAAACTTGAATTCAACACTTTTAACTCTTCTTTAAATAAAATATAATGAATGTCCTAATATAACCCAAGTGAATCAAAGAGGATCATATTTTTTTCATAATGTTTATTTTGGTTGAAAAAATACTTATCCAATAGAATTATGACATGTGTTGGGTAATTTTATTTTATTATAAGATCGTTTTTACCTTCAATTATCCTATTTACTTTTAACTGTGGTAAATAAAACTCAAAAGTTACTATTCAACAAAAATTATTTTCATCCTATTGAACCACATTTTACTTATTAATGAAAACCATGTACTTAGGATTTTTGAAATTCATTTCACAAAAGCGGTAAAAAAACATTTTATGCTAATTTTCAAATATGCCTAGAATTTGGTTAAATGTGCCTAAAAGGAGGGTTAAAAGATGTTTAAAAAGTTAAATGAAGTTATATATCTAATTCTATTATACAATGACTCAAATTAATTAAATTGTGATAATATATGTATTATGTATCTATTTTTACATTAAGATAAATTTTAATTAAAAATAATTAGTTAAATGAAAATGTCAGTTGTATGTATTATATAGTATTTTTCACTATTCATCAAAAATTGAATGTTTTCAAAAAAATAACAAAAAATTCACCCAAAGATAATTTTGATTTTCGAAATTCAAAAATGAATTCAATTTTTAGGAGAAACTAAAATTAATTTTATTATTGTTCACAAAATGACATAAAAAGTAGTTCTTTTAAGAAAATAGTTTTTCTAAATATATAACTATTTTAACAAAACTTATAAATTTCATTATAAATGTGTTTTATTTTTGTGAAAACATTATAAATAACTTTTAAATTTTATTTTTTACTATTCATATTACAATATTTAATTGATAAATATATATATCATTTAAATAATTATAATACTAATGTGTTGTTTCATAAAAACTCAATCTTGTGTGTATTGTAAGCCAAGTCAGTGTTGCATGCAATATAACCTATTAAATTACTTTAAAGAGATAACATACTATGAAAACATGGGGTGTTACATGCATATCTTCCACCACAAGAATAAATCCATTTCTTTTTCATCATATTTTTTTCATCTTGTTCATTTGTGTTGAATGTATAACCATTAATTACAAAACTAGTGTATGATATAAATTTACATTTAGTCCCTTGGATGGTCATCTAATTTGTTTCACACTTTAATTTTTATTTTCTGATAACTCATTATAAATATTGTCTTGTAACCATCCTATAATCTATTTATTATATGTATTTAATATCCTTACTTTAGCACCTGATGGATTCAAACGTATAAGAACTACATTATGGGTTTCAACATATGAAGAAACATCTACAATATTATGAAAAATGTAAATGTGAACTTTCTACTTCTCTATGATGGAAATTCTATCAATAACTCTTTCAGAAATCCCTTCATCCATAATCAATACATTGTGATGATAATTTGGGATACTGATGCTATCAGCATCTGATAGATAATCAGTAAAGAATTAAAAAACTTCTTCGGAAATATATCATTGTGCAATACAACCTTCTAGACGAATTAGATTCTTGATTTACCATTTCAAAATAATCTTATATAATTCAATGGGGTATATCCATCTATAATATACAAGACCAAACATTTGAACCTCTTTAACCAAGTCATCTATCAAGTGGACCATTATATCAAATAATAATGGTTAGAAGAACATCTCTAATTAACATTAAATAACAGCAATCTCCTTGTTCATTATTAGAAAATTCACTGTTCTATTTCTTTTCTACATATTTATTTGAAAAATAAGTATAGTATGGTTAACGTATTTCAACCATATTATGGAAGAATGAAATGTAAAGCAATGGGAATAAAATATTTCATCAAAAGATGGTATTTGTGTGATTTTAGACCCTATAACTTCAAATTAGTCATTGACATGACATTATTGATATTTGATGAATATACCTTTATAACTTTTAAACTATTAATAAAATTAAAAAATTGAAATTTTTCTTATCTAGAAAGATTGAAAGCTACTAGATGAAGAAAATTATACCACTCAACCTTCACCGGTGCCAACTCTTCCCTTATCTCCATGTCAATTATGTCTAACATAGTATTTATCGCATATTTTTTATTATCAGTAAAATTTCGTAACATGCCAATAACACTATCAAATACATTTTTTTCTACATGTATAATATCAATAAAATGTATAACGTGGAAAATTGGTGCACTAATTCAAAGAAAACTGGTCACTTTTTTCAATATGATTTCATAAGGTTTTTTCAAAAGGGTTTTTTTTAAATAGTTTCAATATATTTTAATTTATTTAATATTTGATCACTTGATAGTGGAGATAGTATTGTACCGTGTTCTTTATTTCCATCAAATCTTTATGTTTGGGATTGGAATTTATGTTTGCAAGTTAAAATTTTACAATTTTCTAAAAACATAGTCTTTGAGAAATATTTTAACTAAACTGAGTGTGTTTATTCTTCACAAATGGGACATTGTAACATTATTTTAATGTTATATCCTAAAATATTTCCATGATCTTAAAATCCATTTATCTTCACAAACAACATGGATCGTAATGTTAATTCTATACTTCTATGAGCATCCTACATCATAGAACCTATATCCCACTTCAATTTCAAATCATTGACAAATAGATCCAAATAGATATCAATATCATTTCTGAGTTTTTTTTGTGTAGAAATAAGAAGTGATGACATAATTTATTTTTTATTTATGCATAACCATGTTGTAAATTTATAATTTACCAACATAAATGGCCTTTTATTGTGAGTACTACTGTATACATAAAAAGGATTTATTCCATCTGTAGAAAATTCCAGACAGAGGATTCATGGCTAATTCCTAAATTCAGGATACCCATACTCAATTTTCTTCCATTTAGGAGAGTATGATGGGTTCTATAGTTTCCCATATTCAATTCCTATATTAGTGTTCCATGTTGATTTTCTAGAGGTTTCCTGAAATCTATATAGTTTTCTAAAATATGAAATGATTAGATAGTACCATTCAAATTTATATGGACATGATACATTTTTCTTGTATCGATTTGTTCCACACATAGGTAATTTTATAAGTGATTCATTCTTATTGAAATAAAATATGAAATCATTTAGATAAGTATATTTTTTTAGATACCATTCCCATTGAACGTATAATTTTTTTAGCATCATATGTTCGATATAGTAACTCATTTTCTTCTGGTATTATTATAACACCTGAGATTTTTATGAGAAATATTTTGTTTTTATGTTATATAAATCATCAATGGAATATTTAACTACACACAACACTAGCTTGCCTTTCTTTACACGCAATCGCGACCTTCCTCGATAGCTTGCGTTGTACGCAATACTGAGTTTCACTAAACAACGATATGCTATTAAAATATTATTAAAACTAGCTGTTATGAATAGTAATACCCACTTTTTGAAATTTTATTTTTCAAAATGGACTTCATTTTTTGATTCGGAATATCGAAATTAGCCTAGGGTGAAATTTTGGTATTTTTCTGAAAACATTCAATTTTTGATGAATAGTGAAAAAACTAGGTTACTATTTAAAAACCGAATTTTTATTTAAGTAATTATTTTTTTATTTAAATTTATTTTAGGTCAAAATTGATACATAATACCTATATAAGTTCAATGTAATTCATTGGATTCATTTTATAATAATTTTAGATATATAAAATTTTATTGAACTTTTCACCGTCTTTTACCCACCTCCTATGAGAATTTGCAAATTCACATAAAATTTAATTTTACCACTTATGTGAGTGGAATTTCAAAAATCTGAGAGACATGGTTAATATCAAGGACTAAAATGTGGTTCAATGAGATGAAAATAATTTTTGGTGAATAGTAACTTTTTACTTTTATTTACCACGGTTAAAAGTAAATAGGGTAATTAAGGGTAAAAATGATATTATTATTACCCTAAAAAATGTCATAATTATATTTTATAAGTGTAATTCGACCAAAAACAACCTTAGGAATAAAATATGACCATTTAGGTCCACTTGGATTAGATTAGGACATTTAATATTATTTTATTTAAAGAAGAGTTAAAATAGTTTAAATTAAAGTTTTATAACTAAAACATTTTTAAAATAGGGTTATATATAAGATAAATTCAACTATAAATATTAATTAGAAATATAAAAAGATTTAATACATAATTTTATTTTATTTATAATTTTTAGGCATTATATAGTTTAATTTATTTATGACACAATGATAATGCAATAATTATCTTATTAATGAAATATTAACATAATTGATGTTATAAATACCCAAATAAATGTAATTTGAGAATATTTATAAATTAAAATAATTTTTTAGGTTAATATAAAATATTATTATTTATTTAATTAATTTTGTTCGAACTAATCATGCTGTTATGATTTTCACAAAAAATCAATTACCAAATAGTGTCAAAATTGACATAAAATAGTTTTCAAAACAAATATTATATTATTAATTGTTATTATATTCCTAAAAATATAGGGTACAGAAAATATACTTATATCATGATAGGTGTATCATTAATGGACCACTTGGGGGTCTCTTGGATGTATGTGGTATGTTTATTAACTATATAATATAAAAATACAAAGTGACATGGTAAATGTCAATCTAATTAACTAAGAGTTAAAACTAAAAGATAAGGTTAATATAATGATCTAAACATCTAATAAATCTATTGGTTGAGAGGATTTCGACCCATCCCCATGTAATATTTGAAATAGATAAATTTGGAGCTATTAACAACCGAATATTACTTTATAATAAAATAATATTTTTAGTTTTTCCAAAGGTGCCCCTCTCCTCCCTTATAAAAGGGCACCTCCTCCCTATCTTCCTCACACCACTTTGAGCCTTCAGGCTCGGCAAACCCCTGCCAATTTCTCTTATCAACTTCCTTAGAAACATAAAAGAGGTCCTGTTCAAATTCCATCTTTAGTGCCCTAATAGGAGGTTAAGAAGAGGCGCTTCAAAGAAGAGGTAATGTCCGTTACAGATTCTTTCAACTTTATTTCTTCTTCTACTTCTTCTTATTTAGTTTTTTCATTATGAAGTAATAACATAATTATCACTCATATATGGATATGTTATTATAAGTATGAAACAACCCTATTTCACCATCTATCCATCCTACGGAAAACGAAATCACTGCGCGTGCGTACATACAGAATACCGTCTCCACACCGTGGTGTAATATATTTTCCACCACCACCATACTTGGATGGGTATAATGGTGTAGAAAATAACTATATATGATTATTGTAAACTGGTATTGATTCTAAAATAGTATACAAACACTTCAATACAATTCCACGATCATGGGAAAGATATCATCGCTTGTGCGTACGTACGGCCTACCATCTCCACGATATGATGTGACTCGTTCTACATGATCTTAATTACATTATGATTATATAAATGAATTGAATGAATAAATATGATATATATTACTCTAATACCATTCCTTAAATGTGGTATCTATAACCTAAAGAGAATAATAAGAATTTATTCGACAAAACATGCATAAGAACAAAAAGTAATAAACACCCGAATAACAAGTAGCAATGAAATATTACTAATAAGAAGCTAAGAATATGACCATATATCATATCATAATAATTATTATGATTCCTGTAATAATTCAATGACATTATTTAAATCATTATACAGGAGGTTTGGACACTTACGAAGAAAATCGGACCTAAGGTAAAGGAAAATCTTGCAATCTCATTTTTATCCGAGAATGTTTATACTTTAAAATTTACTGGGGAATATTTATCATCCACATCCATGTTTCCTCAATATGTAATATTATTTCTATCCTACTACCATTTTTTAAATCCAATTTTACCCTAAGGTGAGTTTTTAGTAAATGAATTGAAAGGAATCTTTTGTCGTTTTTCATACGAGGTACTTTTTGACTTTTCTGGCCAAAGTACGAGAAGAATGTTTTTTTAACTTATACGGCATGAATGGATTTTTATGATTTCATAGAACATTATATCCATGAAGCTTACTTTACAAGTTTTCAAGTTTATTTTTAATCAACTTATTTTAGTTTAAAATTGTATGACATGTTAAGAAAGGAAAAATGTTTTTAAAGTAGAAAGGATATTTTCCTCAATAATGAAGTTCAAGTGTTTTATCAAAATTATTTTCCATATAAGATAATATAGGGTTATTTTTCTATCCCTATTTTTACAATGATATGATTATGTTATGATGGAATTATTTTTATGAAGTATTTTTATCTTATATGGATTATGTTATGATGGCACGATGTTTAAGATTCTCATTTTTATTACATGGGTTATGCTATGATGTATGATTTATGATTTGGTGGCACACATAAGAATGGTATCATTATGATATGGGTGGTACCTATATCTCCCTCCAATTAATTGGGTAAATATGTATATCTCATGAGATATACATGGCCGGAATGGCAGGTTGAACCGGTTCAGTGAAACAGGACTAAAACGAGGAGTGAACTCGGTTCAGAAATGGACTTTGTCCACTAAGATAGTCTTGGAAATGAGTCTTGACTACTAGGAAATGATTCTCTATTATTATGTGTGTATGCCACAAAGTTTCATGTTTTAAGTTATGATTATTGGGATTACATTTCACTACTACGATTTATCCCATGATTATGAAATTATGATCTCTTTTGCAGGTTAAGATTTCCAAAATATTGTGTTCTTATGAATATGATGTGATTGATATTTCTTTTGTTTACCCTTACTGAGAATTTGAGCTCACCCTTTTGTATGTTTTCTTTCCCCAGGTCAGGAAGAAGGTTATTAAGTATGATATCCCAAAAGGGACTCTAGATATGATGAAATAAATGGGAGACAATGTAGATGCTTTATGAACCGGTTGTTTATGTTTCCCAGTTTCTAAAGACACTATACCTATACGGTCTTTTCATGGTTATGTTATACGTTGTAATAAGTGTACTTCAATTTTGAATTATTAACAATGTATGTAAATTATGGGTTGTTATAGTTGGTATCATAGGAAAGGTATGGTCAACCTTTAGAAACTAGGATGTGAATGCCTTAATAAGAACCCAAAGGATTATTCTAAGCATATAACACAATCTTAGTGTTTTAGAAATGGCCCTGAGTAACCTATGATAAGACCTTAAGTGTGAAATTTTATTGTTGATTATGTTGTTTTCCTATTATAATTAGTTTTTCTCACACTATTCTTCTTGGTTTTAGTCAATGGATGGAACCCGAAGGAACTGTGTTAATGTGGAATGTGAAGAGCAATGCAATGATTTTCGCTTGAGAAACCAAACATTATGGGAGATGGAATGAAAAATCTTGTAGTCATGCTCACACAACTATCTCAATCTATGAATCATGCAGGACTTCCAAACGAGCAAAAGAAGGAGCAACATTCTGTTGAATCCTTCATGAGGCAGTGTCCACCCTCATTCAGTGGGTCTACAGATCCATTAGTGGCTAAACAATGGATCAGTACCACTGAAAAGATATTTTCAGTTTTTCAATGTTCTGAATATGATAAAGTCAACTTAGCAGTATATCGTTTGGAAGGTGAAGCTGATCAATGGTGGAATATTATCAGGAATACGAGGCCAAGAGATTAAATTGAGTCCATGCAATGTGACGAGTTAAAGAACTTATTTTTCAATAAATACTTCCCTTGTATTCTTCGAACAAAGATGGAGAAGGAGTTTCTTGAACTGAAGAAAAAGGATGATGAATCTGTTGATACCTACGAAGAAAATTTTACAAGACTTGAAAGGTACGCTTCTGGGATTATTATCCAACCTGAGAGTAAGATTGATCGATTCTTTAGTGTCTTAAAAAAGCCTTCAAAGGGCATTAGCCATAAAAGACTTCAATAGATATGAGGAAATCGTTCGATGTGCTCTCAAATTTGAGATGGAGATTGGATTAACCCATCAGTCATATGGGTTTGATAAGAAAATGAATATGGAATTCAAAGGAAAATCTAAAGACCACACTGAAAAGAAGATGAGTTTTCACTTATGCTCAAAGTGTGGAAGGAAACATGGAGGGATTTGTCTTAAAAGGGACAAGTAAATGTTTCAAATGTGGAAAAGAATGGCATCAGGCATTTGAATGTCGCAATGATGGGAATAAGATGTCTAGTGATGCGAACAAAGAAAAGGCTACACAGAGTGCACCTCCTACCCTTCAATGTGACAAGTGCTAGGAAATGGGGAATTATTCTAATCAATTCCCTAATCCAAGGTTTGTTGATTATGATCGACGTCAAAAAACTCTTAAGGCTAAAGACAAAGGAAAGTCACAGGAAATCTCTATCAGCGATGTGGAGTATGATAACGAAGTGGTGAAAGGTACACTTACCATCCACTCTAAAGTAGAAAATGTTTTATTTGATTCTGGATCCACCCACTCTTTTATTTCTGAAGAATTTTCTAAGGGTATCACTGTATTACCTCAAATATTAGATGTTGAGTTAGCTGTGACAACCCCTAATTCCACAACAATCGCATCAAAAGTTTATAATTCTTCTCCGATTGAAGTTTTTGGGAAAGTGATTCCTGAAAATCTTGTGATCCTTACTATAGTGGAATTTGATGTGATTCTTGGCATGTATTAGCTTTCTTTATATGGATCTCATATCAATTTCTAAAGAAGGGAAGTCACATTTCATATTCCAGATCAATCTATGATCGTCTATCGATGCAAGGATGAACATAACCTTCCAGTGGAAATTTCTTCCATGTTATGGGTCTTGATTCCACTAAATGAAGGTTATTTATCCCAAATGGATGGTGAGAAACTCACGATAAAGAATATTCCCATTGTATGGGAGTTTGATGATGTCTTTCTGGATGAATTTCCTGGTCTTCCACCAAATCGTGAGGTTAAGTTTTCAATAGAACTCGTACCAGGTGCTTTACCTATTTAAAAGACACCTTATAGAATTGACCCAATTGAGTTGCATGAATTGAATAAGAAACTCCAAGATAATCTTGATAAAGGATTCATATGCCTTAGTGAATCACCTTGAGGAGCACCAGTTCTGTTTATTAAGAAAAAAAGATGGATCAATGAGACTCTGCATTGATTATCGAGAACTTAACAAGATCACGATCAAGAAAAAATATCCTCTCCCATGCATTCATGACATATTTGACCAACTACGTGGAGCTCAATACTTTTCCAAGATTGATCTTTGTTCAGGATATCATCAATTAAGGGTCAAAAGGGAGGATATACCAAAGATGGATTTCTATACAAGGTGTGGACACTCTAAATTCATAGTAATGCCATTTGGTCTTACTAATTCCCCTTCTATCTTCATGGATCTGATGAATAGAGTCTTTAGAGACTATCTTGATCAGTTTGTGGTAGTCTTTATATACAATATTCTTGTATATTCAAAGAGCAAGGAAGACATGAAGATCACTTGAGAATTGTATTGAAGACCCTGAGAAAGGAGAATCTTTATGCCAAAATTACCAAGTGTGAATTTTGTCTTCAAAACATTGAATTTTTGGGTCACATAATCTCAAAAGAGGGGATATCTGTGGATCCAGCAAAAACAGAGGTTATCGAAAGATGGTCGAGACCAAAAATAGTAAATGAGATTCAATGTTTTCTTGGTTTGGCTGGATATTATTGACGTTTTGTGAAATATTTTTCATGATTATCTAACCCACTCACCAAATTGACTCGGAAAGGAGTTAAGTTTGTTTGGACAGAGGAATGTGAAGAGGATTTCAAGGAGTTAAAAAGAAGGTTATCCAGTGCACCTGTGCTCACACTGCCTTGTAGTGGAGAAAGGTTTGTGATCTACAGTGATGCATCCAAGAAGGGATTGGGGTGTGTTCTCATGAAAAACTATATGTTGATAGCTTATGACTCACGACAGTTGAAAATCCTTGAGAAAAATTACCCAACTCATGATTTGGAGTTAGGTGCGGTAATCTTTGCATTAAAGATTTGGATTCATTATCTTTATGGAGAAAGGTGTGATATTTATAATAATCATAAAAGTTTAAAGTATATTTTCACACAAAAGGAGCTGAATATGCGCCAAAGAAGATGGTTGGAGCTAATTAAGGATTACGACTGCTCAATTCATTACCACCTTGGGAAAGAAAACAAGGTGGAAGATGCATTAAGTCGACAAGACCATGCTAGGTTATCCATGATAAGGATCACAAAAGATTCAATATTTATGGATTTACAAAGGATGGATCTTGGAATTATAATGGAAGGGGAAAATCATATCTTTATCAAATTAATGTTCAACCATCTATACATTTGAAGATTAAAGAGGCACAGAAAGAAGATGTATAGTTACAAAAGATGGTGAGAAATGTTCCTGAATTCAACCTTGATTGTGATGGGATAATAAGGTTCAGGAATAGGGTTTGTGTTCCTCCCATCCCAAAATTAAAGAAGGAGCTGCTAGATGAGGCTCATATTTATTCATTCTCTATTCATCCTGGAAGCACAAAGATGTATAGGGACCTGAAAGAGTACTTCTGGTGGGATGGAATGAAAAGAGATGTTGCTGAATATGTCTCTCGATGCTTGGTTTTTCAGCAAGTTAAAGTTGAGAGGCAGAAGTCTAAGGGGATGTTACAACCATTACCCATACCTGAATGGAAATGGGAAACATCACTATGGACTTTGTCACTGGACTTCCTAAAACATCCAAAGGTAATAATGCTATCTGGGTCATAGTTGATCGTCTTAAAAATTTGGCAGACTTCATTACTATTAGAGAGGATTTATATATGGATCATCTTGCCATGATATATATAAAGGAAGTGGTAAGATTGCATGGAGTACCACTTTACATTATATCTGGTCAGGATCCGAGGTTTACCTCAAAGTTCTGGCGAAGTCTTTAGCATACTATGGATACAGAGTTGAGTTTCAGCACTGCTTATCATCCTCAGAAAGACGGTCAGTCTGAGAGAACAATTCAAACTCTAGAAGATATGTTAAGATCTTACTCTATGGATTTCAAAGGTGGTTGGGATAAACACCTACCATTAGTGTAATTTTATTATAATAATTTCTTTCACTCCAGTATTCAGATGGCTCCTTATGAAGCTCTCTATGGAAAGAAATGCAGGACTCCAACTTGCTGGAATAAAGTTGGGGAAAGAAAGCTATTAGGACCTGATCTTGTTGATGAGATGGCAGAAAAGGTCCAATCTATTCAACAACACATAAGACCAGATCAGAGTCGACAAAAAAGTTATGCCAAGAACCGAATAAAAAACCTAGAGTTTGAAGTGGGTGATAAAGTGTTCTTACGAATATCTCCTTGGAAGAGAGTAATAATATTTGGAAAGAAGGGAAAGTTGAGCCCTAGGTATATCGGTCCTTTCGAAATACAGGATTGTGTTGGGAAGGTAGCTTACCGATTGGCACTTCCACCAAATCTCTCTCAAGTTCATGATGTGTTCCATGTATCTCTCTTGAGAAAGTACATACCTGATCCTTCACATGTACTCAGCTCAGAAGTTGTACCGCTGGAGCAAGATCTTTCTTATGAAGAATAGCCGATAGAGATTCTGGATCATGGTGAAAAATTCCTACAGAACAAGACCACTCGCTTGGTGAAAGTTTTATGGAGGAACCACTAATTAGAAGAATCTACATGGGATCTTGAGGATATGATGAGGGAGAGGTATACTCATCTGTTTGTTACAAAGTGACGAATTTCGAGTGTGAAATTCATTTTAAGGGGGGTAGAATGTAACACACGAGATTTTTATGAGAAATATTTTGCTTTTAAGTTATATAAATCATCCAAGGAATCTTTCACTACACAGAACAATAGCTTGTATTTCTTTACACGCAATCGCGACCTTCCTCGATAGCTTGCTTTGTATGCAATACCGAGTTTCACTAAACAACGATATGCTATTAAAATATTATTAAAACTAGACGTTATGAATTGTAATATCCACTTTTTGAAATTTTATTTTTCAAAATGGAATTCATTTTTGGATTCGGAATATCGAAATTAGCCAAGGGTTAAATTTTGGTATTTTTCTGAAAACATTCAATTTTTGATGAATAGTGAAAAGACTGGGTTACTATTTAAAAACCGACTTTTTATTTAAATAATTATTTATTTTATTTAAATTTATTTTAGGTCGAAATTGATACATAATACCTATTTAAGTTCAATGTAATTCATTGGAGTCATTTTATAATAATTTTAGATATATAAAAATTTTATTGAACTTTTCACTGTCTTTTACCCACCTCTTAGGAGAATTTGCAAATTCACATAAAAAATAATTTTACCGCTTCTGTGAGTGGAATTTTGAAAATATGAGGGACATGGTTAATATCAAGGACTAAATTGTGGTTCAATGAGACGAAAATAATTTTTTGTGAATAGTAACTTTTTACTTTTATTTACCACGGTTAAAAGTAAATAGGGTAATTAAGGGTAAAAATGATATTATTATTACCCTAACACATGTAATAATTCTATTGGATAAGTTTAATTAGATCAAAAACAACCTTAGGAATAAAATATGACCATTTAGGTCCACTTGGATTAGATTAGGACATTTAATATTATTTTATTTAAAGAAGAGTTAAAATAGTTAAAATCAAAGTTTAATAACTAAAACATTTTTAAAATAGGGTTATATGTAATATAAATTCGACTATAAATATTAATTAAAAAGATAAAACTATTTCCTGCATAATTTTATTTTATTTATAATTTTTAGGCATTAGATAATATAATTTATTTATGACACAATGATGATGCGGTAATTATATTATTAGTGAAATATTAACATAATTGATGTTATAAATACCGAAATAAATGTAATTTGAGACTTTTTATGAATTAAAATAATTTTCTAGGTTAATATGACATATTATTATTGATTTAATTAACTTTTTGATAACTAATCATGCTGTTATGATTTTCAAAAAAAAAATTACCAAATAGTGTCAAATTTGACATAAAATAGTTTTTAAAACAAATATTATATTATTAATTGTTATTATATTCCCAAAAATCTAAGACTCGGCCAAGATACTTATATCATAATAGTTGTATCATTAATGGACCACTTGGGGGTCTCTTAGATGTATATGGTAAGTTTATTAACTATATAATATAAAAATACAAAGTGACATGGTAAATGTCAATCTAATTAACTAAGTGTTAAAACTAAACGATAAGGTTAATATAATGACCTAAACTTGTCTAAAATATATTGGTTGAGAAGATTGTGACCCATCCTCACCTTAGCTTATAAATAAATCAATTTGGAGATATTAAAAACCAAATATGACTTTATAATAAAATAATATTTTTAGTTTTTCCAAAGGTGCTCCTCTCCTCCCTTATAAAAGGTCACCTCCTCCCTCTCTTCCTCACACCACTTTGAGCCTTCAATCTCGGCCAAACCCTGACAATTTCTCTTCTCCACTTCCCTAGAAACATCCTAGAGGTACTGTTATTATTCAAAGTCCATATTTAGTGCCCTTAGAGGATGCTAAGAAGAGGCGCTTCAAAGAAGAGGTAATGTCTGTTACCGATTCTTTCAACTTTATTTCTTCTTCTACTTATTCTTATTTATTTTTTTCATTATAAAGTAATAACATCAGTATCACTAATATTATGATATGTTATTATAAGAATGAAACAACCCTATTTCACCGTCTATCCATCCTACGGAAAACGAAATCACTGTGCGTGCGTACGTATGGAATACCGTCTCCACGCCGTGGTGTAATCTATTTTCCACCACCACCTTACTTGGATGCGTATAATGGTGTAGAGAATAAATATATATAATTATTGTAAAGTGATATTTATTCTGAAATAGTATACATACACTTCAATACAATTCCATGATCCTGGGAACGATATCATCGCTTGTGTGTATGTACGGCCTACCGTCTCCACGATGTGATGTGACTCGTTCTACATGATCTTAATTACATAATGATTATATAAATGAATTGAATGAATAAATATGATATATATTACACTAATACCATTCTGGAAATGAGGTATCAATAACCTAAAGAGAAGAATAAGAATTTATTCGACAAAACACGCATAAGAACAAAAAGTAATAAACACCTGAATAACAAGTAGAAATGAAATATTACTAATAAGAAGCTAATAATATGACCATATATGATATCATTACAATTATTATGATTCTGGAATAAGTCAATGAAATTATTTAAATCATTATACAGGAGGTTCAGACACTTGCGAAGCAAATCGGACCTAAGGTAAGGGAAAATCTCACAATCTCATTTTTATCCGAGATTGTTTATACTTCAGAATTTACTGGGGAATATTTATCATCCACATACATGTTTAATCAATCTGTAATACCATTTATATCCTACTACAATTTTTTAAATCCAATTTTACCCTCTGGTGAGTTTTTAGTAAAAGATATTAAAGGAATCTTTTGTCGTTTTTCGTACGAGGTACTTTTTGACTTTTTTGGCCAAAGTATGAGAAGAATGTTTTTTTAACTTATACGGAATGAATGGATTATTATGATTTAGTAGAAAATTATATCAATGAATATTACTTTACATGTTTTCAAGTTTATTTTTAATCAACTTCTTTTAGTTTAAGATTGAATGACATGTTAAGAAAGGAAAAATGTTTTTGAAGTAAAAAGGATATTTTCCTAAAGAATGAAGTTCAAGTGTTTTATCAAAATTATTTTCCATCTAAGATAATATAGGGTTCTATTTCTATCCCTATTTTTACATTGATTTTATTATGTTATGATGTAATTATTTTTATAAAGTCCTTTTATCCTATATGGATTATGTTATGATGGCATGATGTTTAAGATTCCCATTTTTATTACATGGGTTATTCTATGATGTATGATTTATGATTTTGTGGAACACATAAGAATGGTATCATTATGAGATGGGTGGGACCTATATCTACCTCAAATTCATTGGGTAAAGATTTATATCTCATGAGATAGACATGGCTAGAATGGCAGGTTAAACCGGTTCAGTGAAATGGGACTAAGACGAGGAGTGAACTCGGTTCAGAAATGGACTTTGTCCGCTAATATAGTCTTCGAAATGAGTCTTGACTACTAAGAAATGATTATCTATGATTATGTCTGTATTCCACAAAGATTCATGTTTTAAGTTATGATTATTGGGATTACATTTCACTATTATGATTTATCCCATGATTATGAAATTATGATCTCTTTTGCAGGTTAAGATTTCCAAAATGTTATGTTCTTATGAATATGATGTGATTGATATTTCTTTTGTTTACCCTTACTGAGAATTTGAGCCCACCCTTTTGTATGTTTTCTTTCCCCATGTCAGGAAGAAGGTTATTAAGTAGGATATTCCAAAAGGGACTCTAGATATGATGAAATAAATGGGAGACAAAGTAGATGCTTTATGAACCGGTTGTTTATGTTTCCCAGTTTCTAAAGACACTATACCTATACGGTCATTTCATGGTTTTGTTATATGTTGTAATAAGTGTACTTCAATTTTTAAGTATTAACAATTTATGTAAAGTATGGGTCGTTATAATCATATCATTCTAGAGACCAAATTGTTTTGTAAGGCTAGTGTCACTCCATCCACTACCGTCTTTAAAATTAAATGACTTCAATGTAGCTGAAAATGTTGTATATTTAGTTCAAACAGTATAAAATGTTGTCTTATCTTGGATATTTAACTTCTCAAACAACTTTATAAAAACATGAATGTTGTATTAAACTTCCTTCTTCATTTATTTCATACGATATCTATCATCATTTGCACTAATTTTCATATTAAATGATCCATAAATCATAGTGTCTTCCCAATATGTGTGTAAATTGTGTTTCTACATATGTTTATACTAAAATTTATAGCTTGGATCTATTCCTTAAAAATTCAAATATTATTCAAACTCGTCTAGACTAATTTTTCTTGAATAACAAAAACGTAAACATAGAAAAATGATTTGAGAAGGGTCTTATGCATGCTTTATTGTAAACATAATGAACTCTTTAACTCTATATTCATATTATTTGTTTATATGATTATCACTCATATATTTTTCATTCATTTACATCCTATTAGGTTTATAAAATATTCATTTTTTACAAAAATAAATAAATAAATACATATAAGTTATTCATAATCAAAGGAGAAAGTTATAGATAATTCTAATAAGGGGAACCCAAAATTTGAGTATTATAAGTGATTTTTCCTAAAAGGTTTTCATTTGACATAATGATGAAATTAAAATGAATAACCTGGGGTAAACATGTAGTTGTTGGTCTAGGTTCTCGATTTGATGTTTTGTGGGATAAAAGGGTAATAATTATAGGTTGTTTTATATAACTTTTCTAGGTGGGGTTCCAACATGTATCAGCCCAATTTTTAGGATCATGAACCTTTATTCATTTATTCTGAGTCTATATAAGGTACATGTTATGTTTTGGGAGGTTTAGAGGGGTTATTTTATGTTTTGGGGGCTTTTCTGGAGGTTCATGGTTTGTGCGTGGTTAATATAAACTGTGCACCATATTCTAGAAACCATGAATGGGAAGACAATGGGTACTGGGAAAGCTCACAGTTTGGCCAAACTATGTGTGTACCTAGGGGAATCCATGAAACTTGAGGCAGAGGGAAAAGCATGGTTGAAACATGGTTTGTTTAATTGTACGATCCAATAGTGTGACTTGTTGGATTAAGATAGTATCACTGTAAGGTTGGTGAATGGTTTACCAATCCATATGGGCTAACCATGTGGAATATATTAGGAACCCCTAAAAATATGGATCTAATCCATATTAAGTCCCAAAACCTCATTTAATCACATAATCCCTCCATAACCTGAATTGTGTTTTCTCCTTAGTCTCGATATACTTTTCCTTTCTATTAATAAGAGATTCTTATGTGAATCAAAGCACATTGGAGGTCCAAATTGATTGGTAAGTAACTATTATTACTTGTTATTTTTAGATCTAGTTTTCTTCTATATCTCTCTCAAAATCATAGATCTAATCCATGGTGGATATATCCATGTTATATGATGTTAATCTTGATATATTATGATTTTTTTTATTGAAGGTAAGAATATTTAAGCTGAGATGAATAGTTTTATGGTGTCGTTATTCTTTTTCAACAACCATTTAGAGGTAGGTGGATTATATCTTATATTTACTCTATATATAACTTGATGTCTTATATTTCATTAAATTATTTTCTTGAAATTTTTTAATATGATTGTGTTATTTTTTTTATGGAAACCTACTTAAGCTATGGCTTTGGAATTTAGGAAAATTGGATAGAATTTTTGAAAACACACTTTATAATTTTAAAATGATGATTTTAAAATTATGGTTTTGTTTTTGATGCATGTAAATAGTTTTTTATAATTATTTAAGGAATGGTATGGTTTTTTGTGGAATGGTTTGGCATTGGTATTTGGTAAACATGTTTGGAATGAGTTCATTTTCATTATATGTGACCTATAAAATGGGTGTGTTACATTAGAGCACCAGGTATTAGACTCCTTATGATGACTTAGTGGATCGATGGGAGACCACTCATTAGTATGGAATAGTCATGAGGGTATTCATGGTGGGTGTGTGTGTGTGGATACATGGTTATGGGTATGCCAAATAACTGGAAATTGATTATTTTTTCCCTTGGAAATTTTTCATGGTTTTTATATAAAGTATTTAAACTTCATTTAAACTATTTTATGTTAATTTTTCTAACAAGTTTTGTCATGTTGGAATGAGTTGTAAAGTTATTTTGAAAATCTTACTGATTTAAGACTCACCCCATTTTTTGGAACTATTATACATTTGCAGATTTCATCTATCAGTATAAAGTTAAAGGAAAGGTTTCTCATTTATTTACTGATTCTTCTTAATATTGTGTGCATAATATCTAGAGTTAGAGCATAGAGTGGGTTGGAAATTTCTGGTTGATGTCACATGGGAGTTTTATTTTTTTAGTCTTTTAGTTTGCATTGAGATTGTATTTTGGTTTCCACATTTACTCTAATATGGTTTATTACTTTGGTTATTTGTTGAGTTTTATTTTTGCTCATGCATCATATATAGTATTGGATGTTTATTGTTATGTTGTTTTAATTGTTTTATCTAAAAATAGAAAATATTCCCTGAAATGTTCTTAAGGTCGACTATCACACACCTCACTTATCAATCCAATGAAGAGGTGTGAGGTGTTACAAATGGTATCATTCTTGGTTATTCCATCTATATTTTGAGACAAATGGAATCTATTTGTTTGATCCTAGAGTTGGAAATAGTAACACGCTTGTTTATTCAATCATTTTGGTTTTTAACAAGGATATATAATCATTGAGACTTAAAGTGTATAGCATAAATATACATAGATAACCTTTTTATGATGAACATAATGTTACCAGGGAGTTTGGGTACATAAGTGTTTGGAGATACTTCTAGGTTTATAGTCACCTCATTCTCATGGGTTTATCCTATGATATTTCCATAACATGCATTAATAGTAAGACTTCCCATCAGTAATGCATTGTTTATTCTAATTTCTATTGTTTATTAAAAGGACAAAAATTTATGTTTTTTGAAAATAGTAAAAAAAAATTGTAATGGATGGATATAGAATTTTTGAAAAAATGGTTGAAATGTTGATGATGGTTGAGTTGTGGAAATATATCTTGTGATATGTGTTTATTTGGTAGGTTCAACCTTCTAATACTTTTATTTATAATTAGTGAGAATAAATGGAGTTTTTTTCTGCTTATATAGAATGGAACCAAGTAGGTGTTGTAGAAACCAATTATAGGAGGTTACTGAAAACATGGTATCACATGAACCACATGTGAATGAACAGCTGGTACAAAGCATTGATTATGATTTTTCATGTTTTGGATAGGGGTAATTTGAATGATTAATCTCATCATCTGGACCATTTGGTTCAATTCCAAAATAATAATCCCCCCATTTTTCAGAGGGATTCCAAACTGAAAAAAGTCGAAGTCCGGTTGAACAAGATGAATTAAATCTTTAATATCATTCGGACACCATCAGAGTTGAAATTAAATTTTTAAAAGTATGTAATAGATTATTTGGAACTCCAATGGTGGGAATTAGTAGTCCTTTTTAAATTGGACCAAGGCGTGACATGGGAGGATTTTGAATAATTGTTTAACAAGCAATTCTACCCATGCAATTTTCAGATTTCTACAAAAATAGAGTTATTTAATTTGAAGTAAGAGAACCTCACATTAACAGATTATACAACTAAATTTATGAATTTTTTCCACTTTCTCGTAGACGTTTCTACAAGTTAATCCTTGAATGCTTGAATTTTTAAGTCAAGGTTGAGGCCAGATATTCACTCAAAGATTTTTTTTCATTGTATAACAAATTATAGAGCGATGTTAAATAGAGATATACCAGAAGAAATGGATATCTTGAGAAATATTGTTATATATATCATGTTTATCTCTAAAGAAACTGATGGGAACTTTGGTGCTGGGAACATGAAAAAACGGGACACATACTTTCAAAGTGGTGGTACACCATCAAATCAGACCATGGGATCAATAAACATTCCAAAATGATTGAAAATTAAGTTGGGATATTTTCAATGTGTTTGTTTCTAATATATAAAGTTAGATTGTATAGCACCACCTAGAGTAAGTTATAATTGCAACCATGTGGGACATATCCATCGCTAATGTCATAGCGCTCTATGGTCGGGTGTCAGGGATGTATCTCATGGTTCCCAAAAAGAATATTACTTAATGGGAAAAGTATATTAGAATAATTCTCATCACCAAAATAGTACGATCTTAGGTGATTCTAGTAACAACCTTACTTCTAAATGAGTGTATTCACAATAGGGTAATAAAGATAAAAGTGCAGTGAATAAGAAATTGTATATAGGTGAGCAAACTATCGTGGATAATCAATTAGGTCCTTTTATAATGAGAGGTCAAATTATTTCTAATTACACCCTTATGAAATATTTATTTAATATTATCATGTCCCACTAGTTTATTTCTTCTAATTTTATTGATCATATGGGTTTTCATGTTGAGATGATGCCTTATGTGTAAAAACATTAAACTCCTTTTGGACAAATATAATCTCATGAATTTATGTGTAAAATTTTCTCTATAACTATTGATGGGGATATGTTTCTTTAGTATTTATCTATGCTTGATACATATTTCTATGAATTTATTTTTTGTATGGATTGGTTTCCATAATTTAAGTCCCACATCAACTATTATGCCCGAAAGGTTGGTTTCACATCTCTGGATGGAATCTAGAATCTATTTAGAGATTGGAATGTAAAGTAAAGTAAAGAAAAAATTATATCACTGATGGTTGGAACTATACTATATCAATTGACCTCACTAACCTTGGAATGTTATGGATGAGATTGGAAATAGAGATTTCCCAACTCTTTTCGACTAAGTTCTGGATATTTTTCCTAAAATATTCTTGGAGATTCCACTGAAAAGGGAATTGGAGTTTAGGATTGATATCTTATTGGAGACTAGTATGACCTCAATTAGGTATTATAGGATAGAACCAATAAAATTGATGTAATTTAATGTTTAGTTGGAAGAGTTGGAAAGTAAAGGTTTTACTCGAACAGGAATATCATTATGGGAAGTATTGGTTTTGTTTTTAAAGAAGGTATATGAATCTCTAAGACTTTATGTGGTTCATCATAAGCTTTACCAAGATATGTTAATGAATCAATATCCTCTAACAATAATTAAAGATATTTTTGATAGATTTAGGGATGCCCAATAGTTCTCTAATATCAACTTACATTTGGGATATCACCAACTGTAAGTTTGAAAGGAGGCTATTCTAAAAAAATATTTCAGAAGTGGATGTGGCGATTATGAATTATTTGTTATGCGTATGTTCTTACATATAAACAAGTAGTCTTTATGTAATTGATTAATTTAAAATTTCAGAGGTATCTGGATTCCTTTATGGTGGTGTTTTTTGATGATATACTAGTGTATTCTAGGACAAAATAGGATCATGGGAAATACTTGGCTATAGAGTTGGTTATATTGTGGGAGCATCATTTATATGCAATGTTATCAAAGTATTATTTATAGATATAAGAGATACATTTCAGTGGACAAGTCATTTTTGAAAAAGG
The DNA here is from genome assembly GCA_963277665.1 of Viscum album. Lineage (NCBI taxonomy): Eukaryota > Viridiplantae > Streptophyta > Magnoliopsida > Santalales > Viscaceae > Viscum > Viscum album. The sequence goes on from OY728159.1 coordinate 1,391,301,759, forward strand.
AGTTTCTATACATCCTAGAAATATAGAAATTTTTATCTCTTTTTAACCACTATAAATGTATTTTAGATATAGATTACTTCACTTAGAGGGATACTACAGACATTTTTTATATGATTTTTCATTTTTTGAAATCATCAATGATAACATTCAAGAGGAAATTAATTCCCTTCCAATGGAATGAGGAATGCTAGAAATATTTTTAGGAACTTAAGTTTATACTTACATTAGATCTTATCCTTATGTTTCTAGAGTCTTGATAGGGATATGTAGTCTATTTTGATTCATCAAGATCAGGGATGGGTTGTATTCTCATGTTGGGAGATCATGTTGTTTCTTATGGTTCACAGAAGTTATCATTACATAAGAAGAACTACCCAACACAAAATTTTGAATTTACTATTGTGGTCCATGCATTAAAGACATGGCATAATTATCTGTTTGGTGATAAATTCATAGTGTTTATAGATCATCAGAGTTTGAAATACATTCTCTCACAAAGAGATTTGATTTTAAGGAGGAGCATGTTGATGTAGTATCTATAGATGGTTAACTTTGACTTGATGTATACACCTGGTAATGGGAACTTTATAGTGAATCCATTGAGTAGAAAGTCATATTCTAAGATGGATATAGAGGCTTTGAATTTGTGGAAACTAATTTCATTCATAGAGGATATGCATCTATATTTCTTGAACAATGTGATATTGTATTTTTATTTCCAATTTCATTTTTTCCTAGTTTGGTAGAGCAGGTTAGAGTTACTCATATATCGAATCCTAATCGTGTAACTATGAGGTAAAAACTGAATGGTTAGGAGAAAATTAATGGTTGGAAGGTGGATCGGAGTTTAGGGTTGTGGATTTGAGATTGTTTGATCAAAACTCTGTCTTATTAGGAACATCTTCTTAGTGTGCACCACCATTTTAGATGGTCTATTCTTCCAAGAATATAGAATATGTAAAAATATTTTAAATAAAAGTTTTGGTGGGTTGGAATGAAAAGAGATATAGCAGAGTATGTCTTGAGATGCCTCGCCTATCAATAGGTCAAGATGACGCATCAATAGCTAGTGGGAATGTTGTTGTCTTTATAGATTTCCATATAGAAATGAGGGTGGATAGTCATGGATTTTGTGATAGTTCTCCCAATAATGGTTGGGAAACATGATGCCAAGTGGGTGATTGTGGATCAAATAACAAATTCACCTTACTTCATCCTGATTCGTGAAACTAATATTGTGTAATAATTTTCATAAATCTAAATTTGGGAAATTTCAAAGAGGCACGATGTTCCAAAATCTATTATATCTAACTAAGACCCAAGGTTTAAATCTCATTTTTTAAAATCCTTGTAGAAATCACTTGGAAAAAAGTTGACTATTATTACTTCTTATCATCTAAAAATGAATGGGAAGTATGAAAGAACAATCCCAACATTGGAGGACGTTATTAGGTCTTGTATAATGGATTTTGGTTGTTGTTTTGAGGATCATATACCTTTATTTGAGTTTTCATACAAAAAATTTTAACAATCCTCGATACATGTGGCTCCTTTTGAAGTATTGTACATGCATCTTTATCATTCTCCACTTTTTTGGATGAAAATTGGTGATAATTAACTAATTAGACCCATTATTTTGAAATATACAATAGAGAATATTAATTTTATTAGAAATATAATGGTTATGGCTAAGATTTTTCATAAATAATATATATATCATCATTGGTGACTTTTATCATTTGAGGTGAGTGGTCATTTTTTTTCAATAATCTCTCCAAATCATGGAAATTATCATCTTGATAAGAAGGTAAAGTTGTATCCTCAGTAAATAGTCTCTTTTGAGATACATGAATGAATTTATGAGGTGGGATATTAGTTTTATTATCCTCTAAGGTCCTTTTCAGGGAACTATGTGTTCTATGTATCTCAATTGAAGAAGTGACAACCAAAACCTAACCATGTGATTCGATGGGATCACATTGAATAAGATCTAGATGCTACATTGATTCATGTACTGGTATTGATTTTGGATATTCAAGGGAAAATATTTTATAGGAAAAGTATCAGTCTACTATGGGTTCTATGGAAACATAGTCAGATTTAGAAAGAAACGTGGGAGTATGAGAAAGAAATGTTAGACCAGTGGTCCGAACTCATTCAAGGAAAGGGGGGTATTTTAATTTATAGGGATGGAAAGCCTAATTTTGTAGAGAATTAGAACCCTATTTTAAGTTACATGACCATTTATTAATTTATTTTGAGTATATATAATGTTCTTGTTAAGTTTCAAGAGGTTCCTAGGGGTTTTTTGCATGTTTTGGAGGATTTTTGGGAGGTGCACAGTTTGGACACAGTTAATAAAAATCATGCACCATATCTAGGAAATTGTGAATGTGAAGACAGTGGGAACTATCCAAATTCATGATTTTTGAATGGTTTTACCAAATAATGTGAGTTCTTAAGGAAAATCATCCAACTTGAAATAAAGTTAAGATCACGGTTGGTGCATTGTTTTTTAACCGTGTGAGAAAACTGTGAAACCTAACCATGCGTCGTAAAATTGGCACACCTAAAAATGTGGATCTAATCCAAATTAAGTACCAAAACCTCATTTAATTTCCTAATTCCTCTATAACACGAATTAATTTTTCCATTTAGGCTTTAAATTTTTTTCCTTTTGATTAGGAAGTGATTATTTGGAGAATCAAAGAATGTTGCAGGTTCTTATTCATTGGAATGTAAATATTCTTATTCATTCTTATTAGATATATAATTATTATCTCTCTAAAAATCATATATCTACTCTATGGTGTATAGCTCCACATTCTATGATGGTAATATTGATGTATTATGATTGTTTTAATTGAAGGTTAGAATAACTAATCCTAGATATATATTTTTGTAGTGTCATTATTCATTGCCACCGACTGTTAGGAGGTAGGTGGCTTATCAATTATCTTCACTCGACATCGAACTTATAGGATTAGTTTTTATTAAATTATTTTCTTGAATTTTTTTTGAAATCCTTGTGATATTCTTGATGGAAACCCATTTTGGTTATGGATTTGTTATTTGGTAAAAATATATGGATTTCATGAAAACCCTCATTGTTTATAACATTCAAATTCTTATTTTAAAATTATGGTTTGGTTTTTGAGGAATGTAAAATATTCTTTGAAATCATTTAGGAATGAAAGAATTTTATGTGGAACGGTTTGTCATGGGTATTTAGAATACATGGTTGGAATGAGTTCATTTTAAATATATGTGACCTTGTGGAAGGGTTGTGTTCCATTAGGGCACCTGGTATTGGTCACCTTGTGGTGACTTAGTGGATCGATAAGTGACTACTCATGAGTATGGAACTATCACTTGGTAATGAATGATGTGTGTATGTGGAGACATGGTTATGGATATTCCAAATAACATGAAATGGTTTTAGAACTTGATTAATTGTTTCCCTTTCAAATTTTTTATTGTTATGATATGAATTGTTTAAATTTAGTATAAACTATTTTTTATAATTTGTGCAAAATATTATTGTCCTAGTGGTGTGAGTTAAGAAGTAATTGTGGAAATCCTACTATGTTTAGACTCACCCCCTACATGGGAACTATTTTTTGTTTTCATATTTCGTCTGTTAAGACATGGTTAAAGAAAAGGTATGATAGTTCTTTAGTGATGCTTATTGATACCGCATGACATGTGGAGTTTGATCTTCGAGTAAGTTGGGTGTCACTGGTTGATGTCACTTAGGGGTTGGATCTTTTTGGTTGTTTGGTTCACTTTGAGTTTTTATTTTGGTTTATTATTGTACTATATTATGGTTTATTAATTTGTTTATGTTTTGAGTTGCATTGTTGTTCATGCATCATATAGAGTATTGGATGTTTATTTTTATGTTGTTCATGATTTTTTTTCTAATAATGGAAAATTGACCCTCAAATTTTCTTAAGGATCTTGGAATTTATTTTCAGCCTTTAGTTTCATGAATATGTCACCTAAAGCCTAGTATCACACCTACCACTTCTCAATCTAATGTGGCAGCATGGGATGTTACATCGTAAGAGGTAGGAGTTGATGATTATTCATTTCTTCACTTGGTACATGGTGGATCAGGTGGTGTTTCAGTGATAGGGTGCTTAGAAAATGAAGTTGAAGATATTTTATTAAATGATGAAATAATCAAATTAGATAAATGTTGAAGAAGTTCCCTAGTGGGATCTATAGAAATTCTCATCTCAAACTAATGATTTTAGTATAATCAAAACTACCTGGGATCACTAGATAACAAAACTCACCCTAAATAGAATCAAAAAATAGAATCAACTCTAAAAAAATGTTAGAGTGGAAATTGGAATGAGGTTTAAACAAGACAGATGAAAATATTGATGTTTTGAATAGGTTCAACTGGACGAAGAAACTATGAGAAGTGAAAATTTATATAACTGGGGAACTAAAAATGAAAAATTATGTGAATTAAACTACTTAATAATTATCCAAAACATCCTATTGTGTAATCTCACTTTTTTATCATTATTAAAAGAAGGAATTTTTTAACATAACGTGTGGTTAGTGGTTTATGTTGCAAAATTCATATGATATATATTTATGAAAATGAAAATATTAAAAGGATTGGGGTTATTTTTTCTATTAATATAATAAAATGGGTAGAATTGTTTGATTTTAATCAATGAGAGTAGAAAGAATACATAGAACTTAGCTTATTCTCCCTCACCTATGAAGTTTTATCCAAGAACTCACTCCAAAATTAACTCGGGATGTGGAAAGAGAGGGAAATTTCAGGTGACCAACATGTTTTAGTGGCCAAATGTCACATATGATTAATTTAAGATATCTTATATGATTATACATACATGATTCAGAAAAAGTAGTGGGAAATTGAAATCATATGTGACATTTGGCCACTGATAAGTATTAGTCACTCAAACTTGAAATCAAAAGAAAACAGTGAGGCTAAGAAGAATCGAGCAGACTAAAAGATGTGTGAGTTTGATAGTGAACTAAGTGATAGCTCAAATTGATGAGCAAGTTGTTAGGACAATAGAGAGTAGTGTGTGATGGTGGATCTATATCAGGTTTGCATGATGGACTTCATACGCATTGATGATAGTATCACAAGGATAAAGACAATGATATTGTAGAACATGTAACTTTGACCAAATATATACATTTTTAAATAAATAATATAAATTAATATAAATCAATTTACATGAAGTGATAAAAAATATAATAATAAAATATTAAAAAATGGTGACCCCTTAAATTAATAAAAATAATAAGATCTCTAAATATTTTTTAGGAATAGGGTATTTTAAATAAATTAAAATTATTAAATAATACCGTATACACTTTTTGAGAGATTAATCAATATGATTTTAAAAAATGAACTTCAACCTATTAAAAGGTGCATTCTAAATAAATTGGAAAAATTAAAACATAAAAATATTATAAGAGATATTTCAGAAACCCATCCTTTTTTTCAAGGAAAAAAATCAAAACACTAGTTTACATGAAACACAGTTCAGTTTAACTTTAAAAGATAGATTCAGTGAAAATTTCAGCACATGGAACTCCCAAAAAATGATTGATTTTCGGTTTTCAGTTTAAATTCATCACAATCAAATTTCAAAAAATGTGCATGTACTCATATTTCAACATCAATAGATAAATAGAAAATTTTGAACTAAAAAAATTAACAGATAATAGTATAACCATTTCTAGATCTAGAATGTATTTAATCTTTTAGAAAATATTCTAGAAACATCACATAATGACAGGTTTATGCACCTCCAAATTAGATAGATCAACAACATGTATAATAATGGATTCATATATAACTTAGCCTCATTTCACAATAAAAACTAATAAATGTGATAGAAAGGGAAAGGGTGAATTAACAGTGGCTCAAGGTGAGGGATATTAGGTGGAGAATAAGGGAGATTGAGGTAAAATGACTCACTCACACTGTTCAAATCTGATGGGAAAACTAAAAACACCCAAAGAAGAACTAAAAATTATAAATCAATAAAGGTGCTTAGAATATTCACACACCATGGGTTTTGAAAGTGTCGATCATTCATGATGTTTGAGGGAGAGTGCTGATAATGTTTCTGTTCCATGAGAGATTGAACAGGATGAGTGATTAGGCCCTCTCTTGGGGTTCTATTTAAAATATCATAAAGTTTTTATCATATTTTTTTAAAAATATCAAATAAAGACCAATATTTATCAGTACGAAAATAGAAATTGTTGATAAAGGTTACTCTTTATCAGTGATACCTCTTAACGATGATAAAGATGAGTATTTATCTGTGCTTTTTAGTGATGATAAAGATATATATTTATCATAACTTTAATTTTAGCGCTAAGAAAACCTATATTTATCAAATCTCTTTAGAAATCACAGATAGAAACTATATAAAATAAATTAAAAAATTAAATGAATATATATTAAAAATGAATAAATAATAAAAAAGGTAAAAAATATTTAAAATTATTAATGAATAGATAATATTAAATGCATGGATGTTATAAATGAGTGAAATTTAATAACAAAAAATTTACAAACATCAAAAATAATAACAAAAATAAATCAGTATTATTTTTTTTATAAATTATTAATAAAAATTAAAAATGAATATATATTAAAAAGAAATAAATACATATTAAATATGTACATTACAACCATATTAAAAACTTTAAATATTAATGAATAAATATTTATAAATATATATTAACAAAATAATAAATTACAAAAATATTAAAATTGAATAAATTATAATTAAAAGCAAAACAAATAGCAAAATTATTAGTGAATAAATAATACTAAATAATATTAAATGAATGAATGTTAAAAAAGAGTCAAATTTAATAATTAAAAAATTAGTTGATTACAAAAACATTACAAAAATGAACAAGTGTTATTTATTATATATATTATTAAAAAAAGTAAAAATAAATTTATGTTAACATTAAAATGAATGCATTTTAATAATATAAATTACAACCATGTGAAAAATATTAAATGTTAATTAATAAACATGTATAGATAAATATTAAAAATAGATAAATTTAAAAAATATTAACCCCAAAAAAACTAAAAATGAATAAATTACAAAGATATTAAAAAACAATTAAGATTATTAATGAATAATAATAACAAAAATGAATAAATTCAAAAAAAATATTAAAAAAGAATAAATAATATATATTGAATAAAAATAAAAAAATGAAAAAAATTTACCCATTAGAAACATAATATATATTAAATATATTATGTCAATAAATATAATTCAAAAATTAATATTAAAAATTGAATAAATTATAGAAATATTTTGTGTATATGATATTTATAAAAATGCATTAATTATGTATCTGTATAAGTGAAATTAATATTTCACACATTTGATATATATTAAGTTGAAAAAATAAACGGCATTTAATTAAATGTTCATTAGTCGATACAATTAGTTAATATTTTTAAATAATATTAATTTTTAATTATAAACCATTTTCACTACATATGTGACGTATTTAATATAAATATAACTATTTTTTATATATTATTAATATTTAATTAAATATTATATATATTGGTATATATATATGAATATATTTCTATATTAAAAATATTAAATATATTAACAAATTTTTAGGTATAAAAAACATTAAAAATGAATAAATATGGAAAATATTAAATGAATAAATAGATAATAACAATAAATTTCATAAAAATATTAAAAAAACAATTAAAATTATTAATGAATAAATAATATTAAATTAATGCGTGTTAAAAATGAGTGAAATTTATTTAAAAGATGAATATATTGAAAAACTGTTAAAAATGAATACGAAATTAATTATGTAAATTTTTTAAAAAAATGAATATATGTTTAAATGAAAATGAATGTATATTAATTGTGTAAAATAAATCAATAATACAAACAGTCAATGTAAATCAATAAATATAAATAAATTTTAAAAATGAATAAAAGTTAAAAAAAATATTAAACAGAAAAAATTTAAAAATTAATTAATTAATATTAATATTAAAAAATATTAATGAAATAATTTTTAATAAAAATTAATTAATTTAATATATATATATATATTAATTATAAAAAATAACCAAATAGTTCATATTAAATATAAAAATATAAAATGAATAAAACGTAATAATGAGAAACATATTATATTAAATATTAAATACTTCATATTAATAAATAAAAATATAAAACAATAATACTAATAATTTATCTTATTTTTTTATGTTTCTATATACAAAATTAAATTAATTTCTTATATGTATGCTTGTGAAATTATTGAATGAAACATCAAATGTAACATAATTAGTCAATTTTTTTAATTAATAATTAAATATTTATTATTTGATAAATATATGTCAATTTCATAAAAATGGAATTGATAAAAAAATTATTAATTATTAAATAGTTTTTAATTAATATTAAATGTTTTTAATTAATTTAATAAACTGTTTATCACTAAATATATGATAAATAATTTATATGATTTATAATACATACTTTGTATTATATAAAAAAATATTTAAGACAATTATATATATATATATAATTTATATTTTATATGACATTTTATATGAAATATATTATATATCAAGTGAAAATATGTACTTAGTCATATATAAATCATAATTAATAAAATATGTTATATTTTTATTAATATAATATACTTATATATTAATATATGATTTTTAATGATATAAAAAAATTAATGAAATAAAACCTTGATCTGAGATTTTATTTGGTGCTCATGAAGACTGTTGTTATATATTGCACATTTTGTAAGAGTGGCCCTTTATCAACGTTAACTAAAATCATTGATAAAGGGGTTTTCTTTATATGCTCTATTTTGTCATGGATAAAAGGTATATTTCACAAAAAATTATCATTTGAAAACATATATCTATATATAAACATATTTATATTGATATAAATGTAATATATTTTATAAAATATGATTTATATAAGACTAAATATCCATTTACAATTAATATATAATATATTTAGTGAAAATTGATGATAAAATAATTAAAAAATAATATTAATTAATAATATACTAACTATTATTGTTTAATTTTCATTTAATAACAATTGGATAACATAAAAATTCAATAGATTAATGAATAATCTAAGATAAGTTAAAAAAATGACTTCAACTTTAAATCACCAAAAATTATGATCCGGGTGTACATTAGAGCTCTATCACATATCAAATTGAATCTTATAAAGAGATATATGCCATGATAATTGGGATTTGTTGATAATTATTTTTTCAAGGTCAAAAAGATAGAAAGGCCTCCAAAACTGTGTTTTTAGTTTGGATATAATAATTTTTTAATATTCAATGGGATTTTAACTTCATTTGAGAGGGTCTTTTTTTCCTTTTTTAGTGGAGACTGAATTTCTTTCCAATGCTTAAATTCATATAAATAAAATGGTTTTAAAATGTTATCGTTTTTCATATAGTAGTTTTATATATAATTAAATGTATACATATTTACATATATTTACATATATTAAATAAATTGTAAAAATAAATATTTAAACATACATAAATAAAAATTTATTTTCAAATATATAAACCATATGGAAATAAATATTTATTTTTCATTTTATTTATAATAAAAATATATTATTTTTATTAAACTTAATAAAATGAATTAATATGTATACATATATATATACCTATACGTGTAATTTTTATATATAAATTTGTGTGTTTCAATAAATAAATTTATATTTATGTTTGTATTGTAATATATATAAATAAATACATATATGTAAATATTTTTGTGAGTATATGTGAAATATAAATATATACTTTGTGTGTGTGTGTGTAAATATGTGTGTATGTGTTTGTGTCAATATTGTATAAATACATCATATATAAATTTATTTTCATAAATATATCATTATCATTAAATAGAGTATATAAACGTATTTACAATAAATATTTATAAATACATTATAAAAAATATATATCAAAATATACAATTATATGTAAATATGTCTAAATATATTTGTAAAAATATAGTCATATAAATATTTATGCAATGTATAAAATTTATATCTAAATATGCAATATATATACTTATTTTAAAAATGTATTTAAAAATAATTTTTTAAATTATATAGATATAATTAATATCCATTTTTTACATTAAAAAAATATGTGAATATATATATATATATATAATTATACAAATGTATATATAATGTTTATATATATATATGTGTCCGCATTAATAGACAGATATGTATTTATATTTTTATTCTATTATATGTAAATGGATAATAATATATAATATATTAAAATAAATATGAATATATATATATATATATCATACACATGTGTGCGCGCACACAAACGTATATTGTTTTTAATGTATTTTAAAATAATAATATAAATATATGTATGAAAATATGTATGTAAATATATATAAATAAATAGAAATATTTTAAAATATAGAATAACAAACTTGCAGTAGTGGAAAAGAAGTTTGAATTTCACAAGGGAGGTCACAGGATCGAGTCTAGATGCACGCACAGGTGAACTAGTATCTGGGCAGTGGAAAAGTGCTAACAAAGGGGGTTGTGAGAACTGACAAAAGGGGGAGCATGAGATTGGGAGCAGTGTAAAAGTGCTGACAAATGGGTGTTGTGAGCACTCACAAAAGGGGGTGTGTTAGAGTGGGAGTGGGGGGAGGCTGATCTTTTTTCATATTTTATTAAAGCTAAAAAGTCCCTAATAAAGCATGACTTTACCAATGCCAATACAAAAGCACTAATAATGTCTACTATTATGAGTGATTTTGTTTGATCATTCATAAATCTAGCCTTAATAAGTGTTTTTTAGTGCTAATAATGGCTATATATTTAAATAGACATTATCATTTCATTACTTTTTTAGTGCTCACAAACCTCATTTCACTACTATAAAACCAAAAATAAAAAATATTAGAATTTTTCAACTCAAGATAAAAGCACTGATAAAGGGTATATTCCATTAAAAAAATATATCATTAAAATCATATATTAATGGATGAATAAAATGAAAAAATGAATCAGTCCATGCTAGTGGGCATGATCAGTCTTTGGTTGCAGAAACATCAAATGGTAATACTAGGCACAGACAGATTGTGCATGCACTTGATGGTCTCAATGTGCCATTTGATACACGGTTGGTAGATGCTGCTACTATAAAGGATTGCACACAGCATAGGGAGCTTGATCTTGTGCAGGAGACTCCTGGAAATGGAAGTGTAGGGGATGGACAACCAGCATGTGGGACCTTCGGATAGCTGATAGGTGATTCTAGGAGAGTATAGGAAGTAGGTAAATCTCTTGAAGACATTATGTGCACTGGTAAAAAGATATTATGGTCAGATATTGTTGTTAGGGAGAAGAATGTTGGGGAGGGAATTTTGGATCAAGTTGCTCCAAAATCAACTGAGATTGTTAGCAGGAAAATTCCTAATTATCATCCATTGCCTTTCATGGATATAATAGAGCAAATTGATCATGATATTAGAGGGAAAGTTACAGTAGATGATGATTCAAGAGTCATTAATGACTCTATGGAGAAGCCTCTCACTAAACGAGAGGGGGATTGGCAAGAAACAAAAACATGGAAATGAGGTCGTCATCTGAACAACCATGGATGAGGATGTGGTAGAAATGAATGGGTTGGGAATGGACCATCTACTAGGACTTCTTCAAAGGATATCACTTTGGAGCAGATTAAACCCAAGAAAAAGTACTCAGTGACTTTAAATTGGATGAATTCATTGTCAGAATGGGAATCTTTTGATGATATCCTTGATCAGGATTATGGGGATGACCCTAGTTCGACCCATTTGTAATTTTCTTTTTAGGATGAGGCATTTTCCTTTGTTGTCCTTGTCCTCCCACCTTCTCATGTTATGTCTTATTTTTCAATAAATTTTGGTAGGATCAGGTTCACCTGACTCCTAAACCTTTCTGGTATATATATAATTTTATTAAATATTATTTATATAATAAGAAATATTTATTATAAATCATATAAATTTATATCTCATATATTTAGTGAAAACGGTTTATAAATTTAATTAAAATTATTTGATATTAGTTTAAAAATATTTTATAAATAATAAATTGTGTTTTATTAATTTCAATTATTTTTAAAATTTTGACATATATATCAAATAAAAAATATATTATTTTTAAAAAATGACTGAATATTTTACACTTAATATGTCATACAATAATTTTACATATAAGCATATATAAAATTAATTCATTTTTGGAGAGAAAAATATACACAAATCATATAAATTGATAATACAATCATTTAATTTTTCATTTACAAGTATTTAATATATAAAATTTAATTTATATGTTTAAAATTATTACATTTTATTCATTTTATATATTTATTTTTAATATATACTATTTATTACAAATTATAAATAATATATATTTATATATATAATTTATTATTTTTTATTAATCATTATTTCATTAATAAATTTTTTAATATTTTTGTAATTCATTCATTTTAATTTTTTTTAATGTTTATTTATATTTATTGATTAACATTTAATTTTTTTAATAAAGTTGTAATTTACATTATTAATATATATTCATTTTCATTTAAGCATATATTCATTTTAAATATATATATATATATATATAATTAATCACTTATTCATGTTTTTAATATTTTTTAAATCTATTCATCTTTTGATTAAATTTCAATCATTTTTAACATGCATTCATTTAATATTATTTGCTCACTAATAATGTTATGTTTTTTAACTTGTTTATAACATAAATAGATTATAAATATCTATTTTAATATTTTTTAATTTATCCATTTTTTGATGTTTTCTATACTTAAATATTCATCATTATATTTAATATTTTAAATATATATATATTCAAATATATATATATATATCAATATATATAATATATCCTTAAATATTAACTATATAATACAAAATATGAATATTTTCATTAAATCAGTCATATATCTAGTGAAAAATTGTTTATAATTAAAAGTTAATATTCATTAAAAATGTTGACTAATTGTATAGAATAATGGATGTTTAATTAAATGTCATTTGTTTTTTCAATTTAACGTATATCAAATGTGTGTTACATTAATTTCACACATGCATATACATAACTAATGCATTTTTATATAGAACACATATGTCATATTTATATAATTTATATATTTTTTAATATTCATTTGAGAATTATATTTATTAATGTAATATATTAAATATATATTATTTTTCTAATCGGTAAATTTTATTCATTTTTATATCTTTTTTCATATATACTATTTATTACTTTTTAATATTTTTTTTGAATTTATTCTTATTTAATATTAGTTATTCATTAATAATCTTAATTATTATTTTTTTAATATTTTTTTAATTTATTCATTTTCACTTTTTCATTGTTAAATACCTTTGTAATTTTATCCATTTTTAAAATTTATTTATAAATATTTAATCATTAAAATTTAATGATTTTATAATTGTTGTAATTTATATAATTAATATGTATTCATTTTCATTTTAATATACATTCGTTATTACTTTTCTTAATAATCTATGTAATTAATAACACTTTTTTTGTAATATTTTTCCAATCTACTAATTTTTAATTATTAAAATTCACTTTTTTAGAATTTAATCATTTAATATTATTTAGAATTATTTATTCAATAATAATGTATTTATTTTTTAGTTTTATTTATAATTAATTCACTTTAATATTTGTTCTTTTAATATTTTGTAATTTCATCATTTTTAGTATTTATTTATACAAATTTATTTATTAACATTTAAGGTTTTTAATATGGCTGTAATATACACATTTAATTTGTATTCCTTTCATTTTAACATATATTCAATTTTAATTTTTTTCATAATTTATATTCTAAATAAAACTCATTCATTTTTTTATATTTTTGAAGTTTTATCATCTTTAGTTATTAAATTTAATATATTTATAACATTTATGCATTTAATATTATTTATTCCTTAATAATGTTAATAAATTTTTACCTTTTTTATTATTTATTAATTTTTAAAATATATTCCTTTAATATTTTTAATTTATGTTATATAGTTTTTATCAGAATTTTCCAAATAGTGATGATAAATATAGGTTTTGTCCATTCTAAAATAAAAAACTCTAATAAAGACCCTTCTTTATCAGTTTTAAGAGTTAGAACTAATAAAGAGTGGTTTTATCATTTCTTTCTATTTTAGTGATGATAAATATGGGTCTTTATTATCACTTTTCAAACATTGATGATAAAACCTTTATGATCCATTAAATAGAACCCTAATAGAGGACCTCATCATTCACACCATTCAAGCTCGCGTGGAACTAAAACTTCATCACTACTATCCCTCGAACTCCTCGGATGAATTGATGCTTTCAGAACCAACAATATGTGACTTATGATATGTCGTTCAAGTTCATTCAATATTTCAACATTTTTAGTTCTTATTTGGGTGTTTCTAATTTCCCTAGTGGATTTGAACAACATGAGCGGTCTGATTTTACATCGACCTACCAACCTAGTTCTCTACCGAATCTCCCTCACCTCAAGCCATTGTTACTTCACCCTCTCTCTCACACTCGTGTTAATTTTCCATCAATCTACCTATACCTCCCCTTCTCACTAGTTAGTATATGTTTCCTCCTTTCTCTACAATCCCTCATACCATCTATCCCTAATTCACTACTCTATATGAATACACCTTAAAATTGGACACTTATTTTAGTTCCCTTATTATGTTACAATATAATTTAACAATTGATGTATTTATAAAATATTAAAAATAATTTTAGAACATATATAATATTATTCATGTTTGTAAATATTACTATTAAGTTTATCATATTAGTTTAATTTATACTTGTTAAAATATTTATTTATTACCCTATCAAATATTAAGAAAAGTTTTAAATTGAAAATTTTCCAATTTATATAGAGTGAACCTTTAAAAAGGATGAAGATTATTTTTTTAAAATCATGATGATTAATTTCATAATAAATTAATATGGTATTATTTTTTAATTTAAATTATTTTTTAAAAATACCACTCGCCTAAAAAATATTTGGAGTTCTTATTTTTTAATAATTTATACGAATGTCATTTGTGAATATTTTATTATTATATTTTTTATAACTTTATGTAAATTTATTTTTATTGATGTATATATTTATTTTTATTGATGTATATATTTATTTAAAAATATATATAGTTAGCAATGTCACATGTTCTCCTTTATCAGTGTCTTTATCCATGTAATATTATCCTCGATGTGTGTCACCTCCCTCGACCATACCTAATATGGAACCACTATCACATACTACTTCTTATATTCTCAATAGTATCCACATCAAGTGGGTTTATCACCTGTTTCACCACCAAATTCACACTTCTGTTGGTTTGATTGATTCTTCTCAGCCTCAATGTTTTCTTTTGATTTCAAGTTTAGGTGACTAATACTTGTCAATGGCCAAATGTCTTGTATGATTTCAATTTCTTACTACTTTTTCTGGGAGTCTCAACTGTGAATACATATATGAGGTACATTTTCATAATCCATCTATCCAAAAAATGATCTACTATTTTCATTATTGTTAATAAATATTCATATTTTCTATAAGAATATATATTACTGTTATATAATGGGAAAACTCTACGAATCATGATTTGGACTCATTAATCCTTACATCATTTATACACATGAACTTTTATTAGAATTGGATGAAATTGAAAAGAAAAATATATACATAAGATAAGAATTTGGGAAGAAAAAAACAAACGACATATACATCTTGATGACTGCAATACAAGGGTAAAACTCTACAATCTAATCATATAAAATATATTTTTATTTTTGCATTACTTATTTTATTTTATTATTTTATGAATGATATGATGCTCATTAAAATCAATTTAGATACCCCAAATGTTAATTTTTTAGATCCAATGCATCGATGTCCATCAAACTGACCACACGTGATTTCTATTGTGAATTTTTAATTCACTATAATCGATATTTTATAGATAAACATTGACTTATATGTTTCCATTTTTTTAATAAGAATTATGTTATGACAGGGCCATATATAAATATAGGATAAATCTTGAGGTTGGTTACTAAACATAAGAAGCATATAGATTTCTTCAAATGGAAACATATTAAGGCATATATAGTAATATTTAACTATCAAAACATATTTTAAAACAATTTTCTTAATTTGGGTAAAGTTTCTACAAAATTAGAAGTAAAATAATGACAATGATTGTAGATATTACATTTGAGAATTTATAAAAATATCATATACCATCAAAAGACTATAATCCCCAAACATGTAATGTCTAAAGGTAATTTAAATTTCATTAAAAATATTTGTTAATCATTTATTTATATATTTTTTCTCAGTAAAACCAATATTTACAACAATCTACATACTCAAAAGAATAAGTAAATTTGTTTATATATGAGTGGGAAGAGTATATAGAGTGAAAATGTTTTTCGACATCAAATTTTAGTGATTGTCTATTATGTATATGATCTAGTATGGGCTATGACCTTAGAGATACATTTGGGTTGTGAAGCATAAATATCATAATGCATATATATTATTTTGACTTATTTTTTAAGAAGATTTATAATGGAGGGTTACACTCTGGGGATTCTGGTAGAGCTAGTAACATGTTTTAAGCTTCTCATGATCATGATAGATTTCACTTCGAGGATGCAATTGAGATAATGGTGATAGGAAAATGGGTAAAGGATCCTTCTATGCACAAATCTAAAGATTTATTGGCAATTTTTGAAGAAGTTACTTTCATGCTTGTAACCCCATCATTTTAACTTTTTGTCTTCAATATAAAAGTGATATTTTAGTTTAAATGCATGTAAAATATCTAAAACTAGGAAAATGATTTTGAACTATTTTCAAACTTTGGTAAAATGAGTAATATTTCATTTTTGGTGTGTATTAATTGAACACAAGAAAATATGACACACAATGTGTCTGGTATGACTAAAAGTGCATGTTTTCAATATAAAAGGATCATTTTATTTTAAAACATTCATCACTAGTCAAAACTAATAAAACGAGATCATATTATTTTCAATCTTTAAGAAAATGATCTGTAATTCATTTGTGAGGCATAGTAATTGACCGCCCATTAATCTGACACGTGATGTGGCCGATATGACTTGAAGTGCATGTTTTTAGTATAGAATTTCAATTTAAGTTTAAAATGTGGGTTACATAGCTACAACTATGAAAAAAATCTCAAATTGTTTTCAAACATTAGTAAAATTATCCATAATTCATTTTTATTGTGTAAGAATTGAATTCATGTCATTCTGATACATGGTGTGACCAGTATGACTTGAAATGTGTTTTTTTTTAGTTTAAAATTGACATTTTAGTTCAAAACACATGTCATATACTCAAATTTGATCAAATGCATTTAGATTGATTTTATATTATATGGAAATGAACTATAATACATTCATGACATGTTGGAATTGACCGTACATCAATTTGGTACACGATGTGGCTGACATGACTTGAAGTTCATGTTTTCAATATATAAGTTCTATTTAAGTTTAAAATGTTCCTCGCATAGCCAAAATTTAGAAAATGACATAGGATTGTTTTAAAATTTATGAACACAATATATAATTTATTTTTTATTTGTATGAATTAACCTCTCATCAATCTGATGCACAATGTGGTTGGTACGACTCAAAGTACATGTTTTCAACATAAAAGTGTAATTTTAGTTTAAAATGCATCACATAGCCAAAACTAGGAAAATGAACACGGGGTATTTAAAAAATTTATTCTAATGATTCATAATTCATTTTTGATGTGTTGGAATCGACCGTATGTCAATCTGATAGATGATGTGGTAGGTATAAATTTAAGTGCATGTTTTCAATATATAAGTTTCATTTTAGTTTAAAATGCAGATCAAATAGCCAAAACCAAGAAACCAAGATCAAATTATTTTAGAATTTTAGGACAACAATCTATAATTTATTTTAGACATGTAGGATTTAATCATATATCAATCAGACACATGATATGGTCATTATGACTCAATGTGTGTGTTTTCAATATAAAAGTGTAATTTTAGTTTAAAATGCACATCACAAATCCAAAACCAAGAAAATGAGAACAAATTATTTTAAGAATTTAAGAAAATGATTCATAATTCATTTTAGATGTGTGGGAATTCCCCGAATGTAAATATAGAACATGATGTGGTTGGTAGGACCCAAAATGTGTTTTTTCAATATAAAAGTGTCATTTTAGTTTAAAACAAGAATCACATAGCCAAAAATGAGAAAATTAGCTTGGATTGTTTTCAAATTTTATGAAAATGATCCATAATTCATGTGTGACATGTAGGAATTGTCTGCATATAAATTCTATGCATGATGTGGCTGGTATGAATCGAAGTGCATGTTTTCAATATAAAAGTTTCATTAAACTTTAAAACATGCATCACTTGATGTAAGATCCTAGTCTTTTCTAAAGTTTAATCATCCTAGATTTTAGGTAATACTTTTTCTATATTTGAGTACTTTTTTATTATGAATTGGGGTGTGTTTGGGGGTATTTTTGAGAAAAATTGAAGAAAATGGGGTTATGTACGGTTGGTGCACGGTTAAAGCAAACCGTGCACCCCAGCCCAGGAAACTGTGAAACCTTGGATAGTGGGGGTCAGCACAACTAGTGCACAGTTTTTAAAGTCATTCTCCCTAAAAAGGAAAATTGTGTACCCAAAAAAATAACTAGTGTATGGTTAGATAAAAATGTGTTCCCCTACCTAGGAAACTATGTGTGATAATTATAATGGAATAAAAATTAGTTTAAAATCCACCTAAACATCCAGAACTTCCCCTATTCAACCTAAACTCGGGCCAATTTTGTTTTTGACGATTTCAGATTTTTTTAGAGGGATTCCTTGGCCATCCTACCTTTATTATTCGCAATTTGAGGCCCAGATCAAAGATCTACACCCCTTCAAGAAATTGGATATTCTCCCATTGTTTTTCCATTCATCTCATATCATCCTATCATTCTTTTTTGGGAATTTATCTCCTTTTTTCTAAATTTAAATATATATCTAGGCATGTAGTTATAGATCTAGATTAGAGATATCTTGATTTTTTTAATCTTGATTTAGGTTATATATCTGGGACTCATTCTTGTCGTTGCGCATCTCAATTTTGGGGATTTCCATTGGGTGATTGTTTTTCAACAAATCAAGGTAGGTGGTATAATTTCCAAATACCATAGTCATGATTTTTGTTACGTATATGAAATTTTTATAATTTCTAATGTTTTTTAGAAATTAAAATCCCAAATTGAGTTAATTAATGTGGAAAATTATTTAACTGAGATAATTGTGAAATTGTGAGATTTAGGGATTGTTGAATGAGATAATTAATTGGAGAATTAATTATTATATTTTGGGATTTTTGAATTTTATAATTAATTGTGTTAATTAATTGTGAGTGAAATGAGATGCTTGAATTGAGTATTAAATGTTGAATAAGGATAATTATTTGTTGAATTAATTATCAAAGTACTAATTGGGAAATTGTATAATTAATTGTTTAGTTAATTATCAAATTGTGGAATTGTAGATTGAGAATAATTAATTTTTGAATTAATTATTGGATGTTGAGGTTGTGAAATTGTTAATTTTTTATTTGATTGATTAAAGAAAATTGATATTGATAACTAATTTTTGTATTAATTAACAGACTTGGATAATTTATTTATGAATTAATTAATGGAAGTATTAGTGGTTAATTGTGATAAGAGGATTAATTTGGTTTAATCTTTATTGATAAATGGGGTTCTAGACATGATGATCTAAGAAAAAAATAGTGATATAATTTCATGGATGATTAATGGGTTGTTATAAATGAGGATCTACGCTAATGATGTATATTTATAGTTGTTAAATGAGGTTATAGACATGAAGATCTATTCTAATAATAGATCTATCTGTATGGTTGATAAATGGGGTGTTAGACATGAGGATATACAACAATGATATATATGCATGATTGAGAATTGGGGTGCTAGAAATGACGTTCTATGCCCATGATGTATATTCATGATTGAGAATTGGGGTGTTATAAATAAGCCCATGGTATATATGCATGATTATTAAATGGGTTATTAGACCTGGCATTTTATACCTAAAACATTGGAATTAGGATATAGTTCCAAGTCGCTATAAAAATGACACTCAATTGAAATGGATAATTAAATACTATTTGTTTAAATTAATTGTGAATTGAATATGTAACATGGTTCAGACCTGATGCAAGCTAGATGAGGTATTGAGGTACAGGTGTCCACGAGAACCTGGTGATCTAAGTGGAAAATAAAGATTAATTAATAATTCGATAACTATTCACTTATGTATTTTAATTATTTTTTATAAAACTAGATATGATTGTTTTGAATGTATTTGTTTTAGGCACCATTGGTGGTGGCCTATTGAATTATACTCACATTCTACTTGGGATTCCTGGTCAATACTCAAATAGATTTCATAGATGCTATAAAGGTTACTGGAAAGGGATTTATATTAAATGATTGAGTCTGGATGGATAGTGGTTGAGGTAACCGGACATGGTTCGCTACCCACTTAGTATTCATCAGTATATTTCATTTGAGTTTCATTTTTAGAAACTTGACATTTACAAAATTGTGGTATGTTTTTTTCTTTAATAGGATATTGTATTTCCTGCATTGATAATCTTGAAATATTGGTATTTTTTCTGGTTATATATTATTTCACTATTTTTTATTTATTTATGCTGGTGTATTACTCTGGTAAAAGATGTTATAGTCTCCCCATGATCGACTTATCAGAATCTCACAAATATTCAGCAGCCTCTAGTGTATAGTGAGACACATTTTAGATCATGTGACCGACCGATTCGGGGCTCTGATGTGTGGGACCTGGGCTAGGATGTTACAAATTGGTATCAAATCCTAGTTTTATTTTCATATTCTTTTATCTTACTATTAATTAATGTTAGACAAGAGACTAGGAAGAGTCTAGGCTTGGTTATGATCTTGTTCAGGGGATTAGCTACCCCATGTATGAGGGAGAACCCAAGTGCCTAAGGTGGTATTGTAGTTATTGTTGTCTTTTGTTACAGTTGAATGTTATTTCACTTTGGTTCATGCATGTGTAATGTGATGTGAATATTGTTTTTTATATTTTTTGAGAATTTACTTGTGGTCCAATATGGAATGACACTTGAGTCTGCATGCATCATTTTAGGCATGCACAGAAAATGGGTTTGGGTAAGTTATTGAACTTAAACTGTTTTATTGGATTATGAAATTGAATTGAAAGAGGTGCTTAATAAGAAATCAAAAGTGATAAAATGATGCAATAATGTGAATAAATGGGTGTCTAAATTAGTAACTTGAACTATTATAATTTTTTTACCCTTGTAAAATAGAAACGATGTGCAGGATGTTTAATGGTAGTGTTAGGGCCTCGATTTTGGCCTTGTGGCAAGTTTTGTGGAAAGACTTGTTATGAATAATTCCTTGTATCTAAATGTGATAAATTTTTTTTGTGTATCCTAATATGTGTGTTTGGAATTTTAGATTTATTCCTCCATGATGATTCTTGTGGAGAAGATGACAGGAGGATATGTCAGGAGATGTTTTACCTGCAGTGGAACCTAAAACAGCGGTAGTGCCAGGTGAGGATGCCAGGGTGAAGTTCAAAGAGGAATTCACTCACTTCATTAAATCCATGAAAAGCCACCGAGGGTGGGTCATGAAGAGAATGTCTAACCTCAAGAGGTAGTTTCAGTTGAAAAACCCTCTGACTTTTACTAGACAGGGTGGATATAAGGGAGATTGGTTTGGGTTGAGTAGATCGAGACAATACTTGACTATTTGTAGACTCTTGATAAGAATATTGTCAATTTGGTTACTCATATGCTCTAAGGATCAATGAAGCACTGGTGGGATGCTCAAGAATCAACTGGACAGACTGATGGTATACTATGGAAGGAATTTTTGGAGAAGTTCATGGAGCACTTTTACCCAGAGACATTGAAATGGCAGAGAGTATCTGAGTACATGATATTGACTTAATGGAGAATGTATGTCATGGTTAAATACTATAAAATTTATAGATTTTCATTTATTTGATCTAGATTTTTTGGAATGTGATGCTATGTCAGCAAAACAATTTTAGGATGGAATTAAGTATGAATTTAATTCCCTTGTGAATATATTTAGTCTAAAAAAGTTTTTAGAAGTGGTGAATTAGGATCTCATCTTGGAGGGGAACCTAAAGGGGACTTCTAGTTGTTTGCAGGTGGTTTCTTCTGGATGATCTAGAGGTATGTCTTCCGAGATAATGAAGCATTGTTATGAGAATTTTAGCTAGAGCAGTGGGAAGCATAGTGTCCATTTAGGGGGATCAATTACTTAGGATCTTACCCAAGTTCTTTTCCACATGTTTGGTAAGAGTAGACACTTTTGTAAACATTTTACATAGCCACCAGTGGAGTTCCAAGCCTATAGAAATATGGGACATCTACCGAGGTTCTATAGGAATTCAAGATAGAAAGTTAGTTATGGAGGATCTAAATAGAACCAGTGTATGGGAAAGGGATCTTATACATCATATCTATCTTTTAGATGGAGTTCTATCACCTGAGGAGGTAGAGAAAATGGATGTGGTGCTTCTGGGAAAGAGCACCCATGTCAGGAGAGTGATGAAAATTAGAGGATTTGGGTGACATCACAAGGAAGATAGTTAGGATAGTTTCATGGGGTTCATCATACACTCATGGATAGAAAGGATGGTCCATAAACAGTGATAGATACTATTTCATAAGTTTCTCCTTTAGCTAATTCCTTATTTGATACTATTTCCTCTCACTCTTTTATATCTGCAAAACTTGTTAATGGTTCGATCCTGGTGGTGGAGTTTTCTAGAATGGTAATGACTATAGATACAATGTTGGTAGTACGGTCTAGAGACATCTATTTGTGCAAGGTATTTTCTCTTGAATTT
The DNA here is from genome assembly GCA_963277665.1 of Viscum album. Classification (NCBI taxonomy): domain Eukaryota; kingdom Viridiplantae; phylum Streptophyta; class Magnoliopsida; order Santalales; family Viscaceae; genus Viscum; species Viscum album. The sequence continues at coordinate 1,391,324,956 of OY728159.1, forward strand.
GGGGAGTATCATTTTCTTGGAATATCTATATCCTTGACATGCCAGGCTTTGAACTAATTATGGGTATGGACTAGATAGTTTCATACTGAGCCCACATTTATTGTTACCAAAGGAGAGTGACTTTTATATCTCCAAAGGGTAACTATTATATTAACCATGTGGAGTTGGATATCTAGGAAAGATGAGTAGGGATAATTAATTAGTAATTGGGAGATCCCACAGCCCAAATTCCTAGATTATTTTTGGATGATGGAGGCATAAAGCATTAAGTCTTTCTACTAGTGGTGGAATAGATTTAGGATAGTTTTCCCAAAGACTTCTTAGGGCGGCCACCTAAGACATATGTTGAATTTAATATTAATCTCATGCCTATAGATGAGCCTAAATCTATTCCACTGTACATAATGGAACCAATAGTTCTTCAAGATATCAAGAATCATATGGAAGAGTTTGAGGATAAAAAGTTTATATGCCTGATTATGTTTCCATAGTTCACCTTTTTTTAAAAGAAGGATAATGGGAGTTTTCTCTTATGTGTCGATTACCATAAGTTGAACAAGATTATGGTAAATACTTGGAATCTGCTTCCACACATCAACAATCTATTTGACCAGTTTAGGGGAATATGTGTGTTCTTGTAAATTGACTTCAAATTGGGTTATTATCAGTTGAGATTTTGGACATCTAATATACCGAGGAATGCTTTTAGAAGTAGGTATGTCCAATATGAGTTTTTCATAATTACATTTGGGTTGATGAACACACCAGCAGTGTTTATGGACTTAATGAATAGAATCTTTCATCTGTACCTTGATTAGTTTGTGGTGGTGCTAGTGGGTGACATATTGGTGTACTCCAAGACTCATTATGATCATTCCCAAAATCTTAACATAATCCTATGTACACCGAGAAAAAATTGGCTAGATTCCAAGATATCTAAGTTTTAATTTTGGATTGATCAAGTAAACTTCATAGGGAACATAATCTAGGAGAAAGTTGTTTAAGTGGACCTAGAGAAGGTTCAGGTAGTGGTTTCTTGGGAGTATCCCAAGAATTTGTTCGATTTACAAAGTTTTTTGGGATTAGCTGTATATTATCAGAGATTTATCTTGGAATTTTCCCATTTTTCAATTCCTGTTTTAGGCTTTACCAAAAAGGAGATAATTTTTTATTGGTTGGAAGATTTTGAGAAGGCCTTCCAAGAGTTGAAGAAGTATTTGACTTCGGCAGCAATCTTGATCTTATCTAATCTAGGTGAGGAGTACATGGTGTATTTTGATTCTTCTGGGATCAAACTCAAAGATTTTTTGATGCATGGACAATGAGTCATGGCGTATCGGTCAAGGAAGTATAGGCCACATGAAAAGAACTCCCCTATTCACAAAATCAAGCTATAGGTAGTGGTTTATGCTCTAAAATGTTTATGGAACTATCTGTTGGGTGATAATTTTATGGTGTATACATATCAGAAGATATTAAGGTATATCTTCTTACAACGAGAATTAAATCTTCAGCAGTACAAATGGGTTGAGTATATATTTTCATTTTATTTTGAGATAACATATATTCCAAGGAAAGGAAATAGTTTGGATGACTCTTTGAGTAGGAAAACTTTGACTTAGATGTTTCAAGAGTCTTGTACTGAGTAGATGATTATAGCTTTGTTGGATGTGATTCATGTGGTGGTTCAAGAGAGTTAAGAGTAGATGACTTTTGTATCGGTTTCAGTGGAGTCCAAACTTTTTATATGGAGATGAGATAGTCAGTATGATTTTATGGAGTGTTTCACCTTGAGGTAAAACCTTAAAGGTGGGGAGTCAACTTTCGATTGGAGCATATATGAGGATGAGGTCGTCTATGTCAGGAATTGGGTTTATGTTCCTAAGATCATGCAATAGGAGATCATGCTGGAATTTCATGCCTTGAAGTGGGCGGTACATCCAGGTGTGACCAAAATGCACCAAGAACTATGGTGGCATTTTTTCTAGTCGATCATAAAAAAGGGGATAGCATGGTTCATGATATGAAGATACACTTATCAGCAGGTGAAGTAAGAGAATTAATGACCTAGAGGATAGATACTATTATTGGACATTCCAGAATGGAAATGGGACTGTTTTTTAATGGATTTTATGGTAGGTATTCCAAATATACCAAGGAAGAATGACTCTATATGGGTGTTTATAGATTGACTGAAAAAATTAGGACATGTCATTCCTATACTGGACACTTTCTTAGTAGAGCAGCAATGAGATTTTTATGTTCAAGAGATAGTCTATCTGCATAGGGTACCATAGACTATTGTTTCATATTATGATTTGTGCATTAATTAATGCTTATGGTAGGGCCTATAGAAGGGGCTCAGTACACAGGTGTTATTGATTATGGCCTTTCACCCATAGATATATGGGAATTCAAAGCGTACTATACAGGTTCTTGAAGATATGATATGGGTGTGTGTGCTTGAATTTGGTGGGTTTTGGTAGAATCACTTGGATTTAGTGGAGTTTTCATATAACAATAGTTGTCATGAAACTATTCATATAGCACCATACAAGGCTCTTTATGGTAGGCTATACAGATCACTGTTATGTTGGATGGAGGTAGGTGAGTCAAAGTTGTTGGAGCTGAGTCTCATACGAGAGACGTCAGAATAAGTGCGGCTAATTTAGAAATGTATGTCTTGGTATAGAGTAGACATAATTCATACCTTAATAGAAATTGATAAACCATAGTGTTTATAGTAGATGATCATGTATTATTTCGGGTGTCTCCATGGCTAGATCACCACAAAATACAGAGACTGGGAAAGTTGGTTCCCAGGTTTGTGAAACCATTTGAGATTGTGGAGAGAATTAGGTCGGTGGTGTGCCTATTGTCTCTTCCACAGAAATAAAGTGATATGCATGATGTTTTTCATGTGTCACAAATATGGTGGTATCACCCCAAACATTCAAATGTGACCAATGTGGATGATGTTGATCTTAAGATAAATGTGTACTTTGAGGAGCATCTGATACATATATTAGATTGATGTGACAAAGTGTTGAGGGGAAAGACTATATCGATAGTTCTTGTATTGTGGAAACATGGGAGTGTAGAGGAGGAAACATGGAAAAGGGAAGAATATATGTGGTCTCAGTGGCCCGATTTTTTGCTCAAATTCTTAGGGATTATGGGAGTGTATCTTGAGGATGAGATATTATATGGTGGGGAGATTATAAGATCCCGAACATTTCTATAGTTGATTGATACTATATTTCAAGTACTCTTTTGTCTTTATTTTATTTTATTTTTTTTGTGTTATGACTTTGGGTGTGTTGGATGGAGTTTTGATAAAAAAAATGGAAGAATAAGGGGATGTTCATGCTTGGGGAATGGTTAGAAAAAACTGTGTTCCCCAGCCCAGGAAACGATGCAACCTTGGACAGTGGTGGTTCACATAGCGGGTGCACAATTTTTCAAACCATGCAACCTGAAATGAAAAAACATGCACCGCAAATAAACCGGTGCATGGTTGGCGCACAATTAGAGAAAAATGAGCACCCCTTCCTAGGAAACCATGGATGGTACTTTTATTGGATCAAAAATTAGTTTTAAATCCACCCGAACTCCAGAAACTTTTCCAATTTGACCCAAACATGGTACAACTTGGTTTTTGAAAATTTCAAAGCTTTATGGAGGAATTTCATTTCCATATAACCTCCTTTATTTTCAATTTGAACCCTATATTGAAAATATTAACACCTCCTAGTAAGTGGATCGTGTCCTATTATTTTTCTATTCATCTCTCATCCATCTCTCGTTCTTTTGGTGGGAAGTTATCTTCTATTTTTCTAGATATAGATCTATATTTGGTCAATCTAATATAGGACTGTAGATCTGGATCTAAAATAGGAAGATCTTGATTTTTTTAATCTTTTTTTATTTTATAGGTCCAGAACCCATTCTATGTCATTGTGCTACTCAATTTTTGGGATTTCCATGGGGATATCTTTCATCAACGAATCGAGGTAGGTGGTCTAATTTCAAAATCACATAGTCATTATTTTGATTATGTATATGAAATTTTTAGAATTTATAGATTTGTTTATAAATTGAAATTCCTAATTGAATTAATTAATGTGGTAAATTAATTAATTTAGATAATTGTGAGATCGTGAGATTTGGGGATTATTGAATGAGATAATTAATTTGAGAATTAATTATGAGATTTTTGGATTTGTGAATTTGATAATTAATTGTGGGAATTAATTATGAGGGTATTGAGATTTTATAATTGAGTGATTAAATGTGTAATATGGATGATTAAATGGTGAATTAATTATCAAAGCATTGATTGAGAAATTGAGGATAATTAATTGTTGCGTTAATTATAAAATTGTTGATTTGTAAATTTAGAATAATTAATTAGTGAATTAATTAATGGATGTTGATGTTGAGAAATGGTTAATTTATTTTTGAATTGATTAATATAAATTTATTTTGTTAATTAATTAATGGACTTGGATTAATTAATATATGAATTATTTAATGGAAGTATTGGTGGTTAATTATGTTAAGTGGATTAATTTTTTTTAATCATGGTTGATAAATGGGGTGTTAGACATGACAATCTAAGCCAAAAAATAATGATATAAATTTATGTTTGAATAATGGGGTGTTAGACATGAGGATCTACACTAATGATGTATATGCATAGTTGTTAAATGGTTTTCTCAAGATGACGATCAATGCCAATGATAGATCTATCTATATGGTTGATAAATGATGTGTTATACATGGTGTTCTACACCAGTGATATATGTGCATGATTGAGAATTAGGGTGCTAGAAAAGATATTATATTCCAATGATGTATATGGATGATTGATAATTGGGGTTCTAGACATGACACTCTTTTCCCATGGTATATATAAATGACTAATAAATAGGGTGTTAGACCTGGCATTCTATACCCAAAACATTGGAATTGCAATATGGTTCCAAGTGGCCATGTTAATGAAAAAAAATGAAATGGATAATGAAATCTAATTTGTTTAAATTTATTTTGAATTAAATATGTAACATGTTTTAGACTCAGTGCGGGATGGATCAGGTATTGGGGTGTGGGTTTCCTCAGGAACCTAGTGGTCTATGTAGTTAATAAAGATTAATTGATAATATGATAATCGTTAACTTATGCATTGTAATTATTTCTTTATATATCTACATACACTTGTTTTGACTATATTTATTTTAGAAACCATTGGTTGTGGCCTACTGAGTTTTACTCAAACCCTAATCGGGCTTCCTGATTGGTGCCATAATAGATTTCATGGATGCGGGACATGTTAAGGGCAAGGGGTCCATGTTAGATGGCTGAGTTGGGATGGAAGTTGGTTGAGGGAACAGGACATGGTTTGGGACCTGCTTGGGATATATTAGTGTCTTTCTTTTAGATTGAATTTTAGACACTTGACACATACATTAGCATGGAATTTTTTCAACTTTAGTTGGATATTGTATTTCTAGCACTGATTATCTTGAAATATTGGTATTTTCTGGTGATATATTCTTCTATTAAGGTTTATTTATATTCTATAGTGTATTAATCTGATAAAAGAGGGTATAGTCTCCCCATGATCAACTTATCATATCATCACTGCTAGTTGGAAGCCTATGGCATATGGGGAGGGGAACTTGAGGTCATGTGACCGACCAGTTCGGGGCACTAGTCTGTACCACTCGGGCTGAAACGTTACACTTTCTAAAACTAAGGAAACAAGATTTTATTGCATTTAAACAGTAATAAAATGACTCATAATTCATTTATTATGTGTAGGAATTAATCACTGTTGACGCTCCTTTTGTCACAGAATCTAAAGATCGGAAAAGGGAATATCTGAGCTCAAAGTGATTAAGCCTTTGAAGAAAACATCAAAAATCAACAAAGGAAGGAAGAAAGGATCAACAGCAACCTCACCGCGCAAGTTATCTAACTGGCGCGCAAGTGTACTTGCGCGGCTACCTTAGTCGCGCAGGTGACTTGCGCGACCTAAGTGGTAACCGCCCGGTAACCGCCCAGGGTCTTCTTTTGCCAATAAATAGACCCTGTGGGCCCCCCATCCAAGAGGATCTTTTTCCAGAAACTCGGATTGAAGCTCTCGACGCCCAAGTCTCTTCTCAAAGCTTCCGGAACACTTCTAAGGTAATTTCTTACCTAGAACGGAAGATCTAAAGAGAAGAAGGAAGGCCTAAGTGTTGAAACTTATCAAACACTTGCGCGCCGACTTATTTCCTTCAATATAACTTGCGCGTCCCTTTTCTGGAAGAACCTAAAGAAAATTCTAAAGGTTTTTAAAAAGAGTCGCTCAAGTATTTCAATGCTGGTTGAAAATCGCGCAAGTACACCATGTGCCGCGCAGGTATACCTGCGCGACCAATACTTGCGCGCCCACGGAAGACTTGCGCGCCTTGCAAGACTTGCGCGCCCCTATCTTTTTGGGTGCCCATCTTGCCCATTTTTACCCCTCTTAAGCCATCACACCTTTCCTTTTCAAGATTCAGTCTTCAAGACACTCTTCAAAGCCATTTATGGCATGATTTCTTGATTTGACTTTCTTATCTGAAAGGAATTCTGTGGAATCTCTCTCAAAGTCTAGTGATTTAAATATCCTTATGTCACTAAAATACGGAGAGTTCATTCATTCAACCTCATCCTTTAAGATGAGAGAATCCTAACCTGGGTCTCCTTTTCAGGAATAATCCCCAGTTATAAAACCTTTAATCTGGGCATCCTCCTCAGGAGTAAGCCCCAAATTCTTAAAGTTCCCAAACATGGGCATCCTTTTTCAAGAGTAAGCCCCAATCAAGTCCTCTAATTTTGGGCATCCTCCTCAGGAGTAAGCCCCAAACCTTATTCCCTAACCTGGGTCTCCTTTTCAGAAATAAGACTCAGTCATAACCTTGGGCTTCCTTTTCAGGAGTAAACCCCAAGCCCCCTTAAATTTCTCTTAACCAGTCCTAATTTACCCTTGATTTGGGTTTCCTTTTCAGGAGTAAAACCCAATCATAAGTCCCCTCCTAACTTGGGCATCCTCATTAGGAGTAAGCCCCAAGATTAGAGTATTCAAATCTCCATGAAGCACATATAACTTTATGGACCATGTTAATGGATTTTCTCCCTAAAAGTAAATCCTAAACCTTCATCTATCTGGGCAGTCATACATGCATAAGCCCCAAACAAATTCTTATGATTGCATATTTCATGGCACAATTGTCTAATTTTTACCAATACCTCTTGTTTCTCACATCGAGCATAACTCACGTGAGCTTAGAGTGTAAAAGTAATTATGACATTCTTCTTTGAGCCATCAATCATAAACATCATACTCCATTACTCGAACTACGTGGGTTCTGGTTCCTTTTCCAAAACAAAGGATACGTAGGTAGCCCATTTATGGGTTCGATCCCAACTTTGAAATAATCTATGTCCTTCTGAATGACGATAAACTTCAAGTGCCCCACTGAGTGGCTTTAAAACCAGCCTGGTCATCATAATGACCAAGAGACTTTTATATAAATGTTTTGAAGGATACCATTGACCAGGAATCTCTAAACAGATATAGATGATTCTCTATTGATGAAGAACCTCGAATACATATAAAAGATTCTCTAAATTTCTTGCATATTTAATCATTGATTGTTAAAACTAAAGGAAAGCTCATTTTATACTTGGTAATGTAATAAGGATTCACGAACATAACTTAAATCTATAAAGAGAGTCCCGGAGTAGACAATAATTCCCCTCAAAAAGGTGTGATGATTCCGACCTCCCATCCTCTCGACTAATACAAATTCCTAAGCCTCATTAGTCCACAAGCTAATGAGCGCCTGCCTTTGGAAAGTAGGTCCAAACGGATGTGGAATCATTGTATGTTTCCGGTTCTACGAACAAACCCGTTAGAAACCGATCGGAATGTTTGAATCTCCCGTCCAGGAGGTCATCCCCGGATTCCGTGCGAAACAAAAATGGTGAACCCGACGTGAATCCTTAACCAAGTTAAAGTGATGTTCTTCTTATTTGTTAGGCCCCTTGGGCCAAAAAAGCAATCATTGATATGTGCTCATCCAAAAGATGCAGTGGCCAGATTCATCTTGATTATGTCTGTTATATGGAACATGAACTCTTTTCTCAAGATCTTCTGCAAAATGGCTTTCCTTAAATTCACCTCTATGAATACTGCTGTTGTGAACACCTCTACTGTGAGGTCTGCTGCTGTGAAAACCAATGCTACTACTCCTGCCGGAACGTCGTCTGCTCTGAGAATGACATCACCAACTCAGCATCTTCAACGCTGGGTTTCTAATGCACTGGTTAAGGAGTACCGTCGCAACGGTACTATCCCAACTCTGGAGGCCGCTCGTCAAGCCCTCCAAGTTAACAACTCTACCTAGTCGTCTGGACAACGGCAGCCAGCGATCAAGAAGCAGGCGGTGCTGACTACCGTCTCTAACCGTTTCAGGTCGTTATCCCCGGAACGCAATTTCCATTCACTCCCTTACTCTGAGGAAGTGAATGAGCAGGTCCCGTAGGACCTTAATTCAAAAAGACAGGAGTCCTTCTCAAGGGCTCCCATCATCAATCGCCGCCAGACTCGTGCAGTAGTGCGCCCTCAACATGATGAGGGTACCGACTCCAGGTATTCAGCTCAGGTTCCTTGAACCCGAGCAGGCAAGATGAACCGCCAGAGACGGAATCTGGTTAACAATAGGCAGGTTGTCGTCCCTGCCATCTCCGGAGAAGTCCACCAACCTAACTTGGTGGCAAATAACGAGCAGACACAATCACCTGCCCGTTTTAATTCCGCTGTCCAGCAGACTCGTCTGGCAGCATCAAGCCGATCCCGCCAGGCAATTCCGGCGGAGTACCATAGGCAGGAACATACACCTGCTTATACATCACCAGTTAGTCAGCAGGCTCGTCTGACTACATATGATGGATCTCGTCAACCGCGTTTGGCGAAGTGTAATCAGCAGGCACATACACCTGCTAATACTAATCAAGCCTACCAATAGTCTCGCTTGGTATCGCACGGAGAAGTCAGTCGGAAAGTCCCGACGACAAACAGGAGGCAGACTCAACTCTCTGCCTCCACACTTGAGTACTGTCAGGATTCACTAACAGGAAAAGGAGGACAAGAGCAGGCACATAAACCTACTCCAAGCCCGGAATGGACGTATACCCCGTTCCGGCGGCTGAAGTCACCAAACATATTTTGTCAATAGTGAAAGAGCAGAAGCAAATTCCTGCTCATATTCTGGATGCTTTCCAGGATATCATAACAGCTTCAGCATCATCTCAGGGACAGACACATAAATCTATCCCTAGCAATGGAGTGACACATCAACGATTCACTCCGGAACAGACACACACATCTGTTCCAGTCCAAGAGGGTTATGGGGCATAATCCCCCATATCATATGGACAACCAAGTCAGGAACATACACCTGATTTGAGTGGAGATCGTCAGCCTAACCTGACCATATTTCCTGATCAGGCACATACACCTGCTCAGAGCAATCACTTTCGTCATCAAGTGGTTTCTAAAGCGAGTAAGAAGGCATCTAAGAAAAAGATCCGCCCAGCACAGTCAGGAGATCAAAGGCCAATCTGCAACAAGGCCTTGCTCGATGTTGGAGTTCTTGAAGCCCTCAGACATTTATCTGTCGGAATTCAAGATTCTACTCCCTTAGTTCCCAATAACGGGAACATTAATTCAGAAGGTCTTCAACAGACACTTCCTCATGAAGACTTGCTTCATGAAAATTCGGTCAATCTTGAAGTTTCTTCTTCAGATGAGAGCCACAGGAACCCTCTGTGTGGTCAGAAGACCAAGGAGCAATAGATTTCATCTTTTGCTATAACCCATCATGACGGTCCTCCTCATGATGATGAACTTTGCTGCGAAAGTCCTCTCCGCAGTAGTGACTCACGTTGTCTCGAAAATTCTTTAGAAGGCAATGTAGTGACGAGAAAGCCCTCCTATCTCGAGGCACTTGCAAACGTAAAACCAGTCATGTCTGATGCTTTACTATCGGCAGGTGAAACTCTTTCTCCATCAGAAGATAGCCTGGGGTTCAGGTTATTCTCCGAACCATCCCTGGGTCATTCATCTTCCATCATGAATAGTGATTTCTCTACCAATCTTGTTGAATCCGATGAAGCAACAAGGAAACACCAACTTTGGTCCAAACAGGTAGAAGAATCTTCATTCAATGATAAAGAGGAAATGATGAACATGAGGAAAAAACTGGCAAAAAGTGAAGTACCAGTCATGTTTTGGCCTTTGGCTGACTCCCAGTACGACATTCCAAAGATGTTGACGGATGAGGGAATCCATGATATTCGTCTCAACATATGGAAGACTCTTTGTCTATTGAAGAAGAAAGTATTATCTTATGGTGATTATGAAAATAATATTAATATAATAGAAGGGTTACAACGTCAGATTGATTTGGCATCTCTATCAGTCTCTCGGTATCCGAAGGCTGAAAAGCAACATAGAACTCTTCAATGTTCATGCCTTGGCGCACTAAGAAAATTGCGTCAGTTAATTGCCAATGCTCCATCTGATGTTCATATCAGAGGATGGGGTGTTCACGGAGCACTACATTTCATAGTGCTCTCCGATCAGCAAAGCCCGCCGAAAATGGTCTCATGCAATGTTATTGCCCATGGCCGGCCACAGTCAATGGGATTTGTTCATAATCAAAAGCTTGCTCAAGAACAGGCTTCAACTAGTTCCTCTCAAAATCAAGTATATAGAGAACAAGTTGTTGAATTGCTCCTACATCAAGCAGGCGAGAATATTGCACAAGCCTCTCGTCTGGAGAAAACACGTCATCAAATGACAGAAGTTTCGGAAATCATCCAACGGTCTGTTGAACCAGGTGATAAAAGTGGATACAGGTTAATGCATCCAGCTAATTTCCGAACTAAAATTCGCAAGATCAAGAGAGATTTTAAGAAGATCTCAGACATAGCATGTCAAGAGACACCCCAGCTTGCCAGACTGGGGACTTCTCTAACCCAACCCTCAGAGTCAACAAATGGGATTCGAGGAGTTGAGCGGAAGCAGCAAGAACATCCCCAGTCTACCGGACTGGCGACTTTTTCAAATCCTCAATCCCTCCCTCAGATAAAGTCAGTATTCTCTCGATTAGGGAATAAGACTCAAGAGGAACGAAGAGCCAAGCTATCAGGAGATTCTCTCCAAGTGACGGTTCTCCAAGATGTTCCTAAGGGATCAAGTCAACGGAATTCCATGTCTCATCATGGACATGGAAGAAGACAATATCACAGAAATGCTGATAGAAAGGATTCCATGCAATATGCATCCATTAATGTCATCAATTCTGTTGCTGCTGATTCACCAGATGAGGCTCAATCAGAAGGATCAGACGAAGAGGTTCTTGCTCAAGAAGTTCCGCACACAGACTTAAATGAAGAAGGTGTGCGCACACGTAATCAAAGGCTTACCCAAAATCTGGGTATTCCTTCAAGTAACCCACTTCCCCCTCTCCAAAAAGGATCCAATAAGGGGAAAGGAAAGAATCAGGTTACTTCTCACCCTTCCTCTGAAGGAGATCAATCACTCTCATTAGAGCAAAGGTTTGCACAACAGGGGGAAGAAATGAAAGAATTAAGAAGGTTGAATGCAGAACTACTTCAGAGTAGTCTTCTTCTTAAGAATGATAAAGTCCGACAGCCAAAGGAATTTGTTGTAACTACTGAGATGGATCAGGAATATCCTCCTCTATCAGTACACCCTCAGAGGTCTAATCATACGGGTCAAACGCAACAACAATTGGCAGCACTACCATCAGTTGCAGCACCAACCACCACGTCTGTCCAAGCTCCATTCATTGCACCTACCCAAAACCAAGTTCAACCTGATGTTTCTCAAAAGTTAATAACTACTATTGAGTCATTAACAGCTCGGTTAGAAACTATGGAAGGGAAACGGGCGCAAGTTCAACCTGAAAAGAAAGTTTACCCTGAATGGGTAGATTCAATTTCTCCTCCATCCAGTTTTGGAAACCCTGTTTTCCCTACTTTCAATGGATCAGGCGACCCCGAACAACATATGACGCATTACGTGTCCTGTTGTGATCCTATGATGGGAACTCCAGTGCAGCAAGAAGCAGTGAAACTCAGATGCTTCGTGCAAACCTTTCAAGGACCAGCTTTTGTCTGGTATACAAGCTTGCAATCCCAGTCAGTCATCGGATGGGAGGATCTTCGTCAAAAATTCCTTCTTCAGTTTAGCTCAACTTTGCCAAAAACGACAGTTTTCGATCTTACAAACTACAAGAAAAGGGAGAATGAAAGATTCTCTGATTTCATTGCTCGTTGGAAGGGATTAACTTATTCCTTGAGTTTATCACTCCCTCAGGAGGAATTGTTTCCAATCTTTGTGGCAAATTTGCGTGACGAATTACGCACGCCATTGATCCCTGTGAAATACACAGGAGGGTTTCGAGACCTTACTTCAATCGCTCAACAGATTGAAGATTCCCTTGTACAGGCTATGGTTAAATCTCGTATATTTCCATCAGCTCCAGGAAGTAGAATGGGTAAAGCGGAAACTGCTACAGTTATGCTTAAACAAGCACCTGTACCTATTTCTACATCAAAACCTTCTTCTTCTCGAAGGGCTCCACCTCCTGAACTCCAACAACAAAGGATGTATCGTCCAAATGATCCAAAAGATCAACGACGAAAACAATTTGAGGATATGAAGAGTAAAACATACTCTTTCCAAAGTGATCAAGTTCCTGGTTACTTCATTTCAGCTCTGGAAAATAATTTGGTTCAATTACCAGTGCCGAAGAGGCCAAACAAGGAAGGAGATGAAGACTGTCCCAATTATTGTCCCTTTCATCAAATGTTGGGGCATCCCATCCAGGAGTGTTTTGTCTTTAAAGACCTCCTGAAAAAGATGGTCGACTTGGGACAAGTCAAATTGAAGGGTTCTTCAGCTCATGTAGCATGTATTACCTCTACAGATCTAGAGGAAGGAGGCGAGTGGCAGGAAGTCAAAAGCAAAACTGCGAAAAAATATGATGATTGGATGGTCAGAAAGACAATCAATCGGACCCATTCCATTTTGCGAACACAATTGAAGAAGCCAATTGTGTCTCCTACAAAAGCTGCAGTAAATCCTCCATCAAAAGACAAAACCTCAAAAGGTCAGCGCAATTCAAAGAAGAAAGAGGAATCAGGAGAAGATGAGTATGTATCAAAGCCTAAATTGTCTTTGACTCTGGCAGATTTCATGCCATCTACTTCGAAGCCGCGGGCACTGTCTCACCAAACAGCACAGCCTAAACAGGCTAACCAGGCAGAGTCTTTATCAGACGAAGAGTTAATCTTTGGTTCTGTTAATATGATTCAATTAACAGATCCATATTCCAGTCTTGATGAGCCTGAATTCCCTGTATCAAATAAGGGAACCCGAGGAAGTTCTAGAGGTTCAGGATATAGGGGAAGACGTGGATCTTTCCGAAGCCACTACTCTAATTCTACCCCTGCTAGCACTGTATACGCAGCAGAAACTCGTGGTAGAGCCCTTCAGTGAGCTCAAAAAGAACAAGCAAGTTCTTCTGCCAATGGCCAACTCAGTTTCGACACAGTTATTTTGGAAGACCGATTAAAAGTTCCATCTTCTTTATCTCAGCAAGTAAATGGATCTAATCAGTCTAATCTGCCAAAACCAAGGATGTTTCCAGCTTCAATACAAGATGCATCAGCTTCCAAAGCATCTGCTTCCAAGGTACCTGCTAAACCGCATATTCCTATTGGGAAACGCAGACCTCTAGATCAAAAGTATGATATATTGAAACACTTGGCCCAAGTACCAGCCAAGTTATCAATTTTGGATGCTTTGAATCTGTCAAGAGATCTTCGGGAAGCACTCATCGAAGCTTTGTCAAGTCCTCAGGAGTTTGAAGCTGAAATTGCTGCAGCTGAAATCTATCACATAGAGAATAATCCTACAGAATGCCATGCAGTGATATCTTTTACTGATAAAGATGAAGATGATGTTGTGCATGGGCACATAAAACCTTTGTACTTATCTGGAAAAGTCAATGGTATAGATGTTCGAAGAGCTTTCATTGACAATGGTTCAGGAGTCAACCTCATGCCCATTCGTATACTTCGTCGATTGGGCCTCACGGAATCTGATTTATCTCCTTCTACCATGATGTTGCAAGGATATGATAAAAATGAACAAGAACCACTGGGAGAAGTTACGCTCAGAACTCAGTTTGGAGATCTTGTTTCCAATTCGGATTTCATGATTGTTGATCAAGACTCAGCTTTCAATATCTTGCTTGGAAGACCCTGGCTACATCAGCATGCAGCTATTCCGTCATCATACCATCAATGTCTCAAATACTGTTTCGATGGTCAAGTTGGAACATTGTATGGTGATAAGGCCCTGTTCAATACATGTGAGTCTCAATACATTGAGGCGGAATTTTATCACATGAAGGGAAGAGAAAAATCTACAATGAAGGAAATTTCCAAAGTTAATGCTCCATATGGTTTGGAAAAAATTCCAATAAATCCATTTTCACATGTGAGTACAGATTATGTGTTACCTATCAGTCAAATTGACAAAATAGGCCCAAATCAAAATACTCTTATGGAAAGATCCATAATGTCAATTACAGCAATCGAGCCAGACAACATGGGATAAATTGGTAACTTACCAAGCAGTGACGAAAGCATAAGTGGTGACGTTTTCATTTTGTCTGCTGAAATCCAACAAGTCTATACTTCGCTAATCAGGCCAGAAGAAGTTATAGCAACACCAGAGGTGAATAATGATGTCGATTCTCAATCCATCATCTCCTCTTTATTTCCCAAAGAAGACCCTTTATCATCAATAGGGTCGGAAATGGAAGCTTCTTCTTCAAAATGTGAAAATTTTGACATCTCTTATGATCATGAGAATTTCATTTTTTCATCTACTTTGCAAGTAGAAACGGAAGAAATAACACATGATGAAGAGGAAGAGGAAGATCTTAGAGATGCTCCTCCAGCATTTGAAGAGGGTATCTCTACCATTATGGATGAACTCAAAGAAGTAAATCTGGGTACAGAGAAAGATCCACGCCCCACTTTAATTAGTGCGGCCATGACCCTTGAAGAGCAAGAGATGTATATTTCTTTTCTAAAGCAAAATAAAGATATTTTTGCTTGGAATTATACAGAGATGCCTGGCCTTGATCCTGATGTTGCTACTCATCATTTGGGTTTACCAAAAGAACATCGAGGATTCAAGCAAGCCGCGAGAAGAACACACCCAACCTATGCTTCCAAAATTGAGGCTGAAGTGGATAAGCTTATCAAAGCTAACTTCGTCAGAGAAGTTCAATATCCCAAGTGGTTGGATAATATTGTCCCTGTAAAGAAGAAGAACAGACAAATTAGGGTTTGCATCGATTTCAGAGATCTTAATCGGTATTGTCCAAAAATGATTTCCCAGTTCCGATTACAGAACTCTTAATTGATGCGACGGCTGGCTATGAAGTACTTTCTTTCATGGATGGATATTCGGGATATAATCAGATCCGAATGGCCCCAGAAGATGAGGAATATATAGCCTTCAGAGCTCCTCAAGGTGTGTTTTGTTACCGAGTGATGCCCTTTGGTTTAAAGAATGCAGGTGCAACATATCAACGTGCCATGCATCGTATCTTCAAACCTCTTTTAGGGAAGTTTGTTGAATGCTATGTAGATGATTTGGTGGTTAAATCCAAACAACATTTTGATCACTTGGCTGATTTGGAAGTCATATTCCACAAGCTTCGACAACATAATTTGAAGATGAACCCCATAAAATGTGCTTTTGGGGTAACCTCAGGAAAATTCCTCGGCTTTGTTGTACGCCATCGTGGTATTTAAGTCGATCCTGAGAAGACCAAATCAATCCTTGGTATGTCACCTCCTCATAATTTGAAAGAATTAAGAGGACTTCAAGGACACTTAGCCTATATTCGGCGTTTCATCTCTAATTTGGCAGGCAAAAGTTTACCCTTTACCAAATTATTGAAGAAAGGAGTCACTTACTAGTGGACTGAAGAATGTCAAGAAGCATTTGATGTTCTCAAGAAATACCTCTTGAGTCCACCAGTACTCATGCCACCTGTTCAGGGTAGACCTATTATCCTCTATGTGACAGCTTTAGAGCGATCATTGGGTGCCTTTCTCGCTCAAAAGAATGATGCTGGGAATGAAAATAGTCTCTACTATCTCAGTAGAACTATGCTTGAAGCAGAAACCCGGTATTCAAGTATTGAAAAGTGCTGCCTAGAATTTATCTTTGCAGCTCAGAAACTGAGACACTACCTGCAACATCACGAGGTCCAATTGGTATCTCGTAATAATCCGCTCAAATTCATCCTTAGTCGTCCAATACTTACAGGACATCTGGCAAGGTGGGCAGTTATTCTACAGCAGTTCGACATTCAGTATGTGTCTCAAAAGGCAATTAAGGGCCAAGCTCTGGCTGATTTCCTGGCTGAACATCCTTCAGTGGAAGACACGTATTCAGATATCAAACTCCCTGATGAGGATGTTTTCTCTATTCAAGAGAGTCCTCAAACATGGGAAATGTATTTTGATGGTGCTTCTAGAAGTCCAACAGGGAAGAAAATGGAAAATCCTAAATTCAACAAAGTTGGTTTAGGAATTGTGCTCATTTCTCCAGATAAGGAAGTGTTACCTTATTCCTTTTTGTTGTGGGAAGGTGGTACCAATAATGAAGCTGAATACCAATCTCTCATTACAGGCTTGGAATTAGCCCTTCAAGCACAAGTGAATCACTTAAAGGTGAAAGGTGATTCAGACCTGGTAATCAAACAAGTCAATGGGGATTATGCCATCAGAAAAGAAGAATTGATCCCTTTGTATGATTACGTCAGAGAGTTAATGTCGGAATTCCCTTCAGAACCGACATTTTCTTATGTCCCAAGATCACAAAATGCTCAATCTGATGCACGGGCTAATATAGCCACAGCTTTAGCAGATCCAAATCGGGACGAGACAACCATCTGTATTGCCCACCTTCGTGCAATTTCACCTTATGTTCAAGTCAGAACAGAGGAAATTAATGAAATTAGTCCCATTCCTGAACCGTATGGTCATACTACAGGATGGATGTCACCTATCAGGGAATACCTTCAAAATGGAACACTTCCACCTGATAGAGCCGAGAAAGAACAAATTCGGCGACGTGTGGTCAATTTTACTCTTTATGATAGCCCAAACCACCTCGAGAAAATTCTCTACAAACGTGGTTTTGATGGACTTCTCTTCAGATGTATTGATGGTGAAGAGACAATGGCTGTCATAAAAGAAGTGCATGCAAGAGTCTGTGGTGCCCACCAGTCTGGACATAGACTATTTGATCAAATTCGAAGGCTTGGATACTTTTGGCCTTCAATGATACAAGATTGTGTTAATTTCACAAAGAAGTTTCATTCATGCCAAGTATATGACAACTTTATTCATAAACCTCCAGAGTTTCTTCATACAGCTAAATACTCATGGCCATTTTCCACATGGGGAATGGATGTGGTGGGACCTTACCCTTCAGCTACGGCCAAGAAGTTTAAGTACATTCTTACTGCTACTGATTTCTTTTCCAAATGGGCAGAGGCAGTACCTCTCAAAGAAGTCAGTTCTAAATGCATTGTTAGCTTCATCAAGTCTAACATCATTACTAGATTTGGTGTCCCTCATACCATATTGATGGACAATGGCACCAACTTCTGTTCTTCTGAGGTAAAGAAATTGTATCAAGAATACAATATTAAGTCCAACCATTCATCTCGATATCATGCAGCGGCTAATGGCCAGATAGAGGCCTTCAACAAGACTCTTTCAAATATACTACAAAAGATGGTGGATAAAGATAAGAGGTCATGGCCTGATAAACTCTTTCATGCTTTATGGGCTTATCGGACTACCACTCGCAATGCAACGCGGTCAACTCCATATTCATTGGTATATGGAACAGAAGCAGTCTTGCCAATTGAAGTTCAATTTCCCTCACTCAGAATAGCCATTTGTGATCAGTTATCAACAGATGAGCAATCCCAAAAGCGGTTGAATGAATTGGAACAGTTAGATGA
Organism: Viscum album; assembly: GCA_963277665.1. Lineage (NCBI taxonomy): Eukaryota > Viridiplantae > Streptophyta > Magnoliopsida > Santalales > Viscaceae > Viscum > Viscum album. Next base: position 1,391,343,147 of record OY728159.1, read on the forward strand.
GAAAAGATTGTGCACTTTGCACCACTTGGAAATCTATCAGAATCGGATAGCACGAGCTTTTAACAAAAAATTTCGTCTTCGTTCATTCATTCAGGGAGAATTGGTATTGGTTCTCAGAGCACCAATGATACTAGTAATGAAGCCTCCCAAGCTTGAACCAAAATGGGAAGGACCTTATTCAATACATAAGGTCTACTCCAATGGAGCATATTCTCTAATCTCAATGGATGGAGAACACATCACGACTCCAACTAATGCCAGATTTCTGAATAAGTATTTTGTATAAACACAAAATATTGTTCCCAGATCCAAAACAATCACATTGGTTCATGATATTTTGTCCGAGATGACATTAAACTATATTTTGTCTGAGATGACATTAAACTATATTTTGTTCGAGATGACATTAAACTATATTTTGTCCTACATGACACTAAACAGTATTATGTCCTACATGACAATAAACTGTATTACGTCCTATCTACATGACATTAAACTGTACAGAAGTTCCTATATTTTGTCCGAGATGACATTAAACTATATTGTTTCCTAGCAACATGACATTAAACTGTGTGGCACTTCCAACGTCCAGCATGACGATAAACTGTAAAAAGTCCCCAGAACTGATATCCTCATATTGGTTCACCTTAGTCCTAGCTACATGACTTTAAACTGTACAGCACCAGTTCGTCCTTGCTATATGACATTAAAACTATACAGCAATGGTCCAGTATGACTTTAAACTGCAACTTCGTCCCACATGACATTAAACTATGAAAAAGTTCCATGAACCGTCCCGCATGACATTAAACTGCATCATCCCTGGTCAATGTATATGACCATAAACTATTTGCAAATATGTCCAGAAAGACGTTAAACTGTGACATCCTAAACTACATGACGCTAAAATGTATAAAAGTCCCTCACGTCCGAAAAGACGTTAAACTATATAATCATCAAAGGTCCAGCATGACATTAAACCGCACCATCCACAGTCCATTAATATGACCTTAAATTATTCGCACTTTCGTCCAATATGACGTTAAACTGTATTATCCCCATCGTCCTAACTACATGACGCTAAACTATACAGAAAGTCCTTAATATGTCCTACATGACATTAAACTGTTATTTTGTCCCTGCTACATGACATTAAACTGTGCAGCACCAATAGTCCTAACTGCAAGACTTTAAACTGCATAGTCCCTTTTTTATGTCCTACATGACATTAAACTGTGCATCATTAAGGTTGTTATTACCTCTTGTTTCTCACACCGAGTATGACTCACGTGAGCTTAGAGCAAATATCAACCATAATACTCCCTTTGGGCTACTAACCATGTGTAAGCCCCAACAACATTTTTTATTAGATCATTGTCCCCAAGAACAACTTGATCATTAATTCATTCTTTAATTGAACTACACGGACTTTGATCCTTGCCCTCCAGGATGGGTATTTAGGCAACCTCTCAGGGTTCAAGCCCAAAAATAATCTCTTCACATCGGTTCACCACCCTCTCATATGATGTTGATTCGTGAAACCGCCCCTAGAATCAATATTTTTTTACATTGATTCACTTTCGTCCTTGTTATATGACGTTAAACTATGCAACACTTTTGTCTGGTATGACAATAAACTACAATATTCTTTGATTTCCTCATTTGAGAGAGAACTATTATTGACATTGATTTTTCAATCATGGTTTTCATTTTCAAAAGACTACATGCATACATGGTAATGCCTAAACTTTTTATCTTAGGTTAAACCATCATTGCACTAAAGTCACCTTTCACCCTTCACATGTACGAACCAAATTTGTACAAAGGGTAGTTCTAGAACTACGTGGACTTGATTACCATCCTTATGGGATACGTAGGAACATTCGAGTGTCCCTCGAATCCAGTCCCAAGTCTTCTGGGCCTAATCCCAAATTTCACTTTCAGTCCCTTGGCTGAAAAGTCCTCATGAAAACACACACTGTGTATTCATTATTATGGTCCGAATTCTATGACCCTAAACTAAGATCACTCATACTTTCATCCTGCACGACGTTAAACTGCATTTCAAGAACTACGTATGGCTTGATTCTCATTCTTATGAGATACGTAGTGAAGTCCAAAATTTCAATTCAGGACCCAGCCACAACATGATTATGGTTTTCATTGACCTATGTATCTCTATATACATTGGACAATACCCATATTTATGTATTATAATCCTAACCTTAAATATTTTCAGATCTTCATAACCTTTTTCATGACTTCTAGTCACAAAAATGTCAAACTTCTGAGAATTCTTTTGCCTGACTATGCAGCACGTGCCCATAGGTGGCCTTGCATAAACAGTCCACATAACAGACTTGTCAGCCAAAAGATGCTATTCATTTGACCATGCAGCCAATGCTCATAGGTGGCCCTGCATATTTCAACCCCCTAACGGGTTTTGTTAAATAATAGTAACTTCATTCTTGGGAAGAATGCCTCTTTTGTCCTTATTTGTCTTAAACGACAGTATGTAGGGATCCGCAAAGAATAGCCATCCTTAACATATTTGTCCCATATCCTTTTTCATGATCTGAAATTATTCAAGTCTATGGTTTATTCTTCTTACCTACGTTTGGGTCAGACCTTCGTAGGAGTGATATTCATCCAGTTCTTCGATATTCTTGTTCGGAAATATCTTCTCCATATTCAAGTACCTCTTTCCATACAACAAACTCTATACTTTAGAAAATTTTAATCTCCATAAACTTTCACTGGCTTTTAGCACTAGGAAAGTAAATTTCTGGGAGTTCTTTTGCCTGACTATGCAGCATGTTCCCATAGGTGGCCTTGCATAAACAGTCCACATAACAGACTTGTCAGCCAAAAGATGCTATTTATTTGACCATGCAGCCAATGCCCATAGGTGGCCCTGCATATTTCAACCCCCTAACGGGTTTTGGTTAAAAAATAGTAACTTCATTCTTGGAAACTACTTCTTCTAATGCCTTTTAGCTCTTTTTCATATCATTCCCCAGATTCAAATATTCTTAAGCCATAGTTTACATTTTTTCCCCTCATACTTGAGTATGATAATATTTTTTCAGATAAATTGTCAAGGAATTGAATCCATTTTAATCCATTTCGGTCAAAGCTATTTCGACCTTAAACATTAGCCCCTTTATGTCCGGCGTGCATGACATTAAACTGCCCACACAAAAGACAAAGGAACTCTGAATAAAAGTCAAGTTCCAGCTCACAAAATATACATTTTCTGTATGATTTAGGTAATATTGAGAAATTAAAAGGTTCAAAGTTTGTAGGATTATTTGTAATAATCCTAGTAAAAATCAAACTATGCTTACTAGGCCCATTGGCTTAAGTAAATTTGATGCAGGTAATGAAAGAATGCAGGTACAAATGATTGAAGACGAAAGTGTTTTTCATTGATACACAAGAGTTAGAAGGACATCCACAGACTGGAGTCTCTTCTCTTTTTCGAGAATTACAAGAGGCTTTCAACATAACACTTCATTTGATTTTACGGCATCCCGAGCTTCATCAGTAACCACCTGGAATTCATTCATTCAACTGGATACAATAAGAGATGCAGTGATACCAGCTCTTCTTGGAACAATTGTAAAAGGATGTTCTTAAGTGCGGTTTGAGAAAATTTTCTGCTGATCAAACAGTGACTCTATTTCTGTCCAAGAGACTTGGAAGATGGATACATGGATTTGAGAATGGATCATTGGAAGTAAAGATCCATTTGGAGAGAGTACTCTTTTCAGATATTGCTCTAATATCATGTTTGTCTTCTCTCCACCAACCATTAGTAGAAAACATTTCAGCCCATGGGTTTTCCATTTTCATATCTGCAAGGGAATGACATGGAGGAAGAATTTGAAAGTTCACACCATTGTTGTTACTCTTAATGCACAACATAACCGAAATAGAGAAGTAGCAGTGCAGCTGCATCTCAGGTGTATAATTGTTTGCATTTGGAACATTGACTCCTTGCAGATGACCATGAACACACAGAGACAGGTAGATGCTCTGTGGGAAATTAAGATGATATTTCTTCAAGTACTTATCCAAATCTGGGAAAGTGCTGTCGCAGATATCATAGTAATCATGGCCAATAATGTTCATCATGTCATCAATCCGCTTGCTAGCCAGTTCATCAGCCGTTCCAATTCCCTCAGGAGCCATTGAATCTGCACAAAATTTGAACAAATTTAACTCTTAAATGGGTTTATTTTTCATAAAATTTGTGAAAGAATTCGGAAAAAAATGGCTAAAGGCATTAAGTCACGCAAGTCTAAACAAGGACGTGCAAGTATTTCGTGTGACGCGCTAGTTTTTGACGCGCAAGTATAAACCGCGCAAGTACGAATACCTTTACAGGAGCATGACAGTGAGGGAACAGTGGAAAAGAGACTTGCGCGGCTTAGGTGACCTGCGCGGCGAGAGCTCGAGAAGGGATGAAGTCCGGAAATCCGGATACTTGTACGGAGGTGAGGCCGTGTATTTATAGGCCAGGAAGCCTACCTGCGCGCCGCACCCAGAGCGCTTAAGGCCTGCGCGACGCAGACTTGCGCGCCGCCCTCTGCGCACTGAAAGACTTGCACGCCCCCCCTTTTCCTTTGAATGGATTCGATTTCCTCAGAGTCAAATCCTCATTTCTCTCCAGATCCAACTCTGAGGGGGGACTTTTGTTGACGCTCCTTTCGTCACAGAATCTAAAGATCGGAAAAGGGAATATCTGAGCTCAAAGTGATTCATCCTTTGAAGAAAACATCAAAAATCAACAAAGGAAGGAATAAAGGATCAACAGCAACCTCACCGCGCAAGTTATCTAACTGGCGCGCAAGTGTACTTGCGCGGCTACCTTGGTCGCGCAGGTGACTTGTGCGACCTAAGTGGTAACGGCCCGGTAACCGCCCGGGGTCTTCTTTTTCCTATAAATAGACCCTGTGGGCCCCCCATTCGAGAGGATCTTTTTCCAGAAACTCGGATTGAAGCTCCCGACGCCCAAGTCTCTTCTCAAAGCTTCTGGAACACTTCTAAGGTAATTTCATACCTAGAACGGAAGATCTAAAGAGAAGAAGGAAGGCCTAAGTGTTGAAACTTATCAAACACTTGCGCGCCGACTTATTTCCTTCAATATAACTTGTGCGTCCCTTTTCTGGAAGAACCTCAAGAAAATTCTAAAGGGTTTTAAAAAGAGTCGCTCAAGTATTTCAATGCTGGTTGAAAATCGCGCAAGTACACCATGTTCCGCGCAGGTATACCTGCGCGACCAATACTTGCGTGCCCACGGAAGACTTGCGTGCCTTGCAAGACTTGCGCGCCCCTATCTTTTTGGGTGCCCATCTTGCCCATTTTTACCCCTCTTAAGCCATCACACCTTTCCTTTTCAAGATTCAGTCTTCAAGACACTCTTCAAAGCCATTTATGGCATGATTTCTTGATTTGACTTTCTTATCTGAAAGGAATTATGTGGAATCTCTCTCAAAGTCTAGTGATTTAAATATCCTTATGTCACTAAAATACGGAGAGTTCATTCATTCAACCTCATCCTTTAATATGAGAGAATCCTAACCTGGGTCTCCTTTTTAGGAATAATCCCCAGTTATAAAACCTTTAATCTGGGCATCCTCCTCAGGAGTAAGCCCCAAATTCTTAAAGTTCCCAAACTTGGGCATCCTTTTTCAAGAGTAAGCCCCAATCAAGTCCTCTAATTTTGGGCATCCTCCTCAGGAGTAAGCCCCAAACCTTAATCCCTAACCTGGGTCTCCTTTTCAGGAATAAGACTCAGTCATAACCTTGGGCTTCCTTTTCAGGAGTAAACCCCAAGCCCCCTTAAATTTCTCTTAACCAGTCCTAATTTACCCTTGATTTGGGTTTCCTTTTCAGGAGTAAAACCCAATCATAAGTCCCCTCCTAACTTGGGAATCCTCCTTAAGAGTAATCCCCAAGATTAGAGTATTCAAATCTCCATGAAGCACATATAACTTTATGGACCATGTTCATGGATTTTCTCCCTAAAAGTAAATCCTAAACCTTCATCTATCTGGGCAGTCATACATGCATAAGCCCCAAAAAAATTCTTATGATTGCATCTTTCATGGCACAATTGTCTAATTTTTACCAATACCTCTTGTTTCTCACACCGAGCATGACTCACGTGAGCTTAGAGTGTAAAAGTAATTATGACATTCTTCTTTGAGCCATCAATCATAAACATCATACTCCATTACTCGAACTACGTGGGTTCTGATTCCTTTTCCAAAACAAAGGATACGTAGGTAGCCCATTTATGGGTTCGATCCAAACTTTGAAATAATCTCTGTCCTTCTGAATGACGATAAACTTCAAGTGCCCCACTGAGTGGCTTTAAAACCAGCCTGGTCATCATAATGACCAAGAGACTTTTATATAAATGTTTTGAAGGATACCATTGACCAGGAATCTCTAAACAGATATAGATGATTCTCTATTGATGAAGAACCTTGAATACATATAAAATATTCTCTAAATTTCTTGCATATTTAATCATTGATTGTTAAAACTAAAGGAAATATCAATTTATACTTGGTAATGTAATAAGGATTCACAAACATAACTTAAATCTATAAAGATTGTCCCGGAGTAGACAATAATTCCCCTCAAAAAGGTGTGATGAGTCCGACCTCCCATCCTCTCGACCAATGCAAATTCCTAAGCCTCATTAGTCCACAAGCTATTGAGCTCCTGCCTTTGGAAAGTAGGTCCAAACGGATGTGGAATCATTGGATGTTTCCGGTTCTACGAACAAACCCGTTAGAAACCGATCGGAATGTTTGAATCTCCCGTCCAGGAGGTCATCCCCGGATTCCGTGCGAAACAATCACACATCAATCCAACACATTATATGTCTAGTATGAAGCGACGTGTTTTTTTTTCAATAAAAAAGTTCCATTTTATTTTAAAATGTGCATCACATAGACAAAATCAGGAAAATGAGATTTTATTGTTTTCAAACATTAATAAAATGATCCATAATTCATTTTTTATGTGAAAGAATCAACTACACATCAATCTGATGCATGATGTGGCCGGTATGACTTGAAGTACGTGTTTTCAATATAAAAGTATCCTTTTAGTTTAAAACTCACATCATTATCCAAAAATGAACAAATGATCTCAGATTTTTTCAAACATTAGGATAAAGATCCATAAGTTATTTGTGACATGTATGAGTTGACCACATTTCAATCAAACACATTGTGTGGTTGTTATGCCTCTAAGTACATGTTTTCAATATAAAAGTGTCATTTTACTATAAAATGCTTGTATCATAGCCAAAACATTGAAAACAAGCTTTGATTGTTTTCAAAATTTAGGAAAATGATCCATAATTAATTTTTGATGTATAGGAATCGACTAATTGTAAATTTAATACATGATGTAGCTGGTATGACTCGAAGTGCATGTTTTCAATATAAATGTTCCATTTCAGTTTAAAATGTATATCAAATAGCCAAAACTGAGAAAACAAGCACAAGATATTTTCAAACATTATGAAAAATATCTATGATTCATTTTTTGATGTGTATGAATTGACCATGCATTAATCAGAAACATGATTAACTAATAATATTATTAATATATATAGTAATTAACAATATAATTTATCATTTATTGATTATATAACATTAAAAATATAATTTTTTAATTTCTCTATTTACTATTACTAAAATTAAAAATGTATTTATTGTATGAAAAATATTTTTTATGGAGTTTTATATTTTGATATAGCCTTCTATGAGATTTAAGATTTTGTTTATTGATTGTAATTTTTTTGATTAATTATAAATATCATTGCAGTTTAAATACTTTGTATGTAAATTTTAAATTGAAATGACAATGAAATTTTATATATTTATTTAAAAATACATTTGTGTATATTTTTATTTTTATTTGTTTGGTTTTGATTTTTTTTTATTTTAGGGATCACTACAACAAAACAAACCTTTAACAGTGCTAAAATAGCCTTTATCATCACTAAAAAAGCATTGAATACTGGATCGTGATTAAAATCTTTAGTATTTAATTCGTTCTTCTCAAATCACTAATAAATGAACCCTTTATTAGCACATTTAGTAGTATTGATAATGGGGCATATTGTAGTGTAATGTAACAGCGCACTGTAGCACTAGAAAACACATCATAAAGCATCAAAATCAAGTACCAATAAATAATTTAAATGAGATAAAATTTAAAACACAAATAAAGGAAAAAACACTATATTATAGACATTTCAAACATTGGTTTATACAATTAAATGAGTAAGTAAAAATTATTACGTACATTCAAAAACATCAGCGTTCCTTTCTTTTTCTCCCCTAACCTCAACTCATGCTATTTCTAAAAAACAACCACTGTTCAAGAAAAAAACACACCTATATAAGAAAAAAATTAATATGTTAGTAATAATATAAAGAAATAAATTAAATATAAGGTTTTCATTTTAAACTAAACATTGAGTCATACCATGAACATTCAGTATTAGATTGATTTACAGTTGATTCTTGCATGTGACACCATTTCTTATTCATCTTCAAGCATTATCTATGAGAAAACTATCTAAATATGTATAAGAAAAAATAATGAGAAAATTAATTAATTAATAGTAGATAGTATGATGAGAAAAAAATCTAGGCTTATTTTCATGGTTTTGGCGATGTGACGCACATTTTAAACTATAATGATGCTTATTAAATAATAAGAGTCACTTGGAGACACATCGATCACACCATGTGTCAGATTAATTTGAGTCTAATTCCTACACATATCAAATGATTTATGGATTTTTTTTCCAAAATTATAAAAATAATATGAACGTGTTTTCTCTGTTTTAAGTACATCACGTATCTATTTTACTAAAATGTCATTTTGAACTGGAAACTGACACATTGGGGCATACAGATTACATCCTATATCTATTTGATATGATAATAATTCTTAAATGTCAAAAATGACTTAAGAATATTTTTCCTAAATTATCAATACACTCCTAGCATGTTTTCTCAGTTTTCAATGAGTGGTTCTTTTTGAACAAAAATATCAATTTTAAATTGATAATGGAAACTTTATGACATATCAAGTACATCGTGTATTCGATTAAGTTGAGGATGGTTACTACATGTAAAAATGACTTATTTATTATTTTCCTTGAGTATCAAAACAATTTTAATGTTTTTGATCGGTTTTGAGTATGTCTGTGGTCTTTTTTACTAAATTTAATGTCAATTTTAAATAAAAAGATGTCCTTGGAGTCATACCGGTCACAATGTGCATAGGATTGAGGTGAAGTAGATTAATGCACATCCCAAATGACTTATGTATGATTTTTCTTAAAGTATAAAAATAATACAAATGTATTTTCTTGGTTTTGAGCATGTCAATTGTCTTTTTTCCTAAAATTTTCTTTTAAACTAGAAACACACACTTTGAGTCATATGAATCACTTATTGCGTCTTTTTGATATGAAAATTATTCCTACACATCACGAATGAATTACGAATCATTTTTATAAATTATCAGGACAATGCGACCATGTTTTCTTAGTTTTTAGTGAGTGATACTTTTTGAACTAAAATGTCAATTTTAAATTGATAAGAGACACTTTTTGTCATACTGAGAACATCGTGTATTGGATTCAGGTTTGGTTGATTTATACATGTAAAAAATGAATTATATACTATTTTATTAAAGTATCAAAAAAAATATGAATGTGTTCTATTTATTTTTGAGTATGTTAGTTGTATATCATACTAAAATTAATGTGAATTTTAAAAAAAACTCACTTTGAGTCATATATGTCACATTGTGCATCATATTGAGGTGAGGATAATTAATAAACATCCTAAATTGATTATGGATAATTTTCCTAAATTATTAAAACAATACAAGTGTGTTTCCTTAGCTTTGAGTACGTCACTTTTCTTTTTTACTAAAATTTCATTTTAAACTGGAAATGCACACTTTGATCCATACTGGCCACATCCTGTGTCGTTTTAATGTGAGAATGATTCCTACACATCAAAAAACAACATACTAATCATTTTTATAAATTATTAGAATAATACAAGTGTGTCTTCTCAGTTTTAAATAAGAGAAACTTTTGAATTAAAATATTAATTTTAAATTCATAGCGGACACTTTGAGTCATACTGGGCACATCGTGTATCGTATTGAGGTGGGGTTAATTACTACATATAAAAAATGACTTATGGATAATTTTCATAAATTATTAAAATAATATGAATGTGTTTGATCATTTTATAGTATGTTAGTTGTCTGTTTTACGAAAAATAATGTAAATTTTATATAAAAAGATGTACTTGGAGCCATACTAGTCACACCATGCATTGGATTGTGGTGAGTATAATTCTTACATGTCCCAAATTAATTATGTATTTTTTTACTAAAGTATAAAAACAATCCAAATGTGTATTCTTAGTTTTGAGTATGTCACTTTCCTTTTATACTAAAATGTCATTTAAATTGAAAACATGCACATTGAGTCATACCAGTCACATCATGTGTCGGTTTGATGTGAGACTAATTCCTACAAGTAAAAAAAGATTTATAAATAGTTTTACTAAATTATCAATACAATTAGAGTGTATTTCCTCAGTTTTTAGTTAGTGAAACTTTTTGAACTAAAATGACAATTTTAAACTAATAAAAGGCACTTTGAGTCATACTGAGAATATCGTGTATCATATTATGGTGGAGTGAATTTCAACATGTTACAAATGACTTATGGATCATTTTACTAAAGTATAAAAATAATATGAATTCATTCTCTTGGATTTCTTTATGTCAGTTATCTTTTTTACTGAAATTAATGTCAATTTTAGACGAAAATAAGCACATGGAGTCATACCGGTCACACCATGTGACGGATTGAGGTGATAATGATTTCTACATGTCCCAAAGTATCAAAAACATATGAAATTAAAATGTTAACATACTTTCCATTTCCTTACTTTTTTACAAATAAATGAAATGAAAAGTGTGGTAACATTTGCAGAAAAGATAATTTCTCTTGTTTGATGCTTTTTGTGGATAGTTAATAGAAAAATATAACTTCTCAAATGATCTATTAAAAAATATGTATTAGATAAAAATGGTATGGAAATTTAATTTAAAATATTATATAAAATGATGAATTTTTTTTAAATAAGTTTGTGTAATTCACTTTTTCATGATGGTTTTATACATTCTTTACCAATTTCCTTGTTGTCGTTATCTCATTTGTAGCCTCGAAGTCCAATCTCTCACAATCCTGAGAAGCTTCGAACAAACCACCCCATCTCAAACAAAAGAATCTACCTATATAAGAAAACAATTCCTTTTTTAGTAATACTAGAAAGAAAATATAAATATAAAATAGTACATTAATTCTATGTACATTGATTTTAATATCAAAACATCAAGATTACCTCTTTGATTGAGCATAGGCAGCCTCATTTCTCTTCCTCCAAAGGTTGTGGTGGAAACTGGAAGTAAAGTGATAAATTCCAACACTTTAAGGGTGAAAATATTTTTTGTGAGAAGAATCATGTGTATTTTTTGGTGTAGAAAGCAATGAAATATGGATAGAAATATTCTAAAATAAATGGACTCTTAGAGTAATAATGAAAATTAAATCAACATTTCATTATATATTTGTTTGTTAAAATATAGAGTATATCGTAACATTACCATTACATCTTCCCAAAGGTTTTCCTTTGTTATAGTCTATTCTTCCATAGGATTGGTAACACAATCATGTGTATAAGACTTGTATGCATGATTATTCAAACATTAAATTTATATTATGTTAATTTGGTAGAGAATATATATTATTATGAGGAATACATAGTATATTGAAAAATATTTTTACCTTCTCATTGAACTCTCTTTATTTTTTTAAAATGTTTTATAGATTTGGATCCCCTATCGAGAATCCAAATCCCCTATTTATGGTCCCTCTAATGCACAAGACATTGTCTATATTGGAACTGTCATGAAATGATTGTGATATCCCAATGAAATGTTCATCCTTTATTGAATTTCAATCTAACTAGATAGTTGTTTTAGTCACCAATAAGACAATCGACTAATTATTTTTTGCTAGATATGATACATAAAATACTTTCACTTCTTGTGATGCCATTGTGAACAAATCATTTTTCCCTTATACACTATAATTCACCTTCATGAAGCTCATTTCATCAACATTCACTACACTCCTATTATACGCCCATATGAAATGGAAAATCAGAACTTGAAATGTTATATAATCCAACTCATATATTTTTTGATAATGCCAAAATATTCATATTTTCATGAATTTGATTTATATCCTTGGAACCATATATGAGCATCGCTTCTACATCATGTAAAACTCCACTTTTTTCATCGTACTGCAGTAATCAGGTTCTTTTGTATAGAACATAAAACCAGTGATTACAAACCCAGGGTAAGATATAACATTTTCATTTGGTCCCCTGGTAAGATGTTGAAGATTTTCGGTAATTGAATTCATATTTTCATATAAATCCTTATAAATTTGGTCTCTATACCATCCTATAAACTATTTATTATATGTATTTTATATCCATCCTTCAGCCTTTGATGGATTCAAATCACTAGGAATTTCTTTGTGTGATTTAATGTATGGATCAACATCTTTACTATTATGTAAAATTTAAAGGTTTACTTTCTTCTGCTCTATAAAGGTAATTGTAATAATATCTCTTCCAAAAATACATTCACCCATAAGGTATCTGTTGTGATAAGTTTTTGGGAGGCCAATGTTGTCAAAACCTAATAGGTAATCATTATATAATTCAATAGCTACTTCAACAATATATCATTCTACAATACAACCTTCTGGACAACATTGATTCTTGACATACATTTTCAATATATGCATATACTGCTCAATGGGGTAGATCCATCTATAATGTACAGGACCACATAGTTGAACCTCTCTAACTAAGTGAACCATTAGGTGGACCATTACATCAAATAATGATGGGGGGAAGATCATATCTAATTCAAATAATATGACTTCAACCTTCTCATTTAGGATTGAAAACTACATTGGGTCTATAACTTTATGAAATATGGATTTGAAAATTAAGCAGAGTCAGGTTAATTTATGTCATACATTTATAAATAAAATGTAGTGTAAAGTAACAGTCATCAAATCTTTCATGAAAACATGAAATTTGTGTGATTTTAGTCCTTGTAACTTCAAATAAGTCATTGACATGACATTTGTATATTTTATTAATACCCTTATAGAACTTTTACACTATTAAATAAAAGTAAAAATTGTAATTTTTCTTGTTTGGATAGATTGTGATCTTCTGGAGACAAAAAAAAGTCCTCCCTTTACCCTTCACGAGTGCAAAATCCTCCCATATCCCCTTGTCAATAATTTCAAAACTAGCCTTTATTTCATCTTTCATTTTTTCAGGAGCATTTTTCAACGTTCCAATAAAACTATAAAATACATTTTTTTCTACATGCATGACATCAAGAAAATTTCTGACGTACAAAAAATTACAATATGGAAATTTAAAGAAAATTGATCTCTTATTCCATCCTGATTTCATAAGGTTGTTTGAAAATATTTTACCGAAAATAGTTCCAATATCTTGTACTTTATCGAATTGTTGAACACTCGTTAGTGGAGATGGTGTTGTACCTTGTTCCATATTCCAAATTAATATTTTCATCGAGGATTAGTATTTATTTCATCAAGGTAAAAATTTATGATATCCTAAAAATATAGTCTTTAAGTAATTTTTCTAATGAACAAAGTGTGTACATTCTTATTAAATGGGAAACCCCAACATTAATTTAATTTTATAGCTTGATAAATTTCCCTAAGTTGAAAATTCATTTTTCATCTCGTACAACATGGCCCTCAATGTGAATTCTTCAGTTCTATGAGAATAATAAATTGGAACACCTGTATCTGAGATCAATTTTAGATCTTAGATCAATGGATCCAAATAGACATAAATATCATTACTAGGTTTCTTTGGTCTAGATATCAGTAGAGTCAACATAATGTATTTAAACTTCATGAATAACCATGGAAAAAAGATACAATTTACCAACATTACAGAACTTATATTGTGAGTACTAATTTGTACACCAAAAGGATTGATTCCATCAGTAGATAACATAATATTGATGTTTCTTAGATTATTTCCAAATTTAGGATACTCATAATCAATTTTCCTTCACTAATAAGATTCTGCCAGATGACATAAGTTCCCATCTTTAATTCTTATATCTACATGCCATGTCAATCGCCTCATAGTTTCCAAACATCTATATAGTCTTCTAAACCATGGAATGATAGGAAATTACCATACATATTTCGAATGACTTGATTTATTTTTCTTGTATCGATCCACACCACACTTTGGGAATTTTATGAGTGATTCATGGTCTATGAGAAACAATATCCAATCATTTGGACAAGAATGTATTTTTTTAGAGAACATTCCCATTGAACGTGGAATTTTTTTAGTGCCATATGTTTGACATGGAAGTTCATTTTCTTTTGGAATCATATCATTCAAGAGACTAGGTAGTTAAGTAAATCTGATATCACTCCATCGGCTACCAGCTTTCAAATTATATAACTTCAATGTAGCTGACAATGTTTTGTATTTAGTAAAACAAGTATTGTAATGGCCCAGGCCTCTCTGGACCATTCCTTTGCTGAAATATGGTGTTTGAGGCATTCTAGGAGGTTAAAGTGACTTATCCCAAACAATTTTCCAAATTTCCAAATTTCTAGTTTTGTGAACAGTGACATCGTTGAGACCGATGTGAAAAGTGGCATCAGTGAAACCAATGTAAACAGTGTCATTAGTGAGACCGATGTGAACAATTCCATCAGTTAGACCGATGTTAACATTGGCATTCGTGAGACTGATGTGAATAATGACATCGGTGATAATGATGTGAACAGTTCCATCGGTATTAGTGAGTCATTTATTAAATAGTGTCATCAGTATCGATGAGTCATTCTGTGAACAATTCCATCAGTATCAGTGTTTCATATTTTTAACAGTGCCATCGGTATTAGTGATTCATTCTATGAATAGTGATTTTAGCATCGGTAAGTGTACAGTGTTTCTAACATCAGTGGGTGTATAGTATTTCCAACTTTATGCAGTTTCACCCCTTTAACGTTTTCTTTGATGTTAAATACATTCAAGAGATTTTTTTAAGGTATTTAAGGCTGATTCAAAGCCCTTAACTCCTATATTAAGTTTTCTAAGGCTCAGGATTCCTTTTCTTGGTCAAACTGTGTGGTTTAATGTAATCCTCTTATAATGGAAAATCCAATGTATCTTAAACCGATACTCTGTAAATCTTCTAAAGGGACGAGATATCATCCTCTCTTGTTCTACCATTTTGTTCCTTGGTTTGAGATGCTCTAACGATTCCTTCTTCTTATAGGAGTGGTGTGATCAAACCTTAATCCTTGGATCATTTCCCCTTTAACTTTATTCCTGCTGCATGTGCACCCCCTGTTTTGGTGAAAGTAGCAAGTGTTGATCCATCATCGATAGGAGGTACGATCTACCTCCACTATTGTTTTTTCTTCGATTATTTTTCTCATGTTCTTAATTTACATGTTATGGATTTTGATATCGATTATTCTAATGGAGTTTTATTGGGTGTCAGTTGGTGTTGTCGTGTCGTGGCATCCTCAGGTGGATGCAGGTGTCATGGGGGAGGAGATCGTAATCCGTTGTATCGATTGTTCTTGTATAAAGGACCTCAATAAAATTATGAGGTAAGGGATTCATTGATTCTCTATTCTATTACATGAATTCTTAGAGTTATAATTATTTAATTATTGGACCACAACGGAATTGATATAATAAATATTTTAACCAGATAAATCAATTGGTATTGATCGTATGTTATTACCTCCTATTTTTCTAGAGAGTTGGATATTTATTCTTTATTTTTTTAGCATGTCTTTCTTGATGGAAATTTATGAATATTATAAATTGGGATTAATTTTAATTATTTTTCAAAGATAAAGATGCATGTACATGAATATGGTTTTTGTTACTGAAATTTTATGTTAATCAAACTAATGCAGTAAGCATGTTTAATTATTTTTTATAGCTTACTGTTTATGTTTCCCATAGTTGGAACCTAAAAATAATAAATTGGTGAATTCAAGATGTATTAAATAACTGGTTTCTTGATAAAAAGATAATTCATGGTGGGGTTCTAAGTTACCCTCATGCTTGTAAGGCCGAGTGCCTTGTGCTTTTGTGCCTTGAGAGCTTGTTATGTTTGAAGGTCGGATGCCTTGTTTAGGGGCCAAAATCCCAATTGATATGATATTTTTTTTCCTACTACTTGTGTTCTGATGTGATCCTAGATGGCTATTGTGATATTTGGGGGTAGGGAGGCCCATTGTCTGTGGCAGCAGTTGATGCCTAGAGTGGCAAGATGCATCGGTTTAGGCATGTGGGTGTCGGGGAAGATATCATAGATGATGAAACGGGTTGGCTGTGAATGTTTGGATGTTTGCTGAATCTTTTTGGTTGTTTATCTATATTACCTTCCCCTCTTCTCAAATAATATCTTCTTTCTTACCCTCCTTCCAAAATGGAGTGAATACATGTGGGGTATTCCACGTGCTTTCCGTGTTTAGCTTCTCAAGGGAGGATGGGTCTACGCTCTTGTTATAGGTGGAAAAGACTTGATGGATAGTTCAACTAACCACCATGTTGATCCCCATTATGTTTAATAGCTTAAAATTTTTTTTTAGAATGGTTGGGAATATGGGAAAGTAATAATACTTTTAATAAATTATTTAATAAATGATGTTAACCCATGGGGTTGGAGCTTGCTGGGATGCAATGCCGAGGTTTCAATTTAAAGGAATAGTGGACTTTGGGTGTGATTCTAATTAAATGTAATGTGGAATTTTTAATGGTTAATTAATTTTTAATGAATTAATTAATGTAAAGTGAAACTGATTAAAATCGAATAATGTAATGTAAAACTCTCTTTAAATGGTTGTGTGCTTATAGGATACCTAGTCTTAGAAGTGGCAATCGGGTGTTTGAGAGACGTTAGCTGTAGTCGATTCTAGGACTAGGTTATGACCATTGTGTGGTTGTGAACTATAGTATATTCTGTACTTTTTGTGTTTCTATAGGCTACTCCACCCCATCAGTTAGGGAAACTGACACCCCAGGGATTCTGGGCCCTGGGGGTGATTTCCCCAACATTTTGGTGGGAGGATGGATGGCTGACTACCCCCTTCGGCCCTGCTCTCTTCTCTTGGTATTTACTTGTGATATTAGGCACAATGGTTATTTTTCCCCATATATGTGTGTAGAGGGATGTAATGGATTATGGTTATTTACACACATATATTCTTGATATAGTTTCCTATGGACTACTATAAGTGTAACATGTATAAGTTGTGACGGATTGAGGATCCTTACTCGGTGTATGGGCTATAATGGCATGAGGTTTAATGCCTGACAAATGATACATGTTATACAAGTTTTGGTGGATCCCAGAAACTACCTAGTTAATTCGGTTATATGGACTTGGTGGTTGTGCTACACAAGGTTCATATTTTGGTGCTTCGTCGAGCTATCTTCGGACAAGCCTTTTTGGAGAGAGATTCTTAGGACGTGCAACATTGGGGAAAAGCAAAAAACTAGTGGGGAAGTGGTAGTGGGGTACCCTTGATATTTTTATTTTATTATATATTCTTGTATGCAATACTTGGTGAGATTATCCATGGTGAGGTTGGGAATTTAGTATACCTTTTTAGGTGATGAGTTACTTTTACTTGTTGTTCACTATGATTTAGCATGATTTCAATAATTTTTCACAGGAGGCTCTGGGAAGGATCCTACTAATTATACTGTTATACTCACCCTATGTAAAAATAAACTATTTTTCAGGTCACTTATAGTAGGTTGGAGATGAGGCTGGTTACTACTATCTTGGGGTTGCAAGAGATTTTCAGGCTTCATGGGTGTCGTTGTTTTACTTTCCTTTGGTACTTGTAGTTTTTCCTTTCAGTTGTAGTAGTTTTGAATGAAATTGCATATGTGTACATGGGTTTTATTTTATATTGCAGTCTGAGTTTAATTTGGTTAGTGTATGTCTTATCTCTCTCTTTAGCATGTGTTCTATTAGAGTTTAATGCCTCCCATTTGTGTGTTTACTATACCCTCAGTGCTAGTTTCTAACCCGAGGACTATTGAAGGTGGGACTCATGGGTTAGTATCTCCCTTATCACTTTCCTGGTCCAAGAGGGTTACACATTGTGGGGAGGAGGTCATGAAAGAGTGTTATAAAAGGTCTGACTGAGGGATAGGATGGAATTTAATGTTAGGAACAGGTGAGGTTGTATGGGTTGGTAGGGAAACAATGTCAGTTAAGTATAGAAAGTGATGTAAACAATGGAGACCGGCTAAGACATAGGCGTTTAGGGGTCCTTGTGATCTGATGCACGGTCCTTTAAATTTTCAGTGGCTACTAAACTAAGTTATACTAGTTTTAGGGTAGAGACCTAGGAAAGGATAATGCATCATTCTTATTTGTGAATGTGTTTAAATGGGTAAACCTTGGGATCGGTTAACCAAATATAAATAAAAGAAAACAATTAATTAATTAATGTTTAATCTTCCATGTTCCAATTTTAAGAGCTCAAACTATTTTTTATTTTGCAGGTATGGCTCCAGGTCAATGTCCTCATCAGGTTTACATAGAAGATGTCTATTATGTTGTGCCAGTAGATTGTTGTAGGGTAGAGGTTGACAATGATGACACGTGGAGGAGGAAACTCTGAGAGTTTCATCACCAGAGTCTATAAAAGTATAAGGGTTCCATTTCAGATGCAATCACAGAAGACTATTTGTAGGAGTTTGAGATAGCCTTTAGTTTGATATGTTCTTAGAAGGAGCACTAGGTGTCTTTAGTTGTGACGATGCTGGTGGAGCAGTGAGGAAGTGGTGGTTATTATTCCTTGGGGATTTTGAGTAGTCGGTGATCTCGTAGGAGGAGTTCTAATATAAGTTCAGAGTCAAGTTTCTTTCTTTGAACACGAAGGCATTCAGTCTCCAAAATCTTCTTACCCTTCTATAGGGGAGCTCTAGTGTGCGAGAGTTTGGAATCCATTTCAAGAACCTTTTACGATATGCTTTGGACCTATTGCTAGATGAGGAGGCCAGGGTGAGGCATTTCAAGGAGGCTTTGCGTCTAGAGATCCAGCACCAGGTCACACCATTTATGCTGAAGAAATATCTTGAGGTGCTAGATATGGAAGAGTTCATCAAGATGAAATTTTCCAGAACAATATCGTCATGAGAGGAGAGTCGTCATGATTACTCATGAAGCTGAGCTATGGTCTGGGGTTCCTAATTTTTAGGTCAGAATAGTCTCTGTTTGACTGGGGGTTGATCCTAGCCCTCAACATCTCGTTTCTCCAGGGGTATCAGATCTCAGGCCTATTCTAAGGGATCAGGATCTTTTTTTATTATGTAGGAAGAGTTCATAAGTAGTGAGAGTGTATGACCTTTCAGAGTAGTCATCGTGCACCAGGTGTTCTTCTCCAACTTCCTCCATTGAGGTAGTTCCAACCGAGGTAGCTGCAGCAGTTTGCACTAGCTTTGGATTAGTAGAGAGCAGATGGGGAAAGCAGAGGATAACCCTGTGATGCTCCCTTTCCTCAGAGATCAGATCACATCCATGGTGGTGGTCTTCATTAGTTTCAGAGAGGATTTGGAGAAGGTCATTGTCAGTTTCATGCTTTAGTGTTGTCAGTGCCAGGTGAGTCGGATGTCATTCGACGTACCCATTTCTTATTTACCACTTGGGTATACTCCTTGTTTTATTCCAGAGAGATTCACTCCTTCATACCACCTAACCTTGTTCATTCTTTGGGACATGAGGTTGAGAGGCTTCCAGTTCCCTTGGCATTGACTATGCCAATTGGAGGTCGAGCTGACTTGTTTGAAGTATGTAGAGACTGTGAGCTAGTGCTGGGGAAGCACTGCTCTTTGGGAGAATTCCTATGTTTATGGATACAACCATATGATTTCATACTCATCATGTATTGGTTGTATTTGGTGTAGTATATTGTGGATTTCTTCATGAGGTAGGTGGTGTTCTTCAATGTTGATGTACAGCCAGTAGTGTTTGTTGGAAAGAGAGACCCTTGAATGGGTCAGAGGCATGTTCCATCATTATCATCATTGATGGACGATCTGATGATGAGTTCTTCATAGGATCAGAAGTTAGTGTTTCCTAGGGTCATAGAAGAGTACCCTTGTGTCTTTCCATAATATGTTTTAGCATTACACCCTGGATGAGAGATCGTGTTTCAGATTGAACTATATCCAGGAGAATCTCCAATATCTATGTCTCCATATAGGATGTAACCTTCTGAGTTAAGAGAGATACGTATACATATTGATGATCTATTACAGTGTGGTTTTTTTTGGAAGGGTGTGTCACCGTGGGGTGTATTGGTTTTTTTCGTGAAGAAGGCTAACGGTAGTTAGCAGTTCTGTATCGATTATCATCACTTAAACAAAGTGACAGTGAAGAATCATTATCCTCTTCTGTGGATTGATGATTTATTAAATCAACTGAAGGGAGGAATTTTGTTTTAAAAGATCGAATTGAGGTTAGGATATCATCAGATGTGTGTGAAGGATGAGGATATCCCAAAGACGGCTTTCTGTTATCGTCATGGGCATTATAAGTTCGTTGTAATGTTGTTTGGTGTAACGAATGCTATAGTTTTGTTCATGGGATTGATGAACATTGTGTTCTGTGAGTTCCTGGATAAGTTTTTGGTGGTTTTCATTGACAATATCCTTGTGTACTTCACATTTTAGGAGGAGCATGTAGAGAATCTACACGCCATTTTAGGAGTTCATCGCCAGCATCAACTCTTTGTAAAGTTGTTGAATTGTGATTTTTGGGCTCGAGATTTCTGTTTCATGGGTCATGTTGTGTACCACCAGGGATTAGTTATGGATCCGTTGAAGATAGAAGCAATTGTGTCTCGGGAAGCCCCTAAGACAGTGGCATAGGTTCGAAGTTTCCTTAGTCTCACAGGCTACTACAGGAGGTTCGTAGCTGATTTCTCTCATTTTTTGACTCCTCTGACAGCATTGACCAATAATGATCAGGAATTCGTGTGGACTGATCAGTGTCATGTAGCTTTCGATTACCTGAAGGAGAAGTTGGCAACTTCTCCAGTACTTTTTCTTTTAGCATAGGGAGTTTAATTTGATGTTTTCTACGATGCATCGCATCTAGGATTAGGTTGTGTTCTGATGCAGCATAGATCAGCTGTTTCTTATGGGACTTGGAAGCTTCATCCCCATATATGTAACTATACCACCCATGATCATGAGTTGGTGGTAGTCATGTTTTCTCTAAAGTTATGGATACATTACCTCATTGGAGAGCACTTTTTGGTTTTCACCGATTATAAGAGCCTGAGGTATGTTTTCTCCTTGTTTTACTTAAACTTGTGTCAGTGTCGGTAGATAGAGTTCTTCCAAGAATACAAATTAAAAATATAGTATACCCTTGTAAAGGGGAATTTTGTAGCTGATGCGCTAAGCAGGAAGTCGCATAGTGATGCAGTGTGTGAATCTGGTGATTCTTAGAGAGTTATGGATGAACTTTCATCATTATATCTCGATATGGGAGAATTTGGGGGTAGTGGTTGTCTTTTTTAGATGACAGTGCAGTCATATCTGGTGAAGTAGGTAGAAAAGTCCCAGTTGGGGGATCTAGAGGTGGAGGTCTGGAGAGACTGAGTTATTTGTGGCGAGTCCCCTGATGGTTGGTTTGAGTATGAACAACACCGAGTGTTGTATCATGGAAGGCTTTTTGTTCCTTTTAGGACACGTGAGTTGGTTCTCATAGAGTTCCACAGTTCACCTTTAGTAGTGTATCCTGGCATGAAAAAGATACACCAAGGCTTTAAGAGTATTTTTTGGTGGCCTGGGATGAAGCATGCAAATGCAGAGTTAATGTCTTAATGTTTGTCCTTGCAGAAGGTGAAGGTCGAGCACTGTGTCATGGGTGGTTTTCTCTAGCCATTATATATTCCTAAGTGTAAGTGGGAGGAAATTTCAATGGTCTTTTTTACCGGTCTACCTCGAGTATAGGGAGGACATGATGCTATTTTGGTGGTAGTGGATTGTTAAACAAAATCATCCCACTTTATAGAGATCAAGGAGTCATGCTCAATGGAAGTTTTGTCAAGGTAGTATCTGGAGGAGGTGGTGAGACTCCACGGAGTCCCGAGGATGATCATTTCCGATCGAGATCATTGTTTTACCTCTAGGGTGTGGAGAGTTCTTCATCATGCTTTTCATTCTCACCTATGTCTTAGCACTACTTTTTATCCATAGAAGTGGTCAGACCAACTGGACCATAGAGACTCTTGAATACATGTTGCGCTCTTGTGTCTTGGATTTTGGAGGTTCTTGGATGAGGCACTTAGCCTTGGTGGAGTTATCTTACAAAAATAGTTTTCACTCCACCATTGGTATGGAACCATTTTGAAGCCTTGTATGGCCGACCTTTCCGTTCTCTGTTATGCTGGACTGGGGTTAGAGAGTCAGCAATTCTCAGACTGAAACTAGTGTAAAATAATACAGAGATGGTTCCGGTGATTCGTGATAGGATGAGGACAGTGCAGGATCGTCATAAATCATATGTATGTCAAACAAGGATACATTTAGAGTTTGATGTTATAGATCACATGTTTCTTAAGGTGACTCCTTGTCGTGTGTAGTGAAGGTTTTCTCATGTTAGTAAGTTGTCTCCCCTATTTTTTGGGCCATTCGAGGTGTTGTGTCATGTTGGATCTGTGGAAAGCCGAGTAGCACTTCCCCTGTAGATGAGCCGGATACACGATGTTTTTCATTTGTCAATCCTCCATCGTTATCTTCCTGATGACTCTCATGTAATCTATTGGGGAGAGATTGATGTTGATGATGATGCGACCTTTGAGGAGAAGCCTATGGAGATCCAAGGCTGCAAATATAAGGTGTTTTCAAGAATTATATCCCCTTGGTTCGTGTCTTGTGGTGATACGGTGGTGTGGGGGAGATTATATTATAATGTGAGTTGCAGATACGTTCTTTGTACCACAAGTTGTTTAATGTTTAACTCTATTCATGTGATGATGTTCACTTTGTGTTTTTCGACCTTTCATGTTTATGAGATGGATTTCTTTTGTTGCTTCTTGGGGCTTTCACTCTTTTGGGAGGTATCTTGATGGGTAGTTGTTTGGACCCGTTTTATGTTTCCTTTTAGGTTGGTTTTGAATTCTCGAGGACAAGAATGTTTTAAGAGTTATTTGATGTAATGGAAAATTCCTCTTCGGTCCATTACTTTTCTGAAATCTAGTGTTTAAGGTGATCTGGGAGGTCAAGGTGACTTATCCACAACACTTTTCCAAATTTCCAAATTTCTAGTTTTGTGAATAGTGAAATCAGTGAGACCTATGTGAAAAGTGGAATTAGTGAGAACGATGTAAACATTGTCATCGGTGAGACTGATGTGAACAGTTCCATCGATGAGACCGATGTGAATAGTGGCATTGGTGAGACCAACGTGAACAGTTACATCGGTGAGACTGATGTGAACAGTACCATCAGTGAGACAGATGGGAATAGTGGCATCAGTGAGACCGATGTGAACAGTGACATAGGTGAGACCGATGTGAATGGTGTCATTAGTGAGACCAATGTGAATAGTTCCATTAGTGAGACTGATGCAAACAGTGCATCGATGAGACCCATGTGAACAGTTCCATCGGTATTGGTGACACATTCTATAAGCAGTGCCATCGGTATCAGTGAGCCATTATGTGAATAGTTCCATCAGTATCGGTGAGTCATTATGTGAACAGTTCCATCGGTATCGGTGAGACATTCTGAGAACAGGGCCATCGAAATCGGTGATTCATTCTTTGAATAGTTCATCCAGTATCAATGAGTCATTCTCTGAACAGTGCCATCAGTATCAGTGAGTCATTCTGTGAACAGTGTCATCGGTATCGGTGATTCGTTTTATGAACAGTTCCATTGATATAAATGAGTCATTCTGTGAACAGTTCCATCGGTATTGGTGATTCATATTGTGAAAAGTGCCATTTTTATTAGTGATTCATTCTATGAATAGTGTTTTCAACATCAGTAGGTGTATAGTGTTTCCAAGATCGGTAGGTGTATAGTGTTTCCAGCATCAGCGGATGTACAGTGTTTCTAGCTTCCTACAGTTTCACCCCTTTAACGTTTTCTTTGACTTTAAATGAATTCAAGGCCTTGTTTTAAGGTATTTAAGGCTGATTTAAAGCCCATAACTCCAATATAAATTTTCCTAATACTTGGTAATCCTTTTCATGGTCAAACCGCATGGTTTAATGTGATCCTATTTTAATGGAAAATCCAATGTATCTTAAAGTGTTTCTCCATAAATCTTCTAAAGGGACATGATATCTGCATCTATTATTCTACCTTATTGTTCCCTAGTTCAAGATGCTCAAACAATTCCTTCTTCGCATAGTATCAGTGTGATCGAACATTAATCATTGGATCGTTTCCCCTTGAAGTTTCTTCATGTTGTGTGCGCACCCCCTATTTTGGTGAAAGTAGAAAGTGTTGTTCCATCATTGATAGAAGGTATGATCTACCTTCATTCTTGTGTTTCTTTGATCCTACTTCTCCTGTTTCTCCTTGACATGTTACGACTTGTGAGATTCATGCTTTTAATTGATTTTTCATGGGTTTTGATTGGTGTTGTCATGTCACGGCATCCTCGGGTGGATGCAATTGTCATGGGGAAGGCAATCATAATCCATTGTGTGGATCGTTATTGTATAAAGAATGTCAAGAACCTTTTGAGTTAGGGGATTTGTTGCTTCTCTATTCTTTTATGAGCATTTTTAGAGTTAGAATGATTTATCCACTGCACCACAACGGAATTGACATAATAAATATTTGAACCAGATAAATCAATTTGAATCGTTTGTATTTTATTGCCTCTTGTTTTTATGGATAGTTTGATATCTATGATTGCTTTGTTTAGAATTTATTTCTTAATAGAAATTGGTAAAGAATGTAAATTGGGATTAATTTTAATTATTTTTCAAAGATAAAGAGGCATGTAAATGAATTGGTTGTTGTTACTGTAATTTGATGTTAATCAAACCGATGTAGTAAGCATGTTTAATTATTTGTGATAGCTTACTATTTAGGTTTCCCATAGTTAGAACCTACAAATAATAAATCATTTAATTCTATATGGATTAAAAAACTAGCTGCTTGATAAAAAGATAATGCCTGGTATGGTTCTAAGTTACCCTCATGCTTGTAAGGCTAAGTGCCTTGTGTTTTGGTTCCTTGAGAGCTCGTTATGTTTGAAGGTTGGATGCCTTGTTTAATGGACAAGATACCAATTTATATGATGTTTGTTTTCCTGTTGCTTGTGTTGTGATGTGATCTTGGATGGCTGTTGTGCTATGTGGGGTTAGGGAGGCCAATTTGTTATAGCATCAGTTGACACCTATAGTGGAGAGATGCGTCGGTTTATGCATGTGGGTGTCAGGGACGACATCGAAGATCATGACATAGGTTGGATGTGAATTTTTCAAAGTTTGGTGAATCTTTTTGGTTGTTTATCTACATTAATTTCCCCACTGCTCAAGACAGCTCTTCTTACTTTCCCTCCTACTAAAACGGGGCGAAGACTCACAGGTTATTCCACGTGATTTTTGTGTTTATCTTCTTGAGGGAGGATGGGTCTATGATCTTTCTATAAGTGTAAAAGACTTGATGGTTAGTTCAACTACCCACCATTTTGAGCCCCCTTATGTTTAATAGAATATAATTTTTTTCTAGAATTACTGGGAATATGGGAAGGTAATAATACTATTAATAAATGATTGAATAAATGATGTTAACCCATGGGGTTGGAGCTTGCTAGGATGCAATTCTGAGGTTGAAATTTTAAGGAACAGTGGACTTTGGGTGTGATGCTAATGAAATGTAATGTGGAATTTTTAATGTCTAATTAATGTTTCAAGAATTAATTAATGTAAAGTGAAACTGATAAAAAAGGAATAATGTAATGTAATAAAGATCTTTAAATGGTTGTGTTCTTATAGGATATGTAGTCTCAAAAGTGGAAGTTGAGAGTCCGAGAGATGTTAGCTTCAGTTGAGTCTAATACTAGTTTATGCCCATAGTGTAGCTGTGAGTTATAGTATATTATGTACTATTTTGTTTCTATATGCTACTCCACCCTGTTAGTTAGGGAAAATAACACCTCGGGGATTCTTAGCCCTGGGGGGTGTTTTCCCCCAACATTTTAGTGGGAGGATGGATGGCTGACTAGCCCCTTTGGCACCGCTCTCTTCTCTAGGTAGTTACTTGTTCTGGTAGGTACAATGGTTAGTTTTCCCCATATATCTGTGTAGAGGGTTGTAATGGATTTTGGTTATTTACACACATATATTATGGATATAGTGTCTTATGGACTACTATAGGTGTAATGTGTATAGGCTGTGATGGCTTGAGGATCCTTACTCAGTGTATGGGCTATAATGGATTGAGGT
Source organism: Viscum album (assembly GCA_963277665.1). Lineage (NCBI taxonomy): Eukaryota > Viridiplantae > Streptophyta > Magnoliopsida > Santalales > Viscaceae > Viscum > Viscum album. Next base: position 1,391,369,851 of record OY728159.1, read on the forward strand.
TTAATTCCCGACGTATGATACATGTTATGCAAGATGTGGTGACTCCTAGAAACTACCTAGTTACTTTGGTTATGTGGATGTGGTGGTTGTGCCACACGAGGTTCATATTCTGGTGCTTCATCCCGGTGTCTGCAGGCAACACTTTTTGGAGAGAGATGATTAGGACGTGTGATGTTGGGGAAAAGCAAAAAACTAGTGGAGAAGTGGTAGTGGGGTACCATTGATATTATTTATTATATTATATATTATTTTATGTGATGCTTGGTGAGTGTTTCCATGGTGAGGCTAGGAATTTAGTATACATGTTTAGGTGACAAGTTAGTTTCACTTATTTTTCACTGTGCATTAGCATGATTTCTTTACATTTGCACGAGAGGATCTAGGGAATATCCTACTGAGTATACTGTTATACTCACCCTTTGTATATAAAAACTTTTTTTCAAGTCACCTAGATCAGGTTGGAGATCAGGCTGGTTACTACTATCTTGGGGTTGCAGGAGATGTTTGGGCTTTGTAGTTGTTGTTGTTTTACTTTCCTTTGGTAGTTTTAGTTTTTCCTTTTAGTTGTAGTAGTTTTTCATGACATTGAATATGTGTACTTGGGTTTTCATTTATATTTCAGTCTGAGTTGGAGTTGGTTGGATTCTGTCTTATCTCTCTCTTTTTCATCTGTTCTCTTAGAGGGTACTGCCTCTTATTTGTGTGTTTATTATACCCTCGGTGCTAGTCGCCAACTTGGGGCCTAATAGAGGCAGGACTCGAGGGGGTCACTATCTCCCTTTTAACTTTTCCAGCCCAGGAGGGGTACACCTTGTGGGGATGGGTTCGTGACAAGTATGCAATGGTCTCTTAGAATAGATTTTTATCTTCTCAAACAACTTTGGACAATCATGAAGGTCATCTTCAATTTTTATTTTCATTTATTTCATGTGATCCCCATAATCATTTACACTGGTATTCATATAAAATGATCTATAAAATCGTAGTATCATCCCAATTAGTGTGCACGATTTTCCCCCATGTTTAGTCCAAAATTTATAGCTCTGATCTATCTTGTAACAAATCAAATGTTCTTCCAACTCTTCTAGAATAAATTTTGTTTAATAAAAACAACATAATCATAGAAAAATGATTTGATATGGGTCATATGCATGCTCTATTAAACACTTTATGAACTCTTTAACTCCATATTCATACTCTTTTGTCAAATGACAATCATACATCTATTTTCAATTCATATCCATCCTATTATGTTCATAAAAAATTATTTTTTATAATAAATAAATAAATACACATAAAGTATTCATTATCAATGGTAAAATTTGTAGATAATTATAATAAGAGGAAACCAACATTTGATTTTTTCAAATAATTTTAGTATTCTTTAAAGGAAATGGGTAATTTTATTTAAGAAAATAATTATTCCACAATAGTAGGATTTATCCTCTGAATTCATCCAAAGGTGAATGTTATAGACTACTCCCATACTCATCAGCTTAATCTCCCAAAACATTATTATTGAATATTGTTTCTTGAGACTCACCCTCACTCTCTTGTGTACATGCACCTACGTTGCTTGAAATAATTTAAGAAGTATACATCCATGGGATGAAAACTACTCAGAGTAGTTCAAGAAACATAAAATAGATGGGGGATGTGTCTTAAGAAAAAAATTGCAATAATAACTGTTCAAGAGATGAATCTTATAAAGATGATAGTTTTACTCTATTGTGTTCACTAAAAGGGGTAATTCTTTTTATTTATGAGAATAGCAACATTGGAACTAGTTTTTAACTTGTGGCCTATTGAAGGTGATATTTGGAGGGTATAACGTTATTTTCTGTGATCCAAGGTGTCTCGATGGTGACATGTTATGATATATGAATCCATGGGGACTCTATAAATTCTATATTGATAGGATAAATACTAATTTTAATACCTTCAATACTCTAACTAAGGAGTAATAAGAAAACCAAATATTATATACAAGAATAATAAATTTTCATTCCATCAACTACAGGATATTAAAATGTATTGATAAAAAAATTTAACAAATAAATAGTTATTCCATATACATGGATGGTAATCATAGATTCCTCGGGGTTGAACCAATACCTGTAGACCTAAAATGATGAATTCAAAAAAATATTTTCTAAAATTTATTCTAAATTATATAAAATTTCTAACCTAGATTCTATTTTTTCGAAAAAGTGATGTAACAACCTAAGGAAATATTACTTTTAATATTAATGGTATATCAAATATTATTAATCTCTATAACTTCTCTTAATAAATATTTTCACCTTAATAACTGATATATTATTGTATAAAGATAATTATAGACTTCAAAAATATTCTTGGGTTCTTGAATATACCTATTTATAATCATACTTATGAAGAATAATATATGATAATAAAATGAAACATTAGTCCGAAAAATAAAAAAAAATCAATACAACCAAATAAAAAATATAAAAAATCTATCACATTATATAATGGATCAATATTAAATGAGGTGTAATTCAAAAAAATATATATATTTAAAGAGTAGTAAATGAATTGTATGTAATCTTGGTAAATTCCAAAACATCCTATGAGGTGACTATTGACATACTTGGGTTGGAACCCCCAATAATCATGATGATGAGTTCCTAGGTTTATAACCTACCAGAGACCCATAACTAGCCTACCTTATTGGACTCCCATATATACTTTGATACAAATGGGGACCCATACAATCTAATTGGGACTACATTGTAACTATTTTCATCCCTTACTAAGATGAATATGATCCCTATTTTGATATTAATGGAAGGTATGGTATCCCTTTCAAAAAACATATCAATCGATAATCATCATAACCCAAACACGCCTACCAAACATCCTTCCAACACCCATCAATACGATCTCTGTATTTAAAAAAATCTTACCTCATCAAAACTAATATATAAAACTTCCATAGATGGTGATAAAGTATTATAAAAACAATTTCATGGTACCAACAAGACCATAACACTTGATAATACTACTAATTTTCAATGAAAATATTCATTATTTCAGTATTATTCAAAACAAAAAAGTGAGAATCAAAGTAATTTTAAAAAGTTCCAAACATGTTTCAATGTCATGATTTTTGAAAACACACATTAATATCTCTCTTGGAATAAACTTTTGAAACCAAGAAAAAACATTATAGTTTGTTTTATTACTCCAATGGATATGACCATGGAGAAACTCCATGGCCCCCAAAATTATTATAAAAAGAAAGTAGTAGTTACATAAAATAGGTTCAGGGTACGAGAGGTAAAAAGCACCACCAATAAATCATACAAGATCACCCTTTGATTCTACAATTATCGTCTATTTTATTAAATAAATACTATTTATATTTCATATGAATACATAATTACAAATATACATGAAATAATGTGTTCATATATATATATATATGGATGTTCATATAAGAAATAAAGAAAATAAACCAAGAGATAAAATTCAGAACATAAAATAAAAATCTTCAGGTAATACCACTAAAGATTCAAAATATAAAAAACCCAAACAAACTGCGCCTCAACTTCAACAAATCATTACATGAAATACATTTTGATTTATTGAATAAAAAACATGGGTGGAATTTTAACAAATCCATTGTGTGATTTATTTCCATGGAATTAACTTCAAAATATATAAACTTAATACACTTCAAGGATGAAATCAGTGTGTGGAATTCAAATTATGCTACAAGAAATTAATAAAATCCCTTAAAGGGTCAATAAAAACCCAAAATCATAGAAACCATCAATTATAAATTCATGTTATAATGGAAAGAAGCAATGGATAATGAATAGAAAGAGATAATGAACAAAAATATGTAAAAATATATCATCAAACATGAAATCAACGAGTGAGGAGGAGGAGAAAATAACATACCTTGGATTGAATCTTTGAATCTTCTGAGATAAAGTATAGATATCACCAAAACTTGGATTTTTTAGATCTTTGGATTCATTCGACCCTTGAATCATTCAATCCTTGGATTTGTGCCTTGGAATTGTTCAAGCCTTAATTCAATCCCTGATTCGAGTCGGATTAAATGAGGAGGAGCACCAGCAGTAGCTGGATTCTGTGGAATACTTCGAATGTTGTGACAGGTTAGGGTTCTTTAAATAGATCAGGGATACTTTTCTCAGTGCTTCCAAAAAAATGCTGATAATGATCCCTTTTATTAGCGCTAAATTAATAGGCACCGATAAAAGGAATCTCTAGCAATACTAAAAAATCATTGATAAAGGATTTTAAAATATATTTATAAATAAAAAATTAAATATAATTAAATAATTATATATATTTAATAAATATATATATAAATATAAATATAGTAAATAAATTTATTATTTGAATATATTTATTATAATTTTATAATTGGTTAAATATATAATCATTTATTTATAATTATATGAATAATTTTTAGAAAAATAATATTTATATATTTATATATTTATATCATTATATATATTTATATATTTATATCAATATATATTTATATAATTATATATATATATATATATTTAATAAATATACATAAATATAAATATCGTAAATATATTCATTATTTAAATAAATTTATTATAATTTTATAGTTAGTTAAATATATATAATTATTTATTTCTAATTATGTAAATAATTTTTGTAAAAATAATATTTATTTATAAATATATCTATTTATTAATGTTTACTTAAAAAAATTAACATTATTAATGAGAATATAATCTTAAATGCATGCATCTTAAAAATGAGTGAAATTGAATAATTAAAAATTACTATAGATTAAAAATGATGAAAAAATGGATAGATTTAATTAACTAAATATAAATTATTAAAAAAATATGGATATATATTTAAATAATGATGAATAAATATTGAAAATATTAAAACACAGTAAATAAATATATATAAATAAATAATAGAAAATTATTAAATTCCCTGAAAATTAAAATTAAAAATATTAAAAATGAATTAATACCTAATGATAATAATATTAAAAATTAATAAATAAAATTTAACTATTAAAGACATAATATATATTAAATTTATCATTTTATAATGAAATTATAAAATGAATACTAAAATTTTAATAAATTACATAAATATTAGGTGTGTGTGTCTCTATATAAGATGTCATTAATTATGTAAATATTTGTGTGTGCATTAAATGTATTAATTATGTATATGTATGTGGAATCAATGTAACAGACATTTGATATATGTAAAATTGAAAAATAAAACAATATTCAATTATGTCCATTACATAATACAACTAGTTATTATTTTTAATTAATATTAAATTTTAATTATAAACCATTCCTCACTAAATATGTGAATTATTTAATGTAAGGCATCAATATTTTGTATTATATAAATCATATTTTAGGAAATATATACGAATATATTTCTATATTAAATGTTTTATTGAATAATTATATATAAAACCCATTAAAAACTAATAAGACATTAATATGTTTTTAATTATTATATTTTATTCTTTTTCAATATTTATATTTATTATATATTATTTATTATTGTTTATAATAAATATATTTATATATTAAGCTTATTCGTTTTTTTAATAACTGTTTCACTAATAAATTTTTTAATAATTTTCCAATTTATATATTTTTAATTTTTTGTTTAGTTGTTACAATCAATTCATTTTTAAATTTTTTGTTTAATTATTTCAATTTATTAATTTTTAATTTGTTTTGTTTAATTACTACAGTTTATTCATTTTATATATCTATATTTAACATACTATTTATTAAAATTTATAATCTATATATATGTATATTAAATTTATTCATTTTTATCAATAATTATTTAATTAATATAATGTTTAATATTTTTATAAATTTACTTATTTTTAATTTTTATTTGTTTCATTATTTCATTTTATTAATTTTAAGTATCTATATATTTAATATATATTATTTATTAGAATTTATAATATATATATATATATATTAAGTTTATTCATTTTTATCATTAAATATTTAACTAATAAAATCTTTAATACTTTTTAAAATTTACACATTTTTAATTTTTATTTGGTTAATTATTTCATTTTATTCATCACCTTTATCAGCACTAAAAATAAATCTCTAATAAAGGGTACCCTTTATCAACACTAAAAAAAGATTTGAATAAAGGTACCCTTTATCATTGCTAAAAAAAGCACAAATAAAGTGTATCTTTTATATATTCTAAAAAATCACAGATAATGGTCGGTGCTTTTAAAGGCCTATTTTGCATTAGTGGATGTTGCAGCTTTGTAGTGGATGCATGGATTTTATTAGTGCTATGAAAAGTGCTAATAAAGTACACATTTATCAGTGTGTCATTTTAGTACTGATAAAGGGATCCTTTATGAGAACATTATTTTAGTTTTGATAAAGGAGTCCTTTATCGATGGTGTTCCTTGTGCCAATAAAGGCTGCATGCTTTTAACATCACTTATATTGTCAGGGATTATTTTCACTGAAAAATCTCTTTTCTAGCTTGTTAAAGTCCTCATCTGTAGTAGTGTTTCTAGTGATTTTAAAATAATGATATGTAGTAATGTGAGATGATTTAAGCTATATTTTGGACTTTTTTTAGTACCTTGATCACTTTTATCAATAGCTTTGCGAGATAATAATGTTTGTGTAGAGGATTTATCTCATGGTTCTTCAAATTTGTGAACAACTCTCTCAATATTCTTTTATATAGTGAACCACTGAGACTCTGGATTTAAGTAGGGGGTTTTAAAATATCTCCTTATAATTTTTTGTGTGATTATTGGACCACCAAACATAAGTTTTCATTATATAAATTGAAAAAATTAACCTAACAAAGATAATGATCCGCAATTAATAAAATTGGAATAGAATTGTGTTCTACATGTTGGTGTGATAATTGTGATATTAGAATATGTCTTTTACTATTTAGTGTGAATTTTATTATTTAAAAATTTATTAATGTTTTCATGCATATCTAATATGGTTATAAAAAAGAATAATGATTTATATATGGAAAGTTAAGAAATATTAAGAATAACTGAATTTATTCTTTAAAATATTGTCACATTATGTATTATTGATAGAATGATTATCATTACTAAATATATGTTAAATTATTAAAATAATTATAACTTATTTAGCACTATTGAATTGTAATTTTTTTAAAAAAATTGAATAAATAGAGTATTCTTATTTCATAAAATGTTAATAATGATTTAGCGGTGTTTGCATATTTTTATCAGAATATTTTCAGTAGTCATTGTACGGTTTAAATATATATTTTTCATGCGAGAATATTTTAATAATTAATCGATATAATCAATCCTGGAAAACATATTGATGATACTGGAATTAAAAACTAACTTATAAATGCATTTAGGCCTTGTTTATATTGCTTGCATTCATTTATTGAAGCAAAATAATATCATGTTGATAATTTTTACCATGTTATTATTATTTTTTACTTTCATGGATATATATATATATATAACCATACTTAAATCCCTATTAACCATCAAATAAAATCTTGATAAGGTTGTTTTGGTGAGGCTATAATGATGTTGATACTATTTTTATGTTTGTTTCTATCACGACTCGTCCCCCAGGGCTCGTGTCATGACTACCCCAAGCTCATCTTCCATAGGTCAGGGGTTGGCGAATAGCACCGAAAAGGAATATCTCTAAAAAAGGGAAGGAATTTCCTTTAAACCTGCAAACACACAGACCAAGAATAGAACAAGAGAAAACCACATAATATAACTGCTGAAAGTAAATGTGTGAACTGAAGAAGAATTGGCCAGTATACAAACCCAACTAAAAGAAGATAAAACAAAAAGGGAAAACAACTACTGAGGTCGTCCGCCAAAGATCCTACCTGAAGGGTGGGTATAGCTCGTCATTGTGGCTCTCCACGCCAACCAGTCACCTCTATGCACAGTCTAGTCCTGGCTCCCAAATCTTGGTCAATGATGTCTCTCGTCTGCATAAGACACAATAAGATGCGTACAAAGACCGTGCGGGGGTGAGTATAACAATACCCAATAGGAACCCTGAGACCCTTGAAGGTCTCCCTGAATTCCACTAAGTAAAAACCACAAAGCATGAACTCAATCACAAATCACAAAGTAAAATACATGTCAAACCAAGTATAACTTAAATAATAGGAATAATTATGTTTAGTCATAAAGCTAAATCATCTTATTCCATTGAAAAATTCCACTATTATACCATGAAGAAGTCATTCCAATGTTGATCCACACAGGGTCGTAAGTCACCGATCCATAGAGGGTCGTCAGTCGTCGATCCACACATGGTCATAAGTCATTGATCCATGATGGGACACTCTAAGGATGGTCCTCATCAGGTCATGCTATTGCTAATCCACACAGGATTGTAAGTCATTGATCCACACAGTGTCGTAAGTTTTCGATCCACACAGGTTCGTAAGTCATCGATCCACATCGGGTCATAAGTCATCCATCCACACAGGGTCATAAGTCATCGATCCACATAGGGTCGTAAGTCACCGATCCATTATGAGTCGATCTAAGGCTGGTCCTTTTTGGGTCTCACTACTGCTGATCCACACAGGTTCGTTCTGATGTCAATCCACAAAGGGTCGTAAGTCACTTGACAGCCAGCCTCAGGATTCCCTCACTTGGTACGCTTGAGTTCCATAGATTCTTCTCCACAAGTCATTAATCATACCTCAACATCCATGAATTCCCACAAATAATAAACCCAGAGAACCACCATGTCATAAGGGTCCTAACTCAATAGACGACTCGTCAATTGGACACCCGGTCTGTAAGTTATTGGCATTTTAGTACTGAGGGCCAAGTTGGATTCGTGTTCGATCCAACCCGGTTGTACTCCAAATTTCTCCAAATCAAAATTGGAGTATCTCCAAATTACTTCCTTATCCTAAGGGTCCATGAATCACTGACAGTTCGTCAAATGGGTGTCCGGTTTATGAATTACACGAGTTTTAGTGAAACGGGTTCGGTCGGGTCTGGTAGGGGTCCAGCCCGGCTGGAAGGTCCGGCCTAGTTCGCGGGTCTGGCCCTACTAGAGGGTCCAGCCTGACTTGAAGGTCTAGATTAGCTGGCGGGTTCAGCCTTTCTTTCGGTTCTGGCCCAGCCGGCAGGTCTGGCCCGTGGTACGGGCCAGTTCTCCCAACTGGCAGCGCCAGTGGGGCGCCGCCCTCCCTTCTGAAACGGCCGGCTCATCCGGGTATTTGGTGTTCATCCAAGCAGAACTCTCATCTCCCAACATGTCTTTGGGGCACCGCATATTCTACCCTTCATGGCCTGGTTTTCCTCGGTGCCTGCGGGCACCACCATTCCCACACGGTCCACGGTGTCGTGTCGATGGAAGCTTCTACAGGCCAACGGAGATGCTCCGTTGGTCCGTTTTCGTTTCCATCTACACCTACGAACCTCTTGATTCACCACCTTCAATGTGAAGCCTATATAAATTCCTTTCCTCCTAATTTCTCGGTTGTGCTCAAAGAACGCACAAAACTCATGAACGGAAGAGGGTCCGGGCCTTGTTTGTTGTCTCGCGCCCTCTAAGTTAGTGTTTTAACATGGGTAATGCATTCATCATTATTTGAAAGAAGGAAAATTACTAAATCAAACCCCGCATAAACCACTCGAAAGAACGAATGATTCTAATATCAACCTGTTAGTTGGTTTATCCGCATTATTTGTATTAATCAAGAATAGAAAGAGTAAATCATTTAAATTAGAAAACAATTTAAACCCCTACCTAAACACATTGGATTCGCTGAAGAAAAATGAGGATAATCTGTTGTTCGAAGATGTTCATCGGCATTCACCTTCACTTTTCAATGTCCAGTTTGAATCCTAAATGGCATCGTTGTATATTTATTCTTCATTGGAGGAAGACGTCGTCATCATTTCCTCGGAGCTTCCTCACATAGCTCTCCCAAAACTCATGCCAAAGGTTTGATTAAAAAAAGAAAAGGAACAACTTACATTGCATTCATTAATGTGGTTTATTAATGAACCTCAATCAATGTTCCAATAATCCTATAATCATCACAGTTATGCAACCAAAGGACCATGTCAATAAATGGCTCTAAATAAAATCTTGACATTATGTTGTGGTCCTGCCACCATCGCTCAGTGGTTAAAAAAAGAATAAAATATCTTCCTTATTTATTTTATTATTTTTTTCTAAAATTCTGAAAAATAACTTTTTCTTCCGACTTTTTATGAACAATGTTAATCTTTTCCTAAGTGTATCTCGATGCTGGGAATTCAACGATGCCCTCAGATTTCAATTTTGAGCACCGGTTCATAAATTAGAAAATATCATCTACACATTTACTAAACATACCTTAAAAAAAGTTCATAACTCCATTCTAGGCTCTTCTGGGCTCGGAATCATGTGCCATCAATTTTTTTAGTCTCATAATAATTCCATATAATTAAAAATATATGAAATTTTTAGGTCATTACATTCTCCCCACCTTAGGTATTTTCATCCCTAAAAGTGACAACAAAGTCTAAGAAAACAAATGGGGGTACTGAGCCCGAATTTGAGCCTCCCGCTCCCATATTCCCTCTTGGAGGTTCCCGTGCTGTCACTAAACTCGCACAAGAGGAATCGACTACCTCCATAGGACCCGCTTCAGTTGATCATTTTTCTCTACCAGGAACTCTGCGAATGTCGCCCCATCATCAATGTCCAGCTCACCCAAATCGATGACTTGTGATAGATCATGCACGTATCTCCTCACCTATGAAAAATGGAAAACATTATGTACCCGGTGCATCTATGGGGGAAAAGGTAGGCAGTATTCCACCCCGCCTACTCTTATGAGAATCTGGAAAGGTATGATGAATCTCAGAGATAGCTTGTTTCCCCGGCCAAATCCTTACAAGCCTCATCAAGGTGAGACCCAAAGGAATACATGGTATCCCTCCTCGAACTCCAAGGGTATTAATCTTCTATAATTATACAACTTTTTCATTCTCTATATAGTCTTCATCCACTCCTAGATGATCTGCACCTTCTCATTGGTAGCTCATACCAACTCTGGACCCATAAATGATGCCTCCCCTGGGTCTGTCTAGAATAGTGGTGATATGAAAGGCCGCCCATAGAAGGCCTCAAAAGGAAACATGCTGATGGTGGAGTGATAAATGCTGTTGTATGAAAACTTCACCAGTGGTAGTTGGTCCTCCCAACTGTGTCCAAAATCAAGGATGCAAGCACGAATCATGTCCTCAAGTGTCTGTATGGTCCGTTCCATTTGACCATATGTCTGAGGATGAAAGGCAATTCTCAAACATAGCTGAGTACCGAACACCTCCTATCCCTTCCACAACTGATATGTAAAACGAGCATCATTATCTAAGATGATCATCGATGGTACCCTATAAAGTCCTACAATATCCTGTACGTAGAAGCATCCCAAGCCCTCTACCGATCTCTGCTCTTGGATGGGTAGGAAGTGGCCTGACTTGGTGTGTTGGTCAATGATCACCTAGACGGAATCATGGCCCCTGGACGTACGTGGTATCCCTGTCACGAAGTCCATGGAGATTCCATCCCACTTCCATTCTGGAACCTCAAGTGGTTGTTCTAATCCTATTGGAACATGATGTTTGACCTTCACTTACTGACAAGTGAGGCATCGTGAAATAAAATATGTCACTGCTTTCTTCATTCCTAGCCACTAGTACTAACACCAGAGGTCTTGGTACATCTTCTCAACACTAGGATGTACCTCAAAAGTGGATGCATGGAACTCCCTCAACACCTCATCTTGTAGAATCACTAGTACTATGGTGCATCCTCTAAAAAATATGGGGTGCTCTCCACCTTAAAAAACTCCATCAAGAGCCTATCCTAAGGATATCTGATCACGTCAGGTCTCGCAGTCAACATCCCCAAGTTGTGTCTCCATGGCTCGCTGAAGGAGTGGGGGAGTGACTATCATAGACTGGAGGTAACCTACTCTATTGCGATCCATGAAGGATAACTTCAATGTAGCTAGTTGCTTTGTCGCATCACTTAGCAATTGTATACCAGACCTCATATTGATTGTGTCCGACACCACATTCCCCTTCCCATGAGTGTATACTATCTCAAATTCATAGTCCTGGAGGAACTCCATCTATTGTTATTGTCTCAATTTTAGGTCCTTCTGTGAGAAGATATAATTGATACTCTTATTATCTGAGTAGACAGTAAACTGTTCTCCCATCAGGTAGTACCTCCACATATTAAGTTCAAAGACCACTGCTGCTCACTCCAGGTCATGGTTCACATAGTTTTTCTCATGTTGTCTCAACTTTCATGAGCCGTAGAATATTACAGCTCACTCCTACATCAGGAAACATCCTAGTCTGTTCCATGTTGCATCATAGTAGACTACATACCAAATTCCCTCTTCTGGTCGCCTCAATATGGAGCACTCATTAGTCTCCACTTCATCTCCTTGAAACTCTGCAAGCATATCTCTATCCACAAAAAAGGTTATCCCTTATTTTTCAAATCTGAAAAAGGGTTTTCTAATCTGGAAAAGTCAGGTATGAATCTCTGGTAGTACCAAGCCAACCCCAGGAAGCTCCACACCTCGTTCATGCTCCTAGGTGTCTCCCAAGAAAGCATTGTCTCTATCTTCATCAGATCCACTGCAACTCCAGCATCCGAGATAATGTATCTCAGAAAGTGGTCCTCCCATATCCAGAACTATCACTTCTAGAGATTACCATAAATATGGTGCTCTCTAAGTGTATCCATAACCATCTGTAGATAATTGGCATGCTCCTACTCTGACACTGAGTACACCGATATTTCATTAATGAAGACCACCACGAAGTAATCAAGGTAAGGATGGAAGATCCTATTCATGATTCCCATGAACACTACCGGACCATTGGTCACACCGAAGGGAATCACTAAGAACTCATAGTGGCCATACCAGTATCTGAAGTCCGTCTTTGGTAAATCTGCATCTCGTACCCTGAGCTGATGATAGCCTGATCTGATGTCTATCTTTGAAAATCATTGAGATCCCTTCAATTGATTGAAGAGATCATCAATCCTTGGGATTGGATACATGTTCTTCATGGTCTCCTAGTTCAGGTATCGATATTCCACGCAAATCCTCATACTCCCATTTGCCTTCTTGGAGAAAAATATTGGGGTTACCCATTGAGAATCACTGGTCCTTATAAACCCCTTCCATTGAAAGTCCTCCAATAGTACCATCAACTCATGAAGCTCCGCAGGAGCCATCCTATATGCTGGTGTAGATATCAGTGTCGTCATGGGGTACAGGTCGATGTAGAATTCTACCTGTCTGCGAGGAGGTAGTCCCGGAACATCCACAGGAAAAACATCAACATATTGGTCCACCACTACAGGATAGGTCAGACTCATCTCGTCAACTGCTCTGAGTGTAAGGCTAGTAAACTAATTAGTGATTGGTTGCACCCTCTTCCGAGAAAGTCCATCCTGAGCTTAAAAGGTTCCCTTCTCACTGATGAAGGAAAACTTGGTCTCGTCCTCATGGACACACTTCATTTTGTGCCTAAAATTGTAGATTTGAGCATGGACCGTGGATAACCAGTCCATACCCAAGATGACATCATAAGACCTTGATGTTGCTACTAGGAGATCTCAGTCGAAGCTCTCGCCTCCTAAAGTAATCTCACACTACTTGCACCAGTGTGTAATCTTCAATTCCTCTCTCGTAGGAGTCTCTAATCATTAGGATCGAGCCAACGAATCCACCAAAATATCTGAGATCTGAATGAGAGTCATGGAAATAAAAGAGTGACTGGAAACTATGTCTATAAGAAATGTAGATAAGGTGGATTAGACAAAGATCATACCTCGAATAATATCTGGAGCACTGTGTTCATAGGCCTCAGCTGCCTCAAGATGAGCTTGTCCCTATCCACCAGCTCCTGGAGGTCGGGGTGGACCACCTGGAGGTGGTGGTGGTAGAACCTCAATCATCACCCACCGCCTGCTACACAACCATATCCTTTGCCACATCTTCCACCATACAGACCTCCCTGAGTGAATCTCTGCCTCTGCATCGGCGGTCCCTCGACCATATGATGATCGTCAGTGCTTTGGGTTGGTCAATTGTGAGCCATGTGACCCTGGACGCCGCACGAGTAGCATAGTCTGCTCCTCTATTGAACTCCCATGTCCTATGAGCTCCACACCTCCACCCTATATCCTAGGGTCATCCACCAGAATACATGGTCTTCTTGGACCTCAACATCATCAGCCTACTGCCTGCTGCAGATGACTCGACTACATGTCGTTCGGTGGTGGATCTCGCTGTCGGTGTCTGCTCAGCTAGAAAACTCTCCACAATAACTTCTCACTCTAGCACTCCATCATGCGAAAATATGTTGAGAGATATCATCGACGCTATAATATCCTATTGAAGACCCTGCTCAACGGTTCGGTCCCTGAAGAAAGGGTCTCTTACCATGCCGGTGGAGTAGCGGGAGAGGTTAGTGAATCTCATCGAGTACTAGGATACTATAAGGTTTCCCTGCTGAAATTGTAATAGCTCCTAAATACGCACATAGAATAGTGTAACTAGTACGAACTCCACCCTAAATAGGCTCTCGAAGTCCAACTAGGTGAGGATCACCTCATCGTTCAACTAAATCGTCAGGATCCACCATCTCCCTAATGTTCCCTAAAAGAGGCTAGTAGTTAGAATCACCATCTGGTCTGTTGGTGTCCCAACTAGGCAGAAAACTCTAGTCATATCCACCATCTAGTCCTTATCCACCAACCGATCTGTCTCACCTCAAAACCTTGGAGGTCTCTACCGCTTGAAGTCATGCAACGCACTTTGTCGGAGTGCACTGTCTGCTGGTGGGGATTGTGGAAACTTCTTCCCTACCGGTAGTGGTGCTGCCGGTACACCACCCGAAGGTACCATCACTGAAATAGGGCTCTGTACCGAAGCCTCATCGCTCGGTGGTCCTTCATCTCAAACTCTCTCTGGAATTATGGATGGTTTTCAACACAGTGGCATCCTATAAAGAAATATATGTGACACAATCAATAACTTATACCTGGTAAGATGAATCAAAATATATCAAAATAAAAACATTTCAAAAACACACTCAAATCGTGTTTTTGTGTATCAAGTCGAAAATCATAACTCGGGGTCCTGGTGTATGGATATGTCGGCCTCTGCACCAACACACAACTCCCCAAACTAAAAATCCTACTCAGAGCAATTGACAATATTCCCCAATAGAAAAGTTCAGAGTCTTATTTCCTTGGTAGAACCAAATCCTCTGATACCACTTTGTCACGACCCATCCCCCAGGTCCTATTTTGTGAGTACCCCAAGCATGCCTTTCATAGGCCAGTGGTTGGAGACTAGCACCAGAAAGGTATATCCCTAAAAAATGGAAGGCATAGCCTTTAAACCTGCAAACACACGGACTAGGTACAGAACAATAGAAAACCATGTAGTTTAGCGTCTTAAATTAAATGTATGAACTAAACCAGAATGGGCTAGTAGACAAACCCAACTAAAATAAGGTATAAAAAAGGAAAAATAGCTCCCAAGGTCGTCCGCCAAGGATCCTACCTGAAGGGTAGGTACAGCTTGTCACTGCGGCTGTCCACATCAACCGGTCACCTCTGTGTACAGTCTATTCCTGGCTCCCAAATCTCATTCAAAGATGTATGTCGTATGCACAAGACACAACAACTTGAGGGCAATGCCCGTGTAGGGGTGAGTATAATAATACCCAATAGGGACCCCGAGACCCCTGAAGGTATCCCGAAATTGTACTAAGTAAAAACCACAAATCATGAACTCAATCACAAAACACAAATTAAAAGACAGATCAGACTAGGTATAACTTAAAGAATAGGAATAATGATGTTTAGTCATAAATCTAAATCAACTTATTCTATTGAGAAGTTCCACTACTGTACCATGAAGAAGTCATTCCAATGTCGATACACACAGGGTCTTAAGTCACCGATCCACACAGGGTCATAATTCATCGATCCACACATGGTTGTAAGTCACTGATCCATGATGGGCTGCTCTAAGGTCGGTCCTCATTGAGTTACACTACTGCTGATCTATAAAGGGTTATAAGTCGTTAATCCAAACGGGGTCGTAATTCGTTGATCCACATAGGGTCGTAAGTCATCGATCCACACAAGGTCGTAAGTTGTCAATCCATGGAGGGTTGTAAGTCATCAATCCATGATGTTCCACTCTAAGGTTGGTCCTTGTCGGGTCGCGCTACTATTGATCCACACAGGGTCATTCTGTTGCCGATCCACAAAGGTTCATATGTCACTTGACAGCCAGCCACAGGATTCCCACACTTGGTGCACTTGAGTTCCATAGATTCTTCTCCTCAAGCCATCAGTCATACCATAATACCCATGAAGTCCCAATAAGAAGTGAACTGATGAACCTCCATGTCATATGGGTTCCAACGCAATAAACAGCGCATCAATCGGACGCACGGCCTATAAGTTATAGGCATTTTAGTACCGAGGGCCCAATTGGATTTGAGTTCAATCCACCCAGCTATAATCAAAATTTCTCCAAATCCCAATTTGAGTAACTCAAAAGTAACGCCTCTTCCTAAGGGTTCCAGTGTCATAGACAGTTCTTCAAATAGGCATCCGATTTAAGAGTTACATGAGTTTTAGTGAAATGGGGCTGGTCGGGCCCAGTAGGGGTCTGGCCCGACCGGCCCATTGGGCCCACGGGTCCTTCCCGACTCACGGGTCCGGCCCAGTTCATCGATTCAACCAGGATCATGGTTCTGGCCCTGTTGGTTGTTCCTGTCCGCCTAGAAAACTCGGCCTGTGATGCGGGTTGGTTCTCCCCATTGGCGGCCCGAGTGCGACACCACCCTCCCTTCCGAAACGGCCACCTTAGCCGACTGTTTTCTGTCCAAAAGAGCAGAGAAATCATCTCCCCATGCAGATGTAGCACACCGTATCTTCTACCCATCACATCTCACGCCTTCGCGGGACCTGTGGGCACTGCCCCTGCACCGGAGGAAGCTTCTTCGGGCCACCAGAGATGCTCCAGCGGTCCGTTTTCGTTCCTGTATGCGCCTACGGGCCTCCTGAGTCGTCACCTACACTACGAAGCCTATAGAAATTCCTTTTCTCCACATTTCATGGTCTCTCTCAAAGAATTCAAAAAACTAAATAACTATGGAGGTCCTGGGCCTTTTTCATTGGCCCACACCATCCACATTAGTGTTTTAACATGGGTAATACATTGATCATTATTTGAAAGAAGTAAAATTCCCAAATCAAACCCCGCATTGACCACCTGCAAGAACGAATGATTCGTAGATCAAACCATTAGTCGGTCGATCCTCACTCTTTGTATTAATCAATAATGGAAAGAGGAAATCATTTAAAGACATAAAAAATTTAACCCCCTACAAGAACACATTGGATTCACTGAAGACGAAGGAGGAGAATATGTTGTTTGAAGTTGTTCATCAGCATTCATTGTCTCATGTCGATGTCTGGTTTGAATCCCAAATGGATTCATCGAATCTCTATTCTTAATTGGAGGGAGACTTCATTGGCATTTCATTAGAACTTCCTCACATAGCTCTCCCAAAACCCATGCCAAAGGTTTGATTAAATAAAATGAAAGAGACCACCTACATCGCGTTCATTAATGTGGTTCACTAATGAACCAAAATCAATGTTCCATTAATCCTACAAGAATCATGGTTATGCATCCAAAGTATTGTGTCAATAAATAGATCTAAATCAAAGCCTGACATTAACCAGTGGTCCCGCCACCATCACTCAATGGTTTCAAAAAGAATAAAATAACTTACTTAGTTATTTTATTATAATTTTTTTCTGAAAGTCTGAAAAATAACTTTTCCATCCAAATTTTGATGAACAAAGTTAAGCTTCACCTAATAAAAACCCAGTGCTGCGGATTCAACGGTTCCCTCGGATTTCAATTTCAAGCATCAGTTTAAAAGTTAGAATATCTCATCCACAGGTTTACTGAACATACCTTAAAAAAATTTCAAAATTTCATTCTGGGATCTCTAGGCCTCGGAATCATGTGCTGTAAATTTTTGTAGTCTTGTAATAATTCTATATAATTAAAAAAATATGGAATTTCTGGGTATTTACAGTTTCATACTGGGGTTTATGATGGATGGTGATGAATAAGTGGAAAGGTGCTTATATGGTTGACTCAGCTGATGATCCCTATTTATTATGTTTTTTCTTGATAATTGTTATATTATTCATAAAGTATTGTTATTCATCCTTTTTAGGCCTTATCTTAAAAGATATAATTATATAGTTTTAGTGTATAGAATTATGGATTGGAAATTAAATTGATAATATAATTGAATGGGGATGGTTCTTGAATTATTACATTGATTGTGTTATATTAAATGATGTAAAGGATTGATAAATTATGAAATATGTTGGGATAAGAATAATGAATTAAAGATCCTTAGTCTTTAGAATAATAATTTATCCAAAAATTATTTTTGAGTAATATTAAATGAATTATAACTAGTTATTTAATAATGATTATAGAACCTTGATTCTTATATTCTTAAGAGTTATCTTTCTAGTTCATAGTAATTTCATTTAGGTTGTTAAGTGGCCCTTCAGTCATAAAATGAGTCTAGGGTTTAGGTAGTTTTCATTAGTCTAGTTGTGTGTTATCTATATATTATTATATTTTATTATTTATTATGATCCACCAACTGAGTTGGTAGGGGTTTTTGAATCCCATATTCTAGTCTTGGGATTTAGGTGTCTTCCGAATATTCAGGTTGTACAGGTTTTGAATGGCTAACTACACCCCCTATATAGTGCCTTATTTCGATTGTAGAGTGTATGCAGTATTGTATACGTCATACTCACTTATATATAGTATATGTGATCATATAGGCTTTAATTGATTATGTTTATAACATAGATGTATATGTGGTCTATAAAGGCTTATGTTAATAGGATATACTTGTATTACATGTGTATGTATACAAGATCTATAATGGTTTGAGAAATAGTGTATATTTTAATAGGTCATTAATGGATTGTGGTCTTATATTTTATGTGATGTGGTGTATGGATGTGGTAGTTATGTGGTTTCATGGGGGGAGTTTGAAATAGAGGAGATTGGAGTGATGGGTCATAAGAAGTTAGGGTTTATCATGACCTGTTCAGTTGGAAATTAGCAGAGAGGTATCTTGTGTGTGTGTATGATTCGCTATTATGTTACTTACTTTTCCACATTAATAGGTGAGTGAGCCATTATGAATTTGGGAATATAGACTACTAGATTAGGTGACACATTAGTTTTATGTTTTTTCAATGGATCTTTAATAATATCTATCCACATTTTCATGAGTGGTTTTAGGGAGGATCCTATTGAGTATACTTGCATGATCACCACTATGTATATATACATTAATTTCAGGTCCAACAAAGGGCTTTGGTGATTGAGATAAATGTTACTATCTCATAGATATTGATTATGATTTTTAGGTTATCATGGTTATTGTCATTGGAGTTTCTATATTGTTTATTTTTGTTTGGTTCATTTCATTATATGAAATATCATGTGTTTGGATTGGTTTCTTTAATTATTATATTGAAGATGATTATTGGTTTAAGTATAATTATCCTAATATTATTGTCCTAATAATACTAAGGTTAATGCTTCCAATATGTGATTTTTTTAAACCCTTGGCTCTAGTATTAAACATGTAGCCTATTAGAGGTAGTAATTAGGGGTTACACCTATCTTCAATGATATCCCAAAAGGGGTACTAATGGGTGTGGGTCATGTTTGTGCATTTTAATGAATGTATTTCTATTTTTTTATTACGTGTTATTTTATGTTTTTAAATATTCAAAACCCTTTTATCATTTGATGGGAAAAAATGTTTTTTTAGCATCTGTGTATTTTAATTGTGAATTGAGTTGTAGTGATTCAAGTTTTACAATTATTATTTAATATAAAATATTACAAGCTAGTATAAATTTTATTAATCTACAACATTGTATAATTTTTCTCATGAATGTTCTCATTTAAATCCAAACATTATAAATTTTTTTGGTCTCATGTAATATTTTCAGTATAAACTACTTTATAGTTTTCTTCTGTATTTTATTTATAACATGTACTATATTTATTGGATTATTTTGAAACAAGTTTTATTGAAAGAAAAATTATTTATATTCATTTCATTATAATAAATTAAAGTCTATTTTTATTTTTTTATTGTTCTTTCGTATGTCCTATGATCTTATAATAGATCTACGATTCGGAATTTTTCAAAATTAAATATTTTTTCTTCAATATCTCATTTTTTTTATAATTGGAATCGTACAAAGTTTGTTTAGTTATAAATATAACATGTTTTTATTCATTTAATTCAACTATAATAAACTCCAAAAATTTCATTTACATAACTTAAATATAGTCAAAGTACTGTTATGGTTTTGGAAGTATTCAAATCATTTTTTCATAGATTTTTTATGATATCTTCTTCTATACTTATCAGAATTAAACTATTATTGATTTATTAGAAATATATTGATATTATATTCAAGTCTTCTAGACCAACTTTAAATTTAGTCTTTTAGATGGTTTAATAATTCATTGAAGTTTATGTATCCATATTTTATATAAAATGATGAACCACTATTCATAATATCCAACCTCCAACCACTTTCCTCCATGGATGATCACTTAAGATTCTTCCCTTATAGCTACGAGCTCTGTAACCATCCTCTTATTCCTTGAATGGGTGCTTCTTTAAATTTACAGGTTTTAGAAATTTCAACAATAAAATTTTTATACATTTCTACTTTACAAGTGTTATAAATTTCAACTTTAATATTGTTAGACATTTTCAATTTACAAGTGCTATACATTTCCACTTTAAAAATGTTAGACATTTCTACTTTAAAAGTGTTAGAAATTTTTCAAATTTACAAGTGTTTGACATTTCCACTTTAAAAGTGTTAGTAATTTTCACTTTAAAAGTTTTATACATTTCAAATTTACAAGTGTTAGACATTTCAACTTTACAAGTGTTAGACATTTCAACTTTACAAGTGTTAGAAATTTCAACTTTACAGGTGTTATACATATACACTTTAGAAGTGTTAAACATTTCAACTTTAAAAGTGTAATAAATTTCCACTTTACAAGTTTTAGAGATTAAAAATTTTAAATTGTAAAACATTTCAACTTTACAAGTACTATAAAACTCTACTTTACAAGTGTTATAAAATTCCACACTCCAATGGTGACTCATATATTTTCCTACAGTGACTTAATTTCCAACGGTGACTTATTTTCCAATGGTGAATTATTTTGTAATGGTGACATATTTTCCAATGGTGAATTATTTTCTAATGGTGAATTATTTTATAATGGTGACTTAATTTACAAGGGTGAATCATTTTCCAATGGTGAATTATTTCCAAAAGTGACTTCATTTCCAATAGTGACTTAATTTCCAATGGTGATTTAATTTCCAACAGTGACTTATTTTCCAAGGGTAAATTAATTTCCAATGGTGACTCCTTTTCTAAAAGTGGTTCATTTTCCAATGATGGGTCATTTTCCAATGGTGGTTCATTTTTCAATGGTGGGTCAGTTTCCAATGTTGGGTCATTTTCCTATGGCTGGTCAGTTATTGCTCTAAAAAATTTTATGTGATCTATTTTTCAACATTTTTAATACTTCTATTAAATGAATTTATATTATAATTATATTACGTGTTTTATTAATTTCTAAAACACATATATATTATATTTAATCCAAGTTAAGTGTTATTATAATATTTTAATGAGTTTTCAAATATATTTAAATTTATTAATTATTTTTATGTGACTTTTTCATAATGTATTCCGGAATATGTATGTTTTAATATTTGTAGTTAATTTATTTGACTAACTATTTTGTTGATTATTATTTAATGAAATTGAATATATTTAAACACATTTTATGGTATTTAAGGAAGTATAATGATTTTTTAATTACACACTACATTACTTTGAAATAAATTTAATATTTTTTGTTAAATAGACTTATGGTTTTTATGGGATTATCTTTGACTTATTATCATTTTATGGGTAATTAAAATCAATTTGAATTGGTATTTAGTTTTTTAATTAAATTTTTTATTTGTTGTGATTATTCCAAAAAATAAGTCTCTCTCACTCTCCTGAATAATTCTATAATTTTTTAATTTGAATTGCTTTACCTAGAGATTGGTTTCTTAGTTTTACTTTTACAATTCCAATTTAAAAGTGTCAATACACTTCAAGGATGACACTAAAACTCTTCATATTCGATACTACATTTCTTCCTCGAGAATAAATCCATGAACATTTCAACCTATTGTATAAATTGGTAAATTCCTAAAATACCCTATTTCATCATTTGGACATTCTCTCATGTGTCAGATTACTTCTACTTCAACTTTTACTACCTTGACAAGATGTTCCAATCAATTTCTCAAGAACCAGTACCAATGTTTTAACTGTTTTTCTTCCCATTTGTATGGTTTTTGAGTCTGTAAAATTATCCATTATATCACATGCAATCTCTATTTTTCTATTTATGCTTGTACACACAAAAGAATTATTTCTTCTTATCTTTACTCGGTTTGTGACTCCCAGATTCTAAATTTAGGATTTGAGGGTTGTGACTCTGTGTATCTAAAATCAGGACTATCTAGGTTATGACTCCCAATGTCAAAATTAATATTGTATGTTTATGACTCTTCATATAAAATCCAGTGTCGTGGTTATCCCTCCACTAAAAAAGGATTCTATAATTAGGTTATGATTCCCCCCTCAAAAATCATATTAGATCACATGTATCTCTCATCGAGTAGAGAGGTATAAGAGTAGAGTAGGCCCACTTTGGACTGAACTAGTATAAAAAACATCCTTGTGTTATTTACTATTTTTATGCTAATAAACATTCATAATTAACTTTAATAATTAATTTAATTAATCAATTTAATTGATTAAAAAATTTAATCTAGTCTATCAACCCTCCCCTGCTCTAAAACATCTTCCATATCCTTGTTGGGACCTAACAGGCCATCATAAAGTGTTATTAAAGCTTTTAGTTAAGATATATGATGGGTTTTTGGGGTAGGAGTTGGTGAGGATTTCATGGTTTGGTAGAGAATCTATATCAGATGGACTTAGTGTAATATGTAAGCATTGGAGACCATCTAGGTAAATGATTTTATCCCCCCATATGATCTAATGCAAGGACCTTATGTTTATTATACAAACTAAGGGAAGAAATTCTACTTATAGGGCAAAGACTTAGGTATTTATAAATTTTCATGATTGTTTGAGTCTATTATGTAATTTTTTAGTTAATTGGAATTAGTTTAAATATTAATAAATAAATCATAAGTATTAAATTTTTCAGGTATAGGGACTCAATTATAGTTCGTTATTCTACAGGTATGGATCCAGGTTGATTTCTTAATCTGGTTCTTTTAGATGATATTTATCAATATATGTTAGCAGACTGCCTTAGAATCAAAGTCAATGAAGATTATTCTTGGAGGAAGATGCTTCATTAGTTTCAACGTCAGGTACTACAGAAGTATGGGTGTCTTTTTTTTATCCTGAGACTGAGGCTTTGTTAGAGGATATTGATATTGTTTTTGGAAAGATACTTTCTAGGAAATTTCATCATTGATGGTTAGTATATTTTTGGTAGTTTCCATTAGTGGTGTATTTTATTATTAGAAGATCGCAAGGAGTCAAAAGTATTATGGAAGAAATTTTGTGACTAGTTCTAAGATGATTTTCTCTCATTGACCATAATGGTAGTGAACCGATAGAAAATTCTTTCCCTCTTCTAGGGGGTTATAGCATGAATGAGTTTGGTATTCTCTTCATGAACCACTTACATTATACATCTGATCACACGCCCAATGAGGAGACCAAAATGAGTCATTTAAAGGAGGTGTTGTATCCAAATATCCAACATCACACAACCCTATTCCTTATATTGATGTTTCTTAAGCTTCTAGAAAAGGTAGAGTTTATTTAGAATATGCTAGCTCAGAATAGATAGTGATGAGAGGAGAGTCATTAAGACACCCTTTGAAGTATATCTATGACTAGGAAATCTCAATTTTTTGGACAGTCGATGCCTCATGAATCAGAGAGTCAACCTCAGCTTCCTTCATATTGTTTCTCTAGAGATAACAATTCTTAGACCCCTCTCAATGTACCAAAAAATATATAATTTTCATGTACATTCCATTTTCATCAAAAAATTGATTTATTGACCTTTTTATCTAGTCAACGTGCACTACTACAAAAATTGAAATAAATAGTGCTGCCCTTTATCAATGTTAGCTGAAAATAATTGATAAAGGTGCCCATTGTTAGTGCTAAAAAGTGTTTACAGAAGGTATATTTATAAAAAATATATCATTAAAAATATATATTAATATATGTATTCAGTTTTATTTAAACATATATTCATTTTTTAAAAGTTTATATAATTAATAACTCTGATTCATTTTTTAATTTTTGTCAATCTATTCATCTTTTAATAAAATTTCACTCATTTTGAACATTCATTCATTTAAAATTATTTATACATTAATAATGTTAAGTTTTTTTTTACTTTTTTTTATAATTTATTCATTTTAAATATTTATTGATTTAACATTTTTGTAATTTATTCATTTTTAATGTTTTTATAAATAATTATTCATCAATATAATTAATATTTTTAATATAGAAATATATTCATATATAGAGATAAATATATATAATATTTCCTTACATATGATTTATATAATAAAAATTATGTATTTACATTAAATAATTTATATATTTAGTGAAAATGGATTATAATTAAAAATTAATATTAATTAGATTTACTGACTAATTAGTATCAAGTAATGGATGTTTAATAAAATTTAATTTTTGTTTTCAATTTATCATATAACAAACTTGTATTACATTAATTTCACATAGACATATATGTAATTAATGCAACTTTATCTATAAGCACACACACAATCATAATATTTTTGTAATTTATTCAATTTTTAATATTTATTTTATAATTTTATTTATTAACATAATATATTTAAAATGTATTTTGTTTTTAATTGGTAAATTTTAATAATTTTTTATATTTTTATTCAATATATACTATTTATTATTCTATTATATTTTTTCAAATTTGTTAATTATTATTATAATTTATTCATTGATAATATTAATTATTTTTAATATTATTTTAATTTATTAATTTTTAATTTAACTTCATTTTTTTAACACTTTATATAATTATTAAAAATTATTCATTTTTAAAATATTTTTGAAGTATATTCATATTTAGTTAATAAATTCCACTTATTTATATCATTAATACATTTAATATTATTTATTTGTTAATAATGTAATGAATTTTTACTTTTTTATAATTTATTCATTTCAAATATATATTCGTTTCGTATTTTTAAATTTATTTTAGATGGTTTTGATTAGTGCTTTCCAAAATAGTGTAGATAAAACATATCTTTATTAGTGCTGACTTTGAGCACTGATAAAGATAGATTTTATTAGAGCTAAAAAACTAATAGACTCATATTTATTAGTTCTAAGTGGTATCCCTAATAAATATCAGTTTTATCATCACAAACTATTTTAGTACTGATAACACCTGTATTTATCAGTGATTTTTTGAAAGCATTGATAGCAACCTAGCTATCTTTTAAATAGAACCATAACACAGATCCCCACTAACTCACTTCATTCAAGATCCCATAGACTTCCACTCCCCCTCAAAGTTCTTTAATGAATCAAACCTTTTAAAATTGAAGGAATGTGATTATTTAGACTCATTTTTAGTCTATCTTTCATGGTTTCACCATTTTTAGTCATTCTTTACCCATTTACTAAACAACCCCCATTCCTCTTAGCCTATGGGTACCATAGTTCCTTTCCCTTGTACCATATGACCACTATTTTCTATTTCCAAAGGGTTTGGATACTTAATGTTTGTGTGTTTTTAATTTTCCCAAAGGGTATGGGTGTGTCATGTGATCCGAAGAATTTGAAGAGGCTCAAGGCCCATTGATATGCAGAAGTGCATCATTATCTCCACCCTCACACCTAATTTATTTGATTCTAGGTCAGGCTAGGTTACTATTGTTGTTTTATTTTTTTGTTCTGGTTTGTGTATCTCTATAGATACATCCAAAGAAGCACGTTTTTTGGGCAGATCCCTCCAAAAAAGCATAGGTTTCCAATTAACCCATAAAATTGGACACTTTTTTCATAATACTAAAAAAATTGATCAGAGAAAAATTAGGCCAAATATTTTATTCATTTTAGTTTCTTGAATATGTTTCTATGTACTTTAACTATTAATTTATTTATAAAAAAATTGCAAAACACTATTAGAACATATATAATATTAATCATGTTTTTAAATAATTATTACTATTAAATTTACCATATTAATTTCATTTATACTAGTTAAAATAAGTTTTTATTACCCCATCAAATATTATAAAATAATAGTTTTAAATTATAATTTTTCAAAGTTATATAGAGTGAATCATTAAATAGGATGAATATTATTTTATAAAATCATGTTGATTAATTTCATATGAAGTGTATAAAGTTTTATTTTATAATTTAAATCATTTTTTAAGAATGCCTCACACCTATAAAATATTTGGAGATCTTATTTTTTACTAATTTATGGGAATTTAATTTAAGAATATATTTTTATTATATTTTGTATATCTTCCTATAAATTGAAATTGTTGTTAGTAGGGGTTTGGAGTGGTTATGTATTTTGGGACTGGTCTAGTTTATTTTGATTGAAGGTTTATGTAGAGTCCATAAGGATTGATATAGGTCAGTTGTATTCTTATATTTGAGTGTGCATGGAAATCAATATGTTGACTCTCTATTTGATTTTCTCTCATATGTTTATAACACATTCCATTAATTTTTATTTCTAAATCTATCTATCAAGAAGGTTTCTTATTCTGTTCTTTGTATCATAAAATATTAATTTATTCAAAATGAATATATTTATATTTATTGAAATCATATTTATGATGAAATCAAAAATAATTGTTTTTTATTTGAAATGGGTTTGGAAACAATGAGTTTTGAAGAATGAAAAACAAATTAATGAGCAACAGATGGTTGAAAAAGGGAGAGTTTATCTTTTGAGGAATGTAAGAACTAGATTAAGAGTAGTGTCCTTAAACGTTTTCAAGATATGTAAACATTATCAAAATATAGTATGAATATACTCAAATTTTTATGCTTTGTTTACATATCAATGTATATATAAATTATATACATACATTATGTGTATTTATTTTATTTTATTTTACAAAGTGAATATTAGTGAACCATATAAGATGAATATGTTTAAAAAATGGAAGAATGTTAATTGTATGAAAAAGGAGTATGGGGATAGAGTTAAAGAGTTCATCAAGTTTTTAATATAGAACTCATATGACCATTATCAAATCCTTTATTCATATTTTTATTATATATGAATTAATCCATAAGAGTTTGAATAGTATTTATTTTTTTGTGGAATAGATTGGAGATATAAATGTTGGAATAAACATGGGGGAAAATGGATGTATATACAGACTAGTATGATATTTCCATTTATGGATAATTTGATATGAATACTTGTGTAAATTATGATGGAGATCATATGGAAGAAATGAATATAAAAATTCAGGATGACCTTCATGATTTTACTAAGTTGTTTTAGAGGTTAAATAATTATGAAAAAATACCATTTCATACCAGTTATACTAAATATAAAACATTCTTAGCTATATTGAGGTTATATAATTTGAAAGCTGGAAGTTAATGGAGTGGAACTAGTTTTAAAAAACCAATTGGTCTCTTAAATGTTATACTACGAGATGAAAATAAGATTCTTTTTCAAACATATGGTGCTAATAGAATGCTACCACTACTAGAAAAACTGGTTTTTGTGCTAATGGGAATGGGTGACCTCAATCGGTGGTTGCTAATGCTGATATAAATGGGAAGTATTATTCTTGTCCCATCCCCAATGTCTTCCTCAAAAATCACCGCTGCAACACCGGTGATGCCTGCTATCGCCCCCTGTCGTCGCCCTACCACCCTTGGTTACCCCCATCGCCAACCCCCATCGCCTCCCGTCACCCCTCCCTCACCCACCACTGAACCCATCGGTCACTGAATATTCGATGGTCTGCCTAAAACCTTAACATCGCACCTGCCCCTCCCTCCGGCCGCTGTAGATCCAACATGGAATGAGGATAAAGCTTCAGGTCCCTCCTCGTTTCCACCGGTTGTCCCCGCATGTCCTTCATCACACCCACCTACTATCATGCACACATGAAACCTGGTATTTTTAAAAGGACCTTTAGAGACCTCCAATAGCGGCCGCTATTGGTTTTTATCGATGGAGCAACTGCGACTGCCAAAATCGCTCGCAAAGCGGCAGCTAAATACCTTTAGCGGCCACTTTTGGTGGTCTCTAAAGGGATTTATTATAGTAGTGTGAGCTCAATTGGTATGATCTTTTAAAAATAACATGCATATCCAAATGATTGTATATTGTTTCACAAAAACTATAAATCACTTTAAAATGCCCTAAGTGTGGCACGGGTTGGTACAAGAAAGTTGAATCTATCCATTTGAAAGGTGTATGTTACTTTCCTATCATTACAAATTTTAGAAAGCTATATGGAAATCAGGAAACCGCTAGAAAATTGACATTTCATATAAATACAAGAATTGAATATGGAAAAATACATCACCCAATGGAATCTTTTTAGCGAACGAAATTTTATTGTGAGCATCCTGAATTTGGATGTTGATAAAGATCAATTTTTCACTATCTATAGATAAAATAAATCATTTTGGTTTAAAAATTTAATTCTAACAATAAATGACTAGTTATATTAGTAAATGATAACTTTCCACCATGGTTATTCATGAAGCAAAAATACATTATATTGTCTCTTCTTATATTTAGACCAAAAAAACCTAGTAATGATATTGATAACTATTTGACACCATTGAATGAAGATCAGAAATTTATGTAGGATAAAATTGTTCCATTTTATGATTCCCATATAACTAAGGAGTTCACATTGAGAAGAATATTTTATGGGATGATAAATGACCTTCCTATTTATGGAATTTTTTTAGGAAATAGAACTAAAGGAATGCTGGGGTGTCTTGTTTTTAAAGACAGTTGACACTCAGTTTGGTTGAAACATTCATCGAAGACTGTGTTTTTAGGAAATCACAAATTTTTATCCTGATGACATAAATATTGATCGTGGATGACATAATCTATTGGAAATATAGAACAACGTACAACACCATCTCCACTAATGGGTGATAAACTATTTGATAAAGTAAAATATATTAACACTAATATTGGTAGAACTTTTTTGAAAAACCTTATAAAATCAAGTTTGAAAAAGGGATCGATTTTTATTGAATTTTCATAATGGAATTATTTATACGTCAGGAATTTTCTTGATGACATGTATGTAGAAAAATAATATATTGAAAAAAAATGTATGTGATAGTGTTATTGGTGCATTACTAAATGTAATAGAGAAAATAAATATTAAATTAAGGATAGCTTAGACATAATTAACATAGGATGAGGAAAGATTTGGTACCAGTGAAGGGTAAAAGATGAACTTTTCTTACTCCAGCAACTTACACTCTATCCATATAAGAAAGTTTTTAATTTTGATATTTTTTTAATGGAGTCAATGTTCTATAGGGATATTCATCAAAAATAAAGAATGTAGTGTCAATGACTAATTTGAAGTTATAGGGTTTAAAATCACATGATTGTCATGTTTTTATACAAGACTTAATTCTGGTATCTTTCAGTTTCATTCGACCAAAAAATGTATGACACACATTAACATGTATTTGATTATTTTTCAAAGCCATGTGTAGTGAAGTTATAAACCCAGTGAAGTTTCCAATCCTAAATAAGGATATTGTTGTCATATTATGTGAATTTTAGATTTTATTCTCATCATCATCCTTTGATATACTTTTCCACCTGATGGTTCACTTGGTTATAGAGAATCAACTATGTGGTTTTGTACATTACATTTGGATGTACCCCATTTAATGATATATTAAGAACTGAAAAGGGTATGTTAAGAATCAAAGTTAGCTAGAAGGTTGTATTGCAGAGAGATATAATGTTGAAGAAGATGTTGAATTGTGTACCAATTACTTATCAGATCTTGAAAGAATTGGTCTCCAAAAATCGCATCATAGTGGATACCTTTTGGGTAAAGGGATTTTTAGAAGAGATATTGTTACAATTAAAATTATAGAGTAGGATAAAGCTTACCTTTACATTTTACGTAATGGTGTAGAGGTTTCTCCATATGTTTAATCCCATAAAGTAATTATTATACATTTGAATATATTAAGGGATGAAGTATGGATATCAAATACCCATAATCAACAGTTTATAGGATGGTTTTGGGATCATATTTATAAGTAGTTATCGAAAAATATAAATTCAATTGTCAAAGGACTTTGATGGATATCCAGGGAATTAAATATAAATGTTATATATTATAATGGTTTTGTAATTGACGTTTATACATTCTATACAAAGGAACAAGATGAATGTAGTACAATTTAAAACACTAGATTTATTCTTGTGTTATAAGAGATTTGTGTATTCGGTTCCATGGATAGAAATACAATTTATGAAAATATGTCATATTTTGACACCATTGAATAGATGCATGAGTTGTATTATACAACATTTCAAGTGCCGATATTCCATTTCAAATGGGTTGATAACAGAAGTGTAATGAAAGTCAATGAATTAGGATTTATGAGGGAGAATTTCAATGTATAGGGGTATAAGGATGAACTATTCATAATGGAATCACAAGTAGTGAAAGTATTTTATATCCCATATCCAACAAAGAAGAATTGTGGAACAAATCACCCTAGGTTTTCACCATAAACGATGCTCAAACCAACCCTCCACATACCCAAGGATAATCCCTGATCCCCCCAGGATAGAAAAAACTTCATGGGTATCTACATAACTATTGGGGATGGTTTCACCCAAAAGAATAAAAATAAAACATCTAAACAAGGAATAATGATAAATAGATAAATATACATTCCAAAGGACATCCCATATAAAAAAACTTCTAATACAAGTTTCAAAACTACAATGAAATCTGAAATAATAGAAAACGGAAGACCAAAGAGGCTGAAACAAAACTCGAGACAACCCATTTCATGAAACCAAAGGATCGATCACTATATCAATGTGACTCTAAAGTCACCACTATGATCCTAACAATCATTTTCTTCCCAAGGAAAACAACACCATATACAATATGAAATCCAAACATGAAGAAACCTACACAAGACATAAAGACTACATACCCACCAATGTGAGTATGTAGAGTTTGATCCAAAGTCTTGAGGATACCACCATGAATTTTTTTCATTCCTTTTATAAAAGAAACCAAAACTAATAGTTTGAACGTAATGAAAACAAATAGGTTTTGATTCCCATTATACATGATATAGAAACAAAACAAACATGGAATATAAAATTTCTCAAAAAAAATTAATGAGCATGCCAGAAAGATGTTTTTTTCAAAACAATTCCAATTAAAAATCTAACCATTTCTCTTTAAAACACCACACTTTTAAAAATAAACCCACAAAATGCTTAAATAATTTTCAGGAGTATTTCTAGTAAAATTCCCCTTTAATACATGGAAACCCTTTAAACCCAATAGCTTTTATACACTTAACACAAAGGTATGCAAGGAAGTTAGGCTAGCCATAATGAAAACATAACCATAGAGGGTAAAAAAATAATACCAATAAATGGATGGAACCAAACTAGCCAACATCATGATAAAACACAATAGGATCAACAAATAAAGTAATTTCATGCAAATAATAATCACCACACATTCCAATATATAACCAAAGGCATAAAATATGATACAAAGCATGAGGAAAAACCACTAGAACTAGAAAGATAGCACAAGATATGCAAAGTATACCTATTATCGATAGGTTAATAGTTATATATATGTCAGCTGAATCACTCTAACCAGTCTCAGTAGTGACCCTCCCATTATCCAGGTGTTATGTAAAACTTGGGGGATTATCCATTCTATAATATCAATATTCCTAGTAATGTCCCACTACTTCCCACTTAGTAACCCACAGTTCCACTTAGAATAACTTAACAAGGTGGTCCACAAACAATAAAATGTCCTCACATTATAGTAATAGATCCCAAAGGGCCAGCATCATAATCCGGTAATTTCCACCTCACATAATTCCCTTGGAAAGAGCCCCTACATAAGCATGTTATTAATAACTTTATAAACATCAATAACATGGATTAATATAACATCATCAACAAGAATGAGGTAGCTCAACAACACCCCTTTAAAACACAAAAAGGGAAGAACACTTTAAAAAAACCTATTTGTCTTAAAACACAAAGAACAGGTTTTTTCTCAATGAAAACCATCTTTATAATTTTATCAAATATGTAGAATTCATAAAACACTTATTTCCATAAAAACATCACTTAATTATAAAATTCAAATTTTTAATCTAAAAGAAAACCAAGTGATGCTAATGAGAACCTTGGTAAATGAAACCTATATATCATATACATAATTTAATTAATTCAAAAAAAATTTAAAGCCTCAAAAAAACATGGAACTATTAAATAATATGAAATGGAAAGAAAACACCTAACTTATGTGGTGAAATCATGTCAACTTCAATGAAATATATCATAGGAGATCTCCTAGGATGAATCACAAACTTCACAAACTAAAATCCCCAATTCCTACAACCTTAACTATAATGACCCTCCAATTATCATTAGTTTGAGAGCTCAACGAGTCATTACTAGGCCTTAAGCGACATCCCCAAGGCGCCAAAGGCTGGAAATAAATGTCCAAGGGTTTCAAAACACATGGGGGCGATTTACCCTTTAAATGAAAACAACCAACAACAACAAAAACTAGACAAACATCTCCAAGCAACCACTATATGATGTCTGATTTAAAACCGAGACAAATCAACCATTATTTCATAATACCCCAACCAAGTACAACAACGGAATACAAAACCAAAACTAAATCAGAGTAAACAGCGGAAATACAACCGGCAAGACTCAAGGACAAAAATGACTCCAATGCTCCACAATCTCCATGCTCCAACATCACGAACCAGCCCAATAATCACAAAGTAGTGCTATACACATGTGATATTTTACCTTTTCCAACATCCTGGTATAGGACATCTACAAAAGCACCAACATTCCAAAGCAGGGGGTGAGTAATGAAACTCAGTAGGTTTTCCCCGATGACTTCCCAACCCATGCCTCTAGGATAAAACATGTTAGCACATTTATATAAACCAATTTATATAAAACAGTTAAAAAACAGTTCACAAAATAAAAAGTTCCATGTCAAATCGATTTTCCAACTAAACCATTTTTTCAACCAAAACCATCTTTTTCAAGAAAAGCAACCATGAAAAGTTTCCAAATCACAACCACATTTTCACTTTGACATAACCATTCCATTCCACATAATCACATCATTACCCATGCATGCATTGTTATGATAGTTCCATACTCATGAACGGTCTCTTGTCAATCTACCAAGTCGTCACAAGGTAATTATTCCCCATGTTCCATTACACTTTTGGCACTGAGCACAAGGTCATATTTCAACCAAGCCTCGTAATGCAATATGAACACACACACCAAATATACCCAAAAACCACACCATTTCAACCATGCCAAAATCATTTCAATAAAACAACCATTTTATTGAAAACCTTTTCCCCGCAAACCATTTTCCAAATCCAGCAAAGCCATATTTTAAAATCATCATTTTAAAATCAAGGAACCAAATAACTTTTTACAAACCATTATTTCAATTTCCACAATTCCATCAAAATCCATAAATAATCACTAAAGAAGATTTATAACATGATTTGCACCACAATTTCACAATCAAAACCAATAAATTAAATCAATTTGAACTAAGCCTTCAAGTTCTACAAAATAGGAATCGAGAGTGAAGCCACCTACCTCAACAATTTAGGAGAAACCAACCAAGAACCGGGTTGAAACACCACGAAACAACCTTAGATTCCTTCTCCTATCACCAACAAGGCCAAAACCCGACTTAGAAGTCATCCACTACCTTAGATCTACCCACCTTGGGCGTAGATCTAAGGATCTGTTAAGAGGGAGGAAGGAGATCTAAGAAAACTTAAAGGAAACGAGACCTACCTCGATCAACAGGCCTCTAGAGGACAACACAACCTCCATATTGCTTCCAAAACACCTGTTAAGTGTTCTCCCACCTTCATCGGAGAGAAATCCCGAGTTAGGTCCATTTATGAGAAAAAATGAGAGGGTTAAATGATAAAAAGGGTTAGATCGTAAAAAATAGGATCTAAGTTGACTTCGCGCATGGTTAGTCCGCACGGTTAGACAAACTGTGCGCTAACTGTGCGGTAGTCCCTGCTTACAAAGGGGTGCTCCACACGGCCTCCTCACATGGTTTTCCCAAACTGTACGAACACCGTGCGGTTTCCTCTTCCCAGGTGACCATCACCCGCACAACTTCCACACGGTTTGGCAAACCGTGCGCAGCCCGTGCGTGCCCACATTTTTTCTTTTTAACACTTTAAAAGTCTTCAAACTTTCCCAACCATTTCTTATATGATTCATGTACACAAAAAGCATAAAACAACGGTTACTTACCAGAAACTGGGGGTACTACATTCTCCCCACCATTGGCCTTTCCGTCCCCAGAAAGTAGAAAAACATCGCTTTCCTGAAAGAGTCCTGGCCACTGCGCTTTCATTTATTTCTCGCGTTCTCAAGTGTCTTCTTGAATCTGACCATGCTGCCATAAAACCCGCATGAGACTGATGATTTTTCCATGAAATACTTTATCCTTACTATCTGCAATACGCACTGGGTTATGTACCAACGAAGCATCCGGCTCTAGGTCAACGTGATCCCATCTGATCACATGGTCAGGATTGGGATGATACTTCTTCAACTGAGATACATAGAACACATTATCCACTGCCCTAAACCATGGTGTTAATGCCAACAGATATGCCACCTCACCGACCCGTTCTATTATCTCAAAAGGGCCTAAATATCAAGGATATAATTTTCCCTACTTCCCAAAACGATGATGTCCAAGCCTTGGAGAGATTCTCAAAAAGACACGATCACCCACTACAAATGACAACGGTCTTCAACGGTGATCTGCATAATATTTCTGATGACTCTGAGCCATCTCCATCCTTTTTCTAATCAACTGAATATCTCCATTGTTTCTTGGACAAGGATCAGCCCGACTAGTGAAGCTTCACCAGTTTCCACCCAGTATAGTGGAGAACGACAAGGATGCCCATACAATGCTTCAAACGGAGCCATGCGTATTGAAGATTGATAGCTGTTATTGTATGAGAACTCCACTAAGGGTATATGATCCTCCCATGAGCCACCAAAATCCATTACACAAGCCCACAACATGTCTTCCAACGTTTTTATCATCCGCTCGGATTGTCCATCCATCTGGGGATGATATGTCGTGCTCATAGTCAACTCAGTCCCAAGGGCTTGTTGTAAGGATTTCCATAAACGATATGTGAACCTCGAATCTCTATCGGAGATGATAGACACTGGTACGCCATGTCTCTTTACCACTTCCTAAATATAGATTTTTGAAATATCTTCAACCGTATGGGTTTCACGAATAGGAATGAAATGGGCCGAC
Organism: Viscum album; assembly: GCA_963277665.1. Taxonomy (NCBI): domain Eukaryota; kingdom Viridiplantae; phylum Streptophyta; class Magnoliopsida; order Santalales; family Viscaceae; genus Viscum; species Viscum album. The sequence continues at coordinate 1,391,405,840 of OY728159.1, forward strand.
TTGGTTAGATGATCCACTATCACCCAAATGGCATCGTGTTTCCGGACCGTTCTTAGAAGACCTATAACGAAATCCATTGTTATCTTATCACATTTCCACACTGGGATAGGTAAAGATTGTAACATACCATCTAGTCTTTGATGCTCTCCTTTAACCTATTGACAAGTTAAGCACCGTGAGACGAACTCGGCCACCTTTTTTTTTCAAGCCGCTCCACCAAAACTGCGCCTTCAACGCTATATACATCTTCTGCATACCCGGATGTACAGCCCATCTTCAATGGTGGTAAACATGAAGGAGATGTTCCGGACACACTATAGGTACAACCATATGATCTCTGAAATACACAAGTGAACTCCCATCCAGCTTCCATCCCTCAATGGTCTCCCAACCATTGAGTTTTGAACTCATTGCAACGCAGTCTACATCGGATGTCTATGCCTCCTTTACTATCTCCACCAAATCAGGAACAAGCGTAGCTGAAAAGAAAACCACAAAATCACCTCGGTTTTCACATTCCACATGCATGTAGGCTAATACCGACATCAACTACCATTCATCTGAAGCTTCTTTTTCCAAATGAGCATACAACTTCCTGCTTAAAGCATCAGCCACTGAATTGCCCTTTCCCGGTGTATACATCAAGTCAAAGTCGAAAACTTGAAGATACTCCATCCATCTCCTCTGCCTCAGATTCAAATCTCATTGTGAGAAAATGTGTTTCAAGATTTTTTGATCCGTAAACACAGTAAATTTCTCACCAAAGAGATAGTGTCTCCATGTTTTCAAAGCATGGATGACTGTAGCCAACTCCAAATCATGTGTTGGGTAATTATTCTCATGCACTCTCAACTTCCTTGAACCATAAGCAACAACATGGTCTCCTTGCATGAGAACGCAGCCCAACCCTGATCCTGAAGCATCACAATACACCACATACCCCTATCCTAATTCTGTAAAGATCAAGATGGGTGCTGATGTAAGGCGAACTTTCAACTCTTGAAAAGATCTTTGACATTCCTCTGTCAATTGAAATGCATTATTATTCTTTGTAAATGATGTCATAGGTGAAGCTAGTCATGATAAGTCATGCAAATATGGTCAATAATAACCAGCTAGACCAAGAAAACATCGTAATTAAAAGAAATTCTTTGGCGGTTGCCAAGAAAGAACAGCTTCTATCTTTTCTAGATCCACTAAAACCCCTTTCTCAGAAACAACATGACCCAGAAAGCGTACCTCTTATATCCAAAAATCGCACATTGATAATTTGGCATACAACTAATGGTCTTTCAAGATTTCCAACACTATCACTAAGTGTTACTCATGATCAGCCCTTGTTCTTGAATACACCAATATATCATCGACAAACACCACAACAAAAGAATCCAGATATCGCTGAAATATCTGATTTATCAATGCCATAAAGACTATTGGTGAATTTGTAAGACCAAAAGGCATGACTACATATTCGTAGTGGCAATATCTGCTGCTGAAGGTTGTCTTTGAAATATCCTCCTCCCGAACTCGCAACTGGTGATATCCTGACTACAAGTCAATCTTAGAGAACCACTTAGCTCCTCTCAATTGATCAAACAGTTCTTAAATGTGTGGAAGTGGATATCTATTCTTTATCGTAACTTGGTTAAGTTTACGATAATCCACACATAGCCTCAAAGTTCCATCTGCTTTCTTTAAAAACAAAACTGGTGCAACCCACGGAGACACACTTGGCCGAATAAAACCTTTTCTTTCCAGCTCCTCTAACTACACTTTCAATTCCTTTAAATCTGTTGGTTCCATCCTATAAGATGGAAGTGAGATATGACTGGTACCTGGAATGAGATCAATCATAAACCCCACTTCTCTTATAGGTGGTAACCCTGAGAAATTTTCAGGAAAAACATTCGGAAATTGATCCACAACAGCTGGAAAACTATTTTCCTCATTCTTCTTCATTGATGCCAAAGTCAGCATTGCCCATTGGTAAGAGATCGTTCCCACCATTGGTGCCAACAAGCTCTTTGCAACTTTATTTTCCCTCCTCTCTCCTCTGAAGAAATGCTCCATGTCGTCCTCAGTCGTGAAACTAACCGTTCCCCCATAACAGTCGATGTAAGCCTTAAACGTTGTCAACCAATCCATACCCATTATTACATCATAGACTTCTATATCCAACATGGAGAAGTCCCATTTCAGTTCAACTCCATCAACAGTTATAGCACATGCTCTACAAACGAAGGCTTGACATTCTCTTTCACCAAGAGGAGTTTGCAGTTTTAACACAGAAGGAATCATATCAAGTTTTAAGTTCAACAAATCAGCAATCCGAGAAGCATGAAAATAATGGGATTGGCCAGTATCAAACAACACTTGCATGATGGTGGAATTCAGAAGAATCGTACCTCTCACCATAGATGGTCCAGACTGGTCATCCCCAATCACCTGTTCTGCTCCATACAATTGCTTTGTTGCTGCACTTTACTCCTTATTGCCTTGTTGAGATTGCCCTGCCTGAGGAGTCATGGTATTCCTGGAATCACTATAACTAGCTATGTTCTACTGGTGAGACTGATTTTGCTATCCTCGCCCTGTTGAAGCATAAGATGCTTGCGACGCCTGGGAAGTGTCACGTGCACCCGGTCTCGGAGCACTGCAACAATATCACAGGATATGCCCCATCTTGTTTCAATTGTGGCATGCTTTTGGTGGTTCTGTACATTCTCATTTCATGTGGTCAATTGCACCACATTGAAAACATTCGTCTTTCATCATGGTCATGGAGGAATATTTATTGATCCAACCATTTGATTTTGATTCTCACTCCCACCTTGGAAGTAGGTGTCCCTCTTCTGCTTATTCCCAACATTAGAGTTATGCCCCCCCCCCCCCCGTTCTTGTGGGTATTATCATACTTCCTCCTCCCATAACTCCAGATATGTCTATTTCAACTATTGTTGCTCTGTTTACCATCTCCGTATAATCCGTAATACAGAGCACAGCTATATTCAAGTGAATCTCCTGTTGCAACCCTGATTCAAAGATGTGTGCCTTCAGTGATGCACTTGTAGCAACTTCTAGTGAAAAGCATACTAAATTCATGAATTTAGCCACATACTCCGTGACAGAGAGATTCTCCTACATCAGGCTAAAAAAGTTCGTTTTCCTCTAGATCTTGAATGTGTGAGGATAGAATTTTTTATTGAAAAATTCTTCAAATTCCTCCCAGCTGAGGCCTTGATCCACCTTAGCCTGCACCATTAGCTCCCACCACTATCGTGCAAGATCCTCTAGCATATACGTTTCAAACTTTACTTTTAGCTCCGGTGGTGTGTCGATGAAATCGAATATACGATTCATCCTACTCAACCACACCTCCGCCTTTTCTAGTTCAGAATCACCCCGAAATATGGGTGGATTCTGCTTCTGGAACTGGACAGAATAGTCTACATTCCTTGACTCATCCCTCTGATTCCACTTGTCCATAGCCTGAAATTCTTGAACTATACTTTGGACTAGCTTCTGGTTCACCCATGGCTCAGGTGCGACCACATTCTCTGCAGCCTCTTCCTTTTGTTTTCTACGACGTCTAACAGGTGCCATTTTCTATAGAAACAACACATGTCGTTAGTCACACTTCCTAGCAACTGAAGGATTATCATTTCAATTTCTATCACATCACTAACACAACATTAATTTTCAACCATTTCTAAAACAGATATTTTCTTTCTTTTGAAAATCAATCTATTTTCAAAATACATCAACCATTATCTTTTCAAAATCCTTCATTTAAAAACTTACTTAAATTTTTCAGAAATCACGCTTTTGCATCAAAACATAATCGATTTTTCAAAATGATATATGAAATCCTAGGGGGAAGTCATTCCTCTACAATGCATGTCATGCTAATATCATTGGCCAAACCCATGACAATGAGATTTTCAACATTATAAAAGTTTCTGCAAACACTTATGTAACCAAATCCCTGGTAACTTGAAGTTCAGCATAAAGGGGTTAGCTACGTCCTTTTATGATATACCTTTCAAGTTCCGAAAATCCTACTTCTTTCTAAGATTCCAACCCAAGGAATAGACAAGAAGGAATTCCAAATCCAAGACCAAGAACATCAATGACCATTTTTACCTCAAAGGAAGGACCAGTCTGATACCATTTGTAATGACCCGCCAATTCTCATTGGCTTGAGATCTCAACGAGTCATTACTAAGCCTTAAGCGACATCCCCAAGGCGCCAAAGGCTGGAAATAAAATCCGAAGGGTTTCAAAACACATGAGGGACGATTTACCCTTTAAATTAAAACAACCATCCACAAAGAAAACTAGATAAAAATATCCAAGAAACCTCTTTATGATTCATGATTTAAAACCAAGACAAATCAACCATTATTTCATAATACCCCAACCAAGTACAACAACGGAATACAAAACCAAAACTAAATTAGAGTAAACAACGGAAAGACAACTGGCAAGACTCAAGGAAAAAAAGACTCCAAGTCTCCACAAGCTCTATGCTCCAATATCACGAACCAACCCAAGCATCACAAAGTAGTGCTATAAACATGTGATACTTTACCTTTGCCAACATCCCGGTATACGACATCTGCAAAAGCACAAACGTGCCAAAGTAGGGGGTGAGTAATGAAACTCAGTAGGTTCTCCCCGATGATTTCCCAACCCATGCCTCTAGGATAAAACATGTTAGCACATTTATATAAACCAATGTATATAAAACAGTTCCAAAACAGTTCAAAAAATAGCAAGTTCCATGTCAAAACCATTTTCCAACTAAACCATTTTTCCAACCAAAACCATCTTTTTCAAGAAAAGCAACCAAGAAAAGATTCAAAATCACAACCACATTTTCACTTTGTCATAACCATTCCATTACACATAATCACATCATTACCCATTCATGCATCATTATGATAGTTCAATACTCATGAGCAGTCTCTCACCGATCAACCAAGTCGTCACAAGGTAATTATTCCCCATGTTCCATTACACTTTTGGCACCGAGCACAAGGTCATATTTCAACCAAGCCTCGTAATGTAATATGAACACACACACCAAATATGTCCAATAACCACACCATTTCAACCATGCCAAAACCATTTCAATAAAACAACCCTTTTGTTGAAAACCTTTTCCCCGCAAACCATTTTCAAAATCTAGTAAATCCATATTTTAAAATCATCATTTTAAAATCAAGGAACCAAATCACTTTTCACAAACCATTATTTCAATTTCCAAAATTCCATAAAAACCCATAAATCATCACTAAAGAAGGTTTATAACATGATTTGCACCACAATTTCACAATCAAAACCAAGAAATTAAATCAATTTGAACTAATCATTCAAGTTCTAAGAAATAGGAATCAAGAGTGAAGCCACCTACCTCAACAATTTAGGCGAAACCAACCAAGAACCGGGTCGAAACACCACAAAACCACCTTAGATTCCTTCCCCTATCACCAACAAGGCCAAAACCCGACTTAGAAGTCATCCACTACCTTAGATCTACCCACCTTGGGTGTATATCTAAGGATCTGTCTAGAGGGAGGAAGGAGATCTAAGAAAACTTAAAGGAAACGAGACTTACATCGATCAAACAGCCTCTAAACGCCAAGGAAACCCTCCAGATCGCTTCCAAAACTCCTGGTAAGTGTTCTCCCACCTTCACTGGAGAGAAATACCGAGTTAGGGTCGTTTAGGAGCAAAAACGATAGGGTTAAATGATAAAATGGGTTAGATCCAAAAAAAATAGGATCTAAGTTGACTTCATGCATGGTTAGTCCGCATGGTTAGACAAATCGTGCGCTAACTATGTGGTAGTCCCTGCTTACAAAGGGGCACTCTGCACGGCCTCCTCACACTGTTTTCCCAAACCATGCGCACACCATGCGGTTTCCTCTTCCCAGGTGACCATCACCCACATGAATTCCGCACGGTTTGGCAAACCGTGCGCAGCTCGTGTGTGCCCACATTTTTCCCTTTTAACACCTTAAAAGTCTCCAAAATTTCCCGACCATTCCTTATATGCTTCATGTACATAAAAATCATAAAACAAGGGTTACTTACCAAAAACCAGGGGTACTATATTAACCAATAAAATTGGCCACCCATGACCACTAGGGATAGAGTAACTTGGATAAATAGAAATAAATAGAGAGTGAGAGAGGAGAAGATCATGCCTCTTGATCCAAAAAAGAATCACTACAAATCAACTTGGATGATCTTGAAGAATGAGGGAGAATCCAAGGAGTGGAACCATAGATAAGAGGGTCAAATGGGGTTGACTTGGGGTGACTTGGGGAGGAATCCCTAATGAAAAAGGAGGTTAAAAGAAAATAATACTCCAAACTGGGCAGTTTGTACATTTGTATCACATAGTTTTCCAAACCGTGTACAGACCATGTGTCGACCACTATCCCAAACCCCAATGGGTGCATGATTATATCACACAGTTTCCCTAACCTTACATAGACTATGTGCTCCCCTCTATCCACCACATCATAGGGCACATAGTTACTACAACATGATTTTCAGACCATGCACCTTAACTATGAAACCTAATAAAACTCCCAAAAATTCAAAAAAAAAATAACCTGAAACACGCAAACCCCATGGGGGAAACAACCAAAATATTACTACTAATAAATTGGCACATTAGGGTGTCAAAAACTCCCCACCATGAAAATTTATTCACTAAAAAATTCCTATTAACATATAAAAATAAGAAATTCCAATACTACCTCTCCTATAACAAGGACTCGATTATTAACTAACTTCTCAAAATATCAAAACCAAGAACATGATGAATGAACAACCCAAACCATGATATAAATACTACTAAAAGATTTATAATTCACCAAAAAAATACATTAGGGGTCCTAAAAAATAGAATCCTCACTAAACAAAAGTAAAATATATCAAAATGATGATGTAGGGGTAGCCACTCCTTTGATATTCCTAAGATTGAGAATATCAGGATTTCAACCACTACTCTAAGGAGCCTCCTAAATCCCAAAATAGATCATCGGAAAAATTAGAAACACCACCTACATAACTTACAAAATTACCATAACCAACCAATAACACATACCAACCAAAGGCATTACAAAGGATCACTCCATAATAAAAGAAAAAATACACTGAGACCTGGAACGGGTCTCCCCACCGATTATAAATTCTCTAATATGGTGAAACATTAGCTAGGCACACCCTAAAAAATAAAATTGTCACCAAAGATACATGATTCACCCAACCATGAAAACTAGCTAAAAAACACTATAAGGGAGACAATCCTTGAACAAAACTAAGTGGTCACTAGACTAGATCACCAAGAAAACATACCATAAGAAACTAGAGAGGGATTCCCCAACATGAACATGTCTAAACATGGGATGGCATGGCTCCAAAATCATGTCACGACACTAAATAAAGTGTAACTCAAGGATAAACTCACCGAACACCGCTCATGGAGATCCTTAAGAAAATATCAACACAATATCTATCATAGTATACCTAGAAGCCAATGTCTTATCCACATTACCATAGCCCGCACCTAAGGTATCACCATGTCATTAATTAAACAAACCCCAACACATGGTCCATACCATGCATAAAAGAAAACAAGAATCAAGAATTCATGATGCATGAATATCTCAAAAGATAAAAAAAAGTTCCAAATACCTTTTAACTATTATACAATAAGGAATGAGGTATATAAAATATGGTACAAGTCCCAAAACAAAAAGTAAAAGTCAAAAAGTGAATTCCCCTAAAACAATGGTCAACATAAAACTCTCAAATGGAAGTGAAAATGTTGAACACAAACCAGATACTAGCTATGTTGGGGACTTTTTCTTCTGATGGCTGATCATCTCACAAAACCTCAGAATGTGAGTGGGAAACCCATTATAATAGTAGTTATTTGGAACCGAAAGACATGAGAACCTCCCATGTCTAGACATTCAGCACTAAAATCACACCAAGGAATTTCAATTCACTAAGATGGTAATGATGGGTTGTTAGGATCTTTATCACTTCCTTATTTCCCCGTTTCACTAGTCATACTATCCTTTTTGGCTCTAGTGGGAATCGAAGAATATCCCATCACAAGTTTCCCAACTAAGATTGTCTCAACAATGATGTACTTAAAAACTACTTCCATAGAGGTAGTCAGGATATACTGAAACACTGAAGGATGTAGTTTTTTACCCAATCAGTCTCCTCATGGTATCATCGATCACAACAGAATATTTAAGGATACTATTTAAAATACTCTTTTGTGAGATCCATGATCTAGGAATAACATGGATTTACCACTGCATAATTAGTTTTGATAGAGTCAGATATTGGAAAGAAAACTCTTAGATCACAAGGAGAACCACCCAATACATTCCCTTCCTAAATTTATGATTCTTTTCTAGGGGGATAATTCTAAAACACCACAAAACAAAACACATAATCAAACCAATCTAAAATTACAACATACGTAAAATAATCACAAAAAAGCCAAGACAAAAAAAATTCAAAACCACCTCAAAATTCCACTCAAGGAAACCACATCTCAATGAAACCCAAATCAAGGTCACAAAACCCCTCTCAAAACATTACCCATAATCTATAGAAACATTTCATACCACACACACCCGAATTATTTTGAAACTAGAACAACCCCAAAGAAAATTCTTTTTATCAACCCATATTTATTTAGGTTAAAAAATTTTCATAAACTTCTCAACTCACCCAAAACATTTTTTCCAACCAAACCCAACCACTAAATAATTAAAATGTTTATTTTTAAAAAATTATTTGAAAAACATTACAACCAAGAAAATTCACTCAAACAACCATAATAAGCATTATCAATCAAATAATAATTTAATTGTATCAAATGATAGTAAACAAAAAAAATCCAAACTTTCTCCACTAATCTTGATTTGACTACATGGTTCTATAAACCGTGTTCCAACCATGTGAGTTGAACTGGAGTTATTCAAAATGGTATTCATAGTCTGTGTATGGTTTAAAAGACCATGTGCCTTAACCATTCACCCTTTGATACACTTCCAATTCAACTCCTAAATGGGGAATTTCCGAGGATGTCTCTCTAAATCTCCATACAACTCAAAGTAACAACACTTCATACAAAAATATATCAAAAAAATCCACCACAACTTTAAAAATTCAAATAAGACTCCAAACCACCCATGGAAACTCATGATTTTATATAAAGAAGGGTAGTTCAAGCACTTCCCTAAACCTACCACTCGATTTCAATTGATCTTATCCCCTATCTACCTTCAACCCCAAGTAATAAAATGGTGAATCTTAAAAACCTAGTCCCATTTCATTAAACCTAGACGCTCTAATACCATTTTGCAATGAACCCTCCCTGGCCACCACATAAACTACTGCCCAAACTAACCCTCCATATACTTAAGTAGAATACTTGATCCCCCTAATCTGATTAAAATAATCATGGGTATCAACCTAACTAGTGGGGATGGTTTCACCCTCAAAAATCCAAACAAAACCTTTATACAAGGAATAACGATATATAAAAAAAATAAATATATATACCAAAGGATATTCCATATAAACCATCACATAATAAAAGTTTAAAAAACTACAATGAATTATAAAGAAAATAAAACAAAATACCAAAGAGGATGAAATAAAACTCAAGCCAAAAAGTCTCAGGAAACTGAAGGACTGGTCACTATCTCTATATGACTCTCAAGTCCCCACTGTGACCCCAATAACCATCCGCCACTCATAGAAGATGGCACTATATCAAACCCAAAATCCGAACATAAAAAATTCAGTACAAGAAATTAAGACTACATACCCACGGAAATAATTATATAGGGTGTGATCCAAAGCAAGAAGGATACCACCATAAGACTATTTCATTCCTTTTATAAAATAAACTAAAACTACTAGTTTCGAAGTAATGTAAAAAAAATAGGATTTATTTTACATTGTACATGATAAATAAACAAACCAAACATGGGACATACACTTTCTTAAAACAAAAATCATAATAAACATGCTTAAAAAAATTTATCAAAATAATTCCAATTCAGAATCTAACCATTTCTCTTTAAAACACTATACTTTTTAAAATAAACCCAGACATGGATTAAAGCATTTTAAAAAAAATCCAACCAAACACCCCTTTGAAACATGGAAACCCTTTAAACCCAATATATTTTATGCATAAAACATAATGGTCTGTAAGGAATTAAAGGAAACTATAATGAAAACACAACCATAGAAGGCCAAAAATAATACCAATAAATGGATGGAACCAAACTAGCCAACATCATGGTTACAACTCAATAGGATCAACACATAAATAAATTCCACCCAAAAAATAATCTTATCATATGAAAATATTTAACAAAAGGAATGAAATATGATATATATCATGAGGAAGCACCACAAGGACTAATGGTATAGCACAAGACATAAAAATTGTACATATTATCGATAGGTTAATGGTCACACATCCATTAACCTAATCACTCTAACCAGTATCCTCAGCAACCCTCCCACTAGCTAGGTGTTACATAAAACTGGGGGGAATATCCATTTCATAATATTAACTAGACTAGACACATCCCACTACTTCTCAATTAGTAACCAAAGGTTCCTCTTGGAATAACTAAAGGATGTTGGCCCTGAACAAAAAAATTTCATCACATGAAAATAACAGACCCCCAAGTTCTAACACCAAATTCACAACCTTCTCACATCACATAATTCCCTTGGAAGGATCCATAATACATAAACACAACATGAGTCGCATCTCAAACATCCATCACATGGATTAAAATAACATTTTCAATAGGAACGAGTGGGCCCAACAAGATCACTACTATAAATTAATCAACACAACATAATGTTTCAACCAAGAATTTTTCTAATTATATATATCATATACATTTGTAAATACCTTTAAAAAAATTAGAATCCAAAAAACATTCCAAAGGATATTATAGTAATCAGTAACTATAGTCAAATATCTCAAGCGAAACACTTTTTTACTGTATAAAACAACACCACCCCTTTAAAACTCAAAAAAAGGAAACCAACTTTATAAACTCCATTTGAATTAGAACATAATAAAAAAGAGTTTTTCTTAATTAAACCCATATTTTTATTTTTATCAAACATGTAGAATGCATAAAATACCCATTTCCATCAAAACACCACTTATTTATAAAATTCCCCTTCTCAAGCCAAAATAAAACAAATTAATTCCAAGAAAACCATGATAAACCAAAAATATACATTATATACATCATTACCTTAATTCAAAAAAACACTTTTAAAGAATCGAGAAAACATTAAAGTCTAAAGTAAGAAGAAAATAAATGGAAAAACTTACCTCATGTGGAAGAATCATGACTCTTTTGAAAAATACATCATAAAGTAACTCCATGGATGACTCACAACCTTTACAGACCAAAATCCCCAATTCCTAACAACCCTAACTGAGAAAATCATCCACCCATGACCACTAGGGTTAGAGGAACATGGATAAATATGGATAAATCAATATAGCAAGATAGGAGAAACTCATAACTCTTTATTTAGATGAATAACCACCCAAGAATTGCTCAAAATAAACATGGAGAAGCTTGGATAAGGAGAGAGGACTCAAAGATAGGCTCCATGGGTGATAGGGTAGAATGTGTGTGGCTTGGGGTGGAATACCCAATTATATAGTTGGTGAAAATAATACCTCAAATTGGGTAGTTCTTATGGTTATCTTGCACATTTTTCCAAACAATGCACAAACCATGTGTCTGCCACTATTCCAAACCCCAGAGGTCGCATGTTTTTTCTACATGGTTTCCCTTACCATGCACAGATCATGTGCTCCCCTATGTCCACCATTGAAAAGGGTGCACAATTTTTACTGCATGGTTTCCAAACTATGTTCATTAACTGTGCACCCCAATAAATCTCCCAAAAACTCAAAAATTTCATCCCAGAACCCATGGGGGGAAAACTAGTCTACAATAGAGAATGTGACACATTGAGTTTCCATAGAATGATCAATTGTTATATTTGTGACTAATAAAACTAAAATGTCACATGAAAATTCAATTGAGGATGACCATTTCATTGATAGATCACAATCATTTCATAATGGTCCCAATATAGATGATGTCTTATACGTTATAGGTGAACATAATCATGAGTTTTGGATACTATCACAAACCATACAAAACACCCTGGTACATTGATACCAGATCTGGCCCTTATATAACCTGAGAGGTGTTCCTAATCCCCACAAGTTAGAGACTAGTTCTTGAGCAACAATTAATGTAATATGGCTTGATTTCTCTCCAAGATCAATAGAATAGTATATAATAGTGGAACATAAAAAAATATTCAAATTTCCAAACCCTAGTCAGAGATAAATGTACCACAAATAGATAGAAATTCTAAATAAATACACCATCCGAAAAAACACAACATCTATCAAGACAAAACCCCAGAATCTCCATGAATCAAGTGGACGATAGCTCCACTTGTCACCACCATCACTATAGATCTCATGAATCAAGCACACCCACCACCTCCAAGTGGCACTTTACCTTTTCTTGGACCTAGCATAATATAATTTAGAAATGCTCAAAGGAAAAAATTGGGTGTGAGCATCAATAAACCAGTAGGATCTCATCATGTCTTCCGTAAACAATTTCAATAAAAAAACCATTTATGAGTAAATTTAAATTAAGGAAAGTAATGGGAAATCATTAACAAAATTTTATCCAAAATATGTTTTCAAATTAATTAGATGGTATATATATCAAAGATAGGTATAAATAAACATTTTTCCTTAAAATAGAAACGATATGAATAAAGTAGTTATATAATCACTATAATGTAATAATAATATAAAACCAAGAAACATGTTCCTAAGCTCTAAGATAAGTTAGTTTCTAGCTATAGGATCCTTGCACTACTTATTCAATCAACTTGGATCAAACTGGGTGCACGTTTCCCTAAGGCTAAGGCCATCAAGATAATCAATCAACATTATATCAAAGAAATTATGTCGAATTTGGTTTATTTGTAGTTTTCCTCATAAATAAATTTATAGGGAGTCAGAGTCATAGAGTTATTGGATTAATCACCCACTAAATACTTAGTATCACATGTGATTTAATCAATAAATCAATTAAGGGAAAAATTATTCATTTCAAATCAATTCATCATTTATAGTTTCAATGCCTAATTTCAATTTCAACCTGCCATTTCTATTTCAAAACCAAAAAAAAGGTTTTAATAAAATTCATGAATTTAAAATTAATCATTCATCTAAATCCAATTTTCTAAAGAGTTAACATTAAATAATTTCAAGCCATTTTTTCTCAAATCACAACATATTTTCAAAACACTTGAAAATATATTTTCTTTCAAAAGTCACATTCCTTTGAAATCAATCATCAAATCATCAAAATTCAAGGTTTAGAAAAAAATGAAAATATATATCAATATAAGAAATAAATTTAGGTTTCAATTATAGGTAAAATAATAATGGGACCTACCTTTAATCATGAGATCATTCAATCAATCACCTGAAACAAGAATCACCAATGGAGAATCAACGATGCAGAAGATCAAAGAGGAATCCATTGAATAAAATTCCATAAAATTAAATATTAAATACATTAAAAATATGAGTATTCATCACTCTCAAAGTATGAGAGAAGAGTGGAAAGAGGAATTCTAAATCAACAGATATTTCACTTACCAGAGAGGGGTCGGTATCTTCCACCAATACTTTGATTCAAAAGAGAGGTGGTTGAAGGAGCCAAGAATTCCTCTAGAGGCCCTTTAAAAGACAAAGGATTTGATTGAGAGGTTTTTATTATTAATAAAGTGTGGATTAATATTTTAATTATAATTTCTAGGGATTTAAAAACCTCATTACATGGTTTGTTGGGTAAGGTCACACGGATAGTACTAATCGTGTACCCTCATTGGGATTTTTGGAAAGTGTGCATGCTTTTGGAACATGGTTAGTATAAATATGGTATAAACATGTAAATAACCACTTCCCATTGCCGAATAGTTTGGAGGCTTGACCACATGGATTTTAATAATCATGTGTCAACCATGCACCACCCTCTAGACCCTCAAAGAGGGTGCATGGTTTTCTGGTACAAACCACATGGTTTTCCCTAATCTTTCACCAACTATGTACAACCTTGAATTTTTTTCAAAATTATCTAAAAATCATTTGAAATTAATCAAAATTATATCCAAACAAAAAATGGTAAAAATAGATCTCAATAATTACTTGAAAGTAGGTAACGAGATATTACAACCTCCCCTCCAAAAAATATTTCTTCCCCTAGAAAACCTGATAGAAAGAATCGGAGCCAAAGTGATGAGGCCACTACACTCTCATCAGTGCCTCAAAATACCATGTCTTGTGAGAATTATAACTATGATTCCAAAAAACATGAATTTGAGGTATTGATTTCGCAATAATTACCATCATCTCATAATCAACAAACCAAACTGGTTTCGTAGTCATGGATAAATTAATTTCAACATCAAGATTATCCCATATCAAAACTTGGGATGGGTCAGAGAGATAATTAATGAGCTAAGACAAATGGAAAACACCCTGAAGCAACTCCAAATAAGGTGTAAAATCTAAATGGTAAACCACCTTTCCAATCTACTCAGTAACGTAAAATAGTCCTACATATCTTTTTTTAAGGTTTACCTCTTTGCCAATCTATCAGTGACCCAACAAAGGTGAACCTCTCAAAAACTCCTATTATATAACTAAAAATTATAACAGGAATAAATTATGATCAATATAAGATTTATATCAGCTCTGTTTCATCACCTTTCTCTGATGAATCAACTATATCTTAGTCATCATATCTTAAACCAAACTAGGTCCAACCAAGGAAGTTTCTCTAATCTCCAACCCACACAACAGAGAATTATATAGGAGTCGATACAAGGACTCAAAGGCTTCTATCCTAATGAATGACTGGTAACTTTTTTTATAGGAAAACTCAACTAGTCCCAAGTGGCTATCACAAGATCTACCAAAATTGAGGATGTAACCATGAAGCATGTCTTCAGAAATCTCTATAGAGAATTCAATCTGGGCATCTATATAAGGATGATATCTCGTATTCAAACCCACTTGAGAAATCATTTCATCCTAGAGACCTCTCTAAAAATGAGAATTAAAATTTGGATCCATATTAGAAAATATATTAGATAAAACTCCATGTAATCTTAGAATATCCTACATGTACATATTTCCCAAGTCCTCTTCTTTGGTTTTATCAAAAATGGGGATAAAGTGAGATGATTTTTTCAATTAATCAATCACTACCCATATCGCACTCTTCCCATTATGAGTATATTGAATCCCAACCATAAAATCCATCAAAATCTCATTCCACTTCCAAGGAATCACTATAAGTTGCAGAAGAAAACCCAAATATTTTTTTTTTGCTTGACCATGACTTATTATAAATTAGAATAATAAGAAAAAAAATAGAAATGACTAGTCTCATACTTGGACCCTAGAATAATCACCGCATATAATAAAACATTTGTGTGGTTCTATGGTGAACTAACCACTGGGAATTATGGAAATCCACCATCACATCCTTTCTCATAGTTAAAGGTTTTTTGTACTAACTCCAAAATCATTGTATACACTATGAATAAAATGACCACTCACCGATGGTATTTCCACCATAAAGATATCCCCTAAAGTCATATCGATCATCATTAAGTTGTTATTTATAATGAATCATCTCAAGAATGGAGGATTTAAACTAGAAACTTGTTAACACAATTTCAATCTCGTTTTCCTATACTCCCAAATGAAAGCGATCAAAGATATCAATCAAGTTCCACTCTTCTGATGATTCTTTCAGGGCCTAGGTTGAAAGTTTCTTCCTCAAAGACTCAATGATGAAATTACCTTTACCAGGGGTATAGGAAATATTGAAATAAAAATATTTTAGGTACTCCACCTATTGACTCTAATAGGGATTTATATATTTTAGAGAAAAGATATAACTCAAGATTTTTTTATTGGAATAAATTGTAAACCATTCTCTGAAAGGGTAATGTCTCTAACTCTTAATATCATACATCACAGTCATGAGTTTGAGATTATGATTAGGATATTCCTTCTCATGTGGCCTAAGATTTCATGAACCATAGGTCACCACATGATTACCCAACATTAGTATAGGGCCAAAAACACAAACATGATGCATTACAAAAGACCACATAGCTCTGCCTAACCTCTGGAAGATTCAAAATTGTCTCAAAAGTCAAAATACTTTTCAACTCATCAAAATAATTATGTCACCTTGAATCCCATATAAATTTTAATTCTTTCTAAGTGAGAGTATTCATTGGAGAATCCAACTTTGAGAAATCATTTTCAAACCAATAGTTATATCGAGCTAATCCCAAGAAAGTACAAATATCAAAAACATTTTTTTGTTGTTTCCATTCCATAAAGACCTTCACTTTTTCAGTATAGACTGAAATAACATAAAATAATACCATTTTTTCTATGAACTTCACTTTATAAATTCAAATAAATACACTTTTATATATTGGCATAAATTCGGGGATTTCTCGAAATTTCATAAATGCTCTCGGATGATGCACATGGTCCTCCTCAGTCCGAGAGTAAACCAAGATGTCATCTACAAACACAACCAAAAAATAATTGTGGTACTAATGAAATATCATGTTAATTAAAACCATAAAAACTATAGGATAATAGTTTAGACCAAAATGAATAACAATGTACTCATAGTGTCCATACATACTCCTAAAGGTGGTTTCTGGGACGTTGGATTCATTGATTCTAAACTAATGATATCTAGACTAAAGATAAATATTCTAGAACCACTTCACCCCTTTCAAATGTTCATAAAATAATATACTTGATTAAATGGATATTTTTCTTTAACATGACTTGATGTAGGTATTGGTAATCAATACAAAGGTGAAGTGTTCTATGAGATTTCTTTTCAAAATGAACAAGAACCACCCAATGTGACACATTTAGGCATACAAAACCTTTATCCAATATATAAACCATCTAGGTTTTGAACTATTTCAACATTAATACCCTAAAAAGTACCTTATATAACATATAGATCCTTAAATAAGGCATGTTCATTATAGATATCAGAGGAACCTGTTTAATGTTTTATTTTTTTCACAAAAAATATAAACAAAGGGTTCAAAAAGGAAAACCATACTCATTTGAAAACTAGATTATTTTGATGGAATATCTGGTTATAAGAATGTATGTCCAGGATATTTTCTTCTCTAAATCTTCTTTCTAGATATAGCTTAGAGGAATTCCCTTTTATAGAAGATATGAGTGCATTATGTGTGATATCCGATGAAGAATTGGAGATTTCATGGAATGGAATTGATTATATACTTTTCACTAGGGACCAATGGTGAAGATTATGGTATTAGTAATTATTGGGAATCCATTATGTTTGGTATATTTCTAACCATAGAGGGCTTTAACAACTATATTTTTTTGAAAAAAAAAGTTTTCGATCTTATATTTTTTTTGTTTCTTGGGGATCGTCAAGAAAGATTGCACCACAAATGCCCCAGATACTAATGGTAATATCATCCTATAGTATGGAATTTAGATTTTTTTCAAAACACCTAGGTGGTTCATTTATCCCATATTCATAAAAACATAACGAAATACACAAAATCTACAAAGATTTGATTTCTCAATCATCCTCAGTCCAAGAAAACATTATTATGATGGGACTTCCAGAAATTTCTATTGATAAAAGAGAATGCCTTCGACCAAATGATAGTGAATATTAGGGATTCAGGTTCATCTTATTTGATTCTATAAATTCATAAAATCCATATTATTCCCCTATTAAGATGATATTGATTATCCATGAAAATAGGATTTCAATAGAAATTAATAAACCCCCCACATACCTAAAAATAATATGCTTTGTTCCCCTAGAAAATTTACTTCTCCCGCTCCTTGATGATAACTTAAATCTCTTATAATCATGCAAGGATCTCAATACACCTTCGGTTTTTTGGCCAAAAGAAACTATGGATGTGGAAGAGGAAGTAAATGGGAAATAATGGTAATTAAAATATTATGATATAAAAATGTGGCTCTAAGAGACACCCATATGAACCATTGGACAGAGTAAATCCCCCTAAAATATGGAAATTGATGGAGGATGGATCTTTCCATGAAATTTTATTGTCAAAGGATGAAGCGAATCAGCCCCACCTACCCTAAAGATCATTCTGAGTTGAAACTATTATGGTCTAAGAAACCCATGATCAATTTAGATGTTCTGCCATCTTTTCACTAAAAGTCGACCCGATATAGTTTTTTATCTAAAACCATACTGGAAAGCAAGGATGTGGATGTACTCAGAAAAAAATGGGCTTTTAAAGATATTTTTTTGTCTCCTTCCATGGCTAGTCAAGTGGCCTTTGTCTCCTCTAGAAAAAAATCTTGGATGTCAGAGTTTATTCTTTCTCCTATAAACATGTGCCTACTTCCATCCTCTATCCTAACACCCAGACTTTGGAATTAATTAGATTCAATGGTTATCCCTCTCAAATGGATAAATGGAAATCTTGGAAACTCCTTCAAACCTTGCATGAAAAAATCCCTAGTTCTCTCCTTTTGGAGTGGAATTTAATGATATTTTGTACCAATATAAAAATAAGGGAGGTGTTTACCGGCCCTTATCTAAAACTTTTGAATTCGAGAAAGCAACAAAGATGGAAAACCTCATTGATTTGGGATACTCACATAATACATTCACTTGGTTTAGAGGAAACTCAAAAAATAATTACATTGATGAATGCCTATATATATTTCTCAAATTAGTTGAAAGGAGTAATCTCTTCAAGAACTTTTCTGTTTCTCACATGGAACCCACCTTTTCAGACCATAGTCTAATTCTTGTTGATACTTTCCATGACCAATGAAAACAATTATATGAAAAATTATTCATATTTGAATTTTAATGGATTAAGAATAGTGAACATGAGAAAGTGGTTTACTCTAGCTGGAACGTGGGTAAAATATATACAGGAAGTAAACTTCAATAGGTGGTCACTCGCTTGAATAAATGGAAAAACCTCAAGTACCGCTAACCTAATATTACTTATGAAAGCATCGAAATGAGGTTGAATTCTCTTCACTACTTCCCTCACTCATATTACATCATCTCCAAAATTGAATTTCTAGAAGCGGTGTTACACGCGGCTCTTCACACCAAGGAATGTTTATAGGATATGTGTGTGCACGATATTCACTTCAAAGATGGTGATTCCAACACTTCCTGTTTTCATTAGAAGTCCTCGACAAGGTATTATAATAATATCATCAACTATATTAATAACTCTAATGGTAGGTCTATTTTCAATGAGAGAGAGATTCAAGATACTATTAACCTTTTTTTCTAGGAGCTGTATAAATAAGTTGATTCCTTAATTTCTAATTATATTCTTTTCAGCATTAAATTGGTGATTACTGAGACCATGAACCATTATCTTACTCATAAATTTTCAGGTGAAAAAATTTTGTGGGCGCTCAATGAAATTCACTTTACTAATGATACGAGCCTGAATGTATTTCAAGCGATCTTCTTCAAAAAACATTGGCACATAATTGGATTTGATATATTGACCCTTATGAGGGACCTTTGGGGTGGAAATTTCTATGTTGGTTCTCTAAATAAAACCTTCATCACTCTTATCCTAAAAAATAAGAAACCCCTTAAAGATTTAGATTTTAGGCCCATCGTCTTATGAAGTATGTTTTATAAGATCTTTTCTATGATTCTGGTGAACTAGTTTTCATCTTGGATTCCCCCTATTTTCTCTAAAAACCAAAGCACCTTCATCTTTAAAATACTCAATAATAATAATTTTATTATTGCATATGAGATATTTTACTCCATGAAGACTAGTTATGTTTCCAAGAGAGGTATCATGGCATTGAAAATTGACATGTCCAACGCTTATTACAAGGTGGATTATAATTTTCCTAGTTTTTTCAAGTAAAAAATGGGTTTTTACCAAAAATGAGTTAACATTATCATGCAATGTGTCACAAAAGTGACTTTTATAATTAAAATTAATGGGGTAATTTCACAGTGTTTCACTCCATATAGATGGATCCTCCAAGGGGATCCACTCTCCATGTTTCTCTTTATTTTTATTTTTGATGTTTTCTATAATCTTCTTTCAGAAGTAGGAAGGTATAATGTTATTCATGGGGAAAATATTTGTAGACAAATCCCTCTTGTTTCCCATCTATTTTTCTCAATGATAGCCTTATTTTTTCAATATTCACTTGGGAAGAATGAACTTCAATATGATACCCTATACATCATTATAGAATAGAATCTATTCAATCTATCAATTTGGAAAAATATGAAATATCCTTCAGTGTTGAAGTACATCCAAGTAAAAAATGTGATCTCAATAATATTTTGGGTATCCAAGTGCTTGAAAAACATAAAAATAAATACCTTGGGCTTCCCATGATCACTATAGGATCCAAAAAAGTAGTGTTTTAAAATATCCTCGATAGAGTGACTATAATGATATTGGGATGGAATTATAAGAGGATTTACAAAGCAAGGAAGGAAACACTTATTAAATATTTCATTCAATCGATCCCTAGTTATTTCATTTCTCTATTCAAACTTCATATCTCAATTATTTTCCATATCCATGCTTACATTGATAATTTTTTTATGGGGACACAATAAATGGAAGAAAAAAAATCAATGGATTGCTTAGAATAAGGTCATTTTTTCCAAGTCAAGTGGTAGAATGGGTTTTAGTGACCAATACCTTTTTAACGATGCCCTCCTTGCTAAACAAGGTTTTTGGTTTTTTCTTAACTTGGATTTTATTTTCACTTATATTCTAAAATCCAAATATTTTCCCCACACTACAAATAAAGAGGTCTTAGCAGTGGTTATTAGAACTGCTGCTAAAAAATGTATTTAGAAATAATTATAATATAGCGGCGGTTTCCTGAAAATGCCGCTATATTTTTTATTTTAACATTTATTGGTGGTTTTATTTGAATCACTACTAAATTTTTTAAATATACATTAACCTCAAACCCATCCCTCAATCTCCTTGCCTAGACCCTCCCATGCCCTCCCACTCCCCTTGGAGAAACCTGACCCCGACCCCCCCCCCCCTTCAGTGACCCTGGACCCCCTCTATCGGTGACCCCCAGCCCCTCCCCCTCTCCTCGATGACCCATAACCATGACCCCCCCCCCCCCCTTATGGTGACCCTGACCCCTACTTCACCCCTCGGTGACCCCTGAACCTCAACCCCTCAGCGACCCCAAACCATGACACCCCTATCAAAGAACCCCAGCCTCAACCCCCAACCTCTCTTTCTCCCCACGGAAACCCCGGAGCCCAACCCCCCCACCCCTTTCAGTGACCCCCAAACCCCATAACAGTGACCTATGTGACCCAGACCCCCCCCCCCCTACATGTACTTTTGTGAGGTCGAACCCCCTTTTCAGTGACCATCGTGAGCCCGAACTCCCTGTCGACGACAACAGTGTTACCAACCCCCCCCCCTACAGGCAACATTCATGACCCCGATCGTGATATCTTCTATTCTCGTGACCTCAACCCCCTTCCAACTACTATTATGGCCTTGACCCCCTACTCCTTTATAGTGATCCCCAATAGTGTCCCCTTCTCCCTTTTTCCTGGTGAGTACAATCCCCAATCGTAAGGTACAATTTTCAATTTTTTGTTTCTAATTTATAATTATGATTACTATTTATAATTGTTATTTTCCCAACATCAAAATTAAAGGAATATTTTATGTTTATTTAACATTAAATATATTTTTTTGTGATCCAATAATTTCTTTCTCATGATTATGTAATGTATTGTTATTTATTTTTTCTTTTTTTAAATAATATATGTTAGAGTATTTTATATATCTAATTTATAATCATGATTTTAATTTATAATTTTGGTTTATTTTTCCATTTTATAAGTATTTATATGAATTTGTAGTGATATATTATTATTTATGTTTTATATTTTTAAATGATATATTTTTAAAATATTCAATATTAAGCGGATGATGAAAGATAAGTTAGGTGTGATCTGAAAATTGTATACTTTTATGTTCACCATGATTTTATATACTATATTTATAGAATTATTTGACAGAGTTTGTGATCAATATAGACAAAATTGGGTGATGTTTAATTTTGATCATACTTGTCTGATTAACCATTTATATCTTTATATCTAAATATACAGGGAGAAGATTAAAAATCCAATACCTATGGATAAAAATTGGATTAATTTTTCTGGAAATCCACCTTAGTATGCCAAGGGTTTGGAAGAAATTTTTTATTATGAAATTTAAAACCAATCAGTGGATGTTAGAATAAAATGTTTGTGTCCTAGTTGGAAATTAAAGAGATGGATGAATAGAAACTAAGTATATGAGAATTTGATTTTGAAACAGTTTCCTAATCGATATGTATGTTGGATTTGGCATGGTGAATCAAATTTTATGTAAAGTTAATACAATGAAAATCCTATTATTTAAATACAAACTAACCCTCCAGAGGAGAATTCAGTTAGAAATTTGATAAATGACACATTTTGATTTGCATGTTATAATGTGAAAGATTTCAATATATCAACAGAACCTTCAGTTGATCCTGAGTAGGTTAATCTTTCTCATGACTTCGGCTATCAAAAAATGAGTTTTTTTAATTAGTTAAAGATGAGAAACAAGAATTTTAAGAAGTGTGTTCCAAGTATTCGAAGTTGTATTTTCTATTAAATTTGTATCATATCAAGTGTCTCTCTGGAATTACTGAGGAAGATATGTCCATGATTATTTAGTTTATTCAGGATTAATTTAGTGAAACTAATATCCCTACATAATTATATGAGATGAATAAATTCATCAATAGACATGGACTTGGTTATAAAAAGATACATGCATGGATTAACGATTGCATGCTTTACTAGATAGAAGAGTCCAATAAATAAGAATGCATAAGATGTCATACAAGTAGAAGATAGTTAATGAAAACAATGAGAGTATAAATCAATGAAATCCCATGAAGAAATATAAGAAAAAAATACTACGATGTTATTGTGTTACTTTCCTTAGAAACCATGCTTGTAAATGTTATTCATGTCATATAAGACTGAATATGATATGAAGTGGTATGCTCGGGATAGTAATGATGTCTTGATGAGACATCCAAAAGATTAAATATCATAGAATTTGTTTGATTCATTGTATCCAAATAGTTCTTTGGATCCTAGGAATGTATGTTTGGGGTTGTCTTCTAATGTTTTTAATCCTTTTGGTACTTTAAGTGCTAATTATAGAATTTGGAAAATTATTTTGATCCCCTATAATATACCTCCATGGATGTGTATGAAGAAGAATTATTTCATTAATTTAATGATTATTCCTAGAAATCAAATGCCTAGAAATGAAATTCATGTAAAACATCAACCTCTATTCAAAGAGTTGTGATAATTATGGAATGATGGCATTGAAACATATGATGATTCAACATGAAAACTATTCAAAATTCATGCTTCATTAACATGGCCAATTATTGACTTTCCTAGGCTATGAAATTTATCTGGTTGGAACATGCATACTTGTTTGCTTTTTCTAGTTTGTAATTTTTATTTTGAAACTTAATGATTACCTCATCATAGAAAATGGGGTTTTATGTGTCATCTTCATTTTTTTATGCTTCTAAAAAATCCAATTTTAACAAGACACAGTTCACTAGAGATACTGAATTGAGAAAGCCACCAAAGGTGTTATCTGGTTTCGAAATCTTAGGACAATTAATTAATGTCACTAAATAATTTGAAAATTTTAATTAGTTTACAGAATGGGAAAAGGGTATGAGGTATAGTATATGAAGCAGCTGGAACACAACAATGGAATAAAAGGTGTATATTTTTAAAACTTACTTATTGAGAGTTTAATTTGATACGTCATGATCATGATGTAATTCATATTGAAAAGAAAATATATGATAATTTAATTTTCACATTTATTAATGAGTAGGGTAAATATAAGGATCACATTAATACTTATAAGGATTTAGATTCAATGAATATAAAGCATGGTTTTTGGGAAAATGAGAAAGGAAAGTATCCCTCAGCTATTTTTACAAAGAGAAATCATGAGAAAGATGCATTCCTTCAAACTTTAAAAAATATAAAAGTTCCAGGTGGATATTAAAGTAACATATCAAGGTGTGTTGACATAAAACATCAAAAATTACATGAATTTAAAATTCATGACTCACATATTCTGATAGAGAAATTTTTGTCATAGGAATTGTGTAATACATTTCCAAAAAAGGTAACTATGCTTCTAGTTGGGTTTTGTACCGTTTTAAAATAGATTTGTGGAAAAATTATAAATCCAACTAATCTTGATCAACTTCTAAAAGGAATTGTTTTGAGTTAAATTTTTTTCAGGATGTCCATAAATGCATTTCTAGAGTTTTAAAATACAAAAACGTGCATGTAATGGTCAAAACCAAATAAAATGTCCTCATATTGATGTGAAATCATGGGAAACACGCTATTGAGTTATTTTTTATGTTTACTCATAGAAAACACATCAATCTGACATGTGGTGTGATCGTAATGACTCGTTAAAAACTTTTTAAAGGTGTCAATGCTTTTAAGAACATGTGTCAGGGGGGTCAAAACCAGGAAAACAACGTCATATTTCCCTAAAATCAAATGAAAACAACCATATATTGATTTGTGAAATATATAAACTGACAACACATCATTTTGAGTTACGGTATGCCCGTGATGGAAATAAATGTGTTTTTAGTGTTTTAAAACACTAAAACATGTGTGTAATGATCAAAACCATAGAAAACAACCTTAGATTAATGTGAAATCATGGTAAAACCATTGTTGAGTTGTTTTTGAAGTGTACGTATAGAAAACACGTTAATCTGACATGCGATGTGGTTTAAATGATTCCATAAACACTTTTTAAATCTACCAAGGCTTTTAAAATCATGTGTTAGGGGGTCAAAATTATGAAAATAATATTCTATTTCCTGAAAATCAAAGTTCAATGACCGCAGATTTATTTTTGAAATTTATGAATTGACATAACATCATTCCAAGTTACTGTTTCCCCAGGATGGACATAAACATGTTTTTAGTGTTTTAAAACACTAAAACATGCACATGACAGTCAAAACCATAGAAAAAGACCTTATATTGATGTGAAATCATGATAAAAACATATTTGATTTATTTTTAACATGTACACGTAGACAATATGTCAATATGACGTGTGGTGTAGTCAAAATGACTCGGTAAACACTTTTTAAATGTACCAAAGCCTTTAAAACATTTTTTGGGGGCCAAAACTAGGAAAATGATGTCATATTTTCCTGAAATTAGAGGAAAATGATTGTAGATTGATTTTTGAAATATAGGAACGATGACATGTCATTCCGAGTTATGGTTTTCCCAGGATGGCCATAAACATGTTTTTAGTGTTCTAAAACATTAAAAAGTGTGTGTAATGGTCAAAACCATACAAAAATAACTCATATTGTTGTAAATATTTTTAAAACCACCATTAAGTTATTTTTTATATTTAATAATAGAAAACATGTCAATATGACATGCGGTGTGATCATAATTACTTAGTAAATACTTTTCTAAGGTACCAAAGGCATTAAAACCATGGGTCGGGGAGTCAAAACCAAGAAAAGAATTTTTTATTTCCCTAAAACTATATTTAAATGACCTTATATTTATTTTTGAAATGTAAAAATTGACGGTATGTCATTCCGAGTTACGGTTTTCCTTGGATGTTCGTAAACACGTTTTGAGTGTTTTAAAACACTAAAACATGTGTGTAATGGTAAAAACCATAGAAAATGATATCAGATTGACCTCAAATCATGATAAAAACACTATTGAGTTATTTTTGATCTATACACATAGAAAAAACATTAATTTGACATGCAGTGTGGTCGGAATGACTTGATAAACACTTTTTAATGGTACCAAAGCCTTTAAAAACCTGTGTCGAGGAGTCAAAAACTAAGAAAACATGTTTTATTTCCATAAAATCATAGGAAAATGATTGCAGATAAATTTTTTAAATATAGGAACTAATGACACATCATTCTGAGTTATTGTTTTCTTGGGATGGTTGTAAACATGTTTTTTTGTGTTTTAAAACACTAAAACATGCATGTAAAGGTCAAACCCATAGGATAAGACCTCAGATTGACATGAAATAATGGAAACCCCACTTTTGAGTTAATTCTGATTTTTACATGTAAAAAATGTCAATCTAACATGAGTTGTGGTCGGAATGACTCGATAAACACTTTTTAAAGGTACCAAAGCCTTTAAAAACATGTTTTGGGGGGTCAAAACAAAGAAAATGATGTAGGATTTCCATTATATCAGATTTGAATGGTCATAGATTAATTTTTAAAATGTAGGATCCAAAATCATATCATTATGAGTTACAATTTTCCTAGGATGGCCATAAAAGATTTTTTAGTATTTTAAAACACTAAAATGTGTTTATAACGGTCAAAACCATATAAAATGACATCATTTTTTATGAGAAATCATTGGAAAACTACTATTGAGTTATTTTTTATGTGTATGCATAAAAAACACATCAATCCAACATATGGTGTGGTTAAAATGACTTAGGGAACACTTTTTAAAGGTACCAAAGCCTTTAGAACATGTGTTGGTGGGTCAAAACCAATAAAACAATGTTGGATTGCCCTAAAATCATAGTTCAATGACCATAGATTGATTTTTGAAATGTAGGAACTGGTGGAATGTCATTCCAAGTTATGGTTTTCCCAGGATGGTCGTAAATGTTTTTTAGTGTTTTAAAACACTAAAACACACTTCTAATGGTCAAAACCATATCAAACGACCTCAGGTTGATGTGAAATCATGGTACAACCACTATTGAGTTATTTTTGACTTGAATTCATATAAAACACATCAATCATATGTGTGGAATGGTCAGAATGACTCAGTAAACACATTTTAAAGGTACCAAAGCCTTTAAAAACATGTGTTGGGGGTAAAACCAATAAAATGATGTCTAATTCCCATAAAATCGCAATTCAATGACCATAGATTGATTTTTGAAATGTAGGAACTATTAGAACATCATTCTGAGTTACAATTTTCCCAAAATGGCTGTAAAATCATTTTTAGTGTTTTAAAACACTAAAATGTGTGTGTGACAGTCAAAACCATTAAAAACAACCTCAGATTAACGTAAAATCATAGAAAACCAACTTTTTTGATCTTTTTTATGTGTATGTATAGAAAACACACTACATTCGGTGTTGTTAGAATGACTCGACAAACACTTTTTAAAGGTAACAAATCCTTTAAAAACATGTGTTGGGATTCAAAACTAGGTAAATGACATTGAATTTAACTAAAATAATATTTCAATAAACTTAGATTAATTTGTGAAATTTAGTAACTGATGAAACGTCATTCTGAGTTACAGTTTTCCTAAGATAGATGTAAATGAATTTTTATTGTTTTTTTACACTAAATCATGCATGTAATGGTCAAAACCATATCAAACAACCTATGATTGACGTGAAATCATGGGACAACCACTATTGATTTATTTATGATGTGTGCACATAGACAACACGTTAATTTGGCATGCAGTGTGGTCAAAATGACTCAGTAAACACTTTTTAAAGGTACCAAAGCCTTTAACAACATGTATTGGGGGTAAAAAACAAGAAAATAACATTGTATTAACCTAAAATCATAGGTCTATGACCATAGATTGATTTTTGAAATGTAGGAACTGATGTCACATCATTCTGAGTTACGGTTTTCCTAGGATGGTCGTAAATGCATTTTTAGTGTTTTGAAACACTAAAACGTGCATGTAACGGTCAAAAACATATAAAAATACCTTATATTAATGTAAAATAATAATAAAACCACTATTGAGTTATTTTTAACATGTATGCGTTGGCAAAACATCAACCAACGTGTGGTGTGGTCGGAATGACTCGGTAAACACTTTTTAAAGGTACCAAAGCCTTTAAAAACATGTATCAGGGGGTCCAAACTAGGAAAATGATGTTGAATTGGCTTGAAATAATTTTTCAATACTGTAAATTGATTTCTAAAATGTATGAACAAGAGATATGTCATTCTAAGTTATGGTTTTCTCGGGACGGTTACAAATGTGTTTCGTATTAAAACACTAAAATGTGTGTGTAGTGGTAATAACGATAGAAAACAATCTAAGATTGATGTGAAATCATGGGAAAAGCACCGTTGAGTTATTTTTGACATGTATTCATAGAACACACATCAATCTGACGTGCGGTGTGGTCAAAATGACTCGGTAAACACTTTCTAAAGCTACCAAAGGCTTTAAAAACATGTGTCAAGGGGTCAAAACTAGACAAACAACGTCAGATTTCTCTAAAATCAAAAGAAATGACTAAAAATTAATTTTTGAAATGTAGGATCTGACGACATGTCATTCTGTGTTAGGGTTTTTCCAAGATGGTTGTAAACGCATTTTTAGTGTTTTAAAAAACATAAACGTATGTGTAATGATAAAAACCATAGAAAATGACCTCATATTGATGTGAAATCATGGGACTACCACCATCATGTTATTTTTGAAATATAATACATGATGTGATATCAAATTCCTTGAAATTGGTTTATTAAGTAAATATTAAGCTCATCGCATGTCGATTTAAAAATTAATTAGAATATTTACATATCCCTTTTCAATTTCAAGTGTTGAATCATATCTTACATAGGTAAGTTTGTGTTTTAAAATATTTTATCATGATATATTATTTGTTTTATATTAAATTGTCTTCTATTTAATTAACAAAACAAAAAAAATTAGCTGCAACATTATGAATATATTCTGTGCCTTTTCTCGTTCATATTTCTTTTCTTAAATGTTCTATTTTTTTATTGTAGGTTAACAGATGTCAGCAATAGGCTAGAGGTTGACCGTTATGATCCCTAACATTCTTTATAAGACAGTTTTGGTGGTTCATATTTTTCATGGTATGTTTAAATTTCATCAATGATTCTACTGTAATTCTAATTTGTTATATTTAGTTTTAATTTATTTTTTCTTTTTTGTTACAATTGATGAGATGATGTGGTTGGTTTCAATTGATGTGATGATGCGAAGATAGAAAAATGCAGTAGAGGTTGTGGGTGGACGTATATTTGGCATGGGTTGTTGTTGGTCATATTATATATATATATATATATATATATATATATATTTGACTGAGTTATGGGATTACTAAGGTATGGGTAGACTATGGTATATGTTGGTTGAGGTTATGCTGGCTATGAATGTTTATATATATGACTATGGATGTATTATGTGTATATGATGGGTTTATCATACATTTATGTTTTTGTTTATTACATGTTAGTTCTTTTTTTATTTATAATTTTTTATTAAATATTTTTAAAAAAAAATAAGTTTTAATTGTAATATTAACGGCAATTTTTAGTAACCATCTCTAAGTAAATTAATGAAAATTATAATTAGTGGCAATTTCCCTTAACCACTGCTAAACATAACTGCTGATAATAAATTAGCATCGGTTAGTTTCATGTAATCTAGTTTTTAGGGTAATTATTTTTAAAAAACCCACCACTAAATAAAACTAAAATCGCCACTAAATGCTCCAAAAACAACACATACTGAAACCACTGCTAAATGACTAACAGTCATGTGATACGTAGCTATTTTGATAATCGTTTTTATACTATTAGGTGGTGGTTTAAACCACTACAAGTTCAAGAAAATATCGCTGCTAATTCCCTCTATTTTTTGTAGTGCACTCTGACTTTTGAAGATCATCCTTAATCCCTCACCCTATTTTCCTTTAGAGATGCCTTTAGGGTTTTGGTACTCTCTTTCGGTTCAGGATTGGATGGAGGATTGGTAACGGGTATTTGGATAGAATTTGGAAAGATCCCTGGTTGATTGACGGTGATGGTCTGAGGTTAACCTCTTTGGTGGCCTCTGATTATGAATAATTTATGGTTAATTTCCTCTTCAATGATACTGGTGATGGTTGGTGTGCTGAGAAGCTGCAAAATGGCTCAATGATATAGATAAGAACCTCATTCTAAGTATTCATTTCTTGAAGGATATGGGGCATGATAGTTTTTTTTTGTGCATAGAAAACTTGAGTGTTTATTCTATTAGGTACATCTAGGCATTGTCTTATGGATTACACAACATGAGGGAGGCGATCTTCTCTAGAAAACCTTGTGGTGTTTGGCGGTCCCTCCCAAAGTCAGATCCTTCTGGTTGAAGGTTTTCAACAGGATTCTTCCATCCATGAAATTCCTCTTTCACCATCATGAAGTGGTTGACCCCACTTTCTCTTTTTACATGGGTGTTCCAGAATCTCCCATGCATTCTATCATTTAGTGCCTAGGTGCGAGGGCTATCTGGAACTCTTGGAGCTCATATGCAAATAATTTTGTTTCTCTGGCCCCTGACCTCCCTGATTTGCTTATGGTTTGGTCCTCCTATCTCCCCGTGGAGATGGTGAATTCATTATTCACTATTTCTTGGATCATCTGGTTGAGAAGAAATGATCTATTTTTCAATCATATTTCAAGACCTTTCACTTTCTGGGTTGGGCGGGCAAGGTCTTGGTGGATACTTGGACACAGCAGCATGCCCAAACTGTTATCTCTTATTATTGTTCTTTTGTTTTCTTTTGGAATCCCCCAAGAGGGCATCCTTAAAATCTACGTGGATGTCTCACTCCTTCATAATGGCACTATCGACACTGGTGATCTGGTTTGTGATGCGTCTGGACTTATTATCGCGGCTAGTCATGCTTCACATAAAGCGGGTTTTTTTATGGGTTTTACGAAATAAATTATTCGGGATAGGGGACTAGGGTTTCGATATTTTTAAAACTGAGTCTAGGATGCATGAACGTTGTTCAGGCATCCTAGCCCCACTAAAGAAGCATGAACCCCATTCACGCATACTCCCGAGAGGAGGGGTGCGTGAACGGAGTTCACGCATCTCACAGAGAGCTCAAATGCTCCTCAAAATGTATAACTATTAATTATAAACTAACAAACTTAAAGTAAAAATTTAGAAATATTAATAAATATCAATTAAATAATAGAAAATATTGAAATAATGTTAATAATTATTAATAAATATTCATGAATAATATATATTCATTAGATAATTATTAATATAATGGCTTGAGTATTCTCTAATATATATTGAGAAAGATATAATCTTAGAATCTTTCACTCACATCATCTCAATGTGTTGTTGTTATACATCTATTTCTATAAAGATCCTCATATGGTTCCATTTGTATTCTAAAGTGGAAACTGTTATTATATATGAATTCCACTAATAAATGTTGTTGATCACAATATCTCTTGAAATAGATCAAGAAATATATTAGCTGATCTACAAGCCTATGAATGATCCTTTTAGACTTACTATTAGTTTTAGTGTGGTTAGTAGTTCAAATCTCATTTTTGTATCTGATTCTTGTTAAATAATTCCCAAAACATCATAGAGATCCTTGGGTCTCTATTAGATATAATATAAAGATTTAATCCATGTAAACTTACCTCTTTATTTATACATTGGTATGTTGATAGAGTGTGAAATACTCTCAAATAGTAATGAAGTAAGAAAGCATTGTAAGTTGATCAACTATAAACTGAATGGAATTATTTATAATGTAGTTCTTTATAAGATGGTGATGTTTTATATTTTAATGGGTAATAGTTTAATCATCCTCTTTTACCTCTTTCATTCATCCTTTACTTACTGTAAAACTAAGTTTTGAGATGCATACTCAATAATCTCACTCTTTAGATTGCGTACCAGTAGAAATTATTTCCTTTTATAAAGTCTGAATATGTATCTTCTCAAAATTGTCCAAATGAACTTCTAATTCATATTGTAGTTATTCTGATCTTCAATCATAATCATCTACTCTTCATATATATCCATTATTCATTTAAATTCTTCTTCATGCAATTTAATTTTTGTAAACAAATAATCGTGTTCCATGATATTGTAGGATTTTACATCTAATTTTAAATCATTGAGATCAATAATATTTTTCAAGATTTCTTCAAGTTCACGCATCTTTTCATCCAAAATCTATTTGATTTAGAAATAATTAATATAATTAATATTTTTCATTTAATTTAATCATATTATTTATTATACATATATATATATATATATACATTGGTATATAATTTGATGAGAGTAAGACACTTATTAAAAATAGAATAGAAGTCTAGATAACAGTAATACACATAAAAAATGTATCATAAATCAAATGTGAACCTAATCTACGCCTCTGGCATGGATGCTCCTCTGTCCCACAGCCAGGCATATACTGGATGCATCCACACTGTTTCTGTCTACGTCTATGCTCTGGCGTACGTTGTGCATCCTCATCGACAGCCACCTCCACTTCCTCCTGTGTGACAGGCGGTGGATGTACAGTCTCACCGCCTGTACCCTGGCCTACATCTAAGGATAGTGGAAGCTGGCTGGAACTCTCACCAATATAGCAATTAGATGGCTGCTCTGCTGCGGATGAATGCAATAAAACATCAAACTCAATCCAGTCATCGTCTGTAAGTACCTGTGGCTGTGCCTGAGAAGCTGGAGGAGCATCTGACTGATCATGCTGAACACCCTCCTCCAGTGGAACAATATCATGTGGTCGGTCAAGCTGAGTATCCTCCTCCTATGGAACAACAGCATCCAAAACAGGGTCATCACCCCCAGGTACATCTATGTGAGGCTCAGCAGGCTCTGCGGCCTCCGCAGCAGGTGGTGGATCAAAGAAAATGCCATGATAAATCTCATGCATCGACGGTAGAATCTGTCATACAAGGGTGTGAAAATTTGATGGGTCAAAGGCATCTATCTCCACTAGATCAGACATATGAAGTAGATGAAAAATACGAGCATCCTACGAAAACAAATTCCGTTGTTAACTAATATGAATAAAAAATCTGTTGAACAGTGAAAGGAAGAATGCATACCAAGTCATGGAAGCCCCGTCTGTGCCGGGTCAGAAATCTGACTGGGGACCTGATGTACCAGCCTATATAATCCATCTGATCCATCACATGAAAACGTATTGTCCCTTCCCCTCGCAACTGGGACTCCTGTCGTCTGTCCCATAATGCAACATATCTAGCATGGTATCTCCTCCAATAAAAATCTCTCTTCCCTGACATCTTCAAGGAATGAAATGAATCCAACTGATTGGGCGGGTTAGGAACTGGCTGAAGGAATCCAAATTGTCTCATAACCCTATCCTTCTGATGCCACTCGACTATATAAAAATGAATCAGTGGAACCATGCAGGAGCCGATATCAAGCATCATTGTACAGTATGGGGGCAGACTCTGAAGGATATCATTTGTATATGGTATCCATGTAATCTGAAAGAAAAAAATGAATAATCAATTAATAAATGAATATATGTACAGTAAAGAGTAAAGATTTAACAATATAAATAATAATCACTTACATCGTCTGGTTGAATGTTGTCTAACATAAGTCTGTAGGTGTGAACATCATGTCTGGGAGAATCTGAATGTCGATGCGCCTGACTCCACCTGTAGATAACATTTTTATTTTTACATTTCATAAAAGAATCTTATACAATTAGGTTAGATATTAGAAGGAATTAATAACATACCAACGTCCACGTGGAGCGTCTGCTACAATATCTACGGGTAATAGTGCACGGGCATGTGGTGCTAAACGAGGTATGTGCTCCCATACCCACATCTGTAGAAGAACCATGCATCCTGTGATCTGCATCTTATCGATGCGACATGCGCTATATAGGGCCCTGTATGTATATGCTAGGTAGGCAGACCCCCAACTATATCGGCCTGCCTGGTCCAAATCCTCCAAAAAATATAGATACATCAGGTGCACAAAAGTAGTAGAGTGGTCAACAAAAAGCGTGCCACCGATCAGCCTCAAAATATATGCGCGTGCAAATCGCAGCACGATGACATCATCAGCATCATCTGGTAAATATGTGAAGTGCTGGTCTAACCAAGTCATCCGCAATCTACCACTGATGATGGTCCTGCCATCATCCTGGACCTCTATGCCCAGAAGTCTATAAACAAGCTTAGGAAAATTTGATGGAAGTCGGCCTGTCAAAGCATGTCTGTCGATAGGGAGGCCCAACATAATGGCCACATCCTGCAACGTAATAGTCATATCCCCCTCACTGAAATGGAAAGTATGTGACTCTGGTCTTCATCTCTCTACAATTGCGGCAATGAGCTGATGATCAAGAAATGTGAAGTCGCACATCGCTACTCCATAGAATCCATCTCGACAAAGATGTGGGACGATAGTGGGAGGTGGTGCAGTATGATGGAAATGGTGAGATCTACATACACTCAAGGGAGCCATAGGACGTCCCTCTAAAAGAAGTCATGATACATGAGTAGCCTGAGATGTAAGCAATGGAAAACCTGTCATCTGCACACATGATATCATCGTTACTTATTAATAGTGGAAGCATGATATATTCATTTTCATTTTGTGTCACAATCATCATTATCCTAGTCTCACAATCAACATTAGTTAATCATGCTCAGACACTCAGATACCATTACAAAAACTAGACATCTTATAAGAAAACCAGAATTTAAAAGTGAAAAATTATTTATTTCTTCTTTTTTGTGAAATTACGTTTGTTAATTTATCCATTATCCATTAAATGGCCATTAACATTATTCCACATTATATTAAATTGCATTACATTAATCATCAGAGTAAACTCCATTTCCTTTAAGAAAAATCCAAACCATGTACTCTTGGAAGACCATCCAAAGCTACCTCTAAGAGGAAACATGCAACCAATAACATCCATATTCATATGTGATAATTTAATCTCTCAACATCTCCCCAATAGGTATTCCCAGCTTTAACTTGCTCATATCTATATCACATTAAAAAATTAACAGGAAAAAATAAATCCACAGGGAAACTAGGCCCTCAAAACAAGTCTTTCAACCTTCTCATTAAAATGATCATTGATGACTCCAAAACAAGGCACTTGAACTCCTCCAGAAAAAGTACAACTCGCGCTCTAGAAAATTAAATTTATCACAAAAATGGAGCAGGTACATAGACTCGATCATGGATGATGAGATGTGAAACTCTTTCCTGCCACTTGGGGACATCTCTTACGAGTATGTCCTTCTGTGTGACAGATACTGCATCGTATTCTCCCTCCTCGTTGCAGAGGCCAATCCATCTCATTTATGATGCGAGTTGACTTCGGTCTTCCTCGTAGCCGCAACCTAGTAGCATGAAGCCAATAATTTTAAAAATGACAGACATTGAAAAAATTATAAATGAAACCAAATCCAACTTATGAAAACCTGGAAATACCAGGGACGATGGTCGGTTAATCAGCATGCAATGTGATAGAATGGAAGTCACCAACAGGCATCCAAGCAGCACTATAACAGTTAACCAAAGTGCTCATGTGATACACCGGGTCAACATATGGCTCCCATGATATATTTACCGAAGCGCAGGCTACAATAACATGTACATATGGATATCTCAATACCTGAAATCTGTCGCAATCACAGTACATGTTGTCCAACATCACGACAAACACTCCACCATTAGTGCATGTACCCTGGTCGTAGCACTGTCTTACTGTAAAACTCCTCTTTTCCCTATCAAAGGCTATAACAGTCCATCGTGAAGCCTCATTCCGTATCTGGTCAATATCAGTTTGAGAATGCTGAGTAAAAAGAATTCCATTTTCCATCCTCTGGTAGGCCTTTTGGGACCGGCAAACAAAGTAGTGAACACATCTAAAAAATGTCTCTTACACTAACCTTGTGATTGGGAGTTTGCACACACCCTTGAGGAACCCATTTATGCACTCCACTATATTAGTGGTCATATTCCCATATCTCATGCCACCATCGTATGCTAATGACCATTTTTCCTTTGAAATTTGCATCATATATTCATATACCTCCTCATTAACTATTTGGATCTCTTCAAGACGACAATAAAACCTTTCTTGTTGGGGTTCATATGCTGAAACCATAAGATAATAATGTATTAAAATGGATATTAAATTTTGTTAAAAAAAGAAATTTTAGAAAACCATACCCAATTTGAGGATCGCCTTCTTTATGGCCTCATATCTAAACTGCTTATGCACATTACTTGCAATATGTCTAATGCAATAACGGTGATAAGTATTCGACTCAGTCCAAGAAACCCCATCACTACTCAGGGCCTCTATAATCGCTCTATGAAGATCATATATCAGACACACGCCCTGTTTTTGCGTGACATGAACACGTACACATGCCAAGAACCAGCTCCAACATTTAAAATTTTCTTTTTCAACAACAGAAAAAGCAAGTGGCAGAGGAGCGTGATTACCATCTTGTGTGGCAACAATGAGTAGAACACCTGTATACTTTCCATAAATTAATGTTCCATATACCGAAATAAATTGTTTACAATAGGGAAATACAGCAATGCACGGTCTGAATGCCCAAAAAATCCTATTGAACTTCACCTTTGACCGATCAACTTGATGATTCTGGGATACATACTCAACCCTTTCCAATTGATAAACAATCTGATTATTGAGAGACAAAAATTCCATAAGCTTTGGAAACATCGCATAAGACTCATCCCAATCACCATACACTTTTACAATGGATTTCTGTTTTGCATTCCAAGCTTTGTTGTATGATATCTTATAGTTATACAACTGTTGAATTCTTTCCTGAACAAGGGCAATAGGAACATCCTGACTTGTTTGTATCATCTCACAAATAATAGTAGATATAAACTCTGCATCAAGAGAAGAGTGATCTTGTGCCAAGATGGGATGCAGACAAGTGTGTGGGCCTTCTAATTTGGTTATCTTCCAATATCCATAATATTTATCAAATATTTCTCTTAATCGAAATTTACATTGTGACCCATATTTTTTACAACGAATGAGATATTTGGTCTTCTTTGACTCATAAACCACAAATGTGAAATGTCGCTCATTGTGGTATTTCTTTATCACATTTTTCATGACCTGTTTACTTTTGAACTCATGCCCAACATATATGGCATTATCATTTGATGCAGGCCTATTCCCTATAATGCCAGGGAATTCAGAAGCTGGTGTAATGACATCCCAATCAAAATGTTGTTCACGAGACATTCCTTCTACTAAGGAACTCAAAACTGAAGGTTGATTACCACTAACTGGTGGATGTAGTGGATTTCTATCTCTCAAAGGAACCTCAAAAGGTTCATTCCCAACCACATCATCTCCTGCTGACTCCCCAGATTCTTCTTCCTCAGATAAACTTTCATGCACTATATCAGCACACAAAGGGATGTCACCTACATTTCCTTCCAAATTTTGATGATCTTCCTCATTACATTCTTCCACAGGAGTCATATGAGGAGGAGACAATGAATAAGACTACTGTGAATGACCAGCTTCTACAGAGCTCGCAAAGCATGGTTCTGTAGTAATCGATTGCACCACATCAATATCAGAAATGACAATAAATAATTCCATCAAACCATTAATACACTGTTTCCTGAATAACTGAGAAGCCTCTATCCAATCCTCATCATCGACTATAGGGTAGTCGTTGTTCCACAGACGCTCAGGATATTGAAGATGTCGGTATCTAATTGAAGCGATTTCTTGTCCAGCACTCAGTTTTAACCGACTATGAATCTTATTACGAACTGCATCCAATGTCATACAACCATGGAGATTTACCACTTTGACAGGCGGTACACTGTATCTAAAACCCTGCTCGGTATAAATTACCTCACCGTTGCAATATATTTGAGCAGACATAATTACCTATAAAAAAATAATTTAAAAAATATTATACACTACATTAAAATTTTAAATTATTTAATTTGGTTTTGAATAATTGATTATCTTGAGTCTTTTTAATGTATTGATTTATCACTATTAAGGTATAGTGATTGTGATATTAGCCCAAAATCAAATTTAATATAATGTTTCATAAAGTTTAATTACTTATGAATATATAATCATGACTTGATCTTGAGACTTACGATTAGTTTATCATCTGATAAACTAACCACAACCTATGGGTGAACTCATGTCTCTATTATCAAATATTTCAGCAACCACCAATCTCCTGTCAAACAGCAACGCCTCCTCTCGAACGAGTTCTTGAATGCCTCTTCGTCGACACCTCTTCGGGGATGCCTCTTCGTCGACACCTCTTCGGGGAAGCCTGTTCGGGGACACCTCTTCGGGGCGTCTATCTTTTAATTACAAATTTACTCACATGCATGTGATGGGGTCTAGGGGTATGAAATACATAAATTATTTTAAGCAGACACACAGGTCCTTACACTTACTGAGAGATTACTCGCAGGTCATCAATGTGGAAAAAATGCAATTATTACAAATTGAATAACAACATACATAAAATAAAACATGCAATTTCAATTATGCATGGTCGGTCATCTCAAGATCAGTCATCAGTCATACCATGTTTTTTGGTATACTTATTAAATTATCCATATTATATAAAATCTATATTAAATTCTACACCTCTTTTACAAAAATTTAACTTCATGTGTGTGTATATATATATATAATTATTAATAACATTTAATAAATTTTATTATAACTGATCTAATTGAGATTTACATAATAAAAACTTTTTTTATTAAATCCATTCATTAAAATAAATTTCTCTAACATAAATTATTTTCCCTAAACATTAAACATTTTAGACATAACATAAAACATTCAATATTCATACAACATACATTCAAAAAATTAAATCATACAAACATTCAACATCAAGAAAATTAAATCATAAAAAACATTTCATGCATAACATATGAAATAAATAAATCATACACACAATTAAATATACAAATGAAATAAATAAACACAATTAAACAATTAAATTATTAAATAGAAATTTTACCTCAATAAAAGCAGCAAATATTTGTTGAGAAGGAATTTCTACAGGGCTTCGCAACAAAAACCAGAGGAGAACAATGGGTTTTGGGGGGGGGGGGGGGACCCCTCCTTTTATAGAAATTCTCGGCCGGATGCGTGAACGGCGTTCACGGATCCTTTAGCTAGTCTACGAAGGATGCGTGAACGACATTCACGCATCCTTTCCCGCACACAAAATCTTGAACGACATTCACGCATGACTGCCTGGGTCTGGGATGCATTCACGCAGTTAACGCATCCGAGCCGCGACAGTGATGCGTGAACGGCGTTCACGCCTCCCAGACCTAGTTTTAAAAAAATCGGAACCCTGATCCCCTATCCCGAATTACTTATTTCGTAAAACGCATAAAAAACCCCACATCAAGCCTTATGGGACCCTCCAATTGCGGAAGCCCATGCAATTTTCATCGGTATGTTTTTTTCTATGGAAAGAGGCTAGAAGTCCATCATCATTTGATCGGATTACCTCGCGATTATCAACACTCTCACGATTATTGATAGGGGCAACATAACCCCACCCCACTAATATTTCTTCTGTTGCAGATGTCTATGTTGTGTGTGCACTCATCCTGCTCATGGCTCGCTTCTACTCCTCACCTCGCTGAATCATCAATTATTCAGGCTCCCATGTGCTCCTTTTCATCTCACTCAATGCCCCCACACTCTCTCTATTATGATGCATCCTCCTCTGACCACCCCTATCAACTTATGCTACCCTACACTCCTCCCTCCCACACTCACTATCAGTTCAACGGTGGAGGCTTTTTACTGGTCGTGTTGCATGCGTCTGGCCTCGCCTGCGGCCTATCGACCGACGAAGGAGACCCCCTTCCCCTCTTTTTCGCTTGCTATCCTGTCAGACTCCCTTCCCCATGGTGAAGGTTTGTGGTTTTTTTATTACCATTCTTTAATTATCTTTTTATTTTTTTTAATTTTTTTAATTGTTTTTTTTTAATTTTCAAAAAAATTAGGAATTGTAAATCCAGTAGTGTTTTACCTGTATCAATTTCAATTTCCCATATCAATTAAAATTATGGATTTATTCGTATCTATTTAGGGTTTTTTTTATAATCAGTTTTTAATTATAATATTATATTATTAATATTTTTAATTGTTTTGATTAACTTTCAGAAATTATCTGAATGTGTCTTGCCCTTCTCAATTTCAATTTTCCCATCTTTATTGTAATTTGGTATTTATCTATAGGTAATTCGGGTTTTTATGATAATCAATTTTTAATTATCATTTTTATTTTAAAAATTTTATTAATTTTTTTGTTTAATATTCAGAAAGTATCTAATTTGTGGATTCACTAGTGTTTTGTCTGTCTCAATTGCAATTTCCCCTTCTCAATTGTAATTTATGATTTGTCCATCAGTAATTAGTGTTTTTTTATAATTATTTTTTAATTATCATTTTTATATTTTTTAAAATTTTATTAATTGTTTTGTTTAGTTTTTAGAAATTATCTGAATTGGGAATTCACCATTGTCTTGGCCGTTTCATTTTCAATTTTTGATTTGTCGATAGGTGATTAGTTTCTCATTTATATTTCATTTATTTTGTGATTAATTTATTTGAATATCATATTATTTGATTGGTTATCAGTTTTCTAAAAAATCAATTTTGATTTACATACTATTTTATCTTCCTAATCATCCATACAATTTCCATATTATGTCAAACTGCGCGTCAACCGTGTATTACAATATATAATAGATTATATAAATCTAAAAATATTTTTTATGAAATCAAAATGTCAATGATATACTATTAAAATAAAAGAAAACTAAAATGTATTTGGTTTTTGAGATTTTTTTTTCATTTTTTAAAACTTGTTAGAAAATATGTTAGGTTATATTTTCCATTTTATTTTGGTAACTAAAAAATGAAAATAAGAATTGTTTTTCAAAATCAACTCCAAATTTATAATTTTGTTTTTTAATGTTCAACTTTATACTTTAAAATAATTGCATTTAAATTTTTTGATATAGTTGATAGCAATTTGACTTTATATTTTTATAATTTTAGTCGTGAAATGTATTAATTAATCTATATTTGTTGTTTTACTTTGTTAGAGGAATATTCACAACAAGTGTTGAATATTAAATAAAAAATCAATTTGTTGGAATATATTCTTTTATTTTTGGAAGATGATTACATTAAATATGTTATAATTACAAAGGAATTATAATTATTTGAATTATAATTTATAACTTGTAGGTTTTACAATGAAAAGAATTCAAAATTTGGGATCTCAAAACAGAAAAATCATTTAAAGAAAGAATGAAATGAAAAAAATGCCAATGGGTTCGATTTCTAAATTATTTGTTGTAAGAAGTGAAAATAAGGTTTCTCATGTGTTATTTTAAAATTCATGTGTGTGATGCTAATTTTGACTTTATTGAGTTTTAATGTTGATTGCATTTGATTCATATTATTTTCTATTTGGTATATAGATGCATAAAGGTATTGGGCCTTACAATCTTAAGTTGACCACGGTTAGGTGGATTCTTTAGGATGGTAAATGGAGTTTTTTCAATTCCACGGTTTTATTCATATCACTACTAGAAAATGGACCTTTCGTGGCCGCTAAAAGCAGTGCTAAAGGTCTTTAGAGACTGCCTAGTGACCACCATTAGCAGTCGCATTTGGATCATCGGTAAAATCCTTCATTGATAGCCATTGGTGGGCCCTAAAGGCCCCACCTGAAGCCACAAACAAATCACCATTTTGGACGATCAACGCCGCGCAGCTGCTATGGGTGTTGCCTGACCTTGAAGTTGTTAGTCATGGTGGATCCATGGTGGTCGAAAACTAGTTTGAGTGGCGATAGGGAGTCGGGGATGGTGGGACGGTGTGCGGGATCGTTGACAGGGGGTCAAGGTCACCGGTGGAAGAACGGAGGTGCATCGGGCGGCAGTATATGGGCGGTGACATGTGATGTAGGGAGCAGTGGTGTCGGGTTGCAGAAGGTGTGGGGAGAAGCTGAGACGGATCAGCGGGAAGAAGAAGGCTGAGTGGGAAAAATTTCACGCTGAAAATAAAATGGTATTAGCGACCGCGATCGGCGGTCGTGCCGCAAAAACTAAAAAATCTAGTAGATATATGTGTTATTTAAAGGCTTGTTTGACATTCTTTTTTAATATCAATAAGGGTTCAGTTTTAAGCATGTACATTTTTGTATTGTTTTTTTATTTTGAATATTATGCCGGCCAACATGTGCTTTGGTTCTCCGATTGATTGATTTTTTTTTTTTTGAACTCTTCATGTAATATGGGTTTAAGTGGATTTATAATATTAGTCTCTCCACCAATCGAATCCTTTAAATGCTACAACATTTGTATAATTTGTTTGGGGTAACAAGATTATATGGACGTATAAACCCATTACAAGCAATAGCACAAAACCAAGGTTTACTGGTCCTGATATTACATGTATTTATTTCACGCACGCAATAATTACGTGGAATCCATTGTTTTTTTGTGGATGACAAAGAGAAGACTAGCCATGGTGATCCCCCCACTTGGTCCCCTTGTGTCTCTCCATACTGCACGTAAAACAAAGCCGCATTAGAGGATATACTTAATAAAAATAAAGAGATGGCATCGTAGTTGTTGGGAATATCTGCACCGTAATCTTAAATCTTCCCGTCTGTGGCTCCGATCACCAATTCAATATTATTTTTTTGGAGATCTTCCGCATTGCGGGGTTCCAGAGAATCCGCCTTTTTCCTGTACTTGCAGTACAGCCCTAGCTGGATGATGCCGAGGAGAAGGCCCACCACATTCGGGGCCTGCCGTTCTAAATATTCAGAAGAAATATCCACCACCCTAGATTATATGGTTACAGAATATATACCCAAAGATTGAAATCGCGGGAGAGCAGTCCATAGGTCAGCCATGCGGAGGACGAAACGAGGGTGAAGAAGGATAGGTAGAAGGGCATAAACTCCACGCTCTTTGTTTGAATCACGCCCTTCTGCAAAACCCAGATATTAATAGTAATAGTAATAATAGTAATAACTGTCATAAAATCAAGTTGGAGTCCCTCCGAGTACTTAGATTTTATTTATTTCTTCCATCTCCTGAACAATTGTAATAATAATAATCATGTCATCATCATCTTTAATGGCTCACCACGGCGACCAGGGGAGCCGAAAAGAGCGCGATGGATGTGGTCAACTCCAAGTATCCAACGAAGGTCTGACGGCGGCGGCGGTGGGGGAACCCGATAGTGGACGCCGCTGCGATGCCCCCACACATCACCACGACCACCAAAGTCATCCCCGTCACCTTAGTCTGGATTATCAAAACATGAGAGGAGGGAACAACAATCAAGTTAGTAGTGAGATACTGGAGCTTTCCTTTTGTCGCCTGGTGGTAGCGAAGAAGAGGTAGATGAGGATGTAGGCGAGCTCGAGCAGAGCGCCGACGGCGTTGATGGCGAACACCCAAACATGCTTCCACCCGTCGTTGACCGCGGGCGAGGTGTACCAGGAGACGGTGGCGCAGTTGAGCAGCGCCACGATATAGGGGACGCACGAATACCCCTCGGTGCTCCTCCTCTTTTTCACCCTCCAGAACGTCACTCTGCGTTCCCCATATATATTAATATATAATGCGACCATCTTCGGCAAATTTACGATACAGGGTTTTTTTTTTAATTTAATGGGTCTGTTTTTTTTTTATTTTGATAAATGGGTGTGTCTAGCGCCAAATGAATTGGCGCTAGACCACTTTTACCCTAGAGCGCCAATTCATTTGGCGCTCTTGGGTTTTGGTTTCCAAAACCCAGGCAACCCCTCCCCAACCCTTATATATATATATATATTATTTGTTATAATTATAATTATAATAAATATATTTATAATAAATATAATAACTAAAATAA
This sequence comes from Viscum album, assembly GCA_963277665.1. Taxonomy (NCBI): domain Eukaryota; kingdom Viridiplantae; phylum Streptophyta; class Magnoliopsida; order Santalales; family Viscaceae; genus Viscum; species Viscum album. The sequence goes on from OY728159.1 coordinate 1,391,450,004, forward strand.
ATACAATAAATTTATAATAATGTTTATTATAATTATAACAATTATATAATTATAATAAATATATAATTATAATAAATATATAATTATAATAAATATAAAATTATAATAATTCTATAATTACAATAATTAAATAACTATAAATATAATAATTATATATTTATAATAAATATATATTTATAAATATAATAATTATATAATTACTAAAATTATAATAATTATATAATTGTAAATATAATAATTATATAATTATAATAAATATACAATTATAATTACAATAATTCTATAATTATAAATATAATAAATATACACTTATAATTATTAAATAATTTTAATAAATATATAATTATAAATATAATAAATATATAAATATATAATTGTTATAATTATTAAAAATTATATAATTGTTATAATTATAATAAATATATAATTAGTGTAATTACATAATTATTATAAATATATAATTATTGTAGTTATATAATTATTGTAATTATATAATTATTGTAAATATATAATTATTGTAAATATATTCCTATTATATATATATATATAATTAATAAGGTTTATATATATAAAGATATGATTATAATAATTAAAATATAATAAATATATAGTTATAAATATAATGAATATATGATTAGAGTAATTACATAATTATAATAAATATGTAATTATAATAATTATATAATATTTAATAAAGTTTATTTATATAAAGATAAATAATTTTAATAATGTTTATTTAAATATAAATTTATAAATTTTAAATATAAGGTTTATTTATATATAATTATTTATAAATTTATAAATTTATATATAATTATTTAAATACATAAATAAACCATATTAAATTTATTTATAAATTTATATATATATATATAAATAAACATTATTAAAATTATTTATATTTATTATATTTATTATAATATATTATAATTATATATATATATATAATTACATTTAATAATAAATAATTACAATTTTAAAAATATATTTATAAATGTAAATTTAAAAATGTGAGATTATTTATAATTATACTTATAAATATAAATATAATTATACAATTATAAATATATATTTAGATAGTTATATATAAATATATCAATATATTTAATAAATTTATTTATCACATTAATAAATATGTATTTATTTATAATAAAAGTATAATAAAATAAATATATAAATATAATAATTATAAATATAACAAATCCATAATTATAATTAATATATAATTATAATAAATATCTAATTATAATAAATATCTAATCATAATAAATATATAAATATAATAAATATATAATTAAAAATATAATAATTATATAATCACAATAAATATATAATTGAAATAAATATATAATTATAATAAATACATAATAATAAATATAATAAATGCATAATTATAATATATTTATTACAAATATATATTTAATATATAATTATAATACATATGTAATTATTGTAAATATAAGATTATAATAAATATATGATTAAAAATATAATAAATATATAATTATAAATATAATAAATATATGATTATAATAATTATGCAATTATAATAATTATTTAATATTTCATAATGTTTATTTATATAAATATAAATAATTTTAATAATGTTTATATATATATATATAAATTTATAAATAAATTTAATATGGTTTAATTATGTATTTAAATAATTATATATAAATTTATAAAATTTAAATATAAGGTTTATTTATATTTAAATATTTATATATAATTATAAATAATTTCATATTTTTAAATACATATTTATAAATATATTTTAAAAATTGTAGTTATTATTTTTAAATGTAATTATAAATATATAATTATATATATTTATGAGTATATATATATGTGACTATATTTATTATATTTATGATTATATATTTATTATATTTATTTATTTATTTATTACTTAAATATATGTTTATAAATATAAATTTATTTATGTAAAGATAAATTTAAAATTATAAATAATTATAATTATAAATATATATATTTAACTACATATATAAATATATAATTATATATTAACAACTATAAATAAATATAATTATAAATATATGCATATTTATAATTATATATATGTGAATATTTTAATTTTATATTTATCGTATTTATAATTATATATATTATAATATTTAAAGATATAATAAATTTATAATATTTTTAAATATATAATATTTTATATTTATTATAAATTTATTATATTTTTAATATATTTATTATATTTAAAATATATTTATTATATTTATAATGTATTTATCATATTTATAATATATTTATGATAGTTATAATATATTTATTATTATATTTACAATTATATTTTTATTATATTTATTATTATATTTACACATATTTTTATTATATTTATTATATATTTAATCCTATTTATACTGTATTTTATATTTATAATAAATTTATTATATGTATATTATATTTATTATAATATATATATATAGGTAGGTTAAGGGAATGGGCGTGGGGTGCAAAGCGCCACTTGAAGTGGCGCTGCATCACCCCATTTCCCCAAATAATATACCCCCTGCCCCTTTAAACTAAAAAAAAAAAAATTCCACCCCCTAAAATAGCCACCATCTTCCCTTCCCCCATTAACTATTCCTGGAATTTTAAAAACTAAGACTTACACGGGTGAGAGGTACAGTAAGAAGGCAGCCACATCGCCTGCAAGATTCAATTCAGACATATATACAATACACAGTGAAACCGAATTGGTGAAAGAGATGCGGGCAATACCCAGCACGCCGAAGGAGTAGCGTAACCATTCCCCCATATTTTCCCCACCCAAAATCAACCCACCCCTCCCTCTAATTGGCCCACATCGATCCTATGAAGAAGAACAACAACAAAGTGCTTCAAGTGTAAGCAGTATTGCAAGGTTTCCTAATTTGGATCCCCAGCTGAAGGCGGGTATAAATAAACAGGAGATGGGTTACTGTAGGTCCGTCCAGTACTGCTGGAGAGGGCAAGTGGCGTAAAAATAAATAATAATAAAACAACAATAATCATGGGCAATTTTTTATTTTTTTTATAAAACAGGGTAGTGTTGAGAGTATTTTAAAAAATCGGTCCATGAAGGTTTTTGAAGGAAGAGTGAACCCCGTTCACTATTCCTCCATAATTTTTTAAATTATTAATATTTCTATATATATAAATATAAATAGATATATAACTAATAATTAAAATAAATATTAATAAAAAGAAATAAAAAGTAATTAAAAAGTAATACATACTAACTAAATATAAATAAATATAAAGCAAATAGTAAATAAATATTAATAAATAGAAAATAAATACAATTAAATAACATTAAATAAATATTCAATAAATATAAATATAAAAATTTATATAAATATATAAATATTAATATGTAAATAAATAATATAGAAGTATGAAATAAATATTAATAAAAGGTAAGAATATAAATAAATATTAAATAAATATTAATAAATATTGATAAATACTAAATAAATAATAACAAATAATATATAAGTAAATATTACTAAATATTAATAAATAGTAAATATATATAAATAAATAAACATTAAATAAATATTAAATAAATATAAATATTAAAATTTATATAAATATAAATAAATATTAATATGTAAATAAATAAATAATAGTTGAATTATATATAATTATTAAAAAATATTAATAAATAGTAAGAATATAAATTAATATTAAACAAATATAAACAAATACTAATTAAATATTAATGAATAGTAAATAAATATAAATAAATATATAATAAATATTACTAAATATAAATAAATTCAAATAAATATAAATATATATTAATACATATTAATAAATAGTAAATAAATGTAAATATATATAAATAACTATTAATAAATAAGATACAAGTAAATTTAAATCAATATAAATTAATATAAATAATTATAAATAAATATTAATAAATATTAATATGTCTTAATGTTAATAAATAATATATATGTATTAAATAAATATTAATAAATAGTAATGAAATATAATGAAATAAAAAAATATTAAATAAATAACATTAAATACGACTAAATATTAATTAAATATTCATAAATATAAATAAATATTACTAAATATTAATAAATGTTAAGAAACATTCATAAATTTTAATATTTACATATATTTAATAATATTTATTAATATTTATGAAAAAATATTTAATGGATAAATATTATTTATTAATATTTGTTAATAATTGTTAACATTTATTAATATTTATTTTACATTTATTAATATTTAATTAATATTTATTTATATTCATTAATATTTAATTAATATTTAAATATTCTTAATAAAAGAGGGATTGACACTCAACGTGTTAGAAAAATTATTAAAATTTATGAATATTTATTTAATATTTATTAATATTCATTCATATTTAATTAATATTTATTAATATTTATTAATATTTACATATAGTTTAATAATGTTTACTAATTTTTAATATTTGTTAGTATTTATTGAGTTTTATTATTGTGCATTGGAAATTCAAAACACATGGGTCCCATGAGGCCTGATTAGCTCCTCCCGAGCAGGTTGAGAGTCTTATCCCTGGGGTGGATCTCCCTATAATGGGTGGCCATGCTGAAGCATCTTCTAAACATGGGGAGCCGTTAAATGTGAATTTGGATGTTTGGAAGTACCCCCCCCCAAAATTTTCTGATTTGATGAAACATGCTTGTGTACTCTTTGACACGACCTCGAATGACGAGTGTTTTACTGCAGAAAAGAAGAATATGAGCATCACCTTCCCAGGTGGCCAGGAAGGTGAACGACCACTTGAAGGCATTGATAGAGTTGTTGCAGATTGGTCCTTCCTCTAGTTGGAGGCCAGTTTTTGCATGATGAAGCCAGCTATGTTTGGTTGCAGTGACAACCTTGCAGTCCAGAAGCTGCTTGCAATTAATTTTGAGGATGGTTTCTGTGTGAATCCAGATATTAATTTCTGAGACCTGTCTGGGAAATTCAAAATCTTGGACGAAGCTTCTGAGTCCTCATCAGGGTCATCAGATGAACATGATCCTCCGACCAAAACATGGCAGAGAGGCCGACACCCCAAGGGAAGAGGCATACATCCTCGGAACACGGGATCTAGAGGCAGGCTCAAGAAATGATCTTTATTTCAGTGTAAGGCATCTGGTGCCATGTTTGTTTCCCCCCCTCTCTGTACTTTTATATTTTCTTAATAAATTTGAATTCTTGGGTTTGCCGGCCCATGGCTGGGCGTTTGGTGTATATTTATTTAGTAGTATTTATAAATAAATAAAATGAAGGAAGAGTGAATGTTGTTCACTCTTCCTTCAGAAACCTCGCACAGGAAGCGTGAACCCCATTCACGCATCTGGGCAAGGGGAGATGCATGAATGAGGTTCACACATCTCCAGACCCATTTTAAAAAATACCACAAACTCTATCCCTTTTTGTAAAAAAAATTAAAAACCCAGTTTAAAAAATTTCCCACAATCGTGTAAAAGTTCGACGTCTGAGATTCCGTATTTTTTTTCTATAATAAGTTTTTTTGCTGGAAATTAGCCTTTGTCGAAAAAAATAAAAATATACGCACCAAATATGTCTAGGGTCTTCACACATTTATATGTGTTTTTGGATGTTTCGATCTGCGAATATGTTTATTGATCCTTAGACTTTAAGATTATTATTAATGGATATCACGAGTCACGTACTTTGATGTATTGACAAAAACCTTGATAATATATGCTCATGGTGAGGTAGGATACGTTGAGTAACATTTCATTTGTGAATAATGCAAGAAATGATTTGTCCCTTTTGTTCTTTAATAGAAGTTAATATCTTAGGCATTTTGATGAAAATGATATAGACTAAATAAATCCATGGTCATGGTGTTCTATAAACGAGTTCAATTTTCAGAAATTCAAAGAAAGAGACATTGAGCATTCAGATTTATGACATCGACATGCAACTTTCTTGATTAGAGATGTCATGATAAAGAGATTCTAGTACACTTTAAGTATCCGCATGAGGTATTATGTCATTGTGGCATTAACTTTTTTCTATATGGGTGTCTTGGCGTGTTACTAAACATTAACCTTGGACTTTGGGCTGCTTTGCCTAATGTCACTGAGAAAAGTCTTTGAGGGTTACACACTAAATGTATCCAGAACCTTAGTTAAAAAATATTATAATTTTTATTTGACAAGTAGAAATTATATTTTCCCTGCACATAGTTTAATAATTATTCTTATTTAATTGCTCCCATATATTATGTCACCAGTTATTCAAGAGAATATTTTTAAACCATAATATTTAATAAATATTTATTCTCTAAGAGTTAATAAAATATTAATTTATTTATTAGTGAATAATTCAATGATATTTATTTATTAAATAAATAATAATTATTCAAATCCAGATAAATAGATTGGAGGAATGGATAACCGAGTTTAATGGTCTGAAGAAAAATAATATATATTGAATATTATATGAATAAATAATATTTAATTTAATTCACATATTTAGCGCATGTAAAGAAATTATAATAATAATATTATTTTTATTTTTATAGATATGGAGTTCCACGGGGATTATGGAAATAATAAGGGCACGCTTGCAGTTATTATTTTCTAACTCAAGCAGTATATAAACCCAATTATGTTATTTTCTTTTGGTAGCTATTTCATTTTTTGTGCGCAACGACACCTAGAGATCTCCTTCTCCAATAATGTTCTCAAGAATGAAGAGAGATCCACCACCACCACCACTCTCAAGTCTATAGCGATCAAGAAAATATTTCTTCAAGAGATTCTCGGGGTGATCAAAGATGAACAACACAAGAATTGGGATCTAGCATGCTATCACCTGAGGACTCCTACGACGATGTTCGAAGGTTCATGGAACAGGTGTGGATCACCACTAGAGGGAATATACTCTTGATTCCTACAACACAATGATGGAATGACATAGTGATGTTGTTAGATCCATCAATGAAGAAATAATTTTTCACAATGTAATTCATTAATTGTTTAATTTAATATTTGATGATCCAACACTTGGTTCCAGTGTTCTCAAACATCAATAATTATTTCATTCAATTCCATTGATCACGACATTTATTTCCATATAAATCCTAGATTAATCATTGATTACGATAAAAATATGAGTTGGGAGTACCCTATATGGTGGTTCTTCTACGCCTGGAACTTTCAAGTGGTATCAAAGGGGTCATATAATTATTCACAATTATTTAAATATCATTGATAGATTTATGCATTTATCATTAGTTTACAATTCTAATTTAATCATTATTTAACCCAAATCACTAAATCAGATCCTCTTCTTCTTCATTTTCACAACCCGTCTCAGTAGGGCCCGTGCTGTGACTCTCCAATAGGCCAGGGGCTGGTTACTAGAACCGAGTAGGCATATCACTAACATGAGAGGAATTGCCTATATACATGTACGCACACACAAATCTCCAAGACCACAAATGATGAAATGTAAAAACCACTAAGAAACAAATGCATGCATACCACTATCCCAAGAAACAAAGTACGACAAGAGGTAAAGTGTAGTAAAGTAAATTTGTCCAGAATACAATCCCACCAAAAGAAAGATTCTGTAAACTAAAAAGTCCAACCGGTAAACAAAATAGGTATTGAGACTACATCTGAAATCCATAGGAACACCTCGGTCCTCTTGAACTCAAAAATCTCTATCTAGTCCTAGTCTTCCATAGACTATGTCAAAAGGTTGCTCGTCTTCATAAGACACGACACATTCAGAAAAATCTCATGTAGGGGTGAGTATAACAATATTTAGTAGGACACCCTGAAGCCACAAAACAATACACAAAGAAAAGGTATAGCCATCTATATACAAGTATATGTCTACAACACATATAACAAGAATATCCAGATATACTCAATCCATGACACATAGTCTAGAGGTAAGTCACAACTACTGTATACTAACACTAGGGATTCATACTGAAGATTCCACAAACCACTCATCTGGGAGAACACACTTTTGAGTTTGATGGCACTGATGATGTTCGTATGAGAAGTATTGTTCATCGGGAACCATCATGAGAGATATACACTGATAGATCTGAAGAGAGATACGATACACAAATTAGGATCACAGTTAGGGCAACGTGGTGATACGAACAACTCCATCTGGATTAACCATCTAAGTAAAGGATCGACGCCCAGTAATGTCGGTCATGTCAATACCAAGGACTCTACCTAGGGCATGAATAATGAATAGAGGATCCTTCTCCGAGCCTCTCAAGGGCATTCCAACAACTCTATACGGGGAGTCTAGGTGAAGGAATCATACTCCTATGAGTAGGAAATGATACACACCAACCTTCAGGGAAGAGATAAAGGGAACAAACAATGACAAAACTTTTCCAAAATATGGTGGATAAGATAATCATGCCATGTAGAAAGGTATACATGGTGTGTAGTAGGGTCACACACCGTGTTCCTTGACCCCGGGTACTGCCCGTGTACAATGACCTATATCGTTAGAACATGTCTTGTAGAAGATGGGTACACGTCATGTAGAAGGGTCACAAGCTGCGTCCTTATATACGTGGTCCCCTCGTTAACTTTAGTCATGTGCCAGTATGCTGTGTCAACCCGTGTAGCTCTTCCCTTCTACCAGTACATGGGGTAGTCCGTGTATCCAGTCTGGGTCTAGTCGTGTGGTGGAGTACGTGTTGTGTAGGCAACCCATGTACTCTACGCATGCCCATGTACTCCCAAAGTACACTCCAAGTGGTTCATCAATGAACACACATCGTGTAGCCCATACTACACTTCGTGTGTTCTAGAACTTCATGAACCACTTATTCTTCCTCTAACTGCCTCATCCAATGCTTCGGGCATCGAATGCATGGTACGTTCACCCAAAAACTCAGGATTTCGGCTTGCCTCAACACCCTAACACCGAATCAGGGTATTTTGGGCCTTTAATCATCTCAAAAAACAATTTTAAAATCATTTGATGAAAACCTTCCAAAAAGTGGTAACTCCTGAATCTCTTCGATTCGTTCGTCGTTGTTGCCATCGCACCTCCAATAGGTCGTCCTGATGTACTGACTGAAAATTATTATTTTTTATTATTATATGAAAAAAGAGGAACTGAACCCCCCCCCCCCCCAAAACAACAACCTTCAGGGCAGGTGGGAGTAGTGAAGCCCAAGAGAATAATTTTCCGCAAAAAATTGGCACGCTCGTAGAAGGGACCTTAAGCTGTCAAAAACGATAAGCCCCTCTCCTGACCGTCCCATGCTTGCAAGAGAATCTACAACAAAATTAGTCTCCCTCAAACTATGGTGGATGTTTGGACCCAAAGATATTTTCATAGCACACTTCCTGATAATATAGTTCAGTTCCCACGGGGTCTCATGCCTACCCTGAACCATCCTTACTAAGGACTCTGAATCAGATTCCACTTCAGTTGCCTGGAAGCCGCGCTCCTGCCAGAGTTGGAGCCCAGAAAGCAGCGCTCGTGCCTCCACCCCCAAAGAGATACATGGACCGTAGAAAGAGATGAACGCCACCAGAACTGAACCATAACCATCGCGAAGAACTCTGCCGCCTCTGATGAAACCATCTCTAAGGGAACCATCAACATTGAGTTTCAGCCCGCTGGAAGGGGGACGCTATCAGACCCACCTGCCCCCCGAACCCCCAAGCGAAGAGGGCCTATAAAGCAAGTTTAACCCAAGGGGTGATTGATGTTACCCTTTGAGGAGTGTGATCAGCTCATAGATTAAGGATTTATCCCTTAGAAGTAGAAGCGACGTAGCAGTTCGGGTACCCAACCGTGAACAGTTCCTCGCCTCCCAGATTTTCCAGCAGATAGATGCAAGGATGATAGCTCGCACTCTACATTCGATGCTCTTGCTCTTGACATCTTGGAGCCAAGAGTACATGGGATCATTGATGGAGGATTGATGAAGGCCGACCCTTGGATTTTTGGAGAAAATGGACCAAAGCTCAACCGCCCAGTCACTTTGCGCAAACAAATGATAAATAGATTCCTTCCTCGAGTTCAAGCAACAGAACCAGCACGAGGCAAGAGAAATACCCATCCTATGGATACACTCATCCGTAGGCAAAGCCTTTTTCTTAATACACCAAACCAAGAAGACCATTTTGGTGGGGATATATTTACCCCAGTACTTCATAGCCCACTCATCCAAAGCATCCCCCGCATGTCGGCTCCTCTTAAAATCTCGGATGTTGAAGAAGCCTAGATTCGAACCCGTGAAACAACATCGATCATCCTTATCAACCATAAAGATGATATCAAACACCATCTACTGCTCCTCATTAAGGACCGCCATAAGGAACGAGGGGTACCTGCTTGCTTATTTGAAAGAAATATCAGGGGAAGGGCAGCCCAGGAAAATGAGCCTTTCCCCGGCCTAGTTATCCTTCCAGAAGCTAATATCCGCTCTTCCAATAATCCATCGATTAGTGTCGTCCAGATCATCGATATGGCCAAACATGCACCGAGCCAGCCTAGAACAGCCTGCTCTTCTTTCTTCTCTAGGCCTCCAAGGATCACCATATCTGGTTTTGAAAAACAAGGCCCACAAAGATTTTCCGTAGAGGATGTCCCATGCGAGTCGCGCTTGCATGCCCTACATGCTTTCATAAATATCACATAACCCCACACCACCATTCTCCACAGGCCTTTCCATATGCTCCCAGGATGCCCAATGATAGCGGACAGACTAGTCGGTGTCCCACAGGAAAGTAGTTAGAGATCTCTGAATCCTTTCCATGGTCCCCTTCGGTGGTTGGACGATCGACAGAACATGGAGAGGAATGGAGGTGAGGACGCTGTTGATAAGCGTGACACGTCCCCCAAAGGAAAGAAACCTACTCTTCCAGTTAAGGATTCTTCCTAGAATGCAGTTTAGAATGACTTCAAAGAATATTTTCTTGACACACCCTGGGGAGAGCGGGACGCCCAGATACAACATAGGGAGATGTTTACGGTGGAATCCTAGGATCTCCTGGATAACCCTGCATCCCCTCCCTGGGAACCTATTGGAGATGAAGATGTGGATCTTCCCTATATTGATGACCTGCCCACTCAAGGATCCATACAACAAAAATATACCCATGAGGACAGAAAGTTATTTACGCCAACTATTCGTGAAGACCAGGATTTCATCCGTGAACATCAAGTGAGAAATGGTCTCCCTGCCATTCCTACCGAAGAATGGTACCAGGTTCCCACTTTCCATACACCTGTGTAGGTTACGGGAGAGGGAATCTTATGCCAAGATGAAGAGGGCATGGGACAGATATTCACCTTGTCAGAATCCTCTCACATATTTGAAGAAGCCAAAGCACTTCCCTTTTAGGGAAATCGATAGCCACAGGGATGCATAACACCAGAAGCAAAGATCGCAAACCTTTTCCTAGAAACCAAACTTGCGCATCACCAGGATGATGAAGCTCCATTCAATCTTGTCATAAGCTTTGTCCACGTCCACTTGGAGGATGACATTCGACCCAACCACCCTTCTATTAATGTAATTAACAAGTTCACTCGCAATTTAGACCGTCCCCTGAATGCTTATCCCTTTGATAAACCCATGATGTTCACCGGACAATATCCTCGGAATGATCCCACTTATCCGTCTAGCAATCAAGCTTGCAAGGATTTTGTAGGATACATTGCAAAGACTGATGGGTCTAAACTGCCCAATAGAAGATGGGTCCTTAACCTTCGGGATGAGAACCATCCTGGAATCTCTCACTGACCTATTGAGACCACCAGCACAGAAAAATTCATTAATGGCTTCCACCACCTGCTTTCCCACCACGTCCCAAGCAGCCACATAAAACTCTCCAGGGAATCCATCTGGCTTGGGTGCACTGCAATGGGGCATGGAAAGGACCGAGACCTTAATCTCCACCTCAGTAGGCATAGCCGACAAAAAATCATTATCTAAGTTTCTCACTGAATGTGGAATCACTTCCCAGAAAGCCTCTAATTCAGTTGTAGTTGGGTTACACCCACGCTCTAGATTTTACCCTTCTAAGAGATTTCCAATGTGGTCCACAACCAAGCGTCCAACAACCCCCACATCCGACATATAGACCCCATTGACCATATGCAGGTTGAGCTTTGAACTGCTCCTTTCTTTCAGAAAAGTATGAAAAATACATTTTTTCGGTCCCCTTCTTTAAGCCATCTGACATGAGATCAAGATTTGTAGTCTTTTTTCAATTTCTAGCAGTTTTTTTCACAAGAAAAGTGTGTTTATCGCAGAGAATGAGGAACTTTCCCTCATCCCAGTCAGTTTGGAGCTCTTCCTCAAGCCTTCCAATATCCACCTGGATTCTTTCCACTTCTGACCCGTCAATGGGTTTATGTGCAATACATTCTAGAAGATCCTTTCTAAGCCATTTGAGACGATTAGAAAGACCCTGCCATGCCTGTCTCCCCTCCACGCCTTCCCATGAGCGTCTGACCGTCAATATGAAGTCACCCTCCTGATGCCAGTTGCTGGAGTAATGGAATGCCTTGCGATCTGACAGATGCCTATGGAGCTCTACAAGAAGTGGAGAATGATCGGATAGAGCTCGAGGAAGATGGGTGACGGTCGTCTTCCCAAAGAGTCAAGGCCTTGGAAGTTCGTGAAGCATCTGTCAAGCCGACACCATATTCGACAGGCTCCCCTACGGTTGTTGCACCAGGTAAAGCATTTACCTTTGAAGCAAATGTCAAAATGACCCACCGAAGATATAAAATCACTGAAGTCTTGCATTCCAATATTGAGACCAGAGGAACCCACTTTTTTCTCCGAACGATTGGTGATCGCATTGAAGTCCCCTCCCATGAACCATGGAAAGGAGTTCTGCTAGAATGAACCCAGAAAGCACCACAGTTCCATCCTTTTAGAACTATAATTACTAGATTAGATAATGGAGAACAGTAACTCATCACCTATAAAGGAAATTTTAGTATTGATACACTAATCCATGAGACTAACAAGTTCCACATTTAACGGATGTTTCCAGAAAATCCAGATAGAAGAATTCACAGGGAAACCATGAATGCATGAAGAGAACCCCATATTTCGTGAAACCTGAAGAATTTTAGCTGCACCCTTCTTTGGGTCAAGAATAGAAACAACAGTCGCCTTTATCTTACGATATTCTGAAGCAAGGATGGAACTATTTGCGGGAGCCCCCATCCCTCTCGCATTCCAAAGAATCAGTGATACCATCAAAGCTTACCACTCTTGGTCTTAAAACCAGCAGCTCCAAAAGGGAAAAAAGAGACGGCCAAACCAGCCTCCTTAGATTTAGAACGTGTAACTCGACCAGGGAGCCTCTCAACCATGGAGCCAAACTTGGAGGGGGGAGTCTTCGTCTTGACCCCTTCTGAGTCTTCAAGGAGAGAAAGTCATTCCGAAGGAGAGGGCGTCAGAAAGAGCCCATCGGACTCCCCATTAAAAAGAGAAATCAGAAGAAAACGCTGAGGGGACCCCTGAGAAGCCTCCATCTATTTCAAAACACCCTCTGGAAACGATTCCCTTTGAGTCGACCCACATGAGGGTGGGGATCGGTTTAGAAGTAGAGAGCGCTGGATGAAATCCGGGGAAAGTTGTGAGGAGATTTGAAATGGAGGGGGCGTCATTGGAAAAAATTATGGAGGGAGCTAGAGAGAAAAGACCCAAGAATCACAACCCCCAGAATCTCTAAAAGTATCCAGAATTGGGATACCCATGTCAGAGTCCCCATAGACCGTAGGCGATAGAGAAATCAGATCTTTTTTAGGGTAATCGGACCTGATAGGTGCTGAGGGGGACAAACCGGCCGCCTCCAGGTCTAACAAGAGGTGGTGGGGACCACCATTAGAATTTGAAACATTCTCCGCAATGGTCGAGAGCTTTGGTGATGCTAACGCCGATGTAGGATCTTTAATTTTGGATCGTTGTAGCAAGAAACGAGGGTGAAACAATCATCCATTAATAGGCCACATATAATGAAGATCGCATGGGGAAACAAGTGAAAGAAAATCACATGGAACGAACTTGAGGAATGAACCTCGACCATTTTTCATTCCAGCCTTGATCCATTCCCATAATAAATGATCAACAAGATAAATCAAATAATAATCATCAACCCCAAAAATCCCAGCAATCAAAACCCATCCTGCAAGAATGATCAATTCACGGGTCAACCTGTTCATTGGTTGATCCATGTTCATCATTGATTCTAAGAATGAGGAAAGAAATATTTAAACAGCACACCCTACTTAGGAATCAGATCGCTCATTGAAGAAGATCGGTCATTTCTTCATCACCATTGGAGAGATCCGTCAAGAAAAAAATCATTCGATCTCCAATCTAATTCCCATCATCATTTTTCACTAAGGGAATTCTACAGGTACCTATCCAGATCCTCCAGGTAATTCCAGAGTTATGAGTCAAACCATGGATCCTGGCCTTTAGGTTTATTTATTAATAAACCACTATTTCATCACTGCATCAAATAAGCATAAGGAATAAAATAAATTATTAATTTATTTTATTCATTAAAATGTCTGAAAACTACTTTTCATAATCGACCCTTGTCGGCTAATGTTATGCCTCTATTTGGGTAAAAAAGCTTCTATGAACATAATGGTTCCCTTATATATCTGATTCAAAAACCCATTTAGAAGTTATTATACTTTTTCATGAAAATTGTGTATAGGTTCTATTTAATATATTTTAAACATTTATTCTGGGCATGCTGGGTCTCGGAATCTTACGCAGTCTTAGTGCATGGTGTCAAATTAATTCAATATAATATTTAAAAATAATACACAGAAAATATGGGATAATACATTCTCCTCACCTTGGGGCTTTACATCCCCAAAAATCTAAAAACAATGGATATACCAAAAGATGTGGGTACTGTGCACAAATCTGATTCTCCCGCTCCCATGTGTTCTTCTAGAGATTCTCATGCTACCACCGGAATGCACCAAGGGAATTATCACCCACAAAGGATCCTCTCATTTCGATCTTTGATCTCTAGTGGGTACTCAACAAAAGTCCCTCCATCATCAATGTACAGTTTACCCCAGTCGATTATGTGTGATGGATCATGCACGTAAATCCTCAACTACGAAACATCGAAGACATCATGAATGCGGTCCAATAATGGGGGTAGAGTCAAGTGGTATGCCACTTTTCCATATCTACATAGTATCTGAAATGAGCCAATAAGCCTCAGAGATATCTTTCTTCCCCATCCAAATCTCTTCAATCCCCGTCGAGCTGAAACTTGAAGGAAAACATGGTATTCTTCCTTGAAATCCAAAGGTATTCACCGTCTATCTGTATAAGACTTCTGAAATCTTTGTGCAGTCTTCATCCACTCTTGGATGATCTTCAACATTTATGTAGTAACTCACACCTACTCTGGACCAATGAGTACTGACTCTCCAAGGTCAGTCCAGCAAAGGGGTGACCGACAGGGTTGCCCGTATAAGGCCTCGAATGGTGCCATACCAATGATGGAATGGTAGTTGTTATTATATGTAAACTCCACCAGATGTAGGCGATCCTTCCAACTAAGAATGAAGTCCAACATGAAAGGCCACAACATGTCCTCCAAGACCTGAATGGTCTGCTTTGTTTGGTCATTTTTCTGGGGATGAAATGTCATGATCAATCATTACTAAGTCCCAAAAACCTGAGACAATACCTTCCCCAACCGGGATGTAAAACAAGAATCATGATCAAAAACTATCGTCGATGGTACTCCATTGAGGCAAACTATATCCTTTACATAGGGGCATAACAAGCCCTCTAATGAACTCTTCTCCTAGATAGCTAAGATGTGGGCCGAATTGGTGATTCATTCGATGATCACCTAGATGACATTGTGTCCCCTAGACATACTTGGTAATCCTTTCACGAATTATATTGATATCCCATCCCACTTCCATTCCTGTACCTCAAGGGTTTGATCTAAACCCGCTAGAACCTGGTGCTCAGCCTTTAACTGCTGGCACGCAAGGCATCGAGAAACAAACTCGGTCACTGCCTTCTTCATCCCTATCCACAAAAACTGACATCGGAGGTCCTGGTACATCTTTTCCAATCCAGGATGTACCACCAAAGTGGGATTATGAAAATCCCACAGAACCTCCTCCTGTAACACCACTGGTATAACTGTGCATCCTTTTAAATGGACATGATACCCCCCACCTTGTGAATATCCATCACGTACATGTCCTTCGGATATCTTAGCACGTAGGGTCTCACAATCGGTGTCCCCAAGTTGTGCCTCCCTAACTCATTGTAATAGTGGAGGGGTGACAACTATGTACTGAAGGTATGCTGCTCTATCTCCATCAACTAAGGATAACTGTAATGAGTCCAACTACTCTAATGCCTTGTTCATAAATTGTGAACTAGATCTCATGCTGAGAGCATATGACACCAAGTTCCCCTTCCCAAGAGTATAGATAATACCAAAGTCATAGTCCTAGAGGAACTCTATCCATTACCTCTATCTAAAGTTCAGATCCTTCTAAGAGAATATATACTTGATAATCTTGTGGTTGAACTAGACGATAAACCACTCGCCCATCAGGTAGTGTTGCCACATCTTCAATGCAAAGACTACCTCTGCCAACTCAAGATCGTAGATCATGTAGTTATTATCAAGTGGTCTCAAATTGCATGAACCATATGAAATCATTGCATTCCTATACATCAAGACACAACCAAGTCTGATCCCTAATGCATCGTAGAACACTACATACTCAACACCCTCCTCTAACAATATCAAGACCATAGATCTTGTCAAACTCTGCCTCAACCATTGGAAAGTATGCTGGCACTTCTTTGTCCACATGAAAGGCTGCCCTTTTTGATTCAATGATATCATAGGTGATGATATCCTATAGAAATAAATTATGAATCTCCAATAATATCATGCTAGCCTAAGGAATATTCGCACCTCCATCACACTACTAGGTGGCTCCCATTCTAACACTCCCTCCAACTTGGCTGGGTCCACTGCCACTCCATCTGCTTAGATAACATGTCCAAGAAAGTGGACTGCTTGAATATAGAATTGGCACTACATGAATTTCAAATAAATATTGTGCTCTTGAATTATGTCCAAAACCATCCTTATGTGTCTTTCATTCTCCTCCTTGGACGCCGAGTACACAAGGATATTGTCAATCAATACTACCATGAATAGGTATAAGTAAGGCTGAATGATCCAGTTCATGAGTCCCATGAACACTACAGGGAAATTCTTCATGCCAAATGGAATCACCAAGTACTCATAGTGATTGTAGTGGCATCTAAAATCCATCTTCGGTATATCCTCATCCTGTAACCGCAACTGGTGATAGTCTGATCAAAGGTCAACCTTTGAGCACCATCGTGCCCCTCTTAACTGATCTAAGAGGTCATCGATCCTCGATATTGGATACTTGTTCTTCAAAGTCTCATGGTTCAAGTGTAGGTATTCCACACACAACATAAAGCTCTCATCTACCTTTTTGGAAAACAAAACCGGGGCCACAAAAGGTGAAACACTAGGTATTATTAAGCCCTTCATCAGTAATTCCTCCAACTACACCCTCAACTCGTGAAGCTCTATAGGTGTTATCCAATATTCTGGTGCTGATTTCAGTTCCATCCCAGGGTGTAATTAAATGCATAATTTTATCTCTTAGTGGGGAGGTAAACCTGGAACATCTTCTGTAAAGATATCCTTGTACTCTGCCACTACTACGGGGAACTGAAAACTCATAATGTATGCTGCTCTGAGGGTTAGGCTAGCCAAATCATGAGTAATTGATTTCAACCTTCTATTCATGAGTCCATCCTATGCTTTCTGGGTTTCCCTTTCTCCAATAAAGTAAAACCTTGTTCCATCACTGCGGACACACCACACCCTTCGCCTAAAACAGCCTATCTGGGCATAGACTGAAGATAACCAATCCATACAAAGAATGATTTCGTAAGGCCTCAACACTGACACCGAGAGGTTCCAACCGAAACTCTCAATTCCGAGGATAAAGTTACACTATCATCATAGGTGTGTGATCATTGAGTATCCTCTTGTATGTTTCTCTAAGCATAAGGGTCGAGTCAACAGTTCTACCAGAATCTCAATGTCTCATACAAGGTATGCGGTAAGAATGGAATGACTGGAACCTATGTCTATCAGTATAGAAGATAGGGTAAAAACTACATAGATCGTACCTAGAATCATCCCTGGAGTCCCTATGTCATATGCCTTGACCGTATACAGTTGTCCCAACCCATGTCCTCCAGCTCCATGAGCCTGGTGTGGACCTCCTAGGGGTGGTGGTGGTAATATGTCAAAACACCTGCCACCTCTTGCAGCTCTCCCTGCTCCTTTAACACATCCACCACCTAGTGGATATTCTTGCTAATATTGTTGCCTCTACCTCAGTGGTCCATCCACCGCCTCCCTGTCAGCAGCTCTCCGGTTTGGACAATCTCGAGCGATATGTCCTTTGCCGTCACATGGTTAACATCACCTCTCCCTATGATGATTGGATCCATCCTGAGATCCATGGACCACAGATCTGCTATCCCGGGACATCCTGAAATGTCTCTCATTTCTATATCCCTAAGTCTGACATTGCCTTACTACTTCCAAGTTCTCTTCACCTGCCTTCCTATTTCTAACTGTCACTAGCTATATCAGATTAGCTAAGAACCTTTTGACCACCAAAGATCACTGAATCACTACAACATAATTCAGAATTAATAGAGGCATAAAAATGGCTCATATGTCTCTATATTGACCTTTATCAATGGTGTGAGCCCTTACTCTGACCATATTCATTGAGTACTTAGAAAGGTTAGTGAACCTCGATGAATAGTCAACCACCGTCAAGCTACCCTGCTATAGCTGAAGAAGCTCCTATATATGAACTTCTCTTAGAATAATCGATGAGAACTCCTCTTTTAATAGATTCTGAATCTGTGTCCATGAAAGAGTCACCTCGTTGTGATTCTATGTGGACAAACACCACCATCACCCTACCGAACCCTGAAGAAGCCTCGCTGCCACGATCACCATATGGTATGTTGGTGTCCTAACTAGACAGAAACTCTAGTCACCGCCTAAAACCAATCCTCAGTTGCCTGAGGGTTAGGATCACCTAAGAACATGAGGTGTCTCTATCTTTGAAACTCATAGAGCGCACTCATCCTGTGCTCCTCATATTCTAGTACTGTAGGTACCACATGATGCTCCACTGGTGGTGGTATAGTTGGTGCACCACCTAGAGACAACATCTAACTATTTATCCCCTATATCAAAGGCTCATCACTAAGAGGGTCATCTTCATGATCAAGCTACTGAATCTTAGATGGTATTCATCACAGAGTCATACTATAAGAAAACAAGATGTACCACGATCAATGAGTATATTTGGAGAGCTGGCTCAAGAAGGTCATGGAAACCACAACCCAATACTATATGATTCATGTAACACTATTGTTTCCCTACACCAGTGTTCTCATGTATCAAGTTGAAAATAAGGATATTAGAGTCCTTGTGTATTGATACATCAGTCTCTTGCACCAATACTGGAGTCACTGGCCTAAATTCCGAACTCAAAACACTTAACACGGTTTCCCCAAACCAATATTAGAGACTCATAGTTCTACGGTAGAACCGAACACCTCTAATACCACTATTTCACAACCCATCCTAGTAAGGCCCATGCCTTTACTCACCAAGACCACCTCAAATAGCCTAGGGGTTTTTGACTAGCACTGAGTAGGCATATCACTAACATGAGAGGCATTGCCTGTGTACTAGTATGCACACACACATCTCCAATCCCAAAAATGTTGAAATGTAAAAACTAGTAAGAAACAAATGCATTCATACCATTATCCCAACCAATATAGTATGATAGGAAGTAAAGTGAAATAAAGTAAACTAGGAAAGAATACAATCCCACCAAAAGAAAGAGTCTATAAACCACAAAGTCCAACCTATAAATAAAATAGGAACTGGGAATGCTACTCGAAGACTTAAGAACACCACATACTACCTGAACTCACAAATCTCTTTCCAGTCCTAGTCCACCCTGAAATCCATCAAAAGGTTTCTCGTCTTTACAAGACACAACATGTGCATGAAAATACCATGTAGGGGTGAGTATAAAAATACTCCGTAGGACACCCCGAAACTACAAATATAGACACAAAGTAAAGGTACCACCAACTCTACAAAAGTATATTTATCTATCACATATAACCAAAATACCTAGATATACTCAATCCATGACATGAAGTCTAGAGGTAGGTCACAACTACACTATTCCAACACTAGGGACTCAGTCTGAAGATTCTATGAAGCACTCATCTATGAGAACACACTCCTGAGTATGATAACACTGATGACGTCCGTCCGATAAGTATTGTTCATTGAGAACCATCATGATATATATATGCTGATAGATCTGAAGATAGATACGATACACATATGAAGATCACTGGTAGGGCCATGGGGTGATACCAACAACTCCATCTAGATTAAACTTCTATGTAGATGATCGATCCCTGGCGATGTTGGTCATGCCAATATAAAGGACTCTACCTAGGTCACAAAGAATGAATAGAGGAACCTTCATCGGGCCTCTCAGGGGGATTCCAACAACTATATTTGGGAAGTCTATCTGAAGGGATCATACTTCTATGAGTAAGAAACGATACCCAACAACCTTCAAGGAAGAAATAATGGGAACAAACCCTAATAAAAATTGTCCAAGATGCAGTGGAAATGATAATCAAGACATGTAGAAAGGTATACATGACATTTAGTAGGGTCACACATCATGTCCCTTGACCCCGAGTACTGCCCGTGTACAATGGACCATGTCGTTAGAATATGTCGTGTTAAATATTGGTACACACTGTTTATAATGGTCACATTCAATTTCATTCCTATAGGTTTTGGGTGCATCAAAAACATGGATGGAGTGGTTCCAAACTTTTATTTTTTCTATTTTCAATGATTAATTCAATATAAAGCGACGATGAATGCCTTGATCAACATATTTGAATAAAAAAAGGGTTATTAATCTGAAACCAAGAGAGTGGAGATCAACACATGTTGTTTATAATTAATTTAATTAAATAAAAATTACCTCCATGGTTATTATTTCTTTGTTGATGCATTCAACAACAAATATTCAGTGATCCCTCATTTCGTTGTAGATTTCAAATGTAGGATTCCTCTAGTGGTGATCTAAACATGATCCATGAATCTTCAGATGTCACCAAAAGAGTCTCTGGGTGATAGCACAAAATATCCTTGTGCTTGTGATGTCTACTTTTGATCATCTTGAGAACCACTTCTAAAGTGTTCTCCTTGATCTAGTGGAGGAGGATCTCTCTCTTTCTTAAGACCATTCTTAGAGAGGGATGAACTCTCTAGGCCTAAGATCTTTTTTATCCAATCTATTGTGCACAAAGATTTTCTTAGTTAGCCCTTGGTGAATGATAGAATAATATAACCAGATATTTATTTCACTAGGGTAATAATAAAATAATTTCAATATGTTCTTTTAATTATTCCATTAATCATAGTGAAACCCCCATGTCAAATAATAACAGTAATATTATTATTTCCTAACATGCACTTAACTTGAAAGTTATAATTAAATATTATTTAATCAAATAATATTTAATATTATTATTTATCACTGGACCCTTGAACTTGGTCTTCCAATCCTTCTTAATATTTATTAAATATTCTTCCCACAATATATTCTCTCGAATAACTAGTGATGGAATAAATGCAATCAGGCATATATGAATAATTATTAAATCACCATCAAGATTAATATTTATTGAGGATGTTAAATAATGAATTATTTAACTGTGATTATAGCTACACTTAGTTTGTGACCCTCTAGGCCTCTTTCTTAGTGGCATTAGGTTGAGCATCCTAAAGTCCAAGGTTAGCATCTAGAAACACACCAAGACACTCATAGGGAAATAAGTTAATGTCGCAATGACATGTCACCTCATACAAACATTTAACGTGTAATATAATCCCTTTATCAAAATATCTCTAATCGAGTAGGTTTCAAGCTAGGTCCATCAAACTATATTCTCGATATCTCTTTATTTGACTTTCCAAAAATAGAAATTTCCTATAGAACACCATGGCCATGGATTTATTTAGGCTGTATCATTTCCATCAAAGGGACTAAGATATTAACTTCCGTTAGTGAACAGAAGGGATAAATACTTTCTCTAATTATTCATTAATGCAATATTACTCATGACACACCCAACATATCCTACGTCACTGTGAACATTTGTCATCAATGTTTTCATCAATACATCAAAGTACACAAATCATAATATCCATTAATAATAATCTTAAAGTCTAAGGACCGATACACACGTTTGTAGATAGTAACATCCCATAACACTTATAAATGTAGATTTCCTACTGTCTGGTCTCATTATCATAATATCCTACTTGATATAACCAAGGGAATACACCATGAGAAGGTGCCTCAAAGTCCTATGAGTCTCCACCCCTGATATCCTATATCATTTGTGTCCCTAAAATGAAATCATTTAGTAATAGAACATATATCTAATAATATTTTCATTGAACTTATGGGTTCTAATCATAGAGGGGAACAATTATGACCTTTTAGTGAAATGAATACTATTGGGACATTATCACATAAAATTTTACACAAGAGAAAACTCACAACGTGGTAAGGAATTTATTGATATTCAAAAACCATGAATATAAGTTATCACAAAGTACATAGAATTTGGTTCTAGGGCCCCAAATATAATAGACTCCCACTTGAACTAGAGCCAACTGCTAAAAACCATCCGTTCGCTAACTCTCACATGATACTCATACTTCTGCTGAGACATGCCTTTAGTCAATAAATCTTACACATTCTCTTCCATGGATACTCTACTCACTTCAACTTCACCAATATAATCAAAATATATAAAAATGCGATACTTTCAGAGTACGTGCATTTTCTATTGATGTGACCTTGGCTCTTTTTCAAGATCCACCATGGAAGTATTATCACAATATAATGTGATAGGGTCTTTACTACTGGGTAACACATCAAGCTCCTAGAAATTGTTTTGAATATAAAAATCTTCCTTGGATACATCAAAAGCTGCTATATTCTTGGAATCCGTTGTAGAATCAGCGAAAACTAGCTGCTTTGAACTCCCCCATCTCACAAATCCTCCATTGATATAGAAAAAATATACAGATTATGACTTCAAATCATTCTGATCTGTTTGAAAAATAGCATCAGTATACCCTATGATGAAAAGTTCATCATCTCCTCCATACACCAAGAATATATCCTTAGTTCTTATCAGATACATAAGGATAGTCTTAACAGAATTCCAATATTGTTCTCTTGGATCTTCTTGATATATAATTATCATGCTCAATGAATAGAAAACATCAAGTCTGGTACATAATATGGAATACATGATTGATCCTATCATTGAAGATTATGTGATCTTACTCACTCAATCTTTCTTCTATTGTGTTTGGGGACACATTTTCTTAGAAAGATGTAAACCATGTGACATTAGAACCAATCTCCTCTTGGATTGTTCCATTCTAAATATATTTAGTATCTAGTCAATATATGTACTTTGGATTAGTCCAAGAAGCCTCTTGGATCTATCATTAATGATCTTGATCCCTAGAATGTAGGCTACTTTGCATAAGTCTTTCATGGAGAAGCACTTGTTCAACTAGTCCTTAACTGACTGTAAGACTGGTATGTAATTTCTAATAAGTAATATGTTATCAACATATACTGCTAGGATAATGACCAAATTCCCAATAAACCTTTTGTAAACACACGGATCACATTCATTTTTAATGAAACCAAATTCTCTTATGGATTTATCGAATTGAATGTTCCATGACCTGGATCCTTGCTTCAATCCATAAATGGATATATGCAACATGAAAACCCTTTTGGCATCACCTGGTGTCATAAAAGGATAATGGAAGATCTGAATGACTCATCATTGACCTTACCATGTTCAAAAAGTTATGGTTCCTCCTTTCACTAACACCATTTAACTGTGGTGTATAAGGTGTAGTGAGTTGAGATAGATTCCCAAAATCCCATAGAATGTCAATGAACTCTTATTTAAGATTTCTCCACCTCGATATGATCGAAGCTTCTTTATCTTGTTACCAAATTGATTCTCTACTTAATTATTTAATTAATTGAATTTATCAAAGGACTCGAACTTATACCTCATCAAGTAAATATAGACATATCTACTCAAATCAACAGTAAAAGTTATGAAGTAACAATATCCACCTCTATCTTCTTCTAGAAATGGTTAACACACATCCGTGTGTACTGATCCTAGAAGATCTGTGGACCTTTCACCCTATCCACCAAATGTTGTTTTGTTCATTTTCCCTTATAAACAAGCATGGCATATATCAAGTTGTTTTAGCTAAGAATAGTCTAAATATCTATTTTGATAGAGCTTTGTCAAACTCTTATCATTTACATGACCAAGACGGTGATTCCACAACTGGGTGTTATATGATCCGTGTGAACATGATTCATTATCAATTTCCAACACTTGTTTTTGGTAATTTAATACACAATGACATTTATTTAAATGTTCCATACCATAACATATGTTTTCCTTATAAAAGAAAAAAAATTATTTCCGAACTTGAAAATAAACGAATATGTATCTAAAATTGATTCAGAAATTATGTTTTTGGTAACAGTAGGTACAAATAAATAATCATGAAAAAAAATAATTCCCATTATCAACGAAAGGTGGTAGTCACCCAAGGTAAGAGAATCCATCTTTTCACTATTGGCAGATCGCATATCCACCTCTCCTCTGGAAATTTTCTGAAATTTACTTGGTTCCTACATTTGAATACAGATGTGAGCACCTGAATCTATATCTAATACACAATGTGTATAAATGGAAAGATTTCACTCGATAATGAATCCACCTTTGGCTTCCCCTTACCTCTGAGTTCAGTTCCTCTTTTTGTGGTTTAACTTTCCACATGAAAAACATAAAACCTCCTTTTCCTTACCCTACCTTTGGATCATCTTCTTCTTGGTCATATGGTGTTCGGGGTTTTTAGACTATTTATAATTATTAGGCCCCTTTTCCTTGTCCTTCCTCTTCCTATTTACTATAAGGACTGTGGGGTTTTCATGCCCCATGCCCTTATCCACTTGGAGAATCAAGTTCATAAGTTCTGATAGACTCTTATCATTATTTCTCATATTATAATTCACAGTAAAACTAGAGAATGTCTTGGGAAGTGATGAAAGTATGTGATCTATATGAAAATCATCTGGGAATTTAATCCCTAAGATGTCTATGTGCTCAATGTAGCATACAAGCATGACTACATGAGGCCCAACTGGTACAGACTCTCCAAGATTAGTTGTGAAAAAAGCATTATAGATCTCATACCTCTTTTGTCTCACCTTCTATTGATAGAGATACTGAAGGTGAGACATCATGCTATAAGAACCCATTTCCTCATGTTACTTAAAGAACTCATTGGACATGGATGATAGCATAAATCACTAAAAATATATATCATCATTCATATGTTTCTCATATAAAGAGAGATCTTCATCACTCACCCCATTTCCAAGCACAACTGGTAACAGTTCTTCTAGCATATACAGTTTTCTTTCATGGAAAAGGATGACATGTAGGCACATTTTCCACTCCTAGAAATTTGTTCGGGTGGGAAGGTTTTCCTTATAGAGTATGGATCACAATGATATGTTTGGTGTCATTTTTTTATTCTATTTTTAAAAATAATATTATCATAATTTTAGTACTTTATCTGATAAAATTTAGACAAATAAATAAATATTATATTTATTAGTATCCCATTATTTTATCAAAACCCAATAGACCTCACCATTGGCTTTAGAATATCATGTTTCTTGGACATTCAAGTGACAATGTTCTATATTCCTCTTCTCATTATCCCAACTTTGGTTGGTCAAGCAACATGAAAGGTTTTAGAATGGTATTCCAAATTCCAACTACATTAACTCATAATTATTTGATTCATTGAGTAGAATACCCAATCCTGAAATCCATTAATTTCATTTCCTCAACTTTTCCCTCTCAGTTACACCATGTCCTACTTTGGCAGTCAACCCTTAATGTGAACCAAGTCAAGTCAACACCAAAACTCATTTTAGAATTCCCCAATAATTGAAAGCACCCCAACTTTGGTTGGTCTAGAACTTTTAACTATGGTTTGATTTAAAATGAAATAATGGAAGGATATACCACCTTAATATTTTATTGATGGATTTAATCCTTTATGTGTAAATTTATAATTATTATATTTATCACCTAATTTTTAATATTAAGTGATATTACTTAAGTGATTATCCATGTATTTAGATAATATTTACACATAAGCCAGTTTATTTTAGTTCTATATTGCATGCTTGTTAATTCATTAATTATGTGGTCATGAAAAAACAACCATAATGAAATAACCATGAAACTAATAGAAATAAAATAAAGGGTATGATCATGAGCTTGTTCTAATGGTTAGTATATCTAGAGGTTAATAAACTGACTGCTGAACTAGGGTAAAAACACCTTGAACCAATTAGGTTCATGTTTACATATTTCCACCTATCCACATTTGTATCTTTCTTGGATTGGTTTCACCTCAACTCTAAACTTGAACCGCCTCCACTAGCTTGGGAGTTCCATCCATTACATGTGCTTTTACTCACATACAGGTGAGGGGTAAAGGGGGGGTTTACATAAAATAAACCATGGGAATACAGACCCTATATATTAATGAGGAGAGAAGGCACGCAGTCCAACAATTTAATTTAAAAATAAATTAAAATGAAACCAATCACATAAAAAGGTCTGGTCTAGCTCATGATCATCCACTATCATACAAAAAATTACGTATTTAATAAAACTAGCATTCAATTCTTAATCATTCTTATTTAAGATAAATCGAAATCGAATCGAGTAATTATTATCGTTAATTAATCAATTCTTTTATCTTAAACCTTATATGAATTTCATTAATATTCTCATCATTTATAATTTAAAAAAAACTAAAATTCATTTAAAATTAACCTTGTATATAAATGTACCTTGGAGGTAACCTGTGAATACTCGTCCAAATCTACCAAAAATGTACTATACTTGTATACACTTTATTCTTTGTGACATATAGCATGTACAACTTATCATGTACTTTTATGACATGTACATCATGGATGATTACATAAATCACATTATTTTTTAGTAACATGTCATACATTAATGCACATAGAATAATAATTGTAATACAAATCATATATGACATGGATATCTTGAACATTACACAAATATTAATTAAAAATTTAAATATTTATGTATATTAAAACCTATAACATGGAATGTCCTATCTTTAAAACCACACATAAGTACATGTCTAAAGATTTATGTAGTAAAATAAATAAATTTTAAATCTGCATAATCTATTAAAAGTATAGGGTGTGTAGATCTGATCTACATGGCGTGCACACCCTTCACCATATATCTGATGTACATTATTAAGGAGTCAGCATGTGAGGTTTACATCAGAAATAATGGAGTACATAACATATCTAATGGGCCACACACTATGTTGAATATGTGTTACACAGTCACTAGGCGGGTAGGTTGTGTATGTAATTCACAGCCCGACCATGACCCGAAGGGACTACACGTCGTGTCCAGCGGTCCACACAGTGTGTAGTATGGATGATTGTCCGCCAGCTGATCCTGGTCAAAATACGGTGAATTAATGTTGTAATTAATTCTATAATCAATAAAAAAATATCAAATTGATTATCGAACCAATCATGATGCATTGAACATGACTACACAGTGTGTAATACTGATTACACGACGTGTAGTTTGGTGTTGTATGACCATGATCCTTGGAACTTCTAGGTGAGATCCTTGATTTTATTTTAATCATAAAATTAATCATTTCTATTAGATATATGATAAATAATAGAGAAATAAATAGATCTCATTATTCATATTTAAATAATTATTAAACATGAATTAAAAAACTAAATTATGAATTCATAAATCACCAATGAAACTAAATAATTATAAAAAACGATGTGCCCCCTCTGATACCACTTGTAGGTTTCAGGCACAACGGAAGTGAAGATGGAGAGTTGCCCAACATTTATTTTTTCCATTATTAATGATTAATCTGAGATCAAGAGACAATGAATGCCATGATCAGTGGATTATAATCAAATAACAAGCAAGGGTTATTAATCCGGAACAAAGATAGAGGATATCAACACATGTTGTTTATAATTAATTTAATTAAATAAGAATTACCTCTAAGGTTATTCTGTATTTATTGATGTGTTCAGCCATATATCTACAGTAATCCACCATTGCATTGTAGAATCCAATTGTAGGATTACTCAAGCAGTGATCCACATGTGCTCCATGAATCTCCAGATGTTACCGAAGGAGTCTCAAGGTGCTAGCACAGAAGATCTATGCGCTTGTGATGTCCATATTCGATCGCCTTGAGAATTTCTTCCAAATCATTCCCCTTGATCTATTGTATGATAATCTCTCTCATTCTTGAGATAATTCTTGGAAAGTGGTGAACTTTCTAGGCTTGAGATATTTTTCTCTAATCTGTTGTGCATAATGATTTTCTTGGCTGACCCTTGGATAATTAGAGAATAATATTACCGAGCTTTTATTTCACTAGGGTAATAATAAAATATTTTTCACAAGTGACTTTAATTATTTCATTAATCCTAGAGAAACCCCCATGTCAAATAATAAAAACAATATCGTTATTTCATGACATGTACCCAACTTGTGAGTTATAATTAAATATTATTTCATCAAATAATATTCAATATTATTATTTCTCAATGGACCCTTAAACTCAATCCTCCAATTCTCCTTAATATTTATTAATTATTTCATCCACAATATATTCTCTCGAATAACTAGTGAAATAATAAATGTTATATGGTATACATGAATAATTATTAAATCACAACTGAGGTTAATATTTATTCAACTTGTTAAATAATAAATTATTTAACTGAGATTCTGGATACACTTAGTGTGTGACCCTCTAGGCCTCTTTCTTAGTTTCATTAGGTAGATTAGACTAAAGTACAAGGTTAGAATCTAGAAACATGCAAGACACCCATAAAGAAATAAGTTAATTCCACAACGACATGTCACCTCAGATGAACGTTTACTATGTAATACAATACCTTTATCACAATATCTCTAATCGAGTAGGTTGCATGACAATTCCATCAACCTATATGATTGATATATCTTTCTTTGAATTTATAGAAATAGAACTTGCTATAGAAAACTTTGAACATGGATTTATTTATTCCATATCATTTACATCAAAGGGCCATATAACCAACTCTTCCATCTGGGGTCCCCTCATGTACTCTAGTTGTGTGTTGGTACATGTTGCCAAATCGTGTATCTCTTCATGTGTACCAGTACATGGGGTAGTCCGTGTTTCTGGTATGGGTTTGATCAAGTGGTGGAGTACACATTGTGTAGGCATCCTATGTACTCCACCCATGCTTGTGTTCTCCTAGAGTACACGCTGAGTGATTTATTGATAAACACACGTCGTGTAGCCCATACTACACATCGTGTGTTCTGGAACTTCCAGAACCACCCGTTCTTCTTCCGAGCACCTCAAAAAATCCTATATGCTTTGATTTCATGGTCTGTTTGACCCAAAACTCCAAATTTAAACTCACCTCAACACCCTAGAACCGAATCGGGGTGTTTTGGGCCTCCAATCGGCTTAGAAAACAACTTCAAAATCATCTGACGAAAACAGTACAAAAATCGGTAACTCCTGAATCACTTCGATTTTTTTAACATTATTGCCGACCCACCTCCACTAGGTCATCCTGACATAGGATCTTTAATTTCAGATCATTTATCCAAGAAACAAGGTCCCAATTATCATATGTTCATAGGCAATTAAGAACGAAGAACACACAAGGAAAATGAGGGAAAAAAACCACTTGTAACAAACTT
This sequence comes from Viscum album, assembly GCA_963277665.1. Taxonomy (NCBI): domain Eukaryota; kingdom Viridiplantae; phylum Streptophyta; class Magnoliopsida; order Santalales; family Viscaceae; genus Viscum; species Viscum album. Next base: position 1,391,480,176 of record OY728159.1, read on the forward strand.
AAGGAACGAACCTCGACCATTGTTTGTTTTGTCCTCAATCCATTCCCATAAGAATGATTTAAAAGCTAAATCAAATAATAATAATAAACCCCAAAAATTACCACCATCAAAACTCATCCCACAAGAATGATCAATCCACAGTTCAACATGTTTGTTGGTTGATCCATGTTCATCGTTGATTCTAAGAACGGGGAAAGAAATATTAAAAAAAAACTCCGTACTTGAGAATTAGAATTCTCATTGAAGAAGATAAGTTTCCACATCATTACTATTGGCGAGATCCATCATGAACAACTTCTATCTATCTCTGATCCAAGTTCTGTCACTGTTTTCCGCTGAGGGAATTCTCCAGGTTCCTCTCTAGAGCCTCTAGGGAATTCAAGAGTTATGAGTATAAACCTAGATCCCTTAAATTATTTTTATTTAAAAATAAACCTCTTCTACATCACTACATAGATGAAATAGAAAGAATAAAATAAATTCTTAATTTATTATATTCATTAAGATGCTTGAATAATACTTTTCCTAGTTGACCCACATTGACCGATGTTAGGCATCTCCTACAGTAAAGCTGCTACTATGAACGCAATGACGCCCTCATATTTTTGATTTAGGAACCCATTTAAAAATTATTCTATTTTTTTAGGAAAACTATGTGTGTGTTCTATTAAATATATTTAATATATTTCAAAAATTTATTCTAGGCACCCTAGGCCTCAAAATTGCACACCATCTCACCGCCTATTCTCGAATTAATTCTATATAATATTTAAAAATAATACATAGAAAATTCAAGAAATTACATTCATTCTCACAAATGTGATCAAATTGATTAATTTTATGAATGAAATACATTATAACAATTCATCCAGAAATGTTGAGGTATCTAACATGATAATACAATAGTACACGCTTGGTAAACCGATGGTACATTCCATGTACCAATGTTTAAGCACCCTAAATTAATTTAATATTAATTCAAGTCGTGTGAATTTATTAAATACAATGTGTATTTAAATAGATCGCATGTGGACCTAGCCATCCTAGAACACGGTCATCCATACTACACGCCATGTAACGTTTGTACATGATGTGTAGTCCATTAGTCAAAGACGGGCCGTGTATTTTCGTACACAACCTACATGTCTAGTGACCATATAAATCAGAGACCACAAGACATGTAGACCATGTACACAACATGTAATCCATAATTCTAAATTGAATGATTACACATTGAGTCCCTAGGTGAGTGACACAAATAGATGATTTGAAAAATATATGACGTTGTGCTGGAATGTTCATAGCATGTATTTTTACCAAATTACACAAAATTAAAAATTAATTTATCATACTTCTCAAACCATATCATTATGTGTGCTATGTGTTAATTAAGTTGATAGTACATTCAATGTGATGAGTTATATATATATATATATATATATATATATATATTTGTCTAATTAATTATCTACATAATGTTTGGAACTTCATATCTAGTATAACTCATAATACAGTTATTAATCTACATGAATTGAAACATAACACATTATGTAAATACCATGGGTTTCATGTGGTCATTAAGTTTATAGTACATGACATGAAATTACATGATAATTTGTGTATTCTATATGCCTCAGAAGTAATCAGTATAAAAATATAACACATGTTCAATAGTTTATAAGGGTACTCACAATGTTACTTGCAAGGTACATTTTTGTACATAGTAAATTTTAAATAAATTTGTTTAATTTGTTTAATGTTACGATGGATGAGAATATCAATAAAGTTCAGATGATAATTAATGTAAAATAATTGATCAATTAATGAAAATAATTAGTTGATTCGATTGTGATTTATCTTAAATAAGAATGATTTGAATTGAATGTTGTTTTATTAAATACATAATTCATTTTTGTATGTGGATGATCATGAGAATAGACCATACCTTGTATGTGATTGGTTTTTTAGTTTATTATTAAAATAAATTGATGGCCTATGTGTCATACCTCATCTTATTTTGTATGGGCCTACAAGTACATGGTTTCTTTTATGTAATGACCTAAACTAATCATTTGGTTCCTCTCACCTACATATGAGTAAAAGTATATGTAATGGATGAAGATCCTAATCTAGTTTAGATGGTTCAAGTTCAGATCTGAGGTAAGGAAAATTCATGAGAGATACATAGGTGGATAGGTTTAAAGTTGTAACATGAACCATAAAATGGTTCAGGGTGTTTTCCCCTAGGTCAATGGTTAGTTTATCATCTATTAAATAAAATAACCATTAGTGCAAGATCATGATCATACCAATTTGTTATTTTTTTCAAATTTTGCTGTTATTTCATTATGGATGTTTTTTTGTGATTGTAGGGATTAATTTATTTATGAGCATGCAAGATAGATCTAAAATGAAATGGATTATGCGTAAATTTTATCTAATACATGGTTAATAACTTAAGTAAATACACTTAATATTAAAAAGATTGTAATAAAGATAAAATAGTCAACTTATAAATAAAGATAAAATACATTAAAAATATATATTAAGCCATTAGAAATTTCCCATAATTAAGTTAAAATGGAACCACAGTTCAAATTTCTTAACCATCCAAAGTCGGGGTGCTTTAAATTATCGGGGAATTCTAACTTGAATTTTTGGGTTGAATTAACTGAGCTCACATCAAGGGTTGACTTCCAAAGAGGGACGTAGTGTAACTAAGAGGCAAAGCTTGAGTAAATCCCACTACTAGAAATACAGTATTTCCCAATAGTTTAGAACCATTGGGAAAGTCTGCAGAACCGTTGGTAAATGTTATACCAACGGTTCTGCAAACCGTAGGGAAGTAAGTCGTTGGGAAATATTTTCCCAACAATTTACAGTGAACCGTTGAGATAGGGTGGAGAAAAATTACCCTACCCCAAAGGTTCTGCCAAACCATTGGGAAAACCTTTCCCAACGGTTTACAACCGCTGGGATAGGGTGGAAAAAAATAACCCTATCCCAACGGTTCTTCCAAACCGTTGGAAAAAACCCAATGTCTCCTCTTTCCCAATGGTTTCTAAACCGTTGGGAAAAGTGTTTTACCAACGGTTCATGGAACCATTGGTAAAACATAACCCAGAGATGCTATGCCAATGGTTTCAAACCGTTGGCATAGCCTATGCTGGGCAAATTGCACAGCAGATCTACAATTTTCCCAGCAGCTCTCCAATTTTCCCACCAATTTTCCCACCAGGTCTCATTTTGTGGGTTCCCTCTCATTTTCAATCCAATTATTATACCTTCAATAAACTAACACATACATATACAATTATTGTACCTGCAATAACCAACTAACACATACATATAGAGAAAACATTCATACACATTTAACATATAATGATGGAACTATACACATCCATAATTAAATTAGAAATCATAACGTAATTATAAACATATATAATTCATTTAGAATTCAATTTAAAATTTATATGACAATTATATGTGGAATCCGGAAGTCAATTCATAATTTGATCGGTTTTTTGTATACCATATATTTTTACCTGAAATGATGTCCATTTTAAACAAAATACATACGCCTGGAGTGCTACCAGCCACACCGCACCTCGGATTGAGGTGGGGTTGACTCTTACACATCAGATATGACCCATGGATCGTTCTCCTAAAGTTTCAATGGAAACCGAATTCGTTTGGTCGGTTTTTCGTATGCTAGTTAATGTTTTTCAATTAAAATAACATCCTTTTGAAACAAAAGGCAAACACTTTGAGTGGTGTCGGCCACACTGTAAAGACCCATAAATTTCAGTGAAATGTTTTTTCTTAATTTTCTTTGGAATTTTTCAAGAACGCAGTTTCTGACGGAACCTGATTCCGAGGCCCGGTGTGCCCGGAATCATTTTCCGAAGTTTGGCTCGGGTACGTTCAGTGAACGAACGAGCGGGTTTTTCTAACTTTTGGACCGGTGCTCGGAATCAAATTTCGAGGGCACCGATGGAATCACAGTTCTGGTATTTGCTTAGAAACGCCTCTTTCGAAGTTGCGTTTTCTTGGGTGTGGTTTTTGATTTTTGGACTTTAAGTTAAGAAATAAAATAATGTGGTACGAAAAACTTTATTTTATTTCACTTAAATCCGCTTAAAGCCGCTTAAAGATGCTTAAGCTGAGTTGAAGAGGATAGGGTGAAATTCAAAATATCCTACCCTTTTGGTAGGATATTTGTGAGGTGGGTCCCGCACGAGCCCCACCATTTCTTTTTCCCTAAGTAACGCACCCGCAACCCCCCCCCCCCCCTCTTAAATAAAAGTCAACTGGGGCGTTTCCTTAAACTCTTAAACGCTCCTATTAATTGGGTGGTTTATTCGTTGAAATTAATTCTATGAATTAATGGTTCGTTACTTAGTTGTTTTACTTTTTTTGGCATGTTAATAAAATAAGACCAACGCTTGTCTTCTTGAGGATTGCTCGTTGAGGAGATTTGGAGAAGACTCCAAGGCTTGAGATCTTCATCCTCCTTCATGAAGAACGCGAAGAACGCGAAGAACACAAAGAACGCAAAGAACGCCGGCCTTCGACGAAAGGCGACGAAGAACGCCGAGCCCTCGAAGATCGACGACACGACGCCAAGTACCGCGATGCCGACGATTCTTCTCCCGCGACGTTCTACTACGACGTTCCTTCTTCCATGACAGATCTTCGATCATCCATTGAGGTAGGAGTTTGCGGTCCTTTTAATTCTTTGTGGATTATAACATCATCATGGATTTAATTTTTATAATTAAATCTGTATGTCCTTGATCCTCGGAGTTCGTCGACGCGACGCAGTATACCGCGACAACGCGACGCCCTTCCGCGACGTGACGATCATCTTCTACCGCGACGGTCAGTTCCGCGAAGAACTCATCCGACGACGACGTTGAGGTAGGGGTTTTATTTGAGAATAATATTTATCCCCATGATTGTTTCATCTAAAACAAAGAACCCAGATCAAAGTTCAATTTTAATTTTATTAAAATTGTGCCTTGTTTGTTCTTCATGTGTTGAATATTTTATTCCCGATTGTTATCACCTAACGCGGAGGGTGCGGGCCAATCAAACATGGCCCGAAAACCCTCCGCAGTTTTCCGTTGATGCGTGGATTGGAGGGCGACGACAAAACGAGCCGCAAAGATGATTTGTTGATTCCGCAGTGAAGAATGGGACCCGGGATGAGCTACGGCACAGACGGAAATGAAATCGGACCACCGGAGAAACTCTGGGGGCCCGCGGACTCCACCGGTGGTGCGGGTCGCCGGCGGCGGCGGCTAGCGGACCCGCAACTGCGCGGGTCCGGCGAGACACGGGACGCGGCCTTGCCGCGTCCGCTGACCAGGGGCAGCCCCACGCGGGGCCGCGGAGTTCACACGCGGGGGCTGCACGCCCCCCGCCGCTCGGCCGTAACCGGCCGAGCCGATCCCGGCGGCCGGGTCGGGTCAGACCCGGACCTGGGTCGGGTCGACCCAGGGGGGTCGGGCCAGGTCGGTCCGGGCCCAGACCCCCCGTTTCCGGACCTTTTCGGTCTTTTGCTCATAACTTGAACTACAGGCCTCCGAACGACACGCCGCCAGCGGCGATGCGATCCTTGGATCGAGATGGTCGTTTCGGTATATCACAATCAAGGTTTCGGAATACTTTGGGTTCAGCCGGGTTGGTTCGTACACGAAACTAACCGGGCCCTCGGAGCGGAAACGCTCATATCTTGAGCTTCGGACGTCTGATTGACGTGCCGTCGACTTTGTTGAATTCCTCTAAGTGAGACGAATCTTTTGGCTTACTCAGCCCGAGGTTTGGACGCAGGTGGAGTACGGTCAGGTTGGTTTTGCCTTAAAAACTAACCGGGCCCCTGGAACGAAAAAACCAATAACTCTCAGACCGGGCGTCCGATTGACGCGCTGTCTGCGACGTTGAGTTCTTGTTGGCGATACAGAACTTTTAGATACATCAACTATGGATTATGTGTCAGTTGATGTATCAGCCTCTCGGCTCGTGGAGAGGACACTCATGAACGAGCTTGCTGTGTGCGGAAACCATAGAGCTGGCTGCAACTGCTACTGTGACGACGACGACTGTGCAGAGATCCTCAGTGGATTCGAGGGCGACGACTACAACACTTAGCGATCCTTTGTGGTTCAGTGCTACCGATCCTATGTGGGTCCGATCCTGTGTGGGTCAGCGCTCAACAGTCTTGTGTGGGCCAGCGCCTACAAATCCTGTGTGGGTCCGATCCTGTGTGGGTCTTTGCGGGGGTTAGTTACCTATCGATCCTGTGTGGGTCAGATCCTTTGTGGGTCATTACAGGGGTTAATACCTATCGATCCTTTGTGGGTCTGACGACTTAGATGGATCAGTGATCATCTCTATCGTCATTCAAAGAAGTATACCTGTGTGAGCTGAAACCCTGTTTTACTTTCCTTTGTGGATTGTGTTGTGCTATCCTGTGTGGATTTACGTTTTGCTTTCCTTTGTGGATTGTGTTGTGCTATCCTGTGTGGATTTACGTTTTGCTTTCCTGTGTGGACTGGGTTGTACTTGAGCTCAGATTTTGGAGCTGAACGGGAATTGATGACTTAGGTATATGTATGGGCATATACCTAAGCAGTGTCGGATGTTACTTCGTGATTGTATCTTTCCTTTGTGGATTGTCCTTTGTGGATTCTGGGAGACCTTCAGGGGTCTCGGGGTCCCTACTGATTAGCTTATACTCACCTCTGCACGGGCTATGCCCGCACTACGTTGTGTTGGTTGCAGACGACGGACAACGCTGATCGTGGTGGAGGCTTACGGAGCAAGACGGCACCTGGAGGTGGACCACTGGGTGGGACGTACTCGGAGCAGTCGGCTGGACCTGAGGATCCGTGGAGGATATCTGTACCTACCCTTCAGGTTGGACTTCCAGTGGACAGCTCGACGTTGCGGCTTTACTTTTCTGTTGCTGTTTTCCCTTTCGAGTTGGACTTTACTTTCAGTTTGGGTTTGTATTCTAGCCCACTTACATCCGCACTTACTGTTGTACCAACTTTTACTTAGTGTTTACTTCTTCCACTTTCTTACTCTGTGGTGCTTGTTTACTTTACAAAGTCAATGCCTTCCCTTTTTACCGGGATTTACGCCTTGGTGCTAGTCGCCAGCCCCTGGCCTATGGAAGGTGGGCTTGGGATAGTCACGGAATGAGCCCCGAGGACGGGTCGTGACACACACTGCATCTCAGATTGAGGCGGGGTTGATTCTTACAAGTCACATATGACCCAGGAATCGTTCTCCTAAAGTTTCAACGGAAACCGAATGTGTTTGGTCGGTTGTCCGTATATACTTAAAATGTTGTCCATTTTAAACAAAAGAGAGATACTTAGAGTGATTCTGGCCACACCGTGCCTTTGATTAAGGCGGGGTTGACTCGTACACGTCACATATGACCCATGGATCATTTTGCTAAAGTATAGACACAATACGAATGCGTTTGGTCAGTTTTCCGTATGCCAGTTGATGTTTTTCACTTAAAATGACGTCCTTTTGAAACAAAAGACAGACACTTTGTGTGGTGGTAGCCACACCGCGCCTCGGATTGAGGCGGGGTTGACTCGTACACGTTACATATGACCCATTTATCGTTGTGCTAAAGTATCGACACAATTCGAATGCGTTTGGTCGGTTTTCTGTATGCCAGTTGATGTTTTTCAATTAAAATGACGTCCTTTTGAAACAAAAGCCAGACACTTTGAGTGGTTCTGGCCACACCGTGTCTCAGATTGAGGCAGGGTTGATTCTTACATGTCACATATGACCCGTGAATCATTCTCCTAAAGTTTAAACGGAAACCGAATGTGTTTGGTTGGTTTTTCGTATGTACTTAAAATGTTTTCCATTTTTTAAAAAAAGTGAGCCACTTAGTGTGATTCTGGACACACCGTGCCTATAATTAAGACTATGTTGACTCTTACACGTCATATTTGACCCATGGATCGTTTTGATAAAGTATCGACACAATCCTAATGCGTTTGGTCATTTTTCCGTATGCCATTTGATGTTTTTCACTTCAAATGACGTCCTTTTGAAACAAAAGACAGACACTTTGAGTGGTGGCGGCCACACCGTGCCTCGTATTGAGTAGGGGTTGACTCGTACCCGTCACATATGACCCATGGATCGTTGTTCTAAAGTATCGACACAATCCGAATGCGTTTGGTCGGTTTTCCGTATGCCAGTTGATGTTTTTCAATTAAAATGACGTCCTTTTGAAACAAAAGGCAGACACTTTGAGTGGTGGCGGCCACACCACGCCTCAAATTGAGTCGGGGTTGACTCGTACACATCACATATGACCCATGGATCGTTGTGATAAAGTATCGACACAATCCGAATGTGTTTGGTCGGTTTTCTGTATGCCAGTTGATGTTTTTCAATTAAAATGACGTCCTTTTGAAATAGAAGACAGACACTTTGAGTGGTGTCGGCCACACCACACCTCTAATTGAGGCGGGATTGAATCTTACACATCACATATGACCCATGGATCGTTCTCCTAAAGTGTCAATGGAAACCGAATGCATTTGGTCGGTTTTCCGTATGTACTTAAAATGTTGTCCATTTTAAACAAAAGAGAGACACATAGACTGATTCCGGCCACACCATTCCTCAGATTAAGGCGGGGTTGACTCGTACACATCAAATATGATCCATGGATCATTGTGATAAAGTATCGACACAATCCGAATGCGTTTGGTCGGTTTTCCGTATGCCAGTTGATGTTTTTTCACTTAAAATGACGTCCTTTTGAAACAAAAGGCAGACACTTTGAGTGGTGGCGGCTACACCACGCCTCGGATTGAGGCGAGGTTGACTCGTACATGTCACATATGACCCATGAATTGTTGTGCTAAAGTATCAAGACAATCCGAATGCGTTTGGTAGGTTTTCTGTATGTCAGTTGATGTTTTTCAATTAAAATGACGTCCTTTTGAAACAAAAGGCAGACACTTTGAGTGGTGTCGGCCACACCGCATCTCATATTGAGGAGGGGTTGATTCGTACAAATAACATATGACCCATGAATCATTCTCTTAAAGTTTCAATGGAAACTGAATGTGTTTGGTCAGTTTTCCGTATGTACTTAAAATGTTGTCCATTTTAAACAAAAGAGAGACACTTAGAGTGATTCTGGCCACACCATGCCTCCGATTAAGATGAGGTTGACTCGTACGCGTCACATTTGACCCATGGATCATTGTTCTAATGTATCGACACAATCCGAATGTGTTTGGTCGGTTTTCCGTATGTAAGTTGATGTTTTTCACTTCAAATGACGTCTTTCTGAAACCAAAGACAGACACTTTGAGTGGTGGTGGCCACACCACGCCTCGGATTGAGGTAGGGTTGACTTGTACATGTCACATATGACCCATGGATCGTTTTTATAAAGTATCAACACAATCCGAATGCGTTTGGTCAGTTTTCCGTATGCCAGTTGATGTTTTTCAATTAAAATGACGTCCTTTTGAAACAAAAGGCAGACACTTTTAGTGGTGGCAGCCACACCGCACCTCGGATTGAGGCGGGGTTAACTCTTACACGTCACATATGACACATGGTTCGTTGTGCTAAAGTATCAACACAATCTGAATGCGTTTGGTCAGTTTTTCGTATCCCAGTTGATGTTTTTCAATTAAAATGACGTCCTTTTGAAATAGAAGATAGACACTTTGAGTTGTGCCGACCACACCGCGCCTCGAATTGAGGTGGTGTTGACTCGTACATGTCACATATGACCCATGATCGTTCTCCTAATGTTTCAACGGAAACCGAATGCGTTTGGTTGGTTTTCCGTATGTACTTAAAATGTTGTCCATTTTAAACAAAAGAGAGCTACTTAGAGTGATTTCGGCCACACCATTCGTCTTATTAAGGCGGGGTTGACTCATACACATCACATATGACCCATAGATCATTGTGATAAAGTATCGACACAATACGAATGCGTTTGGTCACTTTTCCTTATGCCAGTTGATATTTTTCACTTAAAATGACGTCCTTTTGAAACAAAAGACAAACACTTTGAGTGGTGGCGGCCACACCGCGCCTTGGATTGAGGCGGTGTTGACTCATACACTTCACATATGACCCATGGATCATTTTTCTAAAGTATCGAGACAATCTAAATGCGTTTGGTCGGTTTTCCGTATGCCAGTTGATGTTTTTCAATTAAAATGACGTCCTTTTGAAACAAATGGCAGACACTTTGAGTGGTTCCGGCTACACCGCATCTCATATTGAGGCGGGGTTAATTCGTACACGTCACATATGACCCACAAATCGTTCTCCTAAAGTTTTAACAGAAATTGAATGTGTTTGGTCGGTTTTCCCTATGTACTTAAAATATTGTCCATTTTAAACAAAATAGAGCCACTTAGAGTGATTATGGCCACACCGTGCCTCTGATTAAGATGAGTTTGACTCGTACATGTCACATTTGACCCATGGATCATTGTGCTAAAGTATCGACACAGTCCGAATGCATTTGGTTGGTTTTCCGTATGCCAGTTGATGTTTTTCACTTCAAATGACGTCCTTTTGAAACAAAAGACAGACACTTTGAGTGGTGGCGGCCACAACGCACCTCGTATTGAGGCGGGGTTTACTTGTACATGTCACATATGACCCATGTACCGTTTTTCTAAAGTATCGACTCAATCCGAATGCATTTGGTCAGTTTTCCATATGCCAATTGATGTTTTTCAATTAAAATGACGCCCTTTTGAAATAAAAGGCAGACACTTTGAGTGGTGGTGGCCACACCACACCTCGGATTGAGGATGTGTTGACTCTTACACGTCACATATGACCCATGGATTGTTTTTCTAAAGTATCGACACAATCCAAATGCGTTTGGTCGGTTTTTTGTATGCCAGTTAATGTTTTTTCAATTAAAATGACGTACTTTTGAAACAGAAGACAGACACTTTGAGTGGTGTCGACCACACCGCACCTTGAATTGAGGTAGGTTTGACTCGTAAACGTCACATATGACCCATGGATCATTCTCCTAAAGTTTCAACAGGAACCGAATGCGTTTGGTCGGTTTCCTTATGTACTTAAAATGTTGGCCATTTTAAATAAAAGAGAGCCACTTAGAGTGATTCTGGCCACACCATGCCTCATATTAAGGCGGGGTTGACTCTTACACATCACATATGACCCATGGATCGTTTTTATAAAGTATCAACACAATCCGAATGCGTTTGGTCAGTTTTCCGTATGCAAGTTGATGTTTTTCAATTAAAATGACGTCCTTTTGAAACAAAAGACAGACACTTTGAGTGGTGGCGGTCACACTGCGCCTCGGATTGAGGCGTATTTGACTCTTACACGTCACATATGACCCATGGATTGTTGTGCTAAAGTATTGAGATAGTCCGAATGCCTTTGGTCAGTTTTCCGTATGCCTGTTGATGTTTTTCAATTAAAATAACGTCCTTTTGAAACAAAAGGCAAACACTTTGAGTGGTGCCGGCCACACCGCATCTTAGATTGAGACGGGGTTGATTCTTACACGTCACATATGACCCATGAATCGTTCTCCTAATGTTTCAATAGAAACCGAATGTGTTTGGTCGGTTTTCCGTATGTACTTAAAATGTTGTCCATTTTAGACAAAAGAGAGCCACTTAGAGTGATTTTGGACACACTGTGCCTCCGATTAAGACGGGGTTGACTCGTACACGTCAAATTTGACCCATGGATCATTGTGCTAAAGTATAGACACAATTCGAATGCGTTTGGTCGGTTTTCCGTAAGCCAGTTGATGTTTTTCACATCAAATGGCGTCCTTTTGAAACAAAAGACATACACTTTGAGTGGTGGCGGCCACACCGCGCCTCAGATTGAGGCGGTATTGACTCGTACACGTCACATATGACCCATGGATCGTTTTGATAAAGTATCGACACAATATGAATGCCTTTGGTCGGTTTTCTGTATGCCAGTTGATGTTTTTCAATGAAAATGACGTCCTTTTGAAACAAAAGGCAGACACTTTGAGTAGTGGCGGCCACACCGCACCTCAAATTGAGGCGGGGTTGACTCATACACGTCACATATGACCCATGGATCATTTTTCCAAAGTATCGGCATAATCTGAATGCGTTTGGTCGGTTTTCCGTATGCCAGTTGATGTTTTTCAATTAAAATGACGTCCTTTTGAAACAGAAGACGGACACTTTGAGTGGTGCCGGCCACACCGCACTACGAATTGAGGCAGGGTTGACTCGTACATGTCACATATGACCCATGGATTGTTGTGCTAAATTATCGACACAATCTGAATGTGTTTGGTCGCTTTTCTGTATGCCAGTTGATATTTTTCACTTAAAATGACGTCCTTTTGAAACAAAAGACAGACACTTTGAGTTGTGGCAGCCACACCGTGCCTCGGATTGAGGCGGGGTTGACTCATACATGTCACATATGACCCATGGATCATTGGTCTAAATTATCGACACAATACGAATGAGTTTGTCAGTTTTTCATATGCCAGTTGATGTTTTTCAATTAAAATGACGTCCTTTTGAAACAAAAGGCAAACACTTTGAGTGGTGGCGACCACACTGTGCCTCAGATTGAGGCGTGGTTGACTCGTACATGTCAAATATGACCCATGTATTGTTTTTCTAATGTATCGACACAATTCGAATGTGTTTGGTCAGTTTTCTGTATGCTAGTTGATGTTTTTCAATTAAAATGACGTCATTTTGAAATAGAAGACAGACACTTTGTGTGGTGTTGGACACACCATGCCTCTAATTGAGGCGTGGTTGACTCATACACGTCACATATGACCCATGGATCATTGTGCTAAGGTATCTACACAATACGAATGTGTTTGGTTGGTTTTCCGTATGACAGTTGATGTTTTTCACTTCAAATGACGTCCTTTTGAAACAAAAAGCTGACACTTTGAGTGGTGGCGGCCACACCGCACCTCGGATTGAGGTGGGGTTGACTCGTAAAAGTCACATATGGCCCATGGAACGTTTTTCTAAAGTATCAACACAATCTGAATGCATTTGGTCGGTTTTCCGTATGCCAGTTGATGTTTTTCAATTAAAATGACGTCCTTTTGAAACAAAAGGCAGACACATTGAGTGGTGCCGGCCACACTGCGTCTCAGATTGAGGCGGGGTTGATTCGTACACGTCACATATGACCCATGAATCTTCTCCTAAAGTTTCAATGGAAACCGAATGTGTTTGGTCGGTTTTCCGTATGTACTTAAAATGTTGTCCATTTTAAACAAAAGAGAGCCACTTAGAGTAATTATGGCCACACCGTGCCTCTGATTAAGATGGGGTTGACTCGTACACATCACATATAACCCATGGATTGTTTTTCTAAAGTATCGACACAATCCTAATGCATTTGGTCGGTTTTCTGTATGCCAGTTGATGTTTTTCACTTCAAATGACGTCCTTTTGAAACAAAAGACAGACACTTTGAGTGGTGGCATCCACACCGTGCCTCAGATTGAGGCGGGGTTGACTCGTACACGTCACATATGACCCATGGATCATTGTGCTAAAGTATTGACATAATTTGAATGCGTTAGGTCAGTTTTCCATATGCCAGTTGATGTTTTTCAATTAAAATGATGTCCTTTTGAAACAAAAGGAAGACACTTTGAGTAGTGGTGGCCACACTGTGCCTCAGATTGATGCAGGGTTGATTCGTACATGTCACATATGACCCATGGATCGTTCTCCTAAAGTTTAAATGGAAACCAAATGCGTTTGGTCGGTTTTACGTATGTACTTAAAATGTTGTCCATTTTATGAGAATCCTCATGTGTCTATTAGTGGAATGGTATTTACTTAAAATCTTGTGGATATTTATATAAAATATTTTTATATCATTCTTAGTATGGATTAGATTCTAGTTTATAATGCTATGAAACATTTCGGAGCTAACAATGTCATGCCCAATGAATACATCTCTTTTATAACATACCAAGAATCTATGATATTGATTAGATGTGTAAATGTGATTTACATTGATTATCATGATGAAAATAAATAAAATATATATTATAGATTTTCTAGTATTAAATGAAATCAATGAGGGTGGGGGGGGGGCTATCCGGCGGGGCTGTCCGGGGGGCTGTCTGGTGGGTGTCCGGGGGCTGTCCGGTGACCAAGGAGGAGGGTGGGGGGCTGTGCGAGGGGGTTGTCTGGGGTCCAAGGAAGAAGGTGGGGGGGCTGTCCGGGGGGCTGTCTGGGGGGCAGTCCGGGGGGCTGTCCGAGGTCTAGGGAGGAGGGGGGGCTGTGTGGGGGGATGTCCAGGGGTGTTCGGGGGGTTGTCCGGGGTCCAAGGAGGAGGGTGGGGGGGGGGCTGTTCGGGGGGCTGTTCGGGGGCTGTCCGGGGGTGTTCGGGGGGTTGTCCGGGGTCCAACGAAGAGGGTGGGGGGGGCTATCCGGGGGGCTGTCTGGGGGGTTATTCGGGGGGTTGTCCGGGGTCCAAGGAGGAGGGTGGGGGGTTGTCCGGGGGGCTGTTCGGGGGGCTGTCGGGGGCTGTCTGGGGGTGTTCGGGGGGTTGTCTGGGGTCGAAGGAAAGAGTGGGGGGGGGTTGTCTGGGGGGCTGTCCAGGGGGCTGTCCGGGGTCCAGGGAGGGAGGGGGGGCTGTCCGGAGGGCTGTTCGGGGAGCTGTCCAGGGGCTGTTCGGGGGGTTAACTGGGGTCCAAGGAAGAGGGTGGGGGGGCTGTCCGGGGGGATGCCTGGGGGGTTGTCCAGGGGGCTGTTTGGGGGGCTGTTCGGGGGGTTTTCTGGGGTCCAAGGAAGAGGGTGGGGGGGGGCTGTCCGGGGGGCTGTTTGGGGGGCTGTCCGGCGGGGCTGTCTGGGGTCCAGGGAGGAGGGTGGGGGTTGTCCAGGGTCCAGGAAGGAGGGGGGTTCCCAAACACACAACCACTAAAAGACAAAAAAATCCATAAAAAAAGATAATATATAAAATTAACTCAACTCCAATACTATACTACGAGTCTAGATAAAACCAACAACTAAATAGATTAAATATCGAATCTCAGTAATATCAGTCAAAAATGTAATGGATCAACTTGTCCCACATCACCATCACCATCATCACCATCATCATCACCCTCATCCTCGTCCCCATCATCGTCCTCGCCCCCCTCTCCCTCACCCTCCTCCTCGTCCTCACCCTCCTCCTCGCCCTCGCCACCCGCCTCACACTCCTCCTCTCTCTCCTCTTCCGCATCAGACTCCTCGCCATCATCATCATCAATCTGGACATCATCCTGACCACCAATAGAACTGCCACCCGGTGCACCGTATATAGAACGTATCGACGATAGATACTCATCAAAAGCTGGGATGGCCTCTGCTAGAAGTGTAGGACGTAGAACTTCGATAAATTTCCTAAACGCATTGTTTTAACTAGCAGACTATTCTGCCATCTCTGTGGCCCTTTTTTCATCCTGTTCTGCCTGTTCCCTAAATTTCTGTAGCTCGGTGGCACTACAGATCGTACCTGAGGAGGGCCAATACCTCGTCGGGGCTATCCTAGGTCGACAGCGTACTCTGCCAGAATGCTCCTCTCCCAACACCTGATGTAAGTGATCTGTTGGCCCAAAATTGTATAGTTCTTGGGCATAGAGGGCCTCTAAAGCAGCCTATTACAAATATAAATATATCATTAAGTTACAAAATAGATATTAAAATATAAATTCAATAGATTAAAACTTACAATCTACTGCTGAGTCGCTTCATTGATGACACTTCCATCCTTTTTACGTCTACTCGAGCAAAACAGTTTTGCTCGAGGCGCACGTCCTTCAATATTTTGTATTTGCCTCTACAATGACATTGAAAACTAAATTTATATGAAAACTTTAGCAAACTATTAAATAATTGAGGAAACAAAAGAAAGTGTAAGTCGTAAAGAAAACTTATAAACAATTGTCATACCTGCTTCCTCTCATGATCAGGCATCGTAGTGCGTCCCAGTGTGTGGAGGTATTTTTTTGAATCAATGTTCTTTTTATTTTTTCTAGATGATTCCTAAATAAAATTAAAAAATTCAACAGATAGTATTAATGAAAAACATGAAATTTATTATTTAAATACCTCAAATGTTATTAATACCTTAAACTCGGTACTCATCCAATGAGTAATCATCTGACGATACTGCTCTATAGAACAATCATCCCCCACTGGTACCGCCTCTAACTCAGTGCCAACTCTAGAAACCTAGACAATATACAACTCATTCTTGTAGGCTCTCCAAAGCTCGCCTAAATCCTTTAGACGTTCCGGTCGTGCACCCTCACCATCAGAAAAATTAAATCGAAGCTGAAATCAAAATATTAATTCATATAAATACCAAAATAATTCACGGAATTAAATAGAACATATTTTTTTACCCATATCTCTGCCCAAGCTCTATACTTGACCTCATGTGGAAAATTTCTCCACAATAGCGGGCTGACAGGAATGATGTCGGAGTATTTGGAAAGCATCGCCAAAAAACTCCGACATTGCTGCCCTTTTTTCTCAACCATTTCGTTGTATTCATTATAATCCACCATAACCTGTGTGTGGCGGTTCCACACTAAACACATGCGTGTACACCCCCACCCACGCCTCCTATCAGTAGATGTATCTGTCATAAAAGAAAAACAAATATTTTATCAATACATGTTATAATGAAAATAAATATTTCTATAAAAATTTGTTAGGGTTCTATAAATATACCTTTGCTGGTCTGATCGCTGAGCACTGCTGGATCCACAGAAACTGATGGAACACCTTGTGGTGGAACAAGAGTCGAAGACGATGGAATATAGAATATCAAATAGATAGAAGTAGAAGGAAAAGAAGATGGGATAGCTATCTGACCAGATGCTGACAGGGGAGTGGGAATCATCATGGGATGTGAAAGTGATGGGCCAGAAGATGTAGAAGGTAGAAAAAACATGGGAGGCCTAAATATCCCATGTGTCCCTAATGACACACCATGATCATAATGTGGGAAGTATGACATGTTAGTGGGAGGGTCAAGGTCTAGTCAGGTACGCGCAGCTGCTCGTCCACCTCTGGTACGAACCCTCCTCGTACCACCTGCCTGAGTACTAGGACTATTACTAGGCTCCTCATCGAATAACTGTCGATGTATAGGTGGATCCTACAAAAACTTTTACAAAAAAAATTAATCACATGACATTATATATTCTTTAAATATATCAATTTGAAATAAAGTACTCACTACAGGCACTAATGATGGAATTCCCAACTCCGTCATTCGACGATTGTTCTACATCATTTTTTTCCTTCGTCTCTCTTCAATTGGCTTCATTTACTACTTTTGAAAACAAATATGTAATTAATTAGAAAAATAAAACTAATGTGTAACCCAAAAAACTAAATATATGAGGGAATAGGGAAATTCATTGGTAATTTAGCTATCAATAGTTTTAGAAGAGCTTGAATGGATTTAATAAATCATAAGCTGTAATGTTCACCAAGTTAGAAATATTGTTTGACTATGTTTGAATACAGTTCAATTCCAAATTAGAAAATGCAATTCAAATAAAACTGCAACCAATAAACATTGAAAATCCACATAATGGTAAATTAAGCTATCAATTGTTTTAGAAGAGCTTGAATGGATTTAATAAATCATACAAATTGTAATGTTCACCAAATTAGAAATATTGTTTGAATATGTTTGAATACAGTTCAATTCCAAATTAGAAAATGCAATTCAAATAAAACTGCAACCAATAAACATTGAAAATTCACATAACGGTCAAGTCAGCTATCAATTGTTTTAGAAGATATTGAATGAATTTAATAAATAATACATGTTGTAATGTTCACCAAGTTAGAAATATTGTTTGACTATGTTTGAATACAGTTCAATTCCAAATTAGAAAATGCAATTCAAATAAAACTGCAACCAATAAACATTGAAAAATCACATAACGGTCAAGTCACCTATCAATTGTTTTAGAAGAGCTTGAATGGATTTAATAAATCATACAAGTTGTAATGTTCACCAAGTTAGAAATATTGTTTGAACATGTTTGAATACAGTTCAATTCCAAATTAGAAAATTCAATTCAAATAAAACTACAACCAATAAACATTGAAAATTCACATAACGGTCAAGTCAGCTAAAACATATTTGTGATCAATACTAAATCAATTTGAATATTACCAACCTTAACAACCCAACTTGAGGTAAACCAAAATAATTGAGAACATGGATGAATGATTCTATATATTTTCAACCATAACTTCAGGTTCACAATCAACTCTGAAAATTGAGATATTTGAGTCATCAAAAGAAATAAATGGATTAGTTCTAATGGAACTAGGGACAGTGTCAATTCCATAATCACCATCATCAAAAATAAGTCTTGGAATTACTTCAACTATGACACCAAATTCAGGTCGAAGTTGGTCTTTGACATAAAAAAACTTATTTAGCCATTGATGCCAACACATATGGTTCTTCAGTAGCAAGAGTGCGAGTCATATTAATTACTCGAAATCCACAATCATCAATAAATGTGCCATGTCTCGTCATCGAATCAAACCAATGGCATTTCATCATTGTGACTCGTCCATGAGAGTAATAATCCAATATTATTATTTTCTCAACAACTCCATAATAACCCACATTTTCAAATCATGGTCTACTATCTGATGCACTGGCATAACAATCTGTTGTGGCAGTAACCATAACACCATCATGCTGTGTTCTCATGTTCTTTTCTCGTTCAGTGACAATAAATTTGTACCCATTGATAACAATTGATTTACAGTCACGAACCACAGTATTAGGACCAAAAACCAAAGCTCTTATTTCCTCAGAGACAGAGTCAGAATACAAACTCAATACCTGCAATATAAATGACTATTAAACTTAATTAAATATTGATATAATTATTTTAAACATTAATTTTTTTATACCTTCAATTTTAACCAAGCAGAAAACTCTTTTCTATGAAAAGTATCTCTCCTTCTCAAAGATAAAGAACGATGCTTCCTATTTATCATTGTTTTATGTTCCCTGTAGATAAAAAATATGAATAGTTTAACAGATATATATATGTAAGATATACATAATAAATTTAGTTACCTGATATAGTCATCGAACAAATCACAGTTGAACAAAACTGTGCGATATGCCATCTCCCGCTCTTCATGGCTTAATGTATTCAATGTATATGATCCAGGAATTCCTCCTGTTTGAGGAAGTGATGGAAAACTGGGTTCAATTTTATCATACTGTTCTTATTCATTTCTCATTGGTCTGTTCAATCTTGTAGTAAGATTAGACAAATACATCGAGCAGAAATCCATACATTCTTGAGTCAAGTAACCATTCACAATAGAACCTTCGGAATGATTTCTGCTTCGGACATAAGACATTAATGTGAACATATTTCTTTCAGTTGGATAAATCCAAAGAAAAGAAATAGGTCCTCCGAGAAATATTTCAATGGGAATATGGACAGTCAGATGCAGCATGCATGTGAAAAATGATGGAGGAAATATTTTCTCCAACTTACACAAAATTAATGGGGCATCTGTCAACATTTTTTGCAAGAAAGACTTGGACAACTTCTTTGTATAAAGATATCTAAACAAATGGCACCACCAAATAATATCCACCCTTACATTATTAGACAAAATATGACGGATTGCTATTGGAAGCAAATCATGCAGTAGAACGTGATAATCATGAGTCTTCAAAGATTTTAGCTTCAACTCTCTTCTGTTGACCCGTTTAGATATGTTGCTTGAATATCTATAAGGAACTCTAATAGTCTCTAATACTTCCAGTAATTGTTTTTTTTTCATAGGTTTCATCACATAAGAAGCACATGGAAGTTTCCATTTATTTTCACTGATACACACAGGATGTAATTCTGGTCTGATGCCCCAATCCACCAAGTCATGCCGAGATCGTAAATCATCTTTTGTCTTCCCCTTGACATTTAGAAGAACCGAAAAGAAACATTTCGCATATATTCTTTTAAATATGCATTACATATAAGAAATGATGTAACAAATTGGTTGACCAATAAGGAAAATCAAAAAAGATACTCCTCTTCCTCCAATTGTAACAGGTTTCAGTGGAAACATTCTTTTTCTTTCCAGATTTCATTTGACCCTTCCTGAATGAAAAAATGAAATCTTTTAATTCATTAATCACGTCAGTTCCAGACATACGCTGAGATGGATCATCAGTCTCTATGGTATTATAAAATCTTCGATGATTCATTCTATATGGATGATCCTTTGGAAAGAATCGTCGATGTCCCATAAAACTGAAACTACAACGATGTTTCAGTCTTCTGGATCGTGTATTCTTCATACAAATGGGACATGACAATTTTCCCTTCGTGCTCCATCTAAACATCATTGCATAAGCTGGAAAATCGTTGATCGTCCACATAAGCGCAACACGCATCTGAAATATGTCTTTCGAACATGCATCGTATGTGCGCACACCCACATCCCAAAGAAGTTTCAACTCTTTCATTAAAGGATTCATGTAGACATCAATATCAATGACGGGATTAGAAGGACCAGATATGAGTATACTCATGAAAGTGAAAGGTTTTTTTATACAAAACCATGGGGGAAGATTATAAATGTGTATAAAAACTGGCCATGTGTTGTGCAAAGTAACAATCTTCCCAAACGGATTAAAACCGTCACATGAAAGACCTAGCCTCACATTACACACGTCAGGTGAAAAATCAGGATGTCGAGCATCAAATCTCTCCATGAAAATCCATCTGCAGGATGAACCAACTCATCATTAGTCTTCTTTCTCTCGGTATCATGACATCTCATTTTTATTGATATTTCATCATACATAAAAAGATTCTGGAGTCTGGGGATCAATGGAAAGTTTTAACATTACTTTCTGTGGAACGCGAGATGGTGTTCCATCAGATTTTGACTTCCAGCGGGATGTGCCACATTTTATACAATCATTTTGTTCAACGGTTTCCTCCCAGAATAAACTGCAATATTTTGGGCAAGCATGAATTTTGTTTCTTGAAAATCCAAGTTCCTCAACTAACTTCCATGCCATATAGTGGTTTGAGGGAATATCTGTATCATCTGGAAGTAAATCCTTCAAGAGGGTAATAATGTAATCGATTTCTGTATTAGAAATCCCATACATAGTTTTCCCATGAAACAATCGGATTAAAAATTCCAGCTTTCTCATTTTATCGCATTGTTGATATACTGGAGTCGTGGCAGCATCATTCAATTTTTCACCCTATCAATATCATCATTTTCACTAGATGCATCAACTGTGCTCATATCGAAGTCTTCTTGAGTCGAAATCCTTTCTTTTTCATGATGACGAATAAATGGAAACCGATCATCTAACAAATTCTCCATTCCAGTCTTTTAATTTAGATCATCACCAATTTGAGATTTCATTTTCTCCCCATTGTGAAACCACACAAAGTAGTTTTCTTGAAAACCATTTTTGGTTATGTGGTAGCTGACTTCTTCACATCTCAACCAAGGTCTACCAACACAATTTGAACATGGGCAGTG
The DNA here is from genome assembly GCA_963277665.1 of Viscum album. Lineage (NCBI taxonomy): Eukaryota > Viridiplantae > Streptophyta > Magnoliopsida > Santalales > Viscaceae > Viscum > Viscum album. The sequence goes on from OY728159.1 coordinate 1,391,501,805, forward strand.
TATGCGACCACTATCTGAAGCATTGTGAAATGAAAAATATATAAATCTCTCCAAATTGTTTTGAAAATCGCTTGAGATCTAATCAGTTTCATACATCCAACTTCTGTCCACTCTGTAAAAACAATTTATATAAGTCATTTTGTCATAAACAATTCAATAGGATTGAACTTTAATAGAAAATACATTTAAGTAAATGATAAATGAAGAAGTTTCTAGTCAATGTAGTGAACTATTAAAATAATGTAAAGAACAAGTACTCATAAATTAAATTAAAATTTATTTATATTCATTTTCATTAGGTCTATAAGAGGAACATGCCTCAGGTCCCATCATGTGTTATAGGCATCCCAAATCATTCACTCATGTTTAGTAACTCATTATTGACACCTGGACATACCTTTCATTACCCAATTACTTCCCCAAGTCAAGCGCACCCCATGGGTGAATAAATTTTAGGCTTCTGCACTAATAGGTTGTTCATGACCTGTAAAAAGATTTAATTTCATTAAGTATAGACAAAAACATTTATTTTTAAATTTGAAATTCTTAATAAAGTATTTCAATGATAACAACATTACTGAATTAAAATTGTAACTTATCTAACATTTTTATGGTTGTCTACACATGCCAGAATGGGTAGTGAAAAGCACCCCACCCTCATAAAAGTGAGTATTGGCTAAGAAGGACACATAATATAGAACTTAGAATGAGAACCATATTTAGTTGACCCTAAAGTTATATTAGTATAGTCATCTTGGGGGAAATGGAATATATGATCCTGGTTAACTGATGAATTCGAAAGCTCGTATTCCATATGTTGGACACTATCTAAGGTAAGAAATCATGTGAGGATGGGTTTACATCATTCAATTTCTTACATGCTAGTGAGAATGAAGGATTAAATTAATTACTTGAGCTCACTGATACCATGTCAACCGTTATACACACCATGTGAACCCTTATACACACCATATGAACCCTTATACCATATCGTCATTATTACAACCATTAGTAACAACTTATTAAATAACATCACTTGTTAAAGATAATCAAATTGAACATAAATCAATGATAATATTGGATATATCAAGTAAAATGAAGTCATACTATCTTACATCCTAAATAACCACCCACAACCATGATTAATGACCACAAAGCTCCCCTTTCGGCCAAATCAAAAGTTAAAACAAAAACACATAGTTGTAGAAAAAAACTTCATTTGTGTGAAGAATAATAATCTCATGGTCCTCATGATATTTGAACCACGCAGTCATGACTTTCGAGAGGAACTTGTATCCATGAAACCATATGAGAAACACGATTCAATACATGCATTTTTCTGATTTTTCCAAGCATTTTGAGGAACCCCAAATCAGTGAAAATTGTCATTGTGTTTTAAAAAGGTGATTGAATAACACATGTACGATGTCGAAGGCAGAATGATTAATGGTTATATTATAAAAACTAATATTCACTAATATTGAAAATTTGATATTCTGTGAATTAGTTTCATGAAAAGGGAAGAAGTACTAATTTGGGACCACATACTATTTGGAAAAGTTCAAGAAGATACTCCATATGTTCTATTGTGCAAAGGATAAGTGAACAATGTGTCATTTTATATATATATAGATTTTGATAGAAACATGATACATACTTGTTATGTAATACACATAGTGTACAAAAATTAAGATGAACAAGATCTTCATGTTTGGCATGATCTTAATGAAAGGAGTGATTTTCATGAAATAATATCAATAAATATTACAAACAATTTCTTGTTAGTTCCTATACACGAAGCTATAATATTTGAAGCAGAATAAAAAAAAATATGAATCTTCAAAATTAGAACACAATAAAGAGACACCATTCCCTTATAAATGTAAATGTGTAATGAAAATATTAATTGGACATACACTGATATAGGGATTTGAGTACACAATTCGTGGAACAATCATAAAATTTTACAAAACCCCTAAAAATTGGGAATAAAGAAATCATTGAGAATAGAAGGATATGATTTATAAGAGGTGGAACTATATCCTTGATAAAATATAGAAGGAGTCTAACCTGATAGCTGCTGATCTTATATAAGATGTGGGGATTCAGATGTGCTTCTGCCAATGAATCTCTTCTGGAGACGAGCGGAAGGCTTCTGGAATCGTGGGGAGGCCACTGCCTGTATTTAGAAAATTTGGGGCTTTTTTTCCCAATTTTTTTTAAAAACCATTGGGAAAACCCAATCTTTCCCAACGGTTTTATGAAACCATTGGGAAAACTAAGTTTTTCCCCATCTTTCCCAACGGTTTGAGGAAACCATTGGGAAAAGTGATTTTTCCCCACTTTTCCCAATGGTTTCATAAAACTGTTGGGAAAAGTCAGTTGTTCAAGGTCTTTACCAATGGTTTTTATAAACCATTGGGAAAGACAAAATATACCAACAGTTCTTTGAACCATTGGTATACAAGTGTTGGGAAAAGTCCCATTTCCAGTAGTGTCCATTTAAGGATTTTTGGATTGGGTATTCCACTCAACTGATTAAGGAATTGTTAGTTAATGTATTTGAAATTTGTAATACCTTCCTAAAACCCTTAAAATTGCTTGACCATCACAATTTAGGGTGATGAGAAGGGGAATATGGATCACTTACACTAGAATTCTAAATAAAAAGGATATTACAAAACTAATGGTGAGGGATATTAGGCTTTGATAAAATAGTATGTGATTAATAAATATTATATTTATTTATTTGTCTAATTTTTTTAGATAAAGTACTAAAATTATTCTCTTCTTATTTATAGAAACACCAGTAAAAATGTCTTCAAACATATCAATGTGATCCATACATGATAAGGAAAACCTTCTGATAAGCAAAAATTTACAAGAGTGGAAAATTCTCTTATGTGTTATCCTTCACTCTGAAGAAAGATTGTATGTGCTTGAAGAACCTATTCCAAAGGCACCTAGTAAAGAGGCCAATGAGGAAGTGTTTTCTCTTTATGAGTAACATTTGAACGATGTTAAAAATGTTTAGTGTTTTATTCCATCATCCATGACTAGTGAGCTTCTAATGTAACATGAGAACATAGATGTTTATAGCACGATGTCTCACCTTTAGGATCTCTATCTAGAGAAGGCGAGACAATAGAGATATGAGATCTCCATTGATTTGTTTACATCCAAGCAAGGAGAGTCAAATAATGATTAATTTATGATTAAATAATGAATAACTAAGGATTAACTAAGGATAAAATAATGATTAATTATTTATTACTAATAATGAACTAATGATTAAGGAACGATTAACCAATAATTAACTAATTATTAAATAATAATTAACTATTAATTAATGAATTTTTAACCAATGATTAAAAAATTATTAACAAATGATTAAAAAACTATTAACAAATTATTAAATAATGATTAACTAATGATTACCTAGTGATTAAGTAATAATAAACAAATGATTAAACTATGATTAAATAATTATTAACTAATGATTAACTAATAATTAACAATTAATTAAATAATAATGAATTATTAATTCATTCTTAAGTAACAACTTTATAACTATTAATTAATGAATGATTGAAGAATGATTGACAAATTTTTAACAAATGACTAATGAATGATTAATGAATGATTATCTAATGACTAACTAATTTTTTAATAATGATTAAGTAATGATTAATGAATTATTAACTTAATATTAAATAATGATTAGTTATTTATTAACTAAGTATTTTCTTAGGATTAATTTTTGATCAAACAATCATTAACTAATGATTAACTAAATATTAACTAATGATTAAATAATAATTAACAATTATGTAAGAAATAATATACTACTAATTAACTGCTTAGAAACTATTAATTAATGACTAATCAAAAAATGAATAAGGAATGATTATCTAATGACTAACGAAATCTCAACTAATGATTAAGTATTATTTAACTAATGATTACATAATAATTAACTAATGAGTAACTACTAGTTAACTATTATTTAACTATCAAGTTACTACTTAATAACTATTATTTAAATAATGATTAGTAAATTCTTAATAAATGATTAGTGAATGATTAACAATGATTAACTAATTCTTAACTAATGATTAATTATTGATTAATTAATGATTAACTAAGGATTAACAAATAATTAAATAATTATTAGTTATTAATTAACTAAATATTGACTTTGGAATAACATAGGATCAAATAATGATGAACTAATGATGAAATAATGATGAACTGTTAGTTAACAAATAATTCAGTAATAATTAACCATTATGTAACTAACAATTAACTATTAGTTAACAAAATATTAATGAATGATTAATGAGTAATTAAATAATGATTAACCAATTGTTAATTAATAACTAACTAACAATTAACTAAGGATTAACTTAGGATTAAATAATGATTACCTATTGACTAAATAATGATTAACTTAGGATTAAATTAGGATAACATAATTATTTTCTAATAATTAACAATTAAGTAACTAATAATTAAATATTATGTAACTACATAATATCTATAAATTAACAAATTAATAATTATTTATAATCTATTAATTAAAAATTTATTAACAAATGATTAACTACTGGTGCATGATAATGAGTCCAAACTGCACACCTAGTTTAACACTCTTGGGGGATATCCTTTAGGTAATTCACATTCTCTTTAATTAATATCTTTAGATACCTTTAGGAATATTAAAATTTTCTCTATGAAATATTAGTTAAATCATTGATGATATAAGAAAATGTTATTAAATTTTAGTAAAGTAATGATTGTGTGGTTATCTGAGCAATTAAATACCTATCTTGATAATACATATGAATTTTATTTGTGCAATGTAATAACACTGAAAGTGGAGGATTGATTATTAAATCAATCATCACCTAGTGCATGAAAATGTGGCCTAACTCCAAACTTGGTTTGACACTCATGGGGGATCTGATTTAGATGATTCAAATTCTTTTTATAAACTGTTAAACTTATAATTATATCCTTTTACTATGAAATACATTTAAAAAATTATTTCACGGTCAACCCTATATGATTATTCCACATTGTGAATATTATTTACACAATGGTAATCGTGATAAAAAAACATTTTTCACATAGATAATCATGTCTACCTATTATTACTGATATGAGGAAGTTATTCAAACCAATCAAAGGGATTGAAATATTACACAACCAACATGAATGGCTAGGATAACTGATTTTCATACCCTAGGATAACCTTAGGAAATAATTTAGGGTCGATTAAATCTAAGACTTTATTAGGAGGTCCTTTCTATTAGCTATAAAAATTTTCAATTCTAGGATAGTCTATGGAATCTATCTTATCTATTGGCTGGTGATATGAACTGGTTACAAGAAACAACATTATTTAACCAACTATCTAATAATATGTGATGAAGTTATATGTGGAGGTGTATACTATCTAGTATCAACCTACCATTGTATGATGATATAGGCATATATGATTTTTTGAATAAGGTCTATCCCATGAATATGTGAATCTTCTATATCATGCGGAAGAAGGAAACCAAACTGATCACATGAATATGCTGAAATAGTATTTTGACAATGTGGAAGTATCTAATAATGGAATAGATTGAAAAAATAGTGATATGAGTAAGAATCTTGAGAATTTGGTTAAAAAGTTTTTATAAATTCAATTGTTTTCCATCATCTTGAATGCACAATAAATCATTCGCAACTCTTTAGATCTTTTTTGAAAGCTATAAAATGTTTTCCTGAATTTGATTAGAATATTATAACACCTATAATTGATTTTATTGGAGTTGTAGAGACTAGATTTGGTAAAATGGATAAACAATATACATTGGAAGATATTTTTTGAGAAAATATTACATAAAAAATATGCTGAAATGATTTTATATTAAGTGAAATTGTAGATATTTAGTTCAGTAGTCGAACAAAAAAATACATTATAAAATCTAACTAATAAAGTAATGATTGTAGGTTTTGCTTGAGGGTGAATCCTAACATTTCTCTATGAGGGTGGATAATTTATAATATTGAGGAATCTCATATGTAGAGATAAAAAATGGGCTATGGACCCATGGGTCAAGCAGGCTTGGGTGGGATGGGTTTGTTAAAAAATAAACACATTCAAAACGGGCTCAAATAGAATTCCCACAAGGATATCCAACCCATGTAGGTAAACCCAAACGGATACATGCCAACCCATGGGCCACTGATTTAAATTTTATTTTTAAAAACATATATTATTTTAAGTATGTACTTCAATTTATGATGCATGATCATTCCCCATCCCACATGTGCAAACCCCACCCTACAAAATATCTCGCATCGCCTTCCTACTTCCAAGGCATTCTTTATTTTAAAATTTATTTCCCAATCATCTCAAGACATCATGCTTCTTAGTGTCTTCCCCCATCATTCACACTCATTTTTGTAGTCCTATTCCCATTACATGTGTAATTCCCTGACCCCAGTTACCCAGATTCGGTGCATTATTACATAATATTGGCATGATCACAAGGGATAAAATCCCGAAAGACCGATCAATTTAGTAGCCTTGGAAACAATAGATATATTAATAAGTCTTACATTAAATCATAAATTGAAAAACTAAAACAACATATTTTCTTCATATCCCCTCATACCATCCCTGCAGGTCATTCATAAAATACTTCTTCACATCCTAGGAAAAATAAAACATTGAAAGGGGTGAGATCAGATGCTCAGTAAGGATAACAATATAGCGGAAACATTCATAAGTAAACATAAACATTTAAGTCAATGTATAAATAAAACAAAATCCTTTTAAACTTGAAATTCATCATAATATGTAAAAGATAAAATGAAATAATTCCATTTACTTATTCACATAGATATTATACTAATCGAATAATTACATGCAATAACAATAACCACTTTCATAATTAAGAAATGTATAATGCCAGACTATAATAACCACATAGTCAAGGCCTTGTGCCAAGACTACAAATAATATTTTGTTAAGGCCTTGTTCCAAGACACTAGTTTTTCTCATGAGACCTACTGATGCATCGAGGAGCTATAACAGGTTCCACCCGTCACTTACTAAGTCCAATGCATTCCTCATATGAAAAGGTTTAAACATAACATAAACATTCGTATTTGAAACTAGCATACAAAATGTCAATATTTTATCCATAAACCATGAATGGTATGAAATAACACATCCACATTCAAACATATCACAAAACCATCAATACAATATGGAAGTTTTGTATCATAATAAATCAACTTCAAATAAGCTTAAAATCCATCAAATGATGTTGACATGGATGAAATCAAAACTATTTGAGATAAATATCTAATTTTTGAAATCATTTAAAAGTCACATAATTATAAAATAAAACCTTTATTTTGAAAATACTCTTATAATCTTTTAAGGGAAGCTTCGGTGATGTTATAATGGTGGAAAATAGCCTCACCCGCCGTATAAGTTATAAAAACATTCTTACCTTAAATTTTTCGAAAAGGTCAAAAAGTACCTTGTTTGGAAAACGATGGAAAGATTCCTTGAAAATAAGTATAAGGTCAAATAAGGGTATAAATGACTTTAAACTATTGTCTACTAAATAGTAAAAATGTTTGGAAAGGCATTTTTAAGAAACATGTATGTGGATGATAAAGAGATCCCAGTAGATACTTACGTAAAAACAACCTCGGATAATAAAGAGATTGTGAATTAAACCTTACCTTGTACTTTTCCTTAGTTTATGGTATGTTAAACTCCTATATAATAGTTAAAACATTTTTATTAAATTATACAAGAACCATATACATGATTATGATATCATATATGATCTTCTAATAATGATTTGTTAATAATATTTTACTATTATCGTCGTTTCGGGTGTTGACTGATTCGTTTTCCTTTATATGATTTGTTATGTAATCCATGTTTGTTATGGATATGTTGTATCTTATTCATATAAATAATTATATTAAGTCTTTAAAAATTATTTTTAACCATGAAATTAAAATTATTCTTGAATAGATATGATGGGGAATGAATCTCATCGCGTTCGTGGAGACGGTATTCCGTACGTACGCACGACCGACAATATCATTCTTTTGATATTAAAATAACATATAATTGGATGGTATATCATATATAAAGAACCATTATCATGTTATATTTATTATTTAAATCAATTACACATCATTATTATACCCATCCAAATAATAATGTATTGAATAACAATTACACCATGATGTGGAGACAGTAGACCGTACGTAAGCACGTATGGTGACATGTCATTCAAAGGACGGATAGAATACTAAATATGGTTGTACCATATTTATAATAACATCACAGTATATAGAAGATACTGGATTTATTATTTTAGAATGAAAATAACAAAGAAAGAAGAAGTGGAAGAAGAAATGAACTTGAAAGAGGGTGGTGAAATCATTACCTCTTCTTCGGGTTCTTCCTTTTGATTTGATCAAAAGGTCTCCTTAGGTTGGCTTTCTGATCAAACTAATTCCTATAAAATAAATGGAAGAAAGTTTAGAGAGTATTTGGGCAGGTGTTGGCCGAGCCAAATGGCTTTGAAGGTGTGAAATTGAGAGAAGGGGGAGTGCCCTTTTATAAGAGGGGTGAGGGGCATCTTAGGAAAATCTAGAAATATTATTTTATAATAAATTCATATTCGGTTTGTAATGGCTAAAAGTGACTTATTTCTAGGATAAGGTGGTTATGTGTCAAAATACACTCAAATAATAGGTTTTAGATAGGTTTGGGTCACTATATTAACCTTATCTTTAAGTTTTAACTCTTAGTTAATTAGTTTGACATTTACCATGTCTCTTTGTATTTTTATATTATATGGTTAATAAAATTACTATATACTTCCAAGAGAACCCCAAGTGGATAATTAATGATACAACTATCATTATATAAGTCTCTTTTCCAAAACTTAGATTTTTAGGAATATAATATCAATTAATAATATAATATTTTTTTTAAAAACTCTTTTAGGTCAATTTTGACACTATTTGGAAATTTATTTTTGTGAAAATCATAACAGAATGATTACCTAGAAATAAGTTAATTAAATCAATCCTAAAATGTCATATTAACCTATAAAATTAGTGTATTTCATAAAAAGTCTCAAATTATATTTATTTGGGTATTTATAATATCAATTATTTTAATATTTCATTAAAAAGGTAATTACTGCACCACCATTGTGTCATTAATAAATTAAATCATTTAATTTCTAAAAACTATAAATAAAATATCATTATATAGGAAATATTTTTTTCTTTATAAGTAATATTTATAATCGAATTTATCTTATGTATAACGGTATATTAAAAATGTTTTAGTTATTAAACTTTGATTTTAACTCTTTTAACTCTTCTTTGAATTAAATAATAATAAATGTCCTAATCTAATCCAAGTGGACCTAAAGGATCATATTTTATTCCTCAGGTTGTTTATGGTCATGATAAACTTATCCAATAGAATTAGGACATGTGTTAGGGTAAAAATAATATCATTTTTACCTTTAATTACCCTATTTATTTTTAACCGTGGTAAATAAAAGTAAAAAGTTACTATTCACCAAAAATTATTTTCATCTCATTGAACCAAATTTTACTTACTAATATCAATAGTGTCTCTCGGATTTTTGAAATTCCACTCACATAAGCGGAAAAATTAAGTTTTGTGAAAATTTGAAAAATCTCCCAGGAGGTGGGTAAAAGACGGTGAAAAGTTCAATAAAATTTTTATATATCTAAAATTAATATAAATTGACTCCAATGAATTAAATTGAACTTATATAGGTATTATGTATCTATTTTTACCTAAAATAAATTTAAATAAAATAAATAATTATTTAAATAAAAAGTCGGTTTTAACTAATAACTCAGTGTTTTTCACTATTCGTCAAAAAATGAAAGTTTTCAGAAAAATACCAAAAATTCACCCTAGGCTAATTTTGATATTATAAATCCAAAAATGAAGTCCATTTTGAAAAATAAAATTTATTAAATTTTAAAAAGTGGGTATTACTATTCATAATGGCTAGTTTGATTGGTTTGGTGTGTTAGAACTTGAAGTTGCATACAACACACGCTATTGTATTAATCAAAGAGAAGCATATCATGGAAGCTTGGGGTGTTACATTCTCCCCTCATTCAAATAATTTTTTCCTTGAAATTTTTAGAGTATTACTGCATAAAAAGACTCGGGTGGTTCTTCATCATAAGTTCCTCGGGTTCTCACGTTGCCTCTTCCATCTTATGGTTTCTCCATAGAACTTTTACCAGATGAGTCGTCCGGTTTCTCAACACTTGTTCTCGGGTATCAAGAATCCTGACGGGCTCTTCACAATAAGACAGATCGGGTTCCAGTTCTAATTCCTCATAGGTGAGTACATGTGTTGGGTCATGCATGCATTTTCTCAACAGTGATACGTGGAACACATCGTGATCTTTGGAGAGACGTGGTGGCATTGCCAAACGGTAAGCTACAGTACCAATACGTTCTAGAATTTCGAATTGCCCGATGTACCTGGGACTTGATTTACCTTTCTTTACAAAATTTATAACTCCCTTCCATGGAGATACCTTCAAGAAAACATGATCACTGACTTGAAATTCCAAATCCTTCCTTCAATTACTGGCATAGCTCTTCTACCTACTTTGAGCTGCTTTAATGTGGGTTTGGATTTCTTTCACCTTTTCCATCATTTCCTCCACAAGTTATGGACCTACGAGTTTTCTTTCACCAACATCATCCCAACAGGTTGGTGTGCGACATCTCTTTCTGTACAATGATATATATGGTGCCATCTGAATACTTGAATGGAAGCTATTGTTATAGTAAAATTCCACCAGAGGTAAATATTGATCCCACATACCCTAAAAGTCAAGTGAGTAGGATCTCAACATATCTTCTATGGTTTGAATAGTTTGTTCTTATTGTCCATCTGTTTGAGGGTGGTAGGCAGTGCTCAAACGAAGTTCAGTATCCAAGGCCTTCTGAATACTTTTCCAGAATCTTGATGTGAAATGAGGATCACGATCAGAAACAATTGATAGGGGTACACCATGAAGTCTTAAAACTTCATTAATATACAGTCTTGCTAGACGTTCAAGTGGTAGATCTTCTCTTATAGCAAGAAAATGTGCTGAATTGGTAAGACGATCAATAATGACCCATATTGAATCATTACTTCTAGGAGTTTTTGGTAGCCCCATGACAATGTCCATCATAATATTATCCCATTTCCACTCAGGTATGGGAAGAGGTTGCATGACTCCTCCAGGCTATTGCCTTCCAGCTTTCACTTGTTGACAAACCATACATCTTGACACATAATCGGCAATCTCCCCCTTCATTTTGTCCCATCAAAAATGTTCCTTCAAATATCTATACATCTTGGTACTCCCAGGGTGTATAGAGAAATTGGAACTATCAGTATCATCCAACAATTCCCTTTTTAGATCAGGTATGTCGGGGACACAAAGTCTCTTCCCAAATTTCAAAATTCCATCTTCATACACAAAGTCACTCAGTCTCCCATCATTCATAGCTTTAATCTTCTTTTGAAACTCATCATCATCGGCCTAAGAACTCTTTATCCTTTCTAGTAAATTTGATTTGGCAACCATTTGAAAAAGCATTGATGTTTCACTTTCCATGTTTATTCCCATATCCATATTTACTAGATCCATGAAAATTGGATCCCATTCAACTCTCATCTTGTTCAAAACTCCATGATCCTTTCTGATCAAAGCATCTTCCACCTTACTTTCCTTCCCCTGGTGGTAGTGTATAGTACAATCAAAATACTTGAGTAAATTGAGCCATCACCTTTGCCTCATGTTGAGTTCCTTCTGTGAGAAAATATACTTCAAAATCTTGTGATCGGTTTATATCTCACATTTTCACTATAGAGATAGTGTCTCCAAATCTTCAAAGAAAATATTACAGCTTCTAACTCAAGATCATGAGTAGGATAGTTTTGCTCATGAATTTTTAGCTATCATGATGCATAGGAAATAACCCTATCATTCCGCATAAGGACACAACCAAGTCCTTTTTTTGAGGCATCACTATAAATAAAAAACCCATCATTCCCCGATGGTAGAGTCAAGATAGGATAATTGACTAATCTTCTCTTCAGTTCTTCAAAACATTCTTCACACTCTTTTTTTCAAACAAATTTGACCCCTTTATGTGTGAGCTTTGTTAATGGGTTAGCCAATCGGGAAAAATTTTGGACGAAACTTTGATAATAACCTGCTAAACCAAAAAAACTGCGTACCTCAGTTATATTCGTTGGTGTTGGTCATTCTGGGATTGCTCTTGTCTTGGAAGGATCAACAGAGATTCCATCCTTATAGACAATATGGCCATGAAAATAAATCTCCGGATGCAAGAATTCACACTTTCTAAACTTCCCATATAATTCATTTCTTCTGAGGGTTTTCAGAATGATGCGCAAGTGATTTTCATGATCTTCGTAGATTTTGGAGTATACCAAGATATCATCAATAAATACCACTACAAAGTCATCAAGATATTCCCTGAAAACTCTATTCATTAGATCCATGAAGACAGAGGGTGCATTATTCAATCCAAAAGGCATTACTGTAAACTCGTAATGCCCATACCTGGTTCAAAATGTTGTTTTCGAAATGTCTTCTTTCTTCACAGACAACTGATGATATCCAGATCAAAGGTCAATCTTTGAAAAGTATTGAGCTCCATGAAGTTGGTCAAATAAATCACCAATGTGAGGTAGGGGATACTTGTTCTTTATTGTTATAGAATTGATATCCCTATAGTCAATGTACAATATCATAGATCTATCTTTATTCTTAACAAAAAGAACATGGGATCCCAATGGAGAAACACTAGGGTGAATAAATCTCTTATTACTCAATTCCTCTAGTTGTTTCTTTAGTTCCACTAATTCCACATTGGCCATTCAATAACGGGTCTTAGATATGGGCCTTGAACCAGGAATTAAGTCAATGGAAAACTCAATTTCTCGTTCTGGAGGATGTCCAGGTAAATCTTCTGGAAACACATCAACATATTCTTGCACAATAGTTATATCATCTATTCAAACATTCATTTCCTCACCCACAGTTATTTCATTCTCTTCCTCCCCAATAATTTAATTTAGTTGAGCTACTGGGGGTGGATCTATATAAGAATTAGGTGGTTACATTTCTACACTAAAGATAAGGTACTCCCTATCATCATAAAAAATTGTAACCTCTTTCTTCTTACAATAAATTTTCGCATTATGGTCCGAAATCCAATCCATACCGAGGATTATATCAAATTCCATCATGGTTATGACGATGAGATCAACAGATAAATAACGTTTATATGACTTAATGGGAACTGATTCACAAAACTTTGTTGCAATGATACTTCCCTTAGAAGTTTTTACTGACAACTCAATTGTTAAATAAAATTGGAAATATCTAATTTTCTCAGAAAAGTGGGAAGATGTGAAATAATGCGATGATACAGAATCAAATAAAGCATTGGATAAACATGAGGAAACCATTAAATTACCTGCCACCATGTCTTTAGAAGATTCAACCTCAGCAATTGTGATATCATAAGCTTGGCCTTGATCCCTTGGCCTATTCTGAGGTAAGTTCCCCTGACGCTTAGGACATTAATTTACATAATGTCCCATCTCCCTGCAATTGTAGCACTGAACATCGGTAGATTCCTTTTTTCCCTTGCAATCACGAGCTTAGTGGCCTTTTTCACCACACTTGTAACAGACTCCCATTCCATTTAAGTAAGTACCGAGGTGTTTCTTCCCACATTTACTACAAGATGGATATTCAAATTTTCCCTTCTTCCCTTTATTTCCATTTCCAGAGTGATCAGCAAATCTATTCTTCTCTTGCTTTGCTTTAAATTCGTAAGACTTAGATAATTCCTTTTCTGTCTTGATATCACATGAGACAATGTCTTCGTACATTGAGAAATATTGTGATACTAATGCTCGATGGAGAAATGGTTTTAACCCATCATAGAAACGATCAATATTACTCCTCGGGTTACGTATATAATCTGATGCATGCCTCGTTAACCTTGTAAAGTTAGCTTCGTACTTTGCAACATTCTCATCTTCTTTTTGCCTCAGACTGAGAAATTGTCTTTCCATATCTGCTCGATGGTCATGAGGAAAGTATTTTTCTAAGAAAATTTCTTTAAACTCCCTCCATTCCATACTTGATACTTCTTCATCTTCCGTTGTATTTTAAATCAAGGACCACCATTGATCAACATCTCCAGTGAGGCGGTAAACTGTCGTGATAACTTTTTCCCTTTCACTACTCGCCAAAGCGTGGAATATTTTCTCTAAGGAATTGATCCATTTCTCAGCTACTAGTGGATTTTTACCCCCATTAAATGTTGGTGGTTGTTTCCTCATGAAGCAATCTAACATTGATCCTCCACGCTGAGGATTAGGGTGCTCCATACGGGTGAGGTTATTATTCATAACCTGAGTGAGTTGTCCCAGTATAGTGATAAGTTGATCAGCACCAGTTGTATCACCAGCTCCACTATAATTATCTTGAACAGGAGGGAAATCCCCACATGGAGTCTGTGCATTGATACGGTTTCCATTCCTTCCACTAGGCGCCATTTCTAAACAATGTCATAAACTAGATTAGTTTATGAATCGAAATATATAATTCTAAACTTGTAAAACACTTAACATAAATTGAACAGTTTATGGATATAATCCATAATCATAAAATGGTTTTCTTTGAGGAATTATATACTCATAAACCTTTCATAATGGTTTTTAAAGAAAATTAGAATTATCCTAAGAATATCCCCTGGGAGTGTCGTAACCAAGAGTGCACCAAGGCCCGTTGTTGTGCACCAGTTCCTGTTCGAGTCTAGCTCAAAGCGATGTTTTCGGGTTTTACCCCTATGTACATCTGTGCCAGAGCCACCTCTACCTTCTCATATCCAGACATGGATGTATTTCTCGGAAAACTCACAAAATCTCTACAATACCAAAATTCTAGGAAGTTCTTCTTTACTAATCCTCAAATTCCATCTTAGGTCTATGTGCTCTAATCAGATTTTACCTAAATCTAGCTTCCAAGGTTTATTACTAAACTTCCTCTGATATCAACTATAATGCCCTGACCCCAATTACCCAGAGTCGGTGCATTATTACATAATATTGGCATGATCACAAGGGATCAAATCCCAAAAGACCGATTAGTTTAGTAGCCTTGGAAACACTAGATATATTCACAAGTCTTACATTACATCATAAATTGAAAAACTACAACAACATCTTTCCTTCATATCCCCTCATACTATCCCTACAGGTCATTCATAAAATACTTCTTCACATCCTGGAAAAAATAATACATTTAAAGGGGTGAGATCAGATGCTCAGTAAGGATAACAATAGAGCGGAAACTTTCATAAGTAAACATAAACATTTAAGGAAATATATGACTAAAACAAAATCCTTCTAAACTTGAACTTCAGCATAATATGGAAAATATAAAATGAAATATTTCCATTTTATTATTCACATGGATATTATACTAATCGAATAATAACATGAAATAACAATAACCACTTTCATAATTATGAAATGCATAATGCCAGACTATAATAACCACGCAGTCAAGGCCTTATGCCAAGACTACAAATAAGATTTTGTCAAGGCCTTGTGCCAAGACACTAGTTTGTCTCATGAGACCTATAGATGCATCGAGGAGCTATAGTGGGCTCCACCCGTCACTTACTAAGTTCAATGCATTCCTCAAATGAAAAGGTTTAAACATAACATAAACATTCGTATTTGAAACTAGCATACGAAATGTCAATACTTTATCCATAAACCGTGAATGGTATGAAATAACACATCCATAGTAAAACATATCACAAAACCTTCAATACAATATGGAAGTTTTTTATCATAATAAATCAACTTCAAATAATCTTAAAATCCATCAAAGGATGTTGACATGGATGAAATCAAAACTATTTGAGAGAAATATCTCCTTTTTGAAATCATTTAAAAGTCACATAATTATAAAATAAAAACTTTTTTTTGAAAATAATCTTATAATATTGTAAGGGAAGCTTCGATGATGTTATAACGGCGGAAAATAACATCACCCTCCATATAAGTTAAAAAAAACATTCTTACCTTAAATTTTTTGAAAAGGTCAGAAAAAGTACCTTATTTGAAAAACAAAAGAAAGATTCCTTTAAAAGATGTATAAGGTCAAATAAGGGTATAAATGACTTTAAAACATTTTCTATTAAATAGTAAAAAAAATTTAAAGGCATTTTAAAGAGACATGGATGTGGATGATAAAGAGGTCCCAGTAGATACTTACGTAAAAACAACCTCGGATAATAAAGAGATTGTGAATTAACCCTTACCTTGTACTTTTCCTTGGTTGATGGTATTTTAAAATCCTGAATAATAGTTAAAACATTGTTATTAAATTATAAAATAACCATATAAATTATTATGATATCATATATGATATGATAATAAAGCTTTGTTAATAATATTTTAGTATTATCGTCGTTTCGGGTGTTAACTGGTTCGTTTTCCTTTATATGTTTTGTTACGTAAGCCGTGTTTTTTATGGATATCTTGTATATTATTCATATAAAGAATTATATTATGTATTTAAACATTATTTTTAACCATAAAATGAAAATTATTCTTGAATAGAAACGATTGGGAATGAATCTCATCGCGTTCGTGGAGACGGTATTCCGTATGAACGCACGAGCGACAATATCATTCTTTTAATATTAAAATAACATATAATTGGATGGTATATCATATATAAATAACCATTATCATGTTATATTTATTATTTAAATCAATTAAACATCATTATTATACCCATCCAAATAATAATGTATTGAATAACAATTACACCACGACGTGGAGATGGTAGACTGTATGTACGCTTGTATGGTGACATGTCATTCAAAGGATTGATAGAATACTGAATATGGTTGTACCATATTTATAATAACATCAAAGTATATAGAAGATACTGCATTTATTATTTTAAAATGAAAATAACAAATAAAGAATAAGTGGAAGAGGAAAGAAACTTGAAAGAGGGTGGTGAAATCGTTACCTCTTCTTCGGGTTCTTCCTTTTGATTTGATCAAAACGGATCCTTAGGTTGGATTTTTGATCAAACTAAGGCCTCTAGGATGAAGGTAGGAAATTTTAGAGAGTATTTGGGCAGGGTTTGGCCAATACAAATGGCTTTGAAGGTTTGAAATTGAGAGAATGGATAGTTCCCTTTTATAAGAGGGGTGAGGGGCACCTTAGGAAAAACTAGAAATATTATTTTATAATAAATTCATATTCGGTTTATAATGGCTAAAAAGTTACTTATTTCTAGGTTAATGTTGTTATGTGTATAAAACCACTCAACCAATAGGGTTTAGACAGGTTTGGGTCACTATATTAACCTTATCTTTAAGTTTTAACTCTTAGTTGATTAGTTTGACATTTACCATGTCTCTTTGTATTTTTATATTATATGGTTAATAAACATACTATATACTTCCAAGAGAACCCCAAGTGGATCATTAATGATAAAAATATCATTATATAAGTCTCTTTGCCTAACCATATATTTTTAGGAATAGAATATCAATTAATAATATAATATTTGTTTTAAAAACACTTTTATGTCAGTTTTGACACTATTTGGAAATTGAATTTTGTGAAAATAATAATAGAGTTATTACCACAAAAAAAGTTAATTAAATCAATTATAACATGTAATATTAACCTAGAAAATTATTGTAATTCATAAAAAGTCTCAAATTATATTTATTTGGGTATTTATAAATCAATTATTTTAATATTTCATTAAAAAGGTAATTACTGCATCACCGTTGTGTCATAAAAAAAATAAATTATTTAATATATAAAATTATAAATAAAATATCATTATGTAGGAAAGATTTTTATATTTTTAATTAATATTTATAATCTAATTTATCTTATCTATAACCTTATATTAAAAATGTTTTAGTTATTAAACTTTGATTTTAACTCTTTTAACTCTTCTTTCAATTAAATAATAATAAATGTCCTAATCTAATCCAAGTGGACCTAAAGGATCATATTTTATTCATAAGGTTGTTTTTGGTCGATATACACTTATCCAATAGAATTAGGACATGTGTTATGGTAAAAATAATATCATTTTTACCTTTAATTACCCTATTTATTTTTAACCGTGGTAAATAAAAATAAAAGTTACTATTCACCAAAAATTATTTTCATCTCATTGAACCACATTTTACTTACTAATATCAACTGTGTCTCCTATATTTTTGAAATTCCACTCACAAAAGTGGTAAAATTAACTTTTGTGAAAACTTGCAAAATCTCCTAGGAGGTTGATAAAAGACGGTGAAAAGTCCAATAAAATATTTATATATCTAAAATTAATATAAATTAACTCAAATGAATTACATTAAACTTTTATAGGTATTATATATCTATTTTTACCTAAAATAAATTTAAATAAAATAAATAATTATTGAAATAAAAAGTCAGTTTTAACTAATAACTCAGTGTTTTTCACTATTCATCAAAAATTGAAAGTTTTCAGAAAAATACCAAAAATTCACCCTAGGATAATTTCGATATTCTGAATCCAAAAATGAAGTCCATTTTGAAAAATAAAATTTATAAAATTTCAAAAAGTGGGTATTACTATTCATAAGGGCTAGTTTGATTGGCTTTGGTGTGTTAGAACTCGAAGTTGCGTACAACACACGCTAATGTATTATTAAAAGAGAAGCGTACCGTGGAAGCTTGGGGTGTTACAACATGTATCCTCCCACATAGTCTCCCATATTCCCACATCAATGATGCGGCACCTTTGGTCACCCTTTCCTCACTTTTCATTGATATTGATGCTTGAAACCTCCTCCTCCAACAACAATGATGAAGCTTCTCTTGTACAACCAATGACATCATCGACGAAGCAACACCTATACGCCCTCACTATTTGATGATTTCGACAACACCAGTTGACACCAGCACCACCGATCAATGAAACCTTTACCAATGAAGACTCATTCACTACTGATCGATGATGTTGATGATGATGTAGATCCTCCAATACATGTAACGTTGTCACTAATGTGACACCACCTGTATGCCCTCACCCCACTTGTGGATGATGTCTACAACATCGGTCGACGATGCCTGTACCTATAGTTGTTGAAGCCTGTACCACCATTGATGTGTGTACCTCTGGTCACCTTTCCCTTCATTATCACCATCAACTCCTCCTTCCAGACAACTCATGTTGCCTCCAATCTAATGTGGGTGTATTAAAAGTGGGTTCAACTCATTTTCTATACAGTATTAAAAAATATAAAATTATAACATTATTATGGAATGTGGGTTTCCTGTGGGATTACCCACATCCTTTGCGGGGTGGGGTGGTCTGAATAAATCTACCCGTTTTGCATGCGAACTTTTTCAGATTCTAGCTTGTATGCGCTCAGCCCGCATGGGCTTGGCCCGTCCCACCCTGACCCATCTGTTTCACATTACTAATAATATGTGTGTGAATCCTAACCTGATACACAATCATATATCATTGGATGATAAATTTGTGTCATCTATTATTGTCGAGGTGATCAGGACCTACCAATATGATCATGTAGCCCTTGTGTAGGTGATGATACAACAAACTTTTAGTTATAGGATTTCATATGGAAAGGCATGTATGGTGAAATAAAAGGAAATTGTCCTGGTGTTCTATGATTAAGATGACTCATATAAGGTTTTGTCACAATTTCTATCCATACTCATACAAATTCACTTTTTTTCCTTCATCTTTAATATGAACAAACATGTTTCTCAAGATAAAAAACCTGATCCATCTCATGTAAAATTTTATCAGTTGTTATAGGAATTTATTCCATGTATTTATACATTGTGTTCCTATAAAGAGTTTATACAGATTGACAAAATGTTACGATATGGAAATTATATGGGTGTGTTGCTGATTTCAACAACCTAAAATGGTAACAATTCACCTTTGAAGCTTTTTTTTCCATTTAAGATATAGAAAACAATGAATTTTGGAGTTGGTTTTTAGAACTTATTATCAACCATTTCACCTATATTCCAGGAATATGTTTGATATATGATAATCATAAAGCAATAAATAAGGAAATAAATATTGATCCAATTATGTGGATAACCTTGAATGCACATCATCGATACTATATCAGATTCATTTCTAGAAATGTGAGAAAAAAACTTTTGATGATGAAGCTATCAAGAAGGTCATTAAACCTAGTATAAAATATGTTTCATAATATTTACGATGTCAATTTAATGATAAAATTAATTTATGTGTAATATAATCACTTTCCTATAGCATAATATTTGGGTCAGTGAAGGTTTGAGCATCAATTAGAAGGAATTCATAGGTCTAATAAGGGACTATATGATTACATGATTCATATTTCGAAAGAGAAATTTAAATTGGCATATATTTGGGGAAAGAGGTATGAAAACAGGACCACTGACATTGTGGAGCGCATCAATGAAATATTCAAGGGTCTTTAAAAGTTACCTATAACTAGATTAGTTAAAGAGAAATTTTATCTTTGTGTAATGTAATTTATACAAAGAGTAATATAGATTACTACTAAGATTTATCATTGGTTTTGATACGCATGAACATTTTAGTGAGATACTGATAAGAACATCAATAAAGCTTCCTATTATCAAGTAAGTATATTTTACTGAAAATAAAGTCAATTCAAAGTGATATAATTTCTTTAGCCTATCATAAGTAGTAGCGGTTTAGTGATAGTGGTATTACAAGATGTAAGTCATTGTGAATGTGGAAACATTGAGGTACTATGGTTTCTATTCACATAGACTATTGCGGTATATGCCTCTGTAAACAACTCATGGGAGCCATATGTTGGTATAGTGTACTGGCTCGTCACCATTTCTAATAGCTATAGTGAACATGAATGCCTATTGTAGAGTTTAGATATTTTCCAATTTCTGTAGATCATCCCACATGGATAATAGACATCAACAGGTTGCATCTATGAGGGAGACTGAAGAACAAAAGGGTTTAGAATGAGATGGACATACCTCAAGAACATGTCCAACTTTTGAGATGTAACATATTCCATAGGGAAGTTAATAATAGGAAATAATTCCCTAAATTTTCTAGAATGAGTTGTTATTATCATCCAATATGATGTATTTATTTCCAAAAATTTAATGTCAAATGTCTTAAAAAATTAGATTAGGGCCAGACACCGGGTTGGTTAGACTTTCTGTTGGTTTTGTAAAAATTTAAATGATTGAATGTAAACCTTATAAAAATATATTACATATGAATTTAAAAAAAACCTTCCAAAATACTCAATAAAATAAAGTGATTGTTCAAAATATTTTAATTCTGATAAAATTGATAATCTAAGTAAACATGTAAAGTGTTTAAAAGGACCTATAAATAAGATCAATGGAAAATTATCAAACTAAGTTTTCAATAATAATTCAGATGTAATTTTGTACAACACACTATATGAGGAAAAAATATTAATCCATCTTATAAACTATAGAATGATCAAGGGGTATTAACATAACCACTATATCTTATATTTTACTAATCATAACATTCAATAAACCCTAACATTTTATTTTAATTTTAAATTTACTAAACATCCATTTTATTTTTATGTGTAGAGATAGAGGATACTAATCTACTCACTGAGCAGTATAGGCCTATTTCATGTGAGGTGTTAGAGAGATGTGACGTTTGATAGATTAAGGTGTGTAGAGGACACCATTATCATGAAATTTTTCCTCTAACTGCTATTATACCATACGTATGATGTGATGGATTTTATGGCATCACAATATTAGATTATAAAATCATTGATCATCACCTCATTTCTTCCCTCAATGAGATATAGAGAGACGAGACTCACACATTCCACTTTCCCTTGTGAGATATGGGCATCAACATTGAGGATGTGGAAAGTATCCTTATTCTTTCCATCTAGAGTGTGGTGGTAATTGGACCCACCCATAGAGATTTACCTAAGCTTGTTTGACGATTGATAGGCCTTTACATTATGGGAGATGATACTTCTACAGATAGTGGGTCCCTATCTATGAGTTGGTTGGACCTGTACTTTTCAAATTTATCAATAGATGCTGATGAGAATAAAACCTTCTGCCACACCTGAGCATATATCTTGGGGCTCATTGGGGGGGGGAATATGCATTGATCACTCATATATGAATTTCTACATAATGTATTTGGTTCTACTAGAGTACTTTGATTAGTATTGGAGATACAACTGGGAATATGTGTGCTTAACATACCCATATAAAGTATTATACAAGGAATACCGATTAGATCATAGTGATCTTAGGGGATGTGTCATCTTTATTCAGATGTGGGAATGGGAACACGTCCCTCCTATCACCCTTAATTATTACTGGTTTGGAGCTTGATATGTATGTGCTACATGATTCTCCATATAAATGCTGTTATGATCGCTAATTATATTGTTTTTTGATTCTAATATGAGTTATTATACATAATTAATTATTATTTATCACTTTATATTTTATACGTTAGAAGTGAAGCCAGGAACACTAGTTTTTCAAGACACCAAGACATTACTTGGGTGAATACCATATCCTATTGGATAGTCTACTACCGATCAATGTAAGTATATACATTATTCTTTTTAATAATAAATTTCATAAAATTATCTTTTTTTTGAAATTAGTAACAATATATTTTAACAAATGTCACATGTCATTTCAGATTTCTTGGATGCCATACTGGGAAATGTTAGAATATATATTTGAATACTTCCCTATTGGAATTGATGATGTCATGGTTTTAGTGCCTCTCATACACTTCCATATTGTTGAGTGTCACCAGCTCAATAGAGTCATGTAACGGTTAAGATTTGTTCAGTGTATTCCATTTCCACCTAGATATCTAGAAGTGCTTTATTTTATGAAACTATTGTGGAGGTTAGATATTGATTGGTGATGAAAACATATACAATATCTAGATATATGGGACTAATGCACATCGTTTCATATTGAGGGAGTGTGTACGATGTGATTTCATCTATCATAGCTTCTTGAGTATGAGCCATGGTATAGATAAAGTATATACAATATCTTACACCACATGGAAGTGGAATTCAAGATCTGTTAAGTCAATAAATATATATATTTTTTATATTACTCTAATTCAATTTGAATCCCTTTATAGAATAATAAGGTACAACATATTATCCACATGCCTAATCTAGATGAGTAGAAGTATTTAGTCGGGAAGCATACCATGCTTCATAATAGGACATGATGTAAATTTATCATGTTCTAAATGATATTATATTCACTCATCCACATCATAGAGATTATGTTACTACTCATGGAGAGTATGTTCCTTCTTAAGAAACTCCTCTTGTGGCTACTAACGTTGATGAGTCATGATGATGATAATGTAAACCACGCAGGGCTGCACATGAGGCCTCACCTGTTCCACAAGAAGATGAAAAACCTCTAGTAGATAAGCCTTAAACGATTTTGGATGGTCACCAGTAGTCATGATATCCATTTCAATTTCCATAATATCAATATTTTTCACTGAGTATAGCTGATTTGAGCTCGTATCAAGATCCATTTTTCATGCCCACATCTTTTATGAAAAATCCTTCATAGGTGGTATGGTTTCCTCATCATATGGAAGGTCTTTACACTTACAGAGTGGGGAAAGAATCAGGTGCACATCTCCATATCCCAAAAAAACCTCTTCTCGATGATTTATAGATAGATTACCAGATAGTAAATGTTCCTTCACCTAAGGAGGATCCCCCTCCAGCTCATCACAATCCACCCCAACATAGAGGTTGGTTATCTTGATACATGCATCTTATTCTCACACAAGATTGTGGAATGATACCTCATCATAGGAATTGATTCTAATAATTGATTTATATGTTTTATATTAACATTAATTTTTTTAAATAAAAATGTTTTATGTCAACAATATTATTTTCTATAAATTATATTGGTGCATTTTTTCCATTATTTTTTATTTTTTTAGCCTATGTTTTAAATTTCATTTAGAGTGTACTTTTAGATTAAATTTTATTATCTTTCAAAGTTGAATTCTTGAAAATATAAACTAAAATATAAATTAAATTTAAAACATTTAATAAACATATAAAAATAATTTAAAATAGAAGCAATGTTAAAAAAATTAAAATACAAATGTTATGTTTTGAAGAAACAATATTTGGTGCCATTAAAATTATTTTTCATTAATTTTTTTAATGTTTTTTTATTTTCAATTATTTGTTATATTTTTAATCAGTGTTTCAGATTATATTTAGATTAAATTTATACATTATAATTTATAGGCTTTTAATGGAACCTAATTAAAATATTGTCTTGTTTCAACTTGCTAAGTTTTGTATCCTACTAAAATTTAATCTAGATCACTGGTAATTCCTACCAAAAGGGTTCTAATAGTGCCTAAAATAGAAAATTATCCTCTGTATCATACATAATATCACCCTTATACATCCTATATATTGAATTCATGACTTGATTGACTTTTCCTAGCTTATAAACAACTTTAAAATAAAATCCCAACAAATTTTCTTACCGAGGCTGTTGGTTAATAGTTTGAATGAGTAGGTTTAACATATGTTTCAAATAATTGTGGTAATTATATACTAAAAAATGTTTCCCTATCAAATATTGTCAACAATTAATTACGTACAATATAAGAGAAATTATTTCCTTCCCATAAGTCAATTTTGAAAGATTCAAGTATGCCAAAGATTTAATGTAGTATGTGACAGGATGTCCTCACTGCATCAACACTACTTGAATCCATCTCCCCAAAGCATCAAATTCAATCAAGGAGGGATATATAAAATCAAGAAGGGATGATAGTGGAGTAGTAGTCTTTCCTATTCTTAATTCGAAAAATGATTTTGTATTCGTCTTATTCCTGTAGAACCCATTTTTCTTTTCAATTCAGTCAAAGGTATTTTAATATTACCATATCCTAAAATAAAATTCATGTAGTGATAGGTGAGCCCCAAAAACCACGAATCCCCTTTACATTATATGGTGTGGGAAAATTCAAGATACGATCTTTGTTCTTAGATCCATGGAAACTATGTCATTCGTTATTAGATAAAAAAGCTATTCAATTATGTTATGAGAAAAATAAAACTTCTTCAAGTTATATCTCAACTAATCTGCATGAAAAATCTATATTATTGTGGACAAGTTATCAAGATGTGAAGACCGATATCTTCTATAAACCAGAATATCATCAAAGAAAACCAATAAAAACTTATAGATTTTAATTAAAATATCATATTTATTGTTGGATAAACTATTTTCGGGGGATCTATAAACCTGAGAGTCATTATTAAAAATTCATAGTTTCCCTCATGTGTTTTAAAAGATATTTTGCTTTCATCTTTACTTTTTATCCTAAATTTATGGAAGCTATAATTAAAATCAATTTTGGTGAAATACTTTCCTCCATGAAACTCATGAAGCAACACTTTGATAACTAGAATAGGGAACCTATCTGAAATGTTTAACTTATTCAAAGCATGAAAACCAACACACATTCACCAACCTGCATCTTTTCTTAACGAGTATGGTTGGAATGGAATGAGAGCTATTATTATGTCGTATTATACCAGTTTCCAAAATGACTATAATCTTCTTTTCCAATTCATATTTATGATAAAATGACAACTTATAAGGCCTAATATTTTTGTGTTATTCCCTTTAAACCAAAGTAATCATGTGATTGGTCTTCCTCCTTATTAGAAATCCCTTGGGATCCTTGAAAATCATTTGATTTGATTGAAAAAGAATCCTAAATTATATTTTTTGTTCATCTAGTAAATGGATATATTTTTTACTTTAGGTAAGAAAAATGTATCTTCCAATTCCACATTTTTAGTCACAATTCTTGTGTAAACATTGAGGTTCCATTGGAATCTCAAAAACCCTATGGAGCTTGATTCATTTTCCCTCCAAAATAAATTCCATGTTTTTATGTTTCCAATTTGAAAGTACATACCCCAATCCTTTTAACCATTTCACTTCTAACACCATGGTCCATCGGTGTAAAAAACATAATCTTACACTATAATTGTAAATTTTCCTAAACATGCACAAACTCTCAATATATTCTATTGGACATAACCCGGTATCCATTCCCAAATGTGACACTGAGAAAAAAATTAGGGATAACCTATACATTATCCATTTTGGTGAGTGCCTTGGAAATAAAATTATGGTTCACACCAATATACAACCATTCACCCATAGACCAACGACCAATATGAGTGTACAATTTAGATATTAGAGGACATGCTCTAAGCATGCGTCCTTGATTTTGGAGGTTCTTGGGAGAAACACATAACACTTTTCGATTTTCTTATAATAAAAACTCCAAGCTACTATACAAATGTATCCTTATGAGGACTTATATTTTTGGTTGTGGCGTTTACCACAATACTAGTTAGAGGTGGGAGAGGTAGCACTATCGGGACCTATTGTCGTTCAAGATCTTTAGAGAATGTGTAGCTTTTTATAAAAAAATATGGATACAAATCAGTCTAGGCATAAGACTTATACCGATAGTCTCCACTAACCTCTGTAATTTGATGTTGGACATTGGGTCTTCTTGCGTGTACCTATTAGGTTAGGTCAGAGATAGATTCAGAGATAAGGAAAACTATTATCTCATTATGTGAGGCATTTTGTGATATTAAAGAGAGTCGGGCTTGTAGCCTATGGGATAATACTTCCTTAGAGGTATCGTTCCATTCAAAATATCTTCCAAGTATCTTAGATTCACTATTACCATTCAGACCGATCTCATAATTTTGATCTTGAGGATATTGATTTTGAAGATGATACTTTATTTGAGGAATATACTATCCAGATCATTGATCATAGCATGAAGTCTCTCTGAGCTAGGTTAGTTCATTTGGTATGAGTGATATGGAAACACAGCCGAGTACAGGATGAGACTTGTGAGAGAGGGGATGATGTATGTGCTCAGTGGTTGGGGTTATTCTCATGCGACACTTAACCACTATTGGAAGAGAAAATTAGAGATGAGTTATTTTAAGAAGGGGAGGTTATAAGATCCAATATTTTTAGTGAGGTATAGATCCTTTATATAATTTTTTAAATATATTATTTTCATCTAGATTTAGTTTTTAATTGTTTAAGTAAAGGTTTGAGAGTTTCCATGGCTCGTTCGGAGCATGGTGCTCCATTTTTTGGAGAAATAAGTGAGGTGCACAATTAGCGCATAGTTAGTTCTAATCGTGGTCCTCAACCATGTGTACCCTTGAGGGTGTCACATGGTTTGTCACACCACGATCCCTAGACTAGAAAACCAGGTAAATTGGTGTAGCTGGGTTGTAGAGTTGATCCGCATGGTGTGCGCACAGTTTGGAAAACCATGCACAAACCATGCATGGTTAGTGCCTCTTTGGTAGTGGCATCACACAGTTTAGAAAAACATGTGGCCAAACCATGTTCCCTATAAAAATCAGAGAAATTATATTTTTGAAACATTTTATTTTGACTTACCTCCTCCCTTATTCCCCCATTTTCACAAAAAAAAATCATCACTTATCATTGGTGTAAGAACCCAGTTCTTCCTTTAGGGTATGGATATTTCCTTTTCAGTTTATACTTAAGAAAATTGGGGAATAGAGGTTGAAGGGCTTGTTGCAGGCCTATTACATGATGTGACTGGGGACTACACATCCTATAATTTTATGTACACTCTATATATATAGGGAAACATTCCATGTAATCTGAGTATACGACCATGTAATGGTATGACCAGGAGTTGTACAGACACAGCGTGTAGTCTCAAGTATATTCCATGTACTTTTTTTAATTAATTAAGTTGGGCCACAACATTGTTTTTTCAGATGGATATAAATGGACCCCCTTCAACGAGCAACACACCAAGGAAAATCCAAATTGGATTTTTCCTCTCGTTTCCTCATCTGATCTACGATTAGAACGTCTTCGTATGTGTTGCATTTCCCTCGATAAGATCTTGATTCCTCTTGAAACTTTATTCATGATTTATTATCTTGATCTAGTTATTGAAGGTCAAGTGTTTATGCATGTTTTGTTGATACACTACATTTTAGGTTGAATTGAATATCGACACTGGATGTGGAGAGTCATACTAACATGAGGTAGGTGTTCTTGTGCCTTTTGAGAATTATCATGATGTGTATATATGTCCGAGTGCCGTATACCCACTTTTATGGTTTCCCTTGATTGAATAATGAACCCTATTAATTTTTTATTGATGATTAGGTAGTTAATTGGATAGTTTGAAAGCATATTTAGGGATTTCAACCTTGATTTAGGTCCACCCCATGGGTGTGTTTCCCTTGGATGGCAGTTTGGCTGAGAATTCCTATGAGGCTTGACTTGAATTTCCATTCCAGGATTGTTCAAAATGTATTGCTCATTATATGAATTTACCACATGATATACTTGTTGTGTTAAGACTTATCATTGTTTAAATTACATGATATACTTGTTATATGTTTTCCCATGTGATTTATCCTTGTTTGACAATGTAATATTTTAATTTACATGTGTTTGTTATTATGTAAATTGATCCCACGTGAGTTGATTGTGGTAAAGTCATGTGATAGTTTAATTCACATGTGTTGATTTTGGGATGGAATGTGTAAAAGAATTAGATGATAAAAATAGGTAATTAGAGATTGGAGAGCCATAGTCTCGGCAAAAAGACAAGGTTGGGATCATGTGACTAATTTCACCATATAGACCTTCGGTGAACCATTGTCTTGATTAAAAGACAATGGATGGGATCAAGATGTTAATTATACAAATACCATGAGAGAACCACATATATGGTGGTCGGGCTCATTGAGTCTTCTTTAAAATGATGAGCTAACCTAGGATCCATTGAAGTATACCCAAGCTGGGCTATATTGGAAAATGATTAAATGATTATTATGTCACGAGTTGATGATTACTTTTATATAAGGGGTTGTCAGGCCTAGGATGGACCTTGAAACTTTTTTATAATCAAATGGATTTGAATAATGAAATATAATGACTAATGATGCATCTTCCAAGACAAATCACAAGCTTGGATTTGGTCTTCACCTATACTTGATTACATTGTCTTATAAGACATATGGTGTTCTTACTTTTGAGTACCTACTGTTACTACTTTCACACTGCCTGTTATATATATTCACTAATAGATTGGAATAGGCCTTGGGTGGTTCCCTACTAGGATTAAGGGTCACACCCTATTTGCGTCATTCGTTTGGACCCAAATAGATTATATTATTATAGGTATTGATCAGGGTAAGTTCCCTACTATAGGTACTTGATGTGCTACTCAGGAGTAGGAGATCATGGGACTGAGCCGAGGATTGCGATGATTCCTAGACCCTTTTTATTTCAGTTTTATATTGTTTACTTCTTCCTCTATTTTATTATTATTTATTCCATTGTGTTGAACTTTTCTGATGAGGGCATAGTTTCCCCACTACCACACCCAAGTCCCTCACTACTAGTCAACAACTTCTGGAATTTGGGGAAATGAACTTGAGTCCATGTAGCCAACCAGGTATGGGGCACCAAGATCTGAGATGTTACAAAGTGGTATCAGAGGATTTATTTACTGGTTTTCTTTATTGTTTAGAGACAATATAGAGGAAATAAAATTTGGTAATTAGTTGTGCCCAGGAGTAGCTACCTCGTGTATAGGGAAAATCCAAATTACCTTGAATGAAATTGTAATTTTTGGATTTGGAGTTATTATAGTTGATTCAATTTCACCATTGGGTGACACACTTGTTTTGCGCCATTATTATTGATTTCATTATGGTTATATTTTGATGCAACCTGATGAGATAAGGGTATTCCATCTCATGCATCATATAATAACTTGTTATAAATCACATGCCATGAATTCTTTCCATTCCATTTAGAGAGCATTACTGATTGAATTCTGTTGTGATAGATGTTGTGCTAGATATGCATGTTGTTGTGATAAACACTATGATAGATATACCTCCTGTTGTGATAGGTGTATTGGTACATGTTATGGTTTAATTGGATAGACTCCAAACTTTGGTCCCTCAGAAGTATGGGCCCTCTTGGATCAGAATTTGGTGGATCACATTCCAGCCATAGGATATAGATTGTGTTGTTATGTGATATATATTGATGCCAATATTTGACTCGCAGGGTGTATAGGCCCCCACAGATAAAAATTTGGCACAACATTGCTTTATTTTGCAAAAACAGGGGTTTTGGAGAAGTTTTTAAGGCTTACTATATGGAAAACCAGACAACGTGACATTTTCTCCTATGAACGCACACCATATGTTCTTATGTTTAGGAAGAAAAGAACTTTTTAAGTACATGTTGTTTACTTTTATTACCTGATGTGTGGTTTTTGACTATGTATCTAACCATGTGAGAGAGAGCATGAGTTATTAATTTTTGATCAGAACACACTATGTACCCTATATACACCCCATATAGTCTTACATAGGCAGAACTGTGTGGATCTGGCCATGTAAAAGTACGTAGCCAGGAGGGAAGACTTGAGTACACATCATGTGTCATTCTGACATGCCATGTAACTAGGATGTTTACACGACCAAGGCAGGCGGAGTTACATGTCCATCTAAGAGCTTCAATATACACGCGATGTATGATCCATATATGTTGTGTACTTGGGGTGTTTACATGCCCAGGCTGGCGGGAGTACACGAACATGTAAGGGATTAAGTGTACACGTAATGTATTGTCCCTAAACACCATGTACTAATATTCTATTAAATTTTGAGGCTTTTCTTCTCTTGTTTTTTCTTGTTCTCTTGAACTGCATACCATGATGAATAATATTATAATGAGGTGTATGTACTGGAATTTACAAAGCAATGCCACCATGACAAACTCTAGTAGAATACCAAGAGGGTGGCGATGATCATACCTTAAAGGTAGTAGGCCATGGGTTACCAGTGGAACCTCCAGTCATGCCAGTTGTGGCACCAGATGTTATACTATACGTAAGCGGTGATTCATTTTTCTGTGAAGGTTTTATGAAGTTCATGCAAACCTCTCCAGGGAGCACCACAACCTTCCACGTCTATGGTAGAACTAACATGAGTGTTCCAGCAGTAGAATCTGCCCACGTTTTCTAGGGAATTTGGTCCACAGGCTCAAGAATCATGGCTAGAGGCCATGTTATTGATCTTTGATCATCTTGAAAAGCCTCCTGGGAGGAGGGTTAACCTCGTGACTTATATGATGTGCGATTCCCACAAGAGGTGGTGGGATGTTACCACACAGATAAAGCACCAGCATGACATAGCGTGGGAAGATTTTCAGACATCATTCTATGACTACTTCTATCCTGAGATACTGAGGGCTGACAGAGCCTGTTATTTTATGCATCTGGAGTAGGGAAATCTATCAGTTAAGGATTACTCTGTCTGCTTTACTGATTTCTAGTGCTTTGCTCCAATTCTGATGGGTAATGATCTGTCAAAGGCTAAGCAATTCAAGTATGGTCTTTGGTATGGCATCCGTTCACAGGTGAATATCTTTCGACTGACTACTATATATATTATAATGAACTAGGTGCTAATTACCGATTAGAATTAGATGGAATCTAGAGGTGCGAGCCTAGGAGGTTCAACACCGAGATCAAGTACGGTTTTAATCGATAGCAGGAAGCATTGTCTGGAGATTACACATGGTGAATCTAGTACTCAGAACATATCTTATGGTATACATGTGAGGTGCTTAAAATTTAGAATAATTAGGAATACTAGATCCCAGTGCCCGATGGACCCAGTCGAGTGTCAAGCTTGTGGTAAGATAGGCCATTTACAGCGTTTCTGCAGGATGTTCCCACCAGCATCTAGAAAGAGAGGGTCAGCACCTACTCCGCATTTAGGATCAGGGTCAGCAACATCTCACCAGTCAGAGAACTAGAATGAGTTGGGACATTTAGGTTGAGGTGGTGGTCGTGGTCATGGTAGCCGGACCCGAGGTTCTCAGCAACTGTAGGGTGGATCAGATCAAGGTAGCTAGGTAGGGTCACAGGGCCGCAATACAGGTCAGACTTATGTAGTGCAATAGACCCAACATAAGGAGGATCCTGGACCTTCTACTATTAGATGAACTATTGTAGTCACCTCTGTTTTATCTTTTACAATCTTTGATACATGTGATTCACACAGTTTCATATATGTGCCTGTATTGGAGAGCCTAGGTCTTCTAGTTTTTTACTTTTGATGATTTTATGAAACTAGACACTCCGTTAGGAATTAGAACGGTAGGTGTGCGATAGTGCATGTCATGCCCCCTTCAAATTGGTGGGTGTTACTTCATTTAGGATCTCTATGTCTTAGAAATGATAGGTTTTTATGTCATACTCAGAATGGACTGGTTATTATCCTTTCAGGCCTTCATCAATTGCTACCGTAGGGTGAGTTTTACATCACCAAATGGCACACTACAAAAAAACACATTATAGGGGGTTATTTAGAAGGGGTTATGCAAAACCCCCTCTAAATTCATTTCATATGACATTATAGGGGGTTTTCACAACCCCCTCTAATCATCAAATTTAGAGGGGGTTATGAACCCCCTATAAATTAATTTTCTATAAAAATTCGAGGGGGAATTATGTAGAACCCTCATTAATCATCGAATCTGGAGGGTATTATGGACCCCCTATAATTGAACCCCCATTAAATTTTTTAAAATTAAATTTTTAATATCCAGTTGGATATTAGAGGGGGTTCAAAACCCCGTCTAATGTCATAAATTAGAGGGGGTTAAAAACCCCCCTCTAATGTCTTTAAATTAGAGGGGGTTGAAAACCCCCTATAACGTCTTAAATTAGAGGGGGTTTAAAACCCCTTCTTATGTCTTTAAATTAGAGGTGGTTCAAAAACCCCTCTAATTTAATAGATTACATGGGGTTGTGAAACCCCATTATTTTTCTAAAAAATAAACTTCCATAATGTAACGACCCGAAATTTTGAATAAATTTTGTTTTCTAATTTTGCGTGTTATTTTATTTTTATACTCAACAAAACTTTTTCATTTGATAACATGAGTATAATTAAAATGAGACTGTTGGCTTTCGACTGTTATATAACCATTGGTCAATATGACCGCTGGAAACTAAACGTTTCGATTATTATCTCTAAATACAAGTGATCTTGGTTAATTAATATAGAAAGAAGATTTGATGGCCTCATCTAGCAGTCTCGGGCCAATCGAAGCCCATCTAACAGAACATGGGAAGGAGGTAGCACCACTGGGCTTTGCTCTGGACCAAACCCAAGCCGAACCTCATAGTGTGAAGCTAGAATGGAATCGCCTTCATGAGAAGTTCAAAATGATAGAAATTACTACTCATGCAATGTTGGCTGAGCCGCCCTCAGATTCTCTCACCTTAGCACACCTTACACTTTGGTCCTATGCTGGGGTTATAATGAGATATGTAAGGAGACCGTAACTGCCTTGTGTAATCCTTTGTTTTAAATAAAAATTTTGATTTATTCTTATGATGAAGTTTAGGAATTTTCAAATGTCCGGACAAATATAGTATGCATATTTTTGATGAATTTTAGAGAAAGGATATTTTAAAAATGTTTATGTAAACCTTAAATAATTAAAAATGTGTAATGATTTTCAAAAAATGGTCTTCTACAATTATGTTCAGTACGAAATTTAGAGTCTAATAAGATCAAATTAATTTTTGATGAATAGTAAATTATGAATAGTGATTTTATGCTTAGGATAAGTAATGTGACCAAATGGATTAGTAATTTCACTTAAAGAAAGTATTAATATAATCTAGGCACCTTGATTAAGTAATGTGATTCAATAAAATGGTTAAATAATGGTTTCATAAATTATTAGTCAAGTATTAGTTTTTTTCGGGTGAATAGTGTTTTTTAATTAAAAATTAAATTAAAAATATATAGAAAATTATTTTCTATAAAATGGACTTTATTTTTGAATTCAGAACATCGATATTATGCTAAGGTAATTTTTGGGGATTTTTTTGAAAAAAATGAATTTTCGGTGAATAGTGTATTTATTTAAAAATTAAATTAAAAATATTTAGAAAAATATTTTTATAAAATGGAGTTCATTTTTGAAATCAGAGCCTCGATATTTGGTTAAGGTGAAATTTTGGGATTTTTCTGGGAAAGTTGAATTTTCGATGAATAGTGAAAATACAGTTTTTAAGTTATAGGTGTTTAATGACATCTTTAAATGATGTATTAAGTATTTAATCAATATGTTCGACTTATAAATAGTAAAATAAGGTATGAGGTGTCCCAAGTGGCCAATACCATGGGAAAATATCATCGGCAAGCCCATGGTTTTTCCAATACCACCAATGAGGTGTCCCTTGGCCATTAATGCCTTATCCCCTCATTTTCCTTATAAATACCAAGCCATTCTCTCATCCTTTAAACTCCAAAATCATCCTCAACGAAGTTATGGTCTCCTTAACTCCCAAAGAGTCCTCCCAAGGTTCACCCAAGCCCTCAAGGTCCCAACCTTTGAGTTTTAAGAGTTACATTTTAAGGTAAGGGGTCCAACCTCTCTCTTTCTTTTCAAATACTCTCTTTTAAGTCATTTCTTTTATGCTCCATGTTATTATGTTGGAGGATGTTATTTTATATTACTCTTACTGCCCTTATAATTTTAATATTATGAGATATCCCCTCTTACTCTCGTCATTTCGTTTTATGAATTTTTAAGTGGCGCCGTTAGGCTGCCGAAATTTTCGTAGCGGATTCTTTCACCCTTCTCATTTTCAAGTTCTATTTTATTGTCAAGTCTTTAAAGTTACTTATTATTATGTTGGGGTATAATCTCTATATCTATCATACTGATATTTTATGTTCATATGATTAAAGACCCTATTTTATCTTGTCAATTCATTTTTTTGAAGTTTAAGTGATGCCGTTAGGCCGCCAAATTTTCATAAGAGAAATCTTATTTTTGTCTTCCTTTCATGTTATTCATTTAATATGGTATATCTTTCAAATTTCATTACCCTGTTCTTAAATCCTTTATATTCAGTCTTTATACTGTTTTATGGATCATTTATGAGTGGGTTACCCATGTCCCCTCTCTTTTCAATGTTTTCTAAAACCCTGTAACATAGCTGTTATGCTGCAGAATTTTCGTCTCAAAATACCTCACTCTTTTTCTCAAATTATTTTATTTTATTAATTGAATACTCAAAGCTATTTCTTATACAGAGATATTCACATATATATCAAAATTTTCTATTTTAAATTCTGGTATTTACATACACGAAACCCGTTTTCCATTTTCGTGGGTTTAAAGTGACATAAAGATCAAGTCTTTAAAGCAGTTTTTAAAATGTGATGACTATGAAATGAAATCCATTTATTTTATGCTATATGGGTTGTTTATGAAATTATTGATGATGATATATGTGTCTCATATGATAATAAAGGCAAATTTAAGGGTGCACACTGATAGCGCTCCAATTCATTGGGTAAAGACTTAATCTCTAGAGATGACCATTTTGACTGATAGCTTGGTGAATAACATTTGTAAGTTTTTAATGACACCTTGGGGATGGACCTTGGTGAAACGGAAATGATTTTCTATGTTAAATGTTTTAGCCATATCTTCAAGTTATGAAACACATTATTTTTATTATGATATGCCTCATGATCTCTTTCTCATGCTTTAAAGGTATTTTTTTCATGACTTTTGATGTATCTCAAGTTCTCATGTAAAATGTTTACCTTGTTTCCCTTACTGGCCCTTCTGCTCACCCTTTCCTTTGATGTATTCTTCCAGGTTATGAGATGCTGTAATGAACTTAGGATGAACAAATGAAGAACCCTTTCAAGTGTTTAATAAGAATCTTTTTTGTTGTTTTCATGTATTAAGTTCCTGGTTTCCAAGACACTAAACCTTAAAGATCCTCAGTTTTGTATAATGTAATGAAAGTTTATGTGATAAAAAGGAGGGATGCTATAGTTGGTATCAAAGGATGGTTTAGTTATTTGTGGAAATTAGGATATGAAAACTTTAGGAAGAACCCTATAGAAAAGATTAAATATAGGAAATTTTCCTGGTATTTTGTGAGTATTGAGTAAGGGGTTTCCATGAAAATACATCCTTGTCTGGATACGAATAGGTAGAGGTGGTTCTGGCATAGATGTACATAGGGGTAAAACCCAAAAACACTGCTTTGAGCTAGACTCGAACGGGAACTGGTACACGACAACGGGCCTTGCTGCACTCTTGGTTATGAAACTCCCTATAACGGTCTGGAATTACTTTCAGTGGACTATAATTGATACCTATCAGGGCACTCCATGGGAGGCTACACCCCCTGGGCGGGACACACCACCATTCCCAGTGGCAGCCATTTCCTCATGAAGCCCTTGGGCGGAGAGCCATGCTTCGTCCAACTCTCACATGTGAGAGTTCCCAAGGATCGGATTCATTCCTACCTCCTTTGCCTCTGATACCAACTGTAGAGACCCAAAGCTTTAGGTACATAGACATTACATTAATTTTGTGGAATAATTAATACATAAAAAAAATAGACACCAAAGGATCGTAATATTTTAGTGTCTTTGGAAACTCAGAATATAATCTTCTAATCTTGCTGAAAGATCTTCAACATTTCCCATAAAGATCTTCCCTTTTTTTCTTACCTAAAACCTTTCTTTAAATCCTGGGGAAAATAAAAAATATAAAGGGTGATATCAAATGCTCAGTAAGGGTAATCATGGATAAAATAAAACAAATCATATACATTTGAACATAAAAACATGAACATAATGTTTAAACATCAAAATATTGCGAAATGACATAAAACATGGCAGTACATAAGGCATAGATCATAAAGAAACATTAATCCTGATAAAATATCATGGGAATAAAACATGTAATTATGGAAACCATTAATCACATGTTATGATTTCCATAGTAGCCAAGGCATTGCTGCCAAGACCATCTTAGTGGACAAAGTCCCTTTCTGAATCGAGTTCACTCTTCATTCCAGTCCTGTATTACTGAACTGGTTTAACTTGCTGTTTCATCAATGTCTATCTCATGAGATATAAATATTTAACCAATTCATTGGAGGGAGATATACGTCCCACCCATCTCATAATGAAATCATTCTTACTTGTTCCACAAAATAAACATAAAACATTCATCATAACCCAAAGAATAAAATGGGTTTCATAAACATCATCCCATCATCGCATAATCCATATAAAAAAATGGATATTTAATCATAAGAAAAGTGAAACCATGTAAATAATAGAGACATTATACTTGAAACATACACAAATGAAATAATTTCATCTTATATGGAAAATGGTTTTGATAAAACACTTGAAATGAATTCTTGAGGAAAATATCCTTTCTTCTTAAAAATCATTTTGTTTTCACAAAATTCCATGAAATTTTAAAAGAAAAGTCTTTTTTTGAAAATAGTCATAAAATCTTGTAGATTAAAATTCATGAAAATGAGGTGTTATGAAACCTTAAAAATCCGTTCACGCCGTATAAGTAAAAAATAAGATTCTTCTCGTACTTTTGTCGGAAAAGTCAAAAAGTTCCCCGTGTGGTAAAAAAAAGTAAGATTCTTTTCATAATATGTGGTAAATTTAAAAAATGGGTAAAAATTACTTTAAAAATACATGAATTTTTTTTAGAAAACATGGGCATGGATGATAACAATAACCCACGTAAATACTTACGTATAAGAAATCTCAGATAAAAATGAGATTTGCAAAGTTATCCCTTACCTTTTGTCTGATATGCTTCGTATGTATCAGAACTTCCTGTATAATGAGTTAAATAATTTCATTGAATTATTACAAAATCATATTCATTGTTATGATATCATATATAGTTTACTTATGACTTTATAATACCCATTCTTTTGTAAATTCGATGTAAAAGCAGCAATTTGGGTAAAATCGTTTCATTTATTGTACGTGTTTCGACTTGTTGTTCTTAATATTATTACTTATATCCTGATTTACTTAATTCCAGAATGTAAAAAATGATTTATATATAATATATTCAGCATATATATATAATATATATATATAATGAAATAAAATACACCGTTTATGGAGACGGTAGACCGTACGTATGCATGAACGCTGTTTCCTTTTCTTTATTGACTTGAATGGAAGTAAGTAGATGAAATATATATATATATACATAAATATAGTAGGTTTATCATGTCATATATTTCATTATTATTCATTATATATACTTTATAATCATTCTTGAGTGGTTAACATGGATAATGAATCTCATCGCGTCATGGAGACGGTAATCCGTACATACGCACGAGCGATGATATCGTTCCCATGATCGTGGAATTATATTGAAGTGTATGTATACTATTTCAGAATCAATATAACTTTACAATATTCACATATAGTTATTCTTTACACCATTATAATTTCAAATACTTTATGAAAAACAATAGTGTAACAATCCTTAGATGTTTCTTTATTCCATAGTACCATTAAATTGTCTATACAACATAACTCTTGATAAACATACAATCATTCCACTACCTTTTTAAACCATTGACCAAGCTTCAACACTTATTTCATCTCATATATCATTTGTAGTATCCTCATCATCATCCACATAAATACAACCCATATGACCATGCTGATTCTCTTCATGGGACTTTCCCTTAGGGAATTGGTTTGCATAATGCCCATACATTCCACATTTAAAACATCTAATCATTGTTGATGTCATAGCAATACCATTATCCTTATCCATGGTGTTAACTGAACCTTTTCCTTTGCACTTACTGGATTTGTGTCCTTTTCCACACCAAAATCATCTTCCAGTTCCTTTGAAACATTCCCCTTGATGCCTCCTCCCACATGATATAAATGAGGGAAATTGAACTTTCTTTCCTCTATGATCATCATGAAACTCCATATTTCTCTTATTAGATGAGTCAGGAATCTTACCAAAGTTGAGATTATTGATCATATTATGGGATTTCTGATTAGGCATGATAACGATGTTTCACCTTCCAAATTCCATTTCATTTGGTATCTCATGAATAATATCATTCCATTGTCCATCATATCCCCCATTATCGTGAATCCTCCTCTTTCCAGCCATTTTATAAAACCCAAAAAGAATAGTGTGAGAGGCAAAAATCATACTAGGAAAAAAACATAATAATGAGGGATTACCTTCAATATCTAACATATTAGGTTTAATTATAATATGGTTTTTTTAATTCTAGGAATATAACCTATACTTATACTTAACCTTAGGGACATCCCTAGACATACCTTAGAAATATTTCTAGGGATCTCACTAAATTTTTCGCATCCTAGTTTCCAAAGGTTAACTAAACCTTTCTTCTGATACCAACTATAACAGTCTGTAATTACTTCAAGTGGACTATAATTGATACCTATCAGGGCACTCCATGGGTGGCTACACCCTCTGGGTGGGACACACCACCATCCCCAGTGGCAGCCATTTCCTCATGAAGCCCTTGGGCGGAGAGCCATGCTTCGTCCAACGCTCACATGTGAGAGTTCCCAAGGATCGGATTCATTCCTACCTCCTTTGCCTCTGTTACCAACTGTAGATACCCAAAGCGTGACGTACATAGACATTGCATTACTTTTGCAGAATACTCAATACATAACAAAAATAGACACCAAAGGATCGTCATAGTTTAGTGTCTTTGGAAACTCAGAATATAATCTTCTAATCTTACTGAAAGATCTTCAACATCTCCCATAAAGATCTTCCCTTTTATTTCTTACCTAAAAACTTTCTTTAAATCTTGGGGAAAAGAAAAAATATAAAGGGTGAGCTCAAATTCTCAGTAAGGGTAATCATGGATAAAATAAAACAAATCATATACATTTTAACTTAAAAACATGAACATAATGTTTAAACATAAAAATCTTGGGCAATGACATAAAACATGGCAGTACATAAGGCATTGATCATAAAGAAATATTAATCCTGATAAAATAGCATGGGAATAAAACATGTAATTGTGGAAACCATTAAGAACATGTTATGATTTCCATAGTAGCCAAGGCATTGCTTCCAAGACCATCTTAGTGGACAAAGTCCCTTTTTGAATCGAGTTCACTCCTCGTTCCAGTCCTCTATTACTAAACCAGTTTAACTTTCCGTTCCAGCGATGTCTATCTCATGAGATATAAATCTTTACCCAATGCATTGGAGGGAGATATAGGTCCCACCCCTCTCATAATGAAATCATTCTTACTTGTTCCACAAAATAAACTTAAAAAATTCATCATAACCCAAAGAATAAAATGAGTTTCATAAACATCATCCCATCATCGCATAATCCATATAAAACAAATAGATATTTCATCATAAGAAAAGTGAAACCATGTAAATCATAGATACATTATACTTGAAACATACACATATGAAATAATGCCATCTTAGATGGAAAATGGTTTTGATAAAACACTTGAAATGAATTCTTGAGGAAAATATCCTTTCTTCTTAAAAATCATTTTGTTTCCACAAAATTCCATGCAATTTTAAAAGAAAAGTCTTTTTTTAAAAATAGAAATAAAATCTTGTTGAGTAAGCTTCATGAAAATGAGGCGTTATGAAACCGTAAAAATCCGATCATGCCGTATAAGTTAAAAGTAACATTCTTCTCGTACTTTTGTCGGAAAAGTCAAAAAGTTCCCCGTGTGGTAAACAAAAGTAAGATTCCTTTCATAACATGTGGTAAATTTAAAAAATGGGTAAAAAGGACTTTAAAAATACATGAAATCATTTTTAGAAAACATGCGCATATATGATAACAATAACCCCAGTAAATACTTACGTATAAGAAATATCGGATAAAAATGAGATTTGCAAAGTTATCCCTTACCTTATGTCCGATATACTTTATATGTATACGAACCTTCTGTATAATGATTTAAATAATGCCATTCACTTATTACATAATCATATTTATTGTTATGATATCATATATAGTTTACTTATGACTTTATATTACCCGTTCTTTTGTGAATTCGATGTAAAAGCAACGATTTGGGTAAAATCGTTTCATTTATTGTTCGTGTTTCGACTTCTTGTTCGTGATATTATTACTTATATCCTGATTTACTTAATTACATAATGTAAAGCATGATTTATATATAATATATTCAGCATATATATATATATATAATAGATATATAAAATGAAATGAATACACCGTTCATGGAGACGGTAGACCGTAGTACGCATCAATGCTGTTTTCTTTTCTTTATTGACTTGAATGTAAGTAAGTAGATGAAATATATATATATACATAAATACAGTAGCTTTATAATGTCATATATTTCATTATTATTCATTTTATATACTTTATAATCATTTTTGGGTGGTTAACATGGAGAATGAATCTCATCGCGTCGTGGAGATGGTAATCCGTACGTACGCACGAGCGATGATATCGTTCCCATGATCATAGAATTTTATTTAAGTGTATGTATACTATTTCAGAATCAATATAACATTAAAATATTTTCATATAGTTATTCTTTACACCATTATACCCATCCAAGTAAGGTGGTGGGGGAAAACAGATTACACCACGGCGTGGAGACGGTATTCCGTACGTACGCACGTGCGGTGATTTCATTTTCAGTAGGATGGATAGAAGGTGGAATATGGTTGTTTCATATTTATAATAATATATCAGTATATTAGTGATACTGATGTTATTACTTCATAATGAAACAACTAAAGAAGAGGAAGTAGAAGAAGAAATAAATTTGAAAGAATCAGTACCGGATATTACCTCTTCTTCGACACGCCTCTTTGAAACCTCCTCTTAGGGGACTAAAATTGGTCTTTTAAGATGAACAGGACCTCTAGAATATTTCTAGGGAAGTTTATAAGGGAAAATGTCAGGGGTTGTCTGAGCTTTAAGGCAAAAAGTTGTGTAAAGATGAGAGGGAGGAGGTGCCCTTTTATAATGGAGGAGAGGGGCACCTTTGTATATCTTAAAAATATTAATTTATAATAAATCTAACCCCACTTAAAAAACCACAAAAAATGACTCATATTAAAATATTAGATGAGATAGGGTTGTAATCTCATCAACCAATAAAATTTAGACATGTATGGAATTTATTTTAAACATTATCAACTTGATTTATTCTTATTTAATCTATTAAATTTTATTTGTGGTAATAAGATTCTAAATTTTAAATTGTTCTAAATAATTACTTATGTGCTGTGAATTATCCATAATTAGATAATTTATGACATTTTAGACTATATAAATTTCAATTTATAAATTTTAAATATTTTTGTGATTTTTAAACAATTTAATAATATGTTATTTTTATAAGATAACAATAGTGTCAATTTTGACACTATTCATTTTTTTGAATTTAAATAAAATCCAAACAGAGGATATATTCTAACTAAAATATTTAATAGGTTTCTAACATGTCATATTAATCTATAAAATTAGTTTAGCACATTAAATAGTTCATATAATATTTATTTTACTATTTTTAAAACCATTTATTTGATATTTCTCTTAATAAAATAATTACTACAACATTTTTGTATAATATTTAAATATACTTATTTGTTGCATAAAAATTAAAAATAAAATACTAGGATGAATATAAATATTATATATTTTAAAATAATACATTTAGTCGGATTTATCTTCTAAAACACACTAATTTTAAAATTTTATATTTATTAAATTATGAAGGTGACAACTTTGACATCATATAAAATAAAACAATATAAGTGTCATAATCACTTTTATAAGACTCCAAACAGTCCTATATTCTTTCATTGTATGCTTATGGTGTATATATACACTACCAATAAGTTGTTTTCAGGTTTTTGAGCCATTTAATATGTATTACTATTTCAATAAAAATAATATTATTGATTTTTTTTACTAAATAAATAATTTCTGCATCATTAATGTATAATCTAATAAGGTAATTAAATAACTCTTAAAAATTAAAAATAAATTACCATGATAAAAAAAATTTAGCTTTCAAATGAGTATTTATTACCGAATTTATGTTCTGTATAACCTTATATTAAAAATACATTAATTATTAAAGTTTGAGTGAGACATATTTCACTTTCATAAAATAAACTAAAGGTCTTAATCACATCCAAGTGAGTTCTAATGGATTCCATTTCGACCAAAATATGACTTAGGAAGAAATATAATCATCTAATTGTATTAATAAAAGTGTTAGGGTAATTTTATAATATTATATTTACCCTTAATTACCCGATTTACCTTTTACTATGGTAAATAAAATTTACCGTAGTTACTATTCATAATGCCAAAAAATAAAAAACAGTATATTAATATAATTTGGACCCACTGATTCCAAATATGGAATCCATTTTTCCAAATTCAATACATAGAAGTTGTAGAAATTAAATTAAAATTAATCCCGTTGTCGAAAGAAAATGGGTTTTTGTTTAAAACATTGCAAAAGATTGAATTTATTTAACCTACGAATTCAATGTAAAATCAATGCTAATGAAATAAATTATATTAAATGGTAAATATATATTCTATTTATACTTTAAAACCATTAAATATTATAATTTAACCACATAAATTATTACGATGAAAAAAGTTGTTTTTAATTAAAATATAGCGTGTTTTTACTATTCATTAAAATATGAAAGTTATCAGAAAAATATAAAAACTTTATCCAATGTAAATTTTTATATCCTAATTGAAAATAAGAAGTTTATTTTTTAAAATTTAACTTATAAAATTGTCAAAAATTATATTTAAAATGGGTGTGCCATCAAAAGGCGGCAAAACTGCATTTTTTGAAAAATACTTATTTTACCTGAATATTTTATTTTGTTCTCATACCATGTTCTATAAAATTTTTAAGATTAATTATAATGTCATAAAATTCAAAATTTATTTACTACTATTAATAACGGCTAGTTTATAATAGTATAATAACCATATACCGTTGTTTAGTGAAACCCGGTATTGCGTACAACACACGCTATCGAAGAAGGTTGTGATTGTGTGTAATGCAAGCCAAGTCATGGTTTCATGTAGTGAAAGACTCCTTTGTTGTTGAGTATAAAAAAATCAAACCATATTTCATAAATACATTTAATATATATATATATATACACACACTCAATTTTGCGTAGAATAACTACTATCAAACAAACTTGAAATTGTGTGTAACACGATCCAAGATTAGTGTTCGTAT
The DNA here is from genome assembly GCA_963277665.1 of Viscum album. Classification (NCBI taxonomy): domain Eukaryota; kingdom Viridiplantae; phylum Streptophyta; class Magnoliopsida; order Santalales; family Viscaceae; genus Viscum; species Viscum album. The sequence continues at coordinate 1,391,546,344 of OY728159.1, forward strand.
ACTGCAAGCTAATATGGTGTTGTGTATAGCGCAATATAATCTTGGTGTAGCATACAAAAAAATACATCAAATAAATTAAAAAGAATAATTCTCATAAAATCTCGGGTTGTTATATTCTACCCCCCCTTAAAAGGAATTTCGCCCTCAAAATTCGCCGGGGTTATAAATGGTTTTCTACATGAAAGTTTCTTTAATTGAAACCCAAATCGTAAAATGGAATAACAAAACTTAACTTTAAAAACTAAAGTATGAAACCTAATGGTTACCCAAATTAACTAATCCCTGGGTTTCCACGTAGGAGAACATAGGTGAAAATATGGATATGGAAGAGAAATTTAACCGTCATGTTCTGATGAAGAGTGGTAGAGAACATAACTATGAAAAATCCAACAATCACAAAGCCATAAATTTGTGATGATCTAGGGTACCATCTGATTCATCGGATATAAGGTCACTAGGAAAACATTTTTGGTTTTCAAGATCATTTCCCAAAAGTTGAAAAATTTGAATTAGAAGAAATACTTACTTTATTTTGGTAAAATCTCTTTAAGAAATGAAGTTGAATTTGTCTTTCGTGAAGTTTTAGCTGATCATGCAATAGAATGATAGGTCATTCCATCTGTCTCAAACATAAGTTAGCAAAATTTATATACATAAGTCCATCTATGGTGAGATTAATCAGATATGGTTCCAAAATGGACTTATACTTCATCTATCATCCTACATAATAAAATAAAACTAGTTTCTACTAACCAGGGACTTTTTGTAGGCCAGTGTTAAGAAATAAAGGCCTGTCACACTTCGGTTATGGGTTCGATTCCCACAACCTTGTCCGATGTGACGGGTTGTCTCCCATCCTGCAGGTTTTCCTTTTTTCTAAAAATACATTATTATAACTTTCCATCAATAATATCAAAAAATTTCTAGCCTCAAACAATAATAACTTATGTTTAACATAATCCATTCCAATATTTAGGCTTATCTGAAATACTGCTGTCCAATCTTATATTATAGTGAAAACAGTTACCAAAGATTTCATATAACAAGAATGTTAATACCATCATTGATCGCCAATATCATAAGATATGTCTTTTTAGTCTCATTCCAAACATTCAAAGGCCTTAATCATGTATTCTCTTGAAATATGAATACCCGTTGAACCTTAGTGAAAACATAAGTGTTGTCGAAAGTTAACTCTCTCCACATACCAAAATGCCAAAATTCTATATACTCAAACCATGATATCACTTAGTCCTTATAACAATCATGAGCTCATGAATACTATCAAACATATTATTTCCTCCTTATCCATTCATTATGTTTATATCATCTTCTTTCCATAAATATCTGAATAACCTTTCATGGTAACCAGTACCATTCAACATATACTTTCAAATACTTTACAAAAAAAGAATAGTGTAACAATCCTTAGATTTTTCTTTATTCCATAGTACCATTAAATTACCTATACAACATAACTCTTGATAAACATACAATCATTCCACTACCTTCTTAAACCATTGACCAAGCTTCAACACTTCTTTCATCTCATATAAAATTTGTAGTCTCCTCATCATCATCCACATAAATACTACCCATATGACCATGGTTATTCTCTTGATGATATTTTCCCTTAGGGCATTGGTTTGCATAATTCCCATACATTCGACATTTAAAACATCTAATCATTGTTGATGTCGTAGCAATACCATTATCCTTATCCATGGTGTTAACTGAACCTTTTCCTTTGCACATACTGGATTTGTGTCCTTATTTTCCGAACCGAAAGCATATTTTAGTTCCTTTGAAACATTCCCCTTGATGCCTCTTCCCACATGACTTACATGAGGTAAATTGAACTTTATTTCCTCTTTGATCATCATGAAACTCCATATTTCTCTTATTAGCCGAGTTAGGAGTCTTACCAAAGTTGAGATTATTGATCATATTATGGGATTTCTAATTAGTCATGATAATGATGTTTTGCCTTAAAATTCCATTTCATTTGTTAGCTCATGAATAATATCATTCCATTGTCCAGCATATCCCCCATTATTGTGAATCTTCCTGTTTCCAGCAATTTTCTAAAACCCAAAAACAATAGTGTGAGAGGAAAAAATCATGCTTGGAAAACAGCATAATAAAGAGAGGGTACCTTCAATATATAATATCTTAGGTTTAATTATAATATGGTTTTCGTAATTCTAGGACTATAACCTATACTTATACTTAACCTTAGGGACATCCCTAGACATACCTTAGAAATATCTCTAGGGATCTCACTAAATTTTTCGCATCCTAGTTTCCAAAGGTTAACTAATCCTTTCCTCTGATACCAACCATAACGGTCTGGAATTACTTATAGTGGACTATAATTGGTACCTATCAGGGCACTCCATGGGCATTTACACCCCCTAGGAGGGACACACCACCATCCCCAGTGGCATCCATTCCCTCATGAATCCTTTGGGCGGAGAGCCATTCTTTGTCCAACGCTCACATGTGAGAGTTCCCAAGGATCGGATTCATTCCTAACTCCTTTGCCTCTGATACCAACTGTAGAGACCCAAATCTTGACGTACATAGACATTACATCACTTTTGCAGAATACTTAATACATAACAAAAATAGACACCAAAGGATCGTAATAGTTTAGTGTCTTTGGAATCTCAGAATATAATCTTCTAATCTTACTGAAAGATCTTCAACATCTCCCATAAAGATCTTCCCTTTTTTTTCTTACCTAAAACCTTTCTTTAAATCCTAGGGAAAAGAAAAAATATAAAGGTTGATCTGAAGTTCTCGGTAAGGGTAAGCATGGATAAAATAAAACAATTCATATACATTTGAACCTAAAAACATGAACATAATGTTTAAACATCAAAATCTTTGGTAATGACAAAAAACATGGCAGTGCATAAGGCATAGATCATAAAGAAACATTAATCCTGATAAAATAGAATGGGAATAAAACTTTTAATTGTGTAAACCATTAAGCACATGTTATGATTTCCATAGTAACCAAGGCATTGCTGTCAAGACCATCTTAGTGGACAAAGTCCCTTTCTGAATCGAGTTCACTCCTCGTTCTAGTCCTGTGTTACTGAACCGGTTTTACCTGTCATTCCAGCCATGTCTATATCATGAGATATAAATCTTTACCCAATGCATTGGATGGATATATAGGTCCCACCCATCTCATAATGAAATCATTCTTACTTGTGACACAAAATAATCTTAAAACATTCATCATTACCTAAAGAATAAAATGGGTTTCATAAACATCACCCATCATCACATAATCTATATAAAACAAATGGATATTTCATCATAAGAAAAGTGAAACCATGTAAATCATAGAGACATTATACTTGAAACATACACATATGAAATAATTTCATCTTAGATGGAAAATGGTTTTGATAAAACACTTGAAATGAATTCTTGAGGAAAATATCCTTTCTTCTTAAAAATCTTTTTGTTTTCACAAAATTCCATACAATTTTAAAAGAAAAGCCTTTTTTTGAAAATATTCATAAAATCTTGTAGAGTAAGCTTCATGAAAATGAGGTGTTATGAAACTGTAAAAATCCATTCACGCCGTATAAGTTAAAAATAACATTCTTCTCGTACTTTTGTCGGAAAAGTCAAAAAGTTCCCCTTGTGGTAAACAAAAGTAAGATTCCGTTCATAACTTGTGGTAAATTTCAAAAATTGGTAAAAAGGACTTTAAAAATACACGAAAACATTTTTAGAAAACATGGGCATTGATGATAACAATAACCCCAGTAAATACTTATGTTTAAGAAATCTCGGATAAAAATGAGATTTGAAAATTTATCCCTTACCTTATGTCCGATATGCTTCGTATGTATCTGAACCTCCTGTATAATGATTTAAATAATTTCATTTAATTATTATAAAATCATATTCATTGTTATGATATCATATATAGTTTACTTATGACTTTATATTACCCGTTCTTTTGTAAATTCAAGGTAAAAACAGCGATTTGGGTAAAATCATTTCATTTATTGTATGTGTTTCGACTTGCTGTTCTTGATATTATTACTTATATCCTAATTTAATTAATTACAGAATGTAAAAAATAATTTATATATAATATATTCAGCATATATATAATAGATATATAAAATGAAATGAAATACACCATTCATGGAGACGGTAGGCCGTACGTACGCATGAACGCTGTTTTATTTTCTTTATTGACTTGAATGGAAGTAAGTAGATGACATATATATATATACATAAATCTATTAGCTTTATCATGTCATATATTTCATTATTATTCATTATATATACTTTATAATCATTCTTGAGTGGTTAACATGGAGAATGAATCTCATCGCGTCGTGGAGACGGTAATCCGTACGTACGCACGAGCGATGATATCGTTCCCATGATCGTGGAATTGTATTTAAGTGTATGTATAATATTTCAGAATAAATATAACTTTAAAATATTCACATATAGATATTATTTACACCATTATACCCATCCAAGTAAGGTGGTGGCGGAAAACAGATTACACCACGGCGTGGAGACGGTATTCCGTACGTACGCACGCGCGGTGATTTCGTTTTCCGTATGATGGATAGAAGGTGGAATATGGTTGTTTCATATTTATAATGACATATAAGTATATGAGTGATACTTATTTTATTACTTCATAATAAAACAACTAAAGAAGAGGAAGTAGAAGAAGAAATAAATTTGAAAGAATCGGTAACGGATATTACCTCTTCTTCGACACGCCTCTTTGAAACCTCCTATTAGGGAACTAAAATTGGTCTTTTAAGATTAACAAGACCTCTAGAATATTTCTAGAGAAGTTAGAAAGGTAAAAGGGTAGGGGTTTGCCGATCTTGAAGGCTCAAAGTTGTGTAAATATGAGAGGGAGGTGGTTCCCTTTTATAAGGGAGGATAGGGGCACCTTTGGAAATCTTAAAAATATTAATTTATAATAAATCTAACCCCACTTAAAAAACCTCCCAAAATAACTCATATTAGAATATTAGATGAGATACGGTTTTAATCTCATCAACCAATAAAATTTAGACATGTAGGGAATTTATTTTTAACATTATCAACTTGATTTATCCTTATTTAATCTATTAAATTTTATTTGTGGTAATAAGATTCTAAATTATAAATTGTTATAAATAATTAATTATGTGCTGTGAATTATCTATAATTAGATAATTTATGAAATTTTAGACTATATAAATTTCAATTTATAATTTTTAAATATTTTTGTGATTTTTAAACAATTTAATAATATGTTATTTTTATAAAATAACAATAGTGTCAATTTTGATACTATTCATTTATTTGAATTTAAATAAAATCCACACAGAGGATATATTCAAAATAAAATATTTAATAGTTTTCTAAAATGTCATATTACTCTATAAAATTAGTGGATAACATTAAATAGTTCATATAATATATATTTTACTATTTGTAAAACCATTTATTTGAGATTTCTCTTAATAAAATAATTACTACAACATTTTTTGTATAATATTTAAATATACTTATTTGTTGCATAAAAATTAAAAATAAAATACTAGGATGAATATAAATCTTATATCTTTCATAAGAATACATATAGTCAGATTTATCTTCTAAAACACCCAAATTTTAAAATGTTATATTTATTAAATTATGAAGGTGACAATTTTGACATCATATAAAATAAAATAATATAAGTGTCATAATCACTTTTATAAGACTCCAAAAGGTACTATATTCGTTCATTGTATGATTATGGTGTATATATACACTACCAATAAGCTTTTTTCAGGTTTTTGAGCCCTTTAATATGTATTACTATTTCAATAAAAACAATATTATTGATTTTTTTTTACTAAATAAATAATTTCTGCATCATTAATGTATAAGCTAATAAGGTAATTAAATAACTCTTAAAAATTATAAATAAATTACCATGATAAAGAAAAACATTTCAGCTTTCAAATGAGAATTTATAACCTAATTTATATTCTGTATAACCTTATATTAAAAATACTTTAATTATTAAAGTTTGAGTGAGACATATTTCACTTTCATAAAATAAACTAAAGGTCTTAATCACCTCCAGGTGGGTTCTAATGGATTCCATTTCGACCCAAATATGAATTAGGACGAAATATAATCAACTTATTGTATTAAGATAAGTGTTAGGGTAATTTTATAATATTATATTTACCCTTAATTACCCGATTTACCTTTTACTAATGTAAATAAAATTTACCGTAGTTACTATTCATAATGCCCAAAAATAAAAATAAGCCTATTAATATAATTTGGACCCATTGATTCCAAATATGGAATCCGTTTTTACAAATTCAATACACAGAAGTTGCAGAAATTAAATTAAAATTAATCCCGTTGTCGAAAGAAAACGGGTTTTTGTTTAAAACATCGCAAAAGATTGAATTGATTTAACCTACGAATTCAATGTAAAATCAATGATAATGACATACATTATATTAAATGGTAAAAATATATTCTATTTATACTTTAAAACCATTAAATATTATAATTTAATTACATAAATTATTACAATGAAAAAAGTTGTTTTTAATTAAAATATAGCGTGTTTTTACTATTCATTAAAATATGAAAGTTATCAGAAAAATATCAAAACTTTATCCAATGTAAATTTTTATATCCTGATTCAAAATAATAAGTTTATTTTATAAAATTTAACTTATGAAATTGTCAAAAATTATATTTAAAATGAGTGCGCCATCAAAAGGCGGAAAAAATGCATTTTTTGAAAAATACTTATTTTACCCGAAATTTTTTTTTTGTTCTCATACCATGTTCTATAAAATGTGTAAGATGAATTATAATTTCATAAAATTCAAAATTTATTTACTACTATTAATAAAATCTAGTTTATAATAATATAATAACCATATATCGTTGTTTAGTGAAACCCGGTATTGCGTACAACACACGCTATCGAGGAAGGTTGCGATTGCGTGTAATGAAAGCCAAGTCAGGGTTGCGTGTAGTGCAAGACTCCTTTGTTGTTGCGTATAACAAAATCCAACCATATTTCATTTATACATTGAATATTTATATATATACACTCAATGTTGCGTAGAATAACTACTATCAAACAAACTTGAAATTGTGTGTAACACGATCCAATATTAGTGTTGCGTATACTGCAAGCTAATACGGTGTTGCGTATAGTGCAAGATAATATTGGTGTAGCGTACAAAAAAATACATAAAAGAAATTAAAAGGAATAATTCTCATAAAATATCAGGTTGTTATACTCCCAGGGGATATGCTTTGGTAAATTTATAAGCTTATTATGAACCATTATTAAAGGAACAAAGATAAAATAAAATAAAGATTCACATAAGAATATATGACCATGGATAACCTAGATTGGAACCTAGGGGATCACAAGTTAGGGTATAATTTTCTTCTACAAGTTTATCCTTCTATGCTTTTTGTTTCCTTTTCATGATTATTGGCTAAGTATTTAAGCCCCCAAATTATACTTTATTTTCTTAGTTAATGGAGGGAAATGGAAGAACATGTCCCAACAACCAATGTTATAGGAAATGTGATGAATTCCCTATTAATATGACAGAGATGACGAGAGATCAAGTTGAACATATTGTGATTATGCCAAAACAGCTATCAAAAATTACATTTAATAATTTTTACCTAGTTGAATGACCAAATTCATCAAGGAAGAAGAAGGAAAAGTATCAAGGATGTTCATCTGATAAAGTTGATTAGGTGATTTGAAGATTATTATTATTTTGGAAGACGTTCAGTATTTTGGGGACCCTATATGATCGAGGTAAAAATATTACTATGTTATGTTCTTTGAGGAGTAAAGGTTGACATATATTTTGAATAATCGATGAATTTAAGGTGAACTTATGGTAATATAGGTTATTTATGGAAATGATTAACCTATCTTAGGGAAAATATGTTTAGGTCAGTTACTTTTGTTATAAGATGTTAGGAGTGGTTGATGTTGTTTAAAGATGAATGATAAATTTTACCTTGGAAGACTATGTTTTCAAATCTTTCTTGTATTTGGGTTTCAATCTTAGTTTGGTTTATTTTGAGGGTTTTTATGGACAATTATTTATGGAATGGTCTATGATGAACCTTGGGTAGTACCATGGAATTTTGAAGATTTAAAAGTAGTTTCCCTTCCTATGGGGTTCTTTCTTTTTGAAGAGTTGTTTTATCTTACCCTTTCTGTTTTTGGGATAATGTTTAAAGATAGAAGAAATAGATAGTTAATCTTTTTGTGGATTATGTGATTCTCTAGAAGATGATTCTTGTGTTTTGATGAGACCATGTTTTTTTTGAATGCCCATAGTTTGGAGAAAAGATTAGTTTTGTTAGAAACTTATTAAGGGATGAAACTCTACTTAAATTTAAATATATTTCCTTGTGTTTTTATTCTATGTAGTAAATTAATTCCTCAAAATTATGAAAAGGAACATAAAACAAAAATGTTGTTGGTTTAAGTTTTCTACTGGGTAATCAAAGACCGTTTACACACATCATAAGTTTGTGATTTTCTTGTGGTTATCTTTCTCCTAATAATGTTTTCTATCACTCTCCCCGACCCTTTGTTTTTCTTCCATATCCATATTTTCCCTCATGAAATCCTAGTATGGGTTAACTCGGGTGACCTTTGTACTTCCCTTTATTTATTTTAAAGTAATAGTTTTACTGACTCCTTTTCCGATGTGGTATTTTTATTGAAATTTCCAATACCAATTTTAAAAATTGCGAGGAAGCAATTTCTTAATGGGGGAAGATTGTAACAACCCGAAATTTTGAATAAATCTTGTTTTCTAATTTTGCGTGTTATTTTATTTTTATACTCAACAAAACTTTTTCATTTGATAACATGAGTATAATTAAAATGAGACCATTGGGTTTCGACTGTTATATGACCATTGGTCAATATTACCGCTGGAAACTAAACATTTCGATTATTGTCTCTAAATACAGGCGATCTTGGTTAATTAATATAGAAAGAAGATTCGATGGCCTCATACAGTAGTATCGGGCCAATAGAAGTCCATCTAATGGAACTTGGGAAGGAGGTAGCACCATTGGGCTTTTCTCTAGACCAAACCCAAGCCGAACTTCATCATGTAAAGCTAGAATGGAATCTCCTTTACGAGAAGTTCAAATTGATAGAAATTAATACTCATGCAATGTTGGTTGATCCACCCTCATATTCTCTCACCTTAGCACACCTTACACTTAGGTCCTATTCTGGGGTTATAAGGGGCTATGTAAGGAGACCGTAACTGTCTTGTGTAATCATTTGTTTTAAATAAAATTTTTGATTTCTTCTTATGATGAAGTTTATGAAGTTTCAAATGTCCGGATAAATATAGTATGCATATTTTTGATGAATTTTAGAGAAAGTATATTTTAAAAATGTTTATGTAAACCTTAAATAATTAAAAATGTGTAATGATTTTTAAAAAATGGTCTTCTACAATTATGTTCAGTACGAAATTTAGAGTCTAATAAGATCAACTTAATTTTTGATGAATAGTAAATTATGAATAGTGATTTTATGCTTAGGATTAGTAATGTGACCAAATGAATTAGTAATCTCACTTAAAGAAAGTATTAATATAATATAGGCACCTTGATTAAGTAATGTGATTCAATAAAATGGTTAAATAACGGTTTCATAAATTATTAGTCAAGTATTAGTTTTTTTCGGGTGAATAGTGTTTTTTAATTAAAAATTAAATTAAAAATATTTAGAAAAATATTTTTTATAAAATAGACTTTATTTTTGAATTCAGAACATCGATATTATGCTAAGGTAATTTTTGGGGATTTTTTTGAAAACAATGAATTTTCGATGAATAGTGTATTTATTTAAAAATTGAATTAAAAATATTTATAAAATTACTTTTATAAAATGGAGTTCATTTTTGAAATCAGAGAATCGATATTTGGTTAAGGTGAAATTTTGGGATTTTTCTGAGAGTTTAATTTTCAATGAATAGTGAAAATACAGTTTTTAAGTTACAGGTGTTTAATGACAACATTAAATGATGTATTAAGTATGTAATAAATATGTTCGAGTTATTAATAGTAATATAAGGTATGAGGTGTCCAAAGTGGCCAATACCATGGGCAAATACCATGGGCAAGCCCATGGTTTTTCCAATTCCACTAATGAGGTATCCTTTGTCCATTAATGCCTTGTCCCCTCACATTCCCTATAAATACCAAGCCATTATCTCATCCATTCGACTCCAAAATCATCCTCAACGAAGTTCTGGTCTCCTTAACTCCCAATGAGTCATCCCAAGGTGCATCCAAGACCTCAAGGCCCCAACCTTTGAGTTTTAAGAGTTACGTTTTAATGTAAGGGATCCAAACCCTCTCTTTCTTTTCAAATACTCTCTTTTAAGTCATTTCTTTTATGCTCCATGTTCTTATGTTGGAGGATGTTCTTTTATATTCCTCTTACTTCTCTTATCATGTTCATATGATGAGAGATCCCCTCTTACTCTCATCATTTCGTTTTATGAATGTTTAAGTGGCGCCGTTAGGCTGCCGAAATTTTTGTAACGGATTCTTTCACCCTTCTCATTTTCAAGTTCTATTTTCTTGTCAAGTCTTTCAAGTTCCTTTTTATTATGTTGGGGTATGATCTCTATATCTATCATACTGATCTTTTATGTTCATATGATGAGATACCCTATTTGATCTCGTCAATTCATTTTTTTGAAGTTTAAGTAACGTCGTTAGGCTGCCAAATTTTCATAAGAGAAATCTTATTTTTGTCTTCCTTTCATGTTCTTCATTTCATATGGTATATCTTTAAAATTTCATTACCATGTTCTTAAATCATTTATATTCTGTCCCCATACTGTTTTATGGATCATTTATGAGTGGTTTACCCATGTCCCCTCTCTTTTCAATGTTTTCTAAAACCCTGTAACATAGTTGTTATGGTGCAGAATTTTCGTCTCAAAACACCTCTCTCTTTTTAGAAAATTATTTTATTTTATTAAGTGAATACTAAAATCTCTTTATTATACAGGTATATTCACATATATATCAAAATATTTTATTTTAAATTCTGGGATTTACATACACGAAGCCCTCTTTCCTTTTTCGTGGGTTTAAAGTGACATAAAGATCACATCTTTAAAGCAGTTTTTAAAATGTGATGACTATGAAATGAAACCCATTTCTTCTATGCTATATGAGTTGTTTATGAAATTATTGATGATGATATATTTTTCTCACATGTTAATAAAGGCAAATTTAAGGGTGCGCTCTGATAGCGTTTCAATGCATTGGGTAAAGAATTAATCTCTAGAGATGGCCATTTTGACTGATACCTTGGTGAATAACCTTGGTAATTTTTAATGACACCTTCGGGATAAAACTTGGTGAAACAGAAATTATTTTCTATGTTAAATATTGTAGCCACATCTTCAAGTTATGAAACACTTTATTTTTATTATGATATGCCTCATGATCTCTTTCTCATGCCTTAAAGTTATTTTTTTTCATGACTTTTGATGTATCTCAAGTTCTCATGTAAAATGGTTCCCTTGTTTCCCTTACTGGGCCTTCTGCTCACCCTTTCCTTTGATATATGCTATCAGGTTATGAGATGCTGTAATGAACTTAGGATGAACAAATGAAGAAGCCTTTCAAGTGTTTAAGAAGATTTTTGTTGTTGTCATGTATTAAGTTTCTGGTTTCCAAGACACTAAACCATAAAGATCCTCAGTTTTGTATAATGTAATGAATGTTTATGTGATAAAAATGCGGGATGCTATACATAATATATATATATACATAAATATATATATAATTAAAAAAAAATATAAATATATTTAAATATATTTTATAAACATATTTTATAAAACATTTATATGATTGTATTTAATCGTATTTATATTTATACATAAATATGTATAATATTATATACATTAATATTTATTTATTTCTATAAATTGTATTTCATATATTATTAAGTATAAATTTTTATAAATTCTATTTCATATAACATTGATTATATATAATACACATATTAATTATATCTAATATAAAATTTCCTTTCATTTAACATTTTATAAATATTTGTATAAATCGTATTTCATAAAATATCAATTATATATAATATAAATATTCGTATATTTCATATAATAATTATTATCTATTAATTATATATAATATTATATTGTTTATACAGATAAATATACATATTAATTTAAATAATAATAAATATATGTACTGAAATAAATTATATAAATATATTTTAAATGAGCTTATATGAATATATTAAGTAAATACTTATATATACATTCCTTAAATAAACATTTATATAATATATAATTATATATTTATGTATATAAATAATTTACATAAATATATAATATAAATTTATTTAGTATAATAAATGTATGATATAAATCATAAAATAAACGTATAGTTTTTATAGTTTAAAAAACAGGTGTAATAACAACAATAATAATTAATTATATTATTTTTATCATACACACACACAAACACACATATATAAGTATATAAAAATAATTAAATAAATATATACAATAATTATATTATATTTATAAATATTAAAAAAATACATAAACAGACATAGAGAAGTATAAATGCATTTATAAATATATATTTATATATGTAAATATAAATTTTTATGTATATTATATGAATAAACATATATATAATATATAAATATGTATGTATGTATATAAAAAATTCATATAAATATATTTATAAATATATAAACATATATATAGTTCATATAAATTTATATAATGGTTATTATTTAAATGTATTTAAATATATTATCTAAATAATAATTTTTTTAAATAGATAATCACATATATATATATATATACACACAAATATGTAAATATATTCATCGAAGTGAATTAGAATAGTGGTAAAGCATCTTTGTGTTGCGGGCTGTAGATGGTTGCTTATCCGGGTTCGATTCTCAGCATAGGTGAATATGTTTTATGTGGGGGTCGTTGGAGAGGAGTTGGAAAACTGTAGGGGGCACAAGAAATGTGGAATGACAGGATTGGGTTGTGAGGAATGAGAGGGGGAAGCCTGGGGGTCGGGGTATGGGAATCAGGGAATGAGAGGTGGGGTGCGGGATTTAGGGAACCAGAGAATGGGAGGGGGCGTGAGAACCAGGGAGCGGGAGGGGGTGACTGGGAAGCCCGGGGAATGAGAGGGGGGTGCGACTTGGGGCCAAAGGGGGAGATTGTGGGATGGGGCTTGATGGCGAGACTTGGGGGGAGGGGTAGGGGTAAGGGTGGGAACCCCTAGGTAAGGGGCGACCTGGGATGAGGCTGGGGGCAGACTGGGAACAAAAAAAGAAACATTAGGGGTTGGGGGCCAGACTGGGGACAAAAATGAAGAAAATGTTAGGGGCGATTTTCCCAACCGCCCCTAATGTAACCGCCATTATAAGCAATTTAAACCACCCCGATGCACTCCATTAGTGGCAGTTTCAACTATAACTGCCTATAATGCAAGTATTTTTTGTGAATTTAGTTCACATTAGAGGGGGTTTAAACACCCTCTAATGTATCGGTCACTAATGTCTACATGATTTTACTAGTATTTTATCAAAACTACCTCTACTGCAAGTAGGTGGGAACATTAACGGTGGTTCCTCACAACCACAACTAATGTCTTTAGAAGGGGTTATAACCCCTTCTGATGTCAAAAATAACCCCCCTCTATTGTAGTCATTTTTTTAGTGGAGGATCATTTCTATACAAGGGAGAGTGGGATGTCCAGGCAAGATGTGATGGACCCAATCATCATGGGTGGAGTGGGATGATAACATAGATTTCAAATTTATAACCGGATGACCAGGGGACATGTTAGATGTAATTTATACCAATGGTTGATCATTTTAGCGACATCTTCCCAGATGACTTTCTAGGTTTACCTCTGGTAAGAGCGGTAGATTTCTCTATTGAGCTAGTACCAGGAGTTGCAATAGTATCCATTCCTCCTTATAGGATGGCTATTATGGAGTTTCAAGAGCTGAAGAGATAGGTAGAGGATTTGGAGGCAACAGGTTTGATCCGACCCAGTACTTCTCCATGGGGTTCTCTGGTCATTTTTTCAAAAAAGAAAGATGGTACCATCAGGATATTCGTGTATTATCGAAAGCTAAACCAGTTGACGGTTAAGAATCGGTATCCTCTGTCGTGGATAGATGATCTCTTTGATTAGATTCGAGGAGCTCGGGTATTCTCTAAGATTGATCCGAGATCTGGTTATCATCAAGTGTGTGTTAGATCATCAAACATACCTCACACATCTTTTCGAAGCAGATATAGTATGTACGGGTATGTGGTTATTTTGTTCGGTCTCACAAATGCTCTAGTAGTCTTCATGGAACTGATGAACTGAGTGTTCCATCCATATCTTTATTATTTTGTTGTGGTTTTCATGGATAATATCTTGGTTTATTCCCATAATAGACACGAACATGCCACACATGTTGAGATCTTTTTGAGTAATCTTAGAGAGCATCAGTTATATGCTAAGATCTCAAAGTGCCACTTCTGGATGGATCAGATTCACTTCCTGGGCCACGTCATCTTGGAGATAGGAGTAGCAATGGACCCAGAGAAGGTGAGACCAGTAGTTACCTAGGGGCAGCCCAAAATGTATTTGAGGTGAAATGTTTTCTAGGGTTTTCTTGTTACTATAGGTGTTTCATACATGACTTATCATACTTACCAGTACCGATTAAGAGCTTGATAAAAAGGGTGTAAAGTATGTATAGTCAGATTATTGCGAAACTACCTTTCAGAAGGTGAAGGGGAGATTAACGTCAGCACCGATACTGATTTTTCTAGATCTAATAATGATTTATACAATGTACTACGATGCATCAGGTATCAAGCTGGGAGTAGTGCTTATGTAGGGGGATCAAGTCATTGCGTATAGGTCTCAGAAGCTAAGGAAACATGAGAGGAACTGCCCAACACATGATCTCAAGTTAGCCATGGTTGTTCATGCCTTATATTATAGGAGAAAATACTTGTTGGGAGATCATTTTGTGGTGTACACAGAACACAAAAGTCTCAAGTACATCTTTACTCAGCGTGATTTGAATTTGAGGCAGTGAAGGTGGGTGTAATACCTTTAGTATTTCGACATTGATCTTTCCTTTACTCTTGAGAAATGCAATGCAGTGGCCGATGAACTGAGTAGGAGGACTCATATACAGGATGTGCAATAGGCCAGTAGTGAGTGGTAGCTGATGGTGTTTTTATCTGAGATGAAATTGGAGGTGCACGACAGTCAGGGACAAAATTTTCGTACATCCTTAGTTGTTACCTCTATATTACTAGACATAGTAAAGATTAAGAAGCTATAATATTCTGATGTTCTAGTTATATGGGAGATTATCTTAGGTCAGGACCCTCCTCCTGGTTGGACCATAGGTGGGGATGATATTTTTCAGTTACATGGTCACGTATGGGTGTCAGTAGACATGCACGAGGAGGTGATGTGGGATTTTCATGCTTCATATCGGGCAGTGCATCCTAATTTCACCAAGATGTATCTAGATTTATATCAACAGTAATGGTGTCCAGGTATGAAGGGATATTTAGTTGGTTTTTTCACAAGATGTTCCACCTGTCAGTAGGTGAAGGTGGAACACCAAAGACCAATAAGACTTTTGCAGTAGCTACCCATTCTATAGTGCAAATGGATTGGATTCATGATGGATTTCATGATAGGTTTACCGAGGTCTCCCTGAGGTAATGATTCAGTATGGGTTATGGTTGATATTCTTACGAAGGTTTCACACTTCCTACCGATCAAGTAAACCTTCAGTGTTGATGGTCTTGGGAGGTTGTACATATTTGAGATTGTACGACTGCATGGGGTCCGACATTCCATTGTTTCAGATAGGGAATCCTATTTTACTTGTCATTTTTGGAAAGGGATATCGTGGGAATTGGGTACATAGGTGCTTATAAGCATAGCTTACCACCCCAAGACCAATGGATAGTCAAAGCGCACAATTCAGGTGCTGGAGGACATGCTTTGGGCATGCATCCTAGATTTCAGGGCTTCCTGTGAGACACACATACCCATTATTGAGTTCGCCTAAAACAATAGCTTCCAGGATACTATTCAGATGGCACCATATAAGGCTTTGTACAGTAGGTCATTCCGATCACCCCTATGTGGGCTGGTGGCAGGAGAGGCAGTGATTCTAGGACATCGTCTTGTTTAAGAAACCACTATGTAGGTTCAGTTGATTCAGAAATAGATGTATACTGCACAATCTTGTTAGAAATCATATGATGATAGCCGTTGATGACCTTTGGAGTTCAAGTTTGGGATCTATTATTACTACGTGTTGCACTGAGGTTGGGACACAAGAGGATCAGGATACAAGGTAAGCTTTCACCAAGATACATCATTCGGCTTGAGATTCTAGAGAGGGTCGACTCGGTTTCCTATCAATTGCAGTTACCTCAGAGGTACAGGGATATTCATGATGTCTTCCACATTTCTCAGTTATGATGTTATTATTCAGACCCATATCACACCTTTCATCCTGATGAAGTGGAGCTGTAGAAATTGTGTCCTTTGAGGATCATACCATTCGTATTGTAGATCATAGAATGAAGGTTCTCCATGGTCAGTTTGTTCATTTGGCACATGTTCTATAGAATCATGACCGAGTATATGACTAGAGTTGGGATAGGGAGGTCGAAATATGATCGCAGTGGCCGAAGTTATTCTCTAATGTTCCTTCACCACCCTTAGAAGGGAAATTTGGGGACGAATTGCTTTAAGGGGGAAAATTTGTAAGAATCCAGTTCTTCTGTTGAGGTATGAATCATTCCTTTTCAGTTTATACATAAGAAAATGAGGGAAAAGAGGTCGAAGGGTTGGTTGATGTCCTGTTACACCATGTGACTGGGGACTACACGTCGTGTAATTTTATGGACATGTTGTGTATAGAGGGTTACACACCATGTAATCCCAGTACACGACCATGTAATGTTCTATCAATGAGCTGTATAGACACAATGTGTAGTCTCAAGTACACACCGTGTACTTTATTTAATGGATTAATTCAGGATGTAGCAATGTTTTTCTAGATGGATATAAATGGACCCCCTTCGATGAGTAGCACACTTAGGAAAATCGAAATTGGACTTTTCCTCCCATTTTTTCATCAAAACTCTGATTCGAACACCGTCAAATGTGTTGGATTCCCCTCATTAATCTATCGATTCCTATTGAACCATTCTTCCTAATTTCTTCTCTCGATCTAGTTATCTAAGGTTGAGTTTTTATACCCTTTTGATAGATCTACTCTAATTTTGGTCAAATTGAAGATCTACACTGGAGGAGGAAAGTCATACTAACATGAGGTAGGTGGTTTTATTCCTTTCATGAATTATCATGATGTTTATATATGTCGGAGTTCCACACACCAACTTTTAGGGTGTTGCTTGATTGAATAATGAACCCTGTTATTGTCTATTGATGATTAGGTAATTAAATGGGTAGTTTGAAATCATGTTTAGGGTTTTGAACCTCGATTTAGGGACACCCCATGGGAGCATTTCCCTTGGATGGCCATTTGGCCAAGAATGCCTATAAATCTTGACATGAATTTCCATTGATGGATTGTTAAAAATGTATTTCTCATTATATGAATTTCCCACGTGATATTCTTATCATGTTAAGCCTTTTAATTGTTTAAATTTCATAATAGGCTTGTTATATGTTTTTCCCATGTGAGTTATCCTTGTTTGACCATGTAATAGTTTAATTTACATGTGTTGGTTATTATGTAAATTGAGCCCATGTGAGTTGATTATGTTAAAGCCATGTGATATTTTAATTCACATGTGTTGATTTTGGGATGGAATGTTTAATTGAATTAGATGATAAAAAGAGGTAATTAGCAATGGGCGAGCCAGAGTCTTAGTAAAAAGACAAGGTTGAGCTCATGTGACTAATTGCACCTTATAGACCTTGAGTGAACCATTTTCTCGGTTAAAAGACGATGGACGATCTCAAGAGGTTAATTATGTAAAGGCCATGAGCGGTCCACATATATAGTGGTCGGGATCATTGAGTCTTCTTTAAAATGTCGAGTGAACCTAGGATCTATTTAGGGATACCTGGTATGGGCTCTATTGGAAAATGATTAAATTATTTTTATGTCATGATTTGATGGTTAATTTTATACGGGGGGTTGTCAGGCCTAGGTTATACCTCAAGACTTTTATATAATCTAATGGAGTTGATAATGAAATAGAATGAATAGAGATGCATCTGAAAAGCCAAACCATAATATTGGATTCAGTCTTCACCTATACTTGAATACATTGTATTCTTAGACATCTATTGTGCTTGCTTTTGAGTAGATACTATTACTGCTTTCACTACTGTACACTTCCTGTCAAATATATTCACTGATAGATTGGCACTGACCTTGGGTGGATACCTACTGGGATTTAGTCTCACACCCTATTTGGGTTATGCTTTTAGGACCAAATAGATTATATGATTGAAGGTGTTGATCAGGGTAAGCACCCTGGTACAGGTACTTGATGTGCTGCTCAGGAGTATGAGAGCATGGGACTGAGCCGAGACTTGCGATGCTTCGTAGACCCTTTTTGTTTCTTTTTTTTCTTTTGAGACATATATTGTGTATTGTTGCAGGGTACTTGTTTTGGATGCTTTCTTAGAACATATGACATGATACATCATATTTTGTATGGAATGATGCTTGGTTATTTATTGTATCATTATTCTACTATTTATTTCAGTTGGATGTTGTTTACTGCTTCCACTATTGTATTGTTATTTATTCCACTGTGTTACACTCTGCCAATGAGGGAATAGTTTTCCCACTATCACACCCTTGGACCTTGCTTCTAGTCTGTAGCCTCTGGCATTTGTGGAAATGAGCTTGAGGACATGTGGCCAACCAGGTATGAGGAACCTGTTGAGTGGCACCCAGATCTGGGATGCTACAATTGGAACTCTCATCTTCCTCCAAGATAGGATTTAATCCACCTCATCCATCCATAATTTGTTTATCTTTTCATTTGTCATGTTGTATCCATATCAATAGGCTATTCATTATTCTTCCTTCCTTTATTCATTTGTCTCACCATATGAAGTGCTAAATATGTGCAAGCTAATATTCCATATTTTTATGGTATTCATCTTTTTCCTCAAATTTATCTTGTTCTAGTCCAAATCAGAAGCTAATAACGGATGAAGAGTTGTGCACCACCATAAGGTAAATGGTTTAGTAATTTTCCCTAAAAGATTGGTTATTTTATATTAGGTTTAGGTCTACAACATGCTAGGATTTCAGTGTGTTTCCCTAATAATATGAATTTCTCATTTAAGTTGTTAGACCTTGTTATTGTAACCACCATTAAACCCTTGTTATTGTCAGAGGTCATCCACATTGATGATTGTCACCCCTTTAGGTGGGATCATTGAATTACATGGATTTATAAATGCTTTTATGACCAAACCACCATCTATGTGGGGTTTTTATTATTATCCAATAAGTATGGATTAATGATATTAGATGGATAGTGAATGGCATGACCATGTCATGTGAATCCTAGATAAACTATGGACTATTCCCATGGCCAATGAGATTAAATGGAATGTAAATTGGTTGTAAACCATTTTTTTACATGTAAGATGTATATGAATTATTATTATTATTATTATTATTTTACTGTGCTTGTTGGTTATTGTGACAAGATAAAGGAGAGTGTTAGACATGATGCTTCATGCTTCATTGTCATGTGATGTTGGATATAACATTACACATCATTTATTGGATGTTGGAAATGATGTTTCACATCATTTATGGGATGTTGTACTAGACGTTTCACATCAATTATTTGGACATTAGACATGATGTTTCAAATTCCCTTGTATATGATGTTGTGTATGGTAACTCACATCATTGGTTGGGATCTTTATACATTACATCTCATATCACTAGATGAATGAAGGGTTGATGCCCCCTTTTTAATAAAAGACTCACACCTTAGGTCCTAGAGAGTATTATGTATCTATATAAATTTTTATATATTTTATACATGTATAAAACTTTTATATACATACATACTTGTAAAATATATATATTTTTATACATACATATATACATATATATACAAGGTTACATATGTTTATATATATTTCATCTTAGGTTGAAGTAGGTAGAGTTAGTCGAGTGTCCTATAGAAATCCGAGACGACTTGGTTAAAGATTATAATACTGATTTATATATGGTTTACCTACACACTGATAATTTTATATCCACCGGTTGGATTATTCTATACATCATTGATAGTACCCGATTGAGTTTTAATCACTCCTTGTTTGGGCTTCCAATTGGTACCCGAACATATCTCATGGATACAGGTAGGGACAAAGGGAAGCGTCCATCTTTGGATGCTTGATTTAATATACTAGGATAGAGTGTGGGAGTAGAGGATCAAGATTATTCTCAGGATTCTATTGGGGATATCTTTTGGATTTTTTGTTCTTTTTTATAGCATGTTGTATATGTATGTGGCTCCATTCCCTTGTATTCCCTTTTTATAAAGTGTACTTACATGACATAAATTTGTATATAAAATAGGTTATTTATTCTATTGGTTCATTATTATCTAAATGGTCTTTCATTATTTAATACTTATTATCTATTTGTGATATTTACCTATTACTATTTTCACCTGTCTTCCACTCTGATCATGTGGGTATATTATCCCTAATATACCACCATAGACCCTCATTGATAGTTGGTAGCATTTGGGATATAGGGATGCACGTTTGAGGCCATTTTTCCAACCAGTTCGAGTCACTAATCAATAGATTAGGCCCGGGATGTCACACGTCATTTCATATTTCATGGATTCCATACTTGGCTATATTAGACCACCTTTTTGAATACTGCAATGTTGGGATTGAAAATATCATGGTTTTAGTTTCTTTCATACACTTTCAAATTGTTGAGTGGAACTATCCTGATATAGTTATGCATCAATTTATATTTGTTTATAAAAGTCCATTTCCACCCAGATATCTAAAAGTGCTTCATTCCTTGAAGCTAATGAGTAGGAATGATGTCATTTGGTGATGATAATCTGCACAATATCTCATCATTTGGGATAGACTTGAATCGTTTAATTTTGAGGGCATGTGTAAGATGCAATTTCACCTATCATAGCAGCTCGAGTATGAGCCATTATATATATTGAACTCTATACTATATCATATACCACAAGGCAGAGGGATCTAGGACCAGTTATGTTGATAAATTAACATTAGTTTCATTGTTTTATATTTCTTTAATTCAAATTGAATCTCTTTATATAATAATCGGGTACAACAAATTATCCACATGACTAATCCAGATGAGGGTGAAGTATTTAGTCAGGAAACATACAATGTTGTAGCGTAGGACGTGATTTCAATGTATCATGTTCTATACGATAGTATCTTTAATTTTCTACCTTATAGAGATTATGTTCTCGCTCATGGAGAGGAGGTTCCTACTCATGAACCTCCTCTACCAATTGTTAATGTTGACAGGTCACAACGATGATGATGCAGACCATGTTTGATGGCACGTAACACCTCACCAGTTCCACAAGAAGAGGCAACACCTCTAGTAGACGAGCCTCAGATGATTGCGGATATGAACCATCAGGCATGTGATCCATTTATATTGTCATCATAACCATATTTTGCATTGGGTATAGATGATATGAGATCGTATCATGATTCATTTATCATGCCTTAATCTTTTGTGACCGAGCCTTCATAGGTTGTATGGTTCCCTCATTAGATGACAAGTCCTTCCACTTATATAGTGGGAGAAGGATCAAGTGAACATATAAATTTCTCGATGAAACATCCTCCTTAAGATTCATATATAGATAAAAAGATATTTGAAGTTCCTACACCTGAGGAAGATCCCCCTCTAGTGCATCACAGTCCACCCCATCACAGAGGTCAACTATCTTAATATAGACATCCCATTCGTACACTAGATTATAGGACAAGATCTAATCATAGATGTTGATTTTATTCATCGATTTATATGTTTTATATTAACTTAAAGGATTTGAAACAACAATTCTTTTTTATCCTATATATTATTCTTTTTCTATTATATTTTTGAAATTATTTTTATTTTCAAATATATTTTATATGTTTAGTATATTTTTTAATTTCATCTAGAGTGTACTTTTAGTCTAAATTTTATAAACTTTCAAAGTAATTTTTTAAAAAATATAAAATAAAATCTAAATTAAATTAAGAACGTTGACTAAACATATAAAAAATAATTTAGAATTAAAGTAATGTTAAAAACATTTATAAATACAAATGTTATGTTTTGAAATAACAAAATTTTATGTCATTAAAATTATTTTTCATTAATTTTTTTTACTAAATTTTCTTTATTTCCAATTATTTTTTATTTGTTTAATTAGAGCTTCAAATTCCATTTAAATTTTATTTATACTTTATAATTTATAGGATTTCAAATTCACCTACTTGAAACATTATCACGTTTCATGTATGTGACTTTGAAAGCGTATAAATTTTAAATTATAACACTACCACAGATCTAGGAAAGAGATGTGTTGTACTTTATCAGCACTGATAAAATCCTCACCTTTATCAGCGCTAGCTAAAATCACTGATAAAGGTCCTGTTTATCAGTGATAAAAAAGTGCTGGTAAAGATGTATCCTTCATCAGTGCTTTTTTTAGAGTTGATAAAAGATAGATTTATCAACGTTATTCTTAGAAATGATAACTGTTTTTAATAAAAAATATTATTAATATATATATATATATAATAATTATATTTATATTCAAATATATTTTTTGTTTATATACATTAATTAAAAAATGCATGTTTACAATTAATATAAATATGATATATTGATACATATTTTTTAATAACTCAAATATATATATAATGTTTTAAAAAATATTTATAAGATTATAAATAAATAAACATATATTTAAATGATTATAAATTTATAATAAATTCTTAAAAATAATATATATATTTATTAAATTTAAAATTATATATAAATAATTTTTAAATATATTTAATTATAATCATAATCATAATTATAATAATAATTATATATATATACATAAATATATGTCTCCAATGAATTTGGTCAATAAATAAATAAATATTTATATATTTATCTCATGAGATAATGATGATATTCATGGAAATGATTATCGTTATTTATGTTCATATATTGATGTGTGAGTATAATTGAAGGTATATGATCATAAGTTTATTTGTAGACGTGATTTTGAGTTTTTAAATGTTAAGATTAACTATGTTTTGACGAAACATGCATATTTTATGTATTCACCATGAATGGTCATTTATACATTGACACTCTTATTATTCATGCTTTCCATATATGTGATTAATCATTTTTTATGATCTATACTTTACAAGGTATATGATTCATTCATGTTATACCCATGAACTTATCATGTTCTCATAAATACTAATAGAATTACAATAAATATATTTAAATAATAGATATATTTATTATATTTATAATTATAAAATTTTAATTATATATAAATAAATTTTAAATATAATTATAACTATATATTTAAATAGACATGTTTGGAGATGTCGAACTTCGGGAGCTCGTAAATCGGAAATGGCTAGGGTTTCATGCTTTCATCGGATTACTGCGGGGAAGATATCATAGTCTTCATCCACCGATATTGGTTCGGGGTTGTGATCTTGATACTGTGAGACACCGTCGTTTCATCCGCTGCAGTATTTTCATCTCGCCGCTACGCACCCTGATTCACATTGCCATTGTGTTCTATAGGGTTTTCATGATCATCGTCGTGCACTTCTGATCTTCCCTGCATCAGACGATGGTGTCCCTTACTAAAGATTATTTGGGTTGGGGATGGTTTTATTCACACATGAACACTGCTTCGGGACCATCGGCTCGGGATACAGATCTAGTTATTCGTGTTTGTTTTGATCCTACTCATTGTGAAGTAGCTGCTGATGGTGTGGATTGTTTTGATCCTTCTCATGGTGAAACACCTAATGATGATGTGATGATCTCAAGAGATTATATAGTGGATTTTTGTAGTGGGTTGGTAGCTTTCGGGAATGTCCCTATAGCGGTGTGAGCTGCTGCACCTGTTCGTGCGGTGGCTTTCGGAAAGCCTATTTGTGCAGTTGCCTCTAGGAAATACGAGCCTTCCACTTTGGATTTGAATTCTTTATTAGTATTCAAAGGTTCCTCTGATGGGATGATTTTTCGGAAGGGGCACACTTCCCATGTGAGAGTAGGTGATAGAGATGTCTCTAAACAGATAAAGTTAGTTACATACTCAATTATCTCCATACTAATATTACCCCAAGGCTCAAAACTCTAGAAGTTCGATGATTTGGTTAATAAGATTTTTGAGATTTGGGGATATAATTATTGGAGATGTGTCTCACTGGGAAGAGTATTATATCATATTATTTTTCCCATAGAGGAGAAAAAATTGAAATCATGGGGATTCAGTTCACTTTCCCTCAAGCCTGGTATTCTTCACCTTCAAGAATGGGATGAAGGATTCATCCCTTTTGAGGTTTGCAACTCTTCTAAGCAGTTTTGGGTCATGGTATTTGGTCTCAATTGGTTTATTTGGAACCCAAATATTATATATGATCTTTCACTTGTAATCATTGTTCCTATTAAATTTGATGTTGAAATCGAGTGTGCCCATTTTGGACATTAATCCAGATTCTTTGTTGAAGTTGATTTGGGTGCCACCATGATTGATCGAATTTTTCTGGACACTACCTCTGATAATATTGAGATGATAATTGTGATGGTTCCAGGTTCAGTGGAAGTGTGGTTTGGACGGGACCCAACTTTGTTTTTTACTGTGATCAACGATTATTCCTGGATCAATACGACGATGAACGTCAGTCTCCACAGAATATAATCAAAGATTTAGTTAAAGAAGAAAGAGGCCCAAAACCTTCATAGAGGATCTTGCACATCACATTTATAATTAATTTAATTAATTTCATAATGAAAAATAATACTTGGATCTTTTTTATTTCTCTTCGTTGATGATGTTGATCATCCGGAATGACCCTTACGGATTATATCATTGCGCTTGTAAGGGTCTAAAATAGAATCCCTCTAGTAGTGATCCACATGTGCTCCAAAGGACTCTGATCTACACTGATTGTTCTACGGGTGCTAGCACGGGGAAGCGAGTGTCTTGTGTTGGTCGTTCTTGATCTCTTGTTCTTCGGTCTTGAAGAACATCTCTCATTCTTGGGAGGGGATAGAAGAAGATTCGAGAGAGAAATTTTTTGGCTCATCAATTCTCAATTCTCCAGGTGTGTGGTGTGGTGTATGGCACAATAGGGGTACTTTCCTATTTATATACATGGAATTTTAATTATAATATTTAATTGAATGGAAATAATTAAATGCATTCATGAACTTAGAGAAAACCCATGCATTTAATAACAATACTGTGTCATTATTTATGGTGCTCCAACTTGTGAAAAACAGAATAAATAAAATTCCACGTCACAAAATAATAGCAGAATTATTTTAATTTGTGCCAACTAGTTAAATAATTATTTACCGTCTTGCAAATAACTATTTTACTGCCGGACCGAACTTGGTCCTATTGAACTCCACTTCCATTTATTGAACACCTGAATAAATAAATAAATGATTTATTCTCTTAAATAAATATTTTATTTACAAACTAGTAAATTAATATTTATTAAATGTTCAATAAAATAAATAAATAAATTTTATTTAATTTATGCGATCATTTTAACATGAATAAAATTATTCCACAGTCTTGAGAATAATATCTATTTCATTAATTAAATTCAAATAGAATTTAACTGATACCACCAAAAAAATTTAGTGTGTGACCCTCTAGGATTCTTTCTCGTTGGCATTAGGCGGGCTTGCCTAAAGTCCAAGAGTATTGTCTAGCAACGGGTCAAGGCACCCAAGAGAAAGAACGCAAAGTCTCAACAATGACATCCACATACAAACGCTCACTATGTAATATAATCCTTTTGTCGCAATATCTCATAAAGAAGGTTTCATTATTGTGTCATCAACTTTTATGATTGATACTTCATTCTTTAACTACCTGAAATAAACTCGTCGTTACACCATGGCCATGGAATTTTGTGTGACGATTCTATTTAAATCAAAGGGCTGAGATATAAACTTCCATAAATGGAAGGGACAAATACTTCCTCGACTTATCCATTAATAACATGTCACTCATGATGTACCCAATATACCCTACTTCCCGCCAACTATCTGCATGACATTTTTCGTCAGTAAATCATAGTGCGTGAGTCGTGACACATATTAATGATAATATTAAAGTCTAAGGATCATTACACACACTCGCAGATAGAAATATCTGATGAAAACAAAACATGTATAATTCCTACTAGAAGATATGTTCTCATAATCACCCATCTTGGAGATTACCAAGTGCGAACTTCATGAGAGGAAATATCATCTTCTTATGAGTACTCGCACCTAACGACCAGTATGCTATGTGTCCCATCATAGCATGTCATCCAACTATAGAACTATATTTAAGAATATTGTTATAGCATTTCAAGTTTCTCATCATAGCGGGGAACTTCCATGACCCTATTAATGTAAAAAATACTCTAGGACATTATTACATCATAGTCATGCAGAACAATGGAAAATATGTAATAATACATTAAATATCCATGTAATAAAATTAAATCCAGTTGGTTCTAGGACACAAACTCTTACAAACTCCCTCTTGGACTAGAGTCAATTGCCTACGACTTTCAATCCGCTAGACCTCACATGATGATCATGTTTCTGCTGAGTCAAGGCTTTAGTCATGGGGTCCTCCACGTTGTCTTCTGTGGAAATACTACTCAGTGCAACTTCACCTCTTTGAGAAAATACCTCAAGAGATGATACTTTCGAATTATGTGCTTCATCCGCTGATGTGACCTTGGATCTTTTGCGAGAGCCACCGCTGTAGTATTATCACAATACAGTGTGGTGAGATCTTTACTTGTAGGTATCACATCTAGATCCAGGATGAAGATTTGCATCCAAACTGCCTCTTTAGCTCCCTCAAAAGCTGCGATATACTCGGACTCTGCTGTATAATCTGTGACCACACTTTTCTTGGAGCTCTTCCAGATCACTACACCTCCATTCAAAGTGAAGATGTATCCCGTTTGTGACTTTATGTCATCTTGATCAGTCTAGAAACTAGAATCTACATATACTCTAATGACTAGTTCTTCATCTCCTCCATAAAACAGGAACATATCCTTAGTAGGCCTTAGATACTTTAGGATAGTCTTGACTGCCACCGAATGGCAGTCACCTGGGTCAGCTTGATATCTGCCTACTGTACTCAATGCAAAGGCGACATCCAGCCTAGTACATAGCATGATATATATGACTGACCTAATCACTGATGCGTATGGAGTCCTTTCCATTATCTTTCATTCATCATGTGTCTGAGGAGACATTTTATTGGAAAGATGAATACCATATGATGATGGCAACAATATCCTCTTGGATTGTTCCATACTGAATCTCTTTAGTAGCTTATCAATGTATGTACTTTGAATTAGGCCCAGAAATCTCTTGTATCTATCACGATGGATCTTGATTCCAAGAATATACGCTGCCTCGCCCAATTATTTCATGGATAAACATTGATTAAACCTTGACTTAACATACTGTAAGACTGATATCTCATTTCCAATAAGTAATATGTCATCAATATATACTATTATAAAAACAACTGCACTCCAACTAAACCGTTTGTAGACACAAGGCTCACATTAATTTTTGATAAAACTAAATTCTTTTATGGCTTCATCAAAATGAATGTTCCATGACCCGGATGCTTGCTTTAATCCATAAATAGATTTTTTCAACTTGCATACCTTATTGGCATCCATTAGAGTCAGAAAACCTTCAGGTTGTGTCATGTAGAAATCTTCCTAAAGGTTCCCATTAAGGAATACTGTTTTGAAATACATTTTCCAAATCTCATAGTCATGGTAATTCACAATAGCAAGTAGAATTCTGATGGATTTCAGCATTGAAACTGGTGAGAAGGTTTCATCGTAGTCAATTCCTTAACACTATTTAAAACCCTTTGCAACCATTCGTGCCTTATAGGTACTAACTTGTCCTTCCATGTCCAGTTTATTCTTGAATACCCATTTACAACCAACATGATTTACATCAACTGGAGGATCTACCAAAATCCAGACTTGGTTTTGGTATATGGAATCCATTTCAAAATTCATGGATTCTTTCCACTTGGAAATTTCTGTGCCACTTAATGCTTCCTTGTAGGTTAAAGGATCATTATTATCAACTAATAAGGAGTCAACATCCTCAGTAACTAGAAAACTATACCGTTCTGATTCTCTAACCTATATTTTACTCCTACGCAGTACTTGTGTCTCTAGAACGGATTCTTCTTCCACGGGGCTTTGTGGAATCTGTTCCTATACCAACTCTTGTGTACCTTGAGCCTCGACTTCATATAATTATATCTCACTCCCATTATCTCTTTTGGATATATACTCCTTATCATGGAATATGGCATGTCTTGACACTATAACCTTTTTGTCTAAGGGGTTGTATAGGTAATATCCCCCTGTTTATTTGGGGTATCCTATAAAGGTACCCTTTGTGCCTCGGGGTGCGAGTTTGTTACCTGAAGAGGCCTTAACAAACGCTTCGCTACCCCACACATGTAAATTCAATAACATAGATTTTATTCCACTCTAGAACTCGTATGAAATACCATTTATCAATTTAGTTGGTACTTGGTTTAGTATGTGTGCCGATGTTTGTAATGCATATCCCCAAAAGGATAATGGAAGATTCGCATGACTCGTTATTTATCTCACCATGTCCAACAAGTTGTGGTTCTTCTTTTCTCCCACACCATTCCACTAGGGCATGTTTTGAGGAGTGAGTTGCGATAGGATCCCAAACTTCCATAAGTAATCATTGAAATCTTGATTAAGATATTTTCCACCTCAGTCTGAGCGGAGTTTCTTAATCTTCTTACCAAGCTAGTTCTCAAATTAATTCTTGTATTCTTTGAACTTATCAAAAGAATCCAAATTAGACCTCATTAAGTAGATATATCCATATATACTAAAATCATCAGTAAAAGTTATGAAGTATGAGTACCCTCCCCTTACTTTAACTAGAAATAGTACACACACATCGGCATGATCCAATTCAAGAAGTTATTTAGCCCTTTCACCTTTCCCACTAAATGTGGATTTGGTCATTTTTCCTTGTAAACATGCATGACAAATGCCAAGTGGTTTTAGTTCGAAAGAATCAATATCCATCTTGATGTCACTTTTTCAAGTGTTTCTCATTTACATGACCTATCCAGTGATGCCAAATTTGGGTGTGGTATGAGTCATGTGAAGTATCTTTATTATCGATTTCCATTACTTGGTTTGTGTAATCCAACACGTAAAGTCTATTGTATAAATGTTCCCTACCATAACAAATGTTATCTTTGTAAAAGAATAAAAATTTATTTCCAAACTTGAAAAAAAAATCCATCTGTATCTAATATGGATACCTAAATAATGTTTTTAGTAAAATAAGGAACATAATAAAAACCCTTCAACACCAAGATCATCCCAATTGGCAACGTGAGGTGGTAGTCCTCGACATCTACAATATCAAGTCTGGCTCTGTTAGTTGCTCGTATATCTACCTCCCCTCGATCAATCTTCCTGAATCTACTTGGTTCTTATATTTGGATACATATGTGAGCACCACAAGCTGTATCTAATACCCAATTTGTAGAAATAGATAGATTTCACTCTATAAAAAATGCACCTGAATCTTCCCCTTGCTTCTTAGGTTGGGTTTAGTTCTTCTTCCAGTGGCCTTTCTTGCCACATGCGAAACAAACAGCCTCTTGTTCCCTTTCCTCCCCTTTGATATTCCTTTTCATGGAAGTCCGTGAAGAAGATTTGGGCTTAAAGCTCTTCACCTTCCCTTTACTCTTATTCACCATAAGGACATAAATATTTTCACGCTTCATATCGTTTTCCACTTGGAGAATGAGGATAAGAAGATCAGATAGAGACTTCTCAATGTTTTTCATATTGAAATTGACAACAAAGTTAGAGAAGCTCTAAGGGAGTGATTCGAGAATGAGATCGATGCCCAGTTCTTTAGGGATTTTAAACCCTAAAACCTCCAGGTGCTCAATGTAGCCAATGAGATTGACTACATGAGGCCTAGCTGGGGCACCTTCTCCAAGATTACTCTGAATGGGTGCCTTAGATATCTCAAACCTTTCCTATTTTTCTCTCTCCTGGTAAATACCACAGAGGTGATCAAGCATGTTATAATCATCCATGTTTTCATGAGACTTCATGAGCTCAATAGACATTGATGATAACATCAAACATTGAACTTCAACCATGTCGTTCATATGTTTCTCATAGACCAGGAAACCCTCATCACTCACCTCCTTGGCAGGAGAATCAGGTAATGCTGACTCCAGCACATAAGACTTCCATTCATGGCGTAGGATAACCCAAAGGCGTCTAAACCATTCCTAGAAGTTACTGCCAGTGAGAATGTTCTCTTTATCTAGAATTAAGCACATGGATAGTTTGGTTGAATAGTTTTTCATTTTTATTCTACAATTAAAAGAGAAGATCATTAGTACTTACTTGATTACATTTTATGAGAAATAATAAATTTTATTAAGTCTCCCAATATTTTATCGAGTCCCAATGGCCCTCACCATTGAACTTAGAATGTCCAGTTTCCATGAAATTATAGTGGCAAGGATCTATATTCCCCTTCGCATAACCCCAACATGGGTTGGTCAAGCTATTAGAAGGTATTTAGGTAGGTAGTTCTATTCCAACTGTGGGCTTGTAGTTCCTTGATCTGTTGAGTGGACTCGCCAATCCTGAAATCATGACTTTGGATTTCCTCAAATCTTGCCTCCAATATTACACCAACTCTAGCAAGGGCCATTACTCTTTATGTAATATGGTTAATTTGACCCGAAACCTTTCATAAGGGATTCCTATATAAAATTAAGTGTCCCAATAGGGGTTGTTCAAACAAATAGTTTTATTGATTTTTTCCCATAATCAAGTAACATAAGGCTTGGTCAGACTTAATATTTTATTTGAGGGATTTTTTTCTCCTTTGTGTGAATTTCTTATTATCATTATCACACGCTTGTTAATATTAAGTGGAACTTAACTAAGTGATTAACCATGTCTTGATAATATTTAAACATAAGTCTGGTTTATTTTAGTTCCATCTTGTATGCTTGTTTAATTCATTAATTATGTGATCTTGATAACACACCCATAATGATAAAACATGAAACTGACAGAAATAAAATAAAGTAAATGGCATGATCATGAGCTTTTCTAATGGTTATTTTATCTAGTGGTTGATAAACTAACCCTGACCTAGGGGAGAAACACCTTGAACCTTTTGGGTTTGTGTTTACACCTTCCACCTATCCACCTCTGTATCTCCTAGGATTGGTTTTGTCTCGGATCCAGCTTGAACCACCTCCACTATCTTGGGAGTTCCATCCATTATCTATTCCCTTTATAACTCACATGTACATGAGGGGTAAAAATGGGGTTTTATATAAAAGAAACCTTGGGCACGCAGGCCCTAAATATTAATGAAGAGAAGGCTCACAGGCCAACAAATTTAATTTAAATAAATAAATTAAGAGAAATCATCCACATAAAAAAGGTATTGGTCTACCTCATGATCATCCATACATGCAAAGATATTTACACATAAATAAAACTAGAATTCAATTCTTTAATCTTTATTATTTAAGATAAATCACGCTCGAATCAATTAATTATCATCTTTAATTAATCAATCCTTTTATCTTAAATCATTTTTGGAATTTCCTTGAGATTCTCATCCATCATAATTTTAAATAAATTCATTTAAAATTATCTTTGTATGTAACTTGTACCTTGGAGGCAACCTGGTTAGTTCCCCTTCATAACTACCCAATGAGTAGAAATGAACATTATGCAGATGTTAAATTAAACACATATATATAAAACACCCATCACGAGTTGTACCTTATCTTTACGTATGCACTGTGGTACACGTTTCAAGGGTTTGTATAATATAATAATAAATTTTAATAAATCTGTGTAATTTGAATGAGTAAACAGTGTATAGTTCCGACTACACGGCATGTACTTTTGTTCACCGTCCATACGAAGTACATGCTCGGGGACTAGGCATGTAGACGTACTTTGGAAATTTTCAGAGTACACATCGTGTTCAATGGGACACACACTGTGTAGTATTAGCGTTACATGGTTTCCAGCTGGGAAAGATGTTTACGGGGTACACGGTTCAACCTAGCCCGAAGGTACTACACGCCGTGTTCAGTGGACCACATGGCATGTAATCCGGAAACCGTGTGCCACCTGTTCCTGGTCAACACATGGTGTCATTTATGACTTAGGTAGGATCCATTTACATGACCTTATTTGGAAGAAAAATCCAATTCATTGAACCTAGATTACATGACGTGTACTTCGAAATACATGCCGTGTATCTTGGTGTTGTACGTCTAGGAACGTTTGGCACCTCCATATGAGATCCTCTATTTTAGTTTAATCAAAATTAAAAGAAAAATTCATTTCTGTAAGGTGAACGAGAAATGAAAGAGGTGGAATAGATCTCGAGATTCAGATTTACAGAACGATTAACTTTAATTGAAACAAATAAATTATTAAATGTGTAAGTCATCAACGAAATATTTAAATAATTATAAACTATGATGTAACCCCTCTGATACAACTTGAAGGTTCCGGGCACAGCGGAAGCATGGTTGGGACAGGAACCAACATTGGTTTTTACCATGATCAATTATTATTCTGGGATCAATACAATAATGAACTACAGTCTCCATGAAATATAATCAAAGATTTAGATAAAGAAGAAAGAGGCTCTAAACCTTTAGATAGGATCTTGCACATCACCTTTATAATTAATTTAATTAATTTCATAAAGAAAAATAATACCTGGATCTTTGGTTTTTTTATTTTTTTATGATGTTGATCGTCTGGAATGACCCTTCTGGATTATCTCGTTTCTATTGTAAGGATCCAAACTAGAATCCCTATAGCGGTGATCCACACGTGCTTTAATGGCCTCCGATCGACACCGCTCGTTCTACGGGTGCTAGCGCGGGGAAGTGAATGTCTTGTGTCAGTCGTTCTTGATCACTTGTTCTTCAGTCTTGAAGAACATCTCTCGTTCTTGAGAGGGGAGAGAAGAATATTTGAGAGATAAATTGTTTGGCTCAACAATTCTCAATTCACCAGGCGTGTGGTGTGGTGTATGGCACAATAGGGGTATTTGCCTATTTATATACATGGAATTTCAGTTACAATATTTAATTGCATAGAAAAAATTAAATACATTCATGAACTTAGAAAAAAAATCATTCATTTAATAACAATATCGCATCATTATTTATGGTTCACCAACTTGCAAAAATAGAATAAATAAAATTCCACATCACAAAAATAATAGTAGAATTATTATAATTTGTGCCAACTGGTTAAATAATTATTTACCATCTTAAAAATAATTATTTTACTACCGGACCAACCTTGGTCCACTCAAACTCCACTTCCATTTAATGAACACCTAAATAAATAAATAAATGATTTATTCTATTAAATAAATATTTTATTTACAAACTAGTAAATAAATATTAATTAAATGTTCAATAAAATAAAAAATGTATTTTATTTAATTTATGAGATCATTTTAACATGAATAAAATTATTCCATGGCCTTAAAAATAATATTTATTTCATTAATTAAATTCAAATAGAATATAACTGAGACCACAAAAAAAATTTAGTGTGTGACCCTCTAGGATTCTTTCTCGTTGGCATTAGGCGGGTTTGTCTAAAGTCTAATAGTACCGTCTAGCAATGGGTCAAGGCACCCAAGAAAAAGAATGTAAAGTCGCAACAATGACATCCACATAAGAATGCTCAATGTGTAATATAATCCCTTTGTCAAAATATATAATCAAGAAGGTTTCATGATTGTGTCATCAACTTTTATGCTTGATACGTCGTTCTTGGACTACCTGAAAAAAACTCGTCGTTACACCATGGCCATGGAATTTCACGTGATGGTTCTATTTCAATGAAAGGGCTGAGATATCAACTTCTATTAATGGAAGGGAAAAATCCTTCCTCAAATTATCCATTAATAACATGTCACTCGTGACGCACCCAACGTACCCTACTTCCCGCCAACTATTTGTGTGACGGTTTTCGTCAGTAAATAAAAGTGAGCGAGTCGTGACACATATTAATGATAATATTAAAGTCTTAGGATCATTACACATGCTCGGAGATAAAAATATCTGATGACACCAAAACATACAGAATTCCTAGTAGAAGTTCTGTTCTCATAATCTACCATATTAAAGATTACCAAGTGTGAACTTCATGAGAGGAAGTCTAATCTTCTTACAAGTACTCGCACCTGACGGTCTACATGCTATGTGTCCCATCAGAGGATGTCATCCAACCACATAACTATATTTAAGAATATTGTTATAGAATTTCAAGGTTCTCATCATAGCAGGGAACTGCCATGACCATATCAATGTAACAAATACTCTAGGACATTATTAAATCATAGTCATGTAGACTAATGAACAATATGTAATAATACATTAAATATCCATGTAATCAAAGTAAAACCAGTTGGTTATAGGACACCAACTCTTACAAATTGATTATGAGAGAGTTCTCAAATTCTGCACGAATTGCAAGGCAATTGGGCATGAATCAGTAAATTGTAGAAAATCCATTGTTTACTCTATTTACTCTACCAACAACCATGATGGAATCAAATGAAACGGAAGGGAAAAGCCTGTCTATACTACAGTTGCTAGTGTTTTTATTAATAACCAACCTGATGGGAAGAATCAACCTTCGATGTTGGCTAGTGATGGATTGGACATATTGGTGGATGATCATCCAAAGAATGGCATGTAGAATGACTCCATGTAGAATGATGATGGAAGTGGCTCTCAAAAACTGGGTAGTGTTGTAGGGAATGAAATTTTACTGATTGATAATGCACAATTGGATGATGTTCATGGTGATGGTAAGAATAATAATGGTATGCATGTATCCATAGGGACTGAATCCACTAAAGTAATGATTGTGAAATGTTTTGGCAGGTTATGGTCATATGTTACTGCTAATGAAGAGTTAGATTCACTTAGGTAGGGGATTAACCTTTAGGTTTCTCCCGTTACTGTAGTTAGGGCTGCCTCTACTTTGTTAGACAGATTGATTCTCATTGAGAGGGAAGTTGTCACTGAAGATGTTATCACGTTGCATGAAAATATGGCTTCTCGAAGCAGTAAAGATAAGAATAAAGTAGACAATGAAGGGTTTCAAATGATAAAGAAGACAAACTTTGTATCTGAGGTAAAGGTTGATCAGTCATCCAGTGTTAAAGTGGTTAATATATTTGAGGTTCCTTGTTCTATTAATGACGACGTATATCATATTCCAGAAACCTGGCGATGGGGAAGGCACCCCAAAGCTCATGTCCATTGGCGTGGTGATGATTCTCGTGGGTGTGGAGGATCTTCTCGATCTCCCAGGGGTCAGTTCACACCAGAGCTAGTGAAGATTAAGGAGAAATACATTGATCTTTTCAAACAGAGGAATTTATAGTCAGAATGGGAGTCTGGTAATCATGACTATGATCATGATTTTGGTGATTCTTAAGTTGTTGTTTTTAATTTTTTTTCTGGGCTTTCCTTTCTTCTCTTCTTCTTTCATGTACTATTTATT
Organism: Viscum album; assembly: GCA_963277665.1. Classification (NCBI taxonomy): domain Eukaryota; kingdom Viridiplantae; phylum Streptophyta; class Magnoliopsida; order Santalales; family Viscaceae; genus Viscum; species Viscum album. The sequence goes on from OY728159.1 coordinate 1,391,582,437, forward strand.
TTTATTTCTTTTTATAATAAGGGGCTTGACCCTGAACCATCTTAGTATATATATATTTAAATAATTATAAAATCACAATAAATACATTTATTATAAATTTATATACACATATATTAATATGTATATATATATATATATATTTTGTGTGTGGGGGTATAATTTCAATAAACACACACACACACACCACACACATAGGCCGGAAAGTTAGGTCATAGCCCCCCAAGGGATATCCCACCCATCAAGCCTTATTTATATAATATATGGCCCGAAGACCCAGTGGGCATGAAGTTCGTTACATGGGCCAAAGGCCCACAAGCTGGCTTGAAGGCCCAATGAAACATCATGCATGCATCACTGTTTGCTTGCGTCATGCTTGCGTCACCGCCTACATGCGTCATGCCTATGTCGACACTTGCCTGCATCATGCTTGCATCACCGCCTGCCAGTGGTAATTCGGTCCCCACTAGATTTGAACTTGGATCTGATGCAGGATTACGGGGAGCCTTTACCACTCAGGCAAGCCCTCAACTGTATAAATAAATAAATATATATATATATATATAATTATATATATATATATATATATTTATAAATATATTTATTTATACTTATAATTATAAATATATATATACATATATTTAAATACCTATAAAATTATAATAACTGTATTTATTATAATTATAATTTTATAAATATATAAATATACAGATATATTTATAATTATATTTATATATAAATATAGTTGTAGGTAAACAATTTAAAAATTATAATAAAATTATTAATTATATATATTTATAAAATTATAAATATAATAAATATATTTATTAAAATTTTATAACTTTTTATATAAATATTTATTTATTTATATTTATAATTATAAAAAAATATAATTTTATATTTATAAATAAATATTTATTTATTTATAGTCATAATTACAATTAAATATATATTGATTTGAATAATTTTAAAATTATAATAAATATATTTATTGTATTTATAATATTTTAATTATATATAATAAATATATTAATTACATATATTTATAAAATTATAAATATACGAAATATAGTTATTATAATTTTAAAATTATTTAAATAAATGTATATTTATTTATAATTATAACTATAAATATATATTTATTTATAATTATTTAAGTAAATATATATTTATTTATATTTATAATTATAAATATATATATATATATATTAATTTAATTAATTATAAAATTATAATAAATTTATTTATTATATTTATAATTATATATAATAAATATATTTATTATAGTTTTATAATTATTTAAATATACTTATATTTATTTATAATTATAATTATAAATAAATCTAAATTTATTTATAATATTTATAATTTTATAAATATATATAATCATATAAATATATACAAGTATTTATAAATGTATTTATTATATATTTAATAATAAATAAATATTTATTTATTTATACTTATAATTATAAATAAATAAATAAATAAATTTATTTATTATATATATAATTTTAGGAATATATATAATAATATAAATAAATAATTAAGATTAGATCTTTATCAGGGTTTTTTAGCATTGATAAAAGCCTTATCCCTTCTTCTAAAAGAACAATAGTCAGATGCCTTTTCTCTCCCACCTTTAAGCTTTCATCGAACCTGACTACTACTATGTCGCCGCTCTCGTCGAACCCCACAACCACCGCTCTCGCGGAACCACATGGTTGTCACACCGCAACTCTTGTGAAACCCTATTCCAGTTGTCATCATTGGTCTCACCAAGCCCCACCACCGTCATCATAGCTCTCTTAGAACCTCGCTGTCATTATTGTTATTGCCCCACCAAAACATGTTCGACGAATCAAGATCATCAAAACTAAAGGTATGCTATTCAAATGTTTTTTTATGTATTTCTCAATCAATTCTCCTCAGGGTTAATTTTTTTTATTCTACGCGAACAATAGTGTGTGCAACACCCCCTTTCATTTTAGTGTTGTTTTGTTCGTACCAGATTCATCCACATAGTTTCTTCACAATCACCACACTGGTTCGTGGCTAAACCCAAGGGTAAGGGTTGACCCTTGTTTCGAGAAATTTCTTTGTTTCTAGGTCATTAGATTAATTTTTTGGGTTCTATTCATCCTATATTTTATTTTACAGACCCTTGGCCATTGATTTATGATAGGTTACCCCATGTGTTTGCCATTGAATTTGAGAACCATGATTATTTTCATATCTAACTTCATGTTTTTTATATCACATAATAACATGAAATGTGTTTATGCATTAATGTAATGGTAAATCATGTTTTATGTGATTTTCATTTTAATTCCAAGGACTTCTTAATTGTGTAGCATGTTGAAGATATTTTTTAGTAAACCATGTATTCCATGTGTTTCAGTAATTTCACAAATTATCTTTATAAACAAATTCTATGATTTTATATGGTGTTTTGGTCATAAAAGTGAATTTTCAATAGGCATGATATTTTTTATTTTCTTTTCAAGAAATACTTGAACTGCAAAGCATTGATAAAATATTTCAATATTTCTTTAAAATAAAATGATATGTTTAACATTTTTTGACCTTATGTGGTTTATTTGATAAGATAATTTAGGCAATGTTTTAATCAATCATGTAATTTTATAAAGGAGGACTAATTTATAAATTGATTTCAAGGGTGGTTTAAGTGTAATGTTTTAAGAAATGTTTTATAAATTATTTCAAATTATTATATAGAGAATTGGACTCTTGGTGGGTTTCTAAAAAGGCCTGTTTAGACCATTAAAATGGTATTTCATACATGTAGGTGTGTGAGACCCACTTATTTTCCCTTATGATTGTTTCCTTTTATGGGTGGTGTTTGATATATGTGGTGATCAGATGATGGATAGAAAGGGGATATTTCTTGTGAGAGCGTTAGAGGTGTGAGTGAGTTATTATTTATTCTTAATGATGAATGTTTGGATTATTGATTGTTTCTCACCATTACTAATACATTTTTCATGGGAACATGAGTAACTAGGTGATAAGTATTTATTTATGATACATTGTATCATTGCACACTTCTAGTTCCCTTTAGTTATTTGTAGGGCTAGTGGGGAGTGCCCCTGATTCTAGGATTGGTGCAAGCAGTTCAAGTGACTTGTGTTAGAACAAAACAAAAGCCTTTAGTTGGACCTAATTTGATAAATTCTAGGATTGTCTCAAATTAAAATCAGGGTATATCCCATGACATCATTTCATTGGTTGGTGGTTTGGAATAGGGGATTTTATTGATTTTCTTTAGTTCCCCTACTTGATTGATGTTCATGTGACCCTAGGAAGATTTATTTTATTTCTTATTTTCATTTCATTGATGATGTGGTTCCATTCATTTGATCATTTACCCGTATATCAGGAGTGGGGTTTCTATAGGATTTTCAAAATGGTTTGAAAATTGTGTTTCATTAAAGCCAAAGGTTGATCTCATGAGACTCACTAGGTATACATTGTGTTTTTCTATTAACTGTAAAATCAAGATAGATCATTTCATAAATGGACTAAAATCAAATAATTTTATACTTTTATACTTTCATAAATTTACTTTTATATATTATAAATTTATACATTTATAAATTTGTAAAAATATATACTTATATAAACTATATATACTTTTATAACATATATGTACTTTTATATAGTTTTATAAATTATATATAATTTTATACTTCTGTATTCATATATAATTTTATATAATTATATAAATATATATATATTTTTAATTTATACTTTTATACATATAATCGTTTTTTAATTTATCAATAGTTTAATACTTTTATACTTTATATATTCAATGTCACTGTTGAAAATATTTTAAAAAATATAATAATTTGTTTTTTTATTTGTGAAACCATTATTATAATCAATATCCATATTTTCTATTATGAAATTGGTTTTTAAATAATATAATTTTTTTATTTCCATTATTACATTCAATATCCATATTTCATCAGTTGTTTATAATGTAAATGTGATTTTATACTTCATTTATACTCATAAAAAAGTTTATTGATCATTAAAAATATGAAGTGAAAAATATTTTTTAAAATTGAAATCTATTTTGTTATATTTATAAATTTACATCAATTAGTTTTTTCTTTTGATCATGTGGGATGATAAACCATTTTCCTATCTTTCAATTTTCTTTCAAGAAATTCATGAGATCCATCTTTAATTGAACATTTTTTGTGTATTTATTTTGTTAAATATTAATATTACAAAATCAAGTAGGATGGATATGAATAGAGAATGGATGGATTCCATTCGTATGACAAAAGAGTATGAATATGGGGTGATAGAGTTTATCAAGTTTGAAAATGATCATGCATATACATCTTTTAAAATCCTTTTTTTGTGTTTATACTGTTGTTATTCAAGACTAATTAGTCATGAGGAGTTGGAAAAACACCTAATCTATCACATAATTGATCGAAGTAATAAATTTTGGAATAGACATAGGGGAAAAAATAATGTAGCTAGTGACTGGTATAACACTACATTTTATAGATCATTTTATATGATTACAAGTGTTGACAATGGAGAAGACCGTATTGAGGATGTGATTACAAGTGTGAATGATGATGAAGATCATATTGAGGAAATGACAATGACAGTTGAAAATGAACTTAATTTTTGTCTAAAATTGTTTGAGAAGTTAAAAAGTTGTGCAAAGATTCCATTATATACTGGTTGCACTAAATATACAGCATTGTTAGCCATACTGAAGCTATATAATTTGAAAGAATGAAACAAATGGAGGGACGCCAATTCTACTGATCTACTTTCTCTATTGAATGATATGATCCCATAAGATAATGATCTCCCTATACAAAAAAAAGATTCTAAAATAATTCTAATTTATATGGGTATAATCTTTAAATGAATAAATTTCTACCCAAATGACTGTATATTGTTTTACAAGGACCAAAAATCACTCAATGAATGCCAAAACTGCGGTTTCTATCGATATAAAAAAGATGAATTGGGTCCTATGAAAGTTTTATGGTACTTTATAATAATTCCAAGGATTATGTGCCTATATAGAAGTGAGTAGACTATATGGAAATTGATGTGACACACAGATGAAAGAAATAAATATGGGAAACTTTATCACCTGATAGACTCTCCTCAGTAGAATGAAATTGATCATGAGTATCCTGAATTTAGAAATGAGATGAGAAACCATTTTCTTGTGTTATCTATATATGGAGTGAATCCTTTTGGTTTTCAAAGAAACAATCATGGTACATGGAAAGTTATGTTGGTAAATTATAACTTTCCACCATGGTTATGAATGAAATGAAAATACATCTTGTTATCTATGCTTATAACAGGACCAAAACAACCGTGTAATGATATTGATGTTTATTTGGATCCATTGATCGAAAATTTGAAATTATTATGGGATACATGTGTTATGTTGTATCATGTTTACAGAAATAAATATTTCATGTTGAGATCCATGTTTTATAGGATGATAAATGACTTTCATACTTAACGAAATTTTTGAGGATATAGAATTAAAGGAAATCAAGGTGTCCTTTTTTCAAATAAGGTACACAGTCTATTAGGGTGAAACATTCATCAAAGACTATGTTTCTAGAACATCACATAGTTCTATCCTGATGAAATAACTATCAATCTTGGACGACATCATTCGATGAAAGTTTAAAAGAGTTTACAACACTGTCTCCACTAATAGGTGATCAATTTCTTGAGAAAGTAAAAGATGTGGACACTGAATTTGGTAAAATATTTTCAGAAAAATTTATAATTTTTTTTGTTAAAAGAGATCATTTTTTTGAATTAGCATACTGGACTTTTCTATATGTTATAAATAATATTGATGTTATACATGTTGAAAAAATTTATGTGAAAGTTTAATTAGAACATTACTAAATGCACCCATAAAAACAAAGGATGGAACTAATTCTAGGTTGGACATGGTTTACATGGTAATATAGGAAGATTTGGTGCCAGTTAAGGGTGAAAAACAAACTTTTCTTCCTCTGGTTGCTTAAAATATTTTCTGGCAGGAATGATATCAATTTTACAACTTCTTGAATTATTTGAAGGTTCCATAGGGGTATTCATCAAATATCAAGAATATTGTGTCACTGACTAATTTATTATTAAAGGGTTTGAAATAACATGATTGACTGTTTTTAATGCATGATCTAATTCCTTTAGCTTTACCATTCATTTTTCCCAAGAATGGCTGTCATAAATTAACCAAGATCTATTTTTTTCAAATCTATATGTAGTAAGGTCAGACCCAATGAAATTTATGACTATGGAAAAGGAAATTTTCTTCATATTATATGAATTGAAAATGTTCTTCCTTCCAACATTATTTTATATGAAGGTTCACTTGATGGTTCATATGGTGAGAGAGATTCGACTATGTGTTTCTATATTATATAGATGGATGTACCCCCATTGAACCATATATGAAGATTTTAAAAGGGTCATCCAAAAATAGAATTCGGCCAGAGGGTTGTGTTACATAGTGATATATTATTGTGGAAGACATTGAATTATGTACCAACTACCTATCTGGTGTGGAAAGCATTGGTCTACTAAAATATCATTACACTGGGTGGCTTATGGGTGAAGAAATTTCTAGAATATATGTTGTGATGATCAATATTAAAGATCTATAGAAGACCCACCTTTATGTTTTTCATAACATTTAGAGGTTTCCCCATATATTGAAACCCAAAAAGTAATTTTTTGGCATTTTAATCCATCAACGGATAAAAACAGGATGTCAAATGCACATAATCAATAGTTTATAGGATAGTTTTGAGACCAAATTTTTAATGTTTCTGATAAAAATATAGAGTAAATTTAAGAATGAATTTGATTACTAGCTAGAGGAATGAGTTTGTATGTATTATCTTACAATGGTTATGTAATTAATGGTTATACATTCTATAAAAATGAACATGATGAAGGAAATACCATGGAAAATAGTGGAGTTACACTTATGGATGAAGTGATTCATGTTTCTGGTAATAAGGATAAAAATATAATTTAAAAGAATATTTCATTTTTTGGCATCATCAAAAAAATATAGGAGTTGGATTATAAAACATTTGAAGTTCCTATTTTTCAATGCACGTGGGTTGATAACAAGAGTGTTGATAAAATAGATTAATTGAGATTTGTGAAAGTGGATTTCAGTAAGGAAGGGTATAAAGAAGAACCGATTATAATGGAATAACAGGTAGTATAAGTATTTTATGTTCTATATCCTACAAACCTAAAGTGGTCAATTAATTTTCTATCGACCAAAACCACTAAAGGGTCATATGAAAATTCAACTGAGGATGACACTTTCATTGGGACACCATGATCATTTCATAGTGGTCCCAATGTAGATGAGGTTTTGTATGTCATAGGAGACCCAATTAAGGGATTTGGATACTCGATAGAGGGTTTAAATCCCATCAACCTTTAAAAAAAGGGAGTTCAATAATCATGTTATATTTTTTTGTATTATAAATTTTGTTACCTCATGTTATTATATGTTCACTTCTACATTTATCTAATTCAAATTAAATATTAAACCACTTCTGTAGATAATGAATTATGAACATGTCGGTGCTCCCAATCCTAATGAACAATAGGTCTTTCAACCTGTTACTACTCCTAGTGAAGAGGAATAATGACCTTCTTCATGTTTAGGTTCTCCCAATCCTGAGGAACAATATGTTTCTCAACCTTCTATTGCTCCCATTGAAGAGGTACAATGAGATTATACACATGAAAATGATACTGATCCAGAGGAAGAACATATTGATGATATTGAATCTTAATAAATGGTTGGTGATGAAATACTGATGATGCAGAAAAAACAGGAGCGTTGTAGTTTGATGGTGTTAGAAAAAATCATTAAGGTGAAAAGAAAAATCATATAATTTAAGGTCGAATGGAATGTGTGGCCTAGCATGTAAACACCAATAAGTCCATGTTCATTAGTTATATTGGAATCATCACTTAGCAACACATGTTGATTGATGTAGATTCATGGAACCACGTTGTTCCCACGATTAAGGCACTGATGTGGGAAGAGATTATGGTAACATTATGATATCATTTATTTATTTTACTAAAAAATAAAATAACAAAACATTGACTTACTCCACATCATCTCTTATAGAATTCATTTATAGTAGATGAACCCCTTAAGAAGTATGTATTAATTCGTTATGGAAGGTTTCATAGAGGATTTCACACAATTTTAATGAGATTTCATCTTAAATATGGTGAAGGGAAAATAAAATCACACCCACTTCTTATATATGCACTCCTCATAATCTTATAATTATGGGATGTGTTTACTGGCCATCATATGGAGATGTAATTTTTAGGTACATTGTGGTCGGTAATGCATTGTTTGACAATACGTGTATTCATCACTTATATTAATAATTTTTTATTTCTGAAACAACAAATGAGTGTTGAAAATAAGGAATGGGTAGAAAAACCAACATATCCCTATTTTAAAGCAAGGATGGGGTAAGCTTAACTTGATAAAAAAATTGGTACGTATTTTAAATATACCACAACACTTTTACGTGACATGAAACAACAATATAATTATGTTCCTCTGTTTATTTGAAGAATAATGAATCTAAATCCAAAGAAACTTCCATCCCACGTCATTTGCTATGGAAGGAGGCACATATAAATAAATATGGGATAATAATAGATAAAAATACACAAAAATTTTTGGAGACATGTGTAAGTATGACATAATAATTTTTTTTCTTTAAATTGATATTACATAACAATAATTACTTATTCTTCTATATTTTTTATCTATATAGTCACAAGTATCATCAACACATATATCAAATGAACATCTACTATTAGTGGCCTTATAGCTGTAAGAATAGTATGGTCATGTTAGAGGAGTAGGTTTTCGGGTGACATCATGAACATATTTTGAGAAAAAAGGAGGATAAAGATAATGAATTTGAAGATATGAAAGAAAGATTAGTTTCCCTTGAAGAAAAATTTCCTTGGTAGACTGAGTTGCTAGAAAATGTTATTTGGGGAAGAAAATAGAATAAAAAACTCAAGAAAAACCATTGTGTAAAGATCTCGCCCCACCCCCACAAGCTTTGAGGTGAGCCATTCCCCTTAAAGAGCTATCTTAGTTGAGGTAATCAATATTCTAATAATTGTTTCTTTAAAGTGTGAATCAGACAGACACTAATACCTTTCCTATACTGATATTATAAAGGGTGAAAATGACTATGATTTATATTTATCAACACCCACCCATCGCCTTGTAGCGAGGTCTACAGTGTTCAATATCCAAGATGACCATCTACATAATAGACCACTTCCAACAGGTCATGCGAGAGTGGAAATTAGTGTAGCTCGTGAGATGAGTGCCAATCTACCTATTCCACTTGATGGAAAAGATATTCATATGGTCGACCAAGTTTACATAATGTAAGAACCCGGATCTTCGTTTCAGGCATGTCTTTCCTTTTCTGGAGTTTTTGAGAATTTTTGGAGTTTCTAGAAATTTTAGAAGTACACGCCGTGTACTCCTTTCCCACTCGAATCCGTGTACTGTCCGTGTCTCGGCCACACACACGGTGTGTAGGGGTGATGTGGAAGCCGATTTTGGCGGAGTACGGAAAAACCCACTACATGCCGTGTACTTTAAAAATACACGCCGTGTACTTTTATTTTTTTTCACTAAACGGACCGGGGTCGAGACTAATCACCATAATATTCTTCTTCTAGGTTTGGTTTGTCCGAGAGTGACCCGTATGACCGGATCTTCCCCAATCTCCTACCTCTCTGTCCATTCTCCGATTCGAGCACGGTTGATTGCGTTGGAAGCACAGTGGTGAGTTCTTCCTTCTGCTTGAGTCTTGTTTTCCAATTCTTCCTCTTTCTGAAATTATCTAAGGTTGAACGTTTTGTGTGTTTTCTCAGATCTACGACGTTATAGGGGGAATTAGCTATCGTGGTTCAAGTATATCGATCTCCTAGGATCGAGGTAGGTGGTTTGTGCATTACCGTTCAATGTCTCTAAGTTTTATGTGCAAATTCCACTAATACCCGTGAACGGGGTATTGCATGTTTACCTTTTTGACCTCATTGTTTTTATGCCTTTCTTATATGATTTTGTAGAGGAAAATAGACCTTGTTATAGGATAATTTATTGTGCTTGGAAGTTTTTGCCCTTGCTTTGTTCTATTTACGACCTTTGGGTCTCGTTTGCCTTTGGCTGCTACACCTGTTTTCATGCCTTGCAGTTATTGGTTGAAGTGAAATTCATGACATGCTTGTTGCCTTGTAAACTATTTAGCTAAGTAGATCTATAGGTGTACTTGGGTTATCCAAGTATCTCTATAGGTTTACTTTAGCCTTATAGCATTATTATGCATATACTGGCACGGGGATGAGAGAACCTGGTGTTATAGACTATAAGGGATAGACTGAGTGAGCTTTCTAGAGAGTCTTAGATATTACAGACTACAGAGGGGATGGACCGAGTGAGCTTCTAGAGAGTCTTGGATTTTATAGACTACAGGAGGGTAGACCGAGTGAGCTTCCTCAGAGATTCTTACCTTGTTTAAATATTTTTAAGAACTTTCCCAGGCTAGAGGGGAAATTGACCGAGTGAGCTTCCTCAGAGAGTCTGTGGTATACCTGAGGCTATAGGAGTAACTGACTGAGATATCTTCCTCAAAGAGTCTCTAGACCTTGGGGATAAGAGGGTTAGACCACGTGATATTCCTCAAGAGAGTCCCTGACTACCCTAGACTATAAGAGGAATTTACTGAGTGAGCTTCCCTAGAGAGTCTCATAAATTCGTATGACCAAGACAGAGGGGTTAGGCTGAGTGCACTGCCCAGAAGGGTTGTGCTATGTCTTGGATAGAACCAGAGGGGATGGCTGAGAGTACTTCCCAGAGGGTCTCCCGGCTTATTAGCTATTTGTTTCAATGCTTAGTATTTAATGCCTACTGCTTTTTGTTGTTGTTTACTACTTGTTGTACTTTTACCTGCTATATACTCACCGAATGTTAAGCACAAATCTTTGGGTGGTTTCCTACTGAGATTTTATCTCACAACCTATTTGGACCATGCGTTTGGGCCCAAGCAGGCTATGTTGTTGCAGGTATAGACAAGGGAAAGCGCCCTTCGACTTCTGGAACTTGATTGCTTGGAGCAGAAGAGCATGGGACCAAGCTTTGGCTTGCGATGCTGAGGAGATGTTTACTTTTCTTTTTTACTTGTTTTGGTACTGTGGTGTTTCAGCATTGTGACTTGTTTGGCTACTTTTCCTAGAGTTTTATTTTGAACCATTCCATATATGCATATTTTCTCCAGTTTTTTTATTTAGTCTTCCACTATTATTATTATAGGTTATTCACTGCTTCCGCTATTGCATGTTTATTTTCTTCTACTATGTACTCTGCCAATGAGGGCATAGTTTCTCCACTATCACACTCAAGGCCCTCGCTACTAGTCAGCAGCCTCTGGCTTTTGGGGAAATTTTCTTGAGGCCATGTGACCAACCGGGTATGGGGAACCTCTAGGTGGCTTCTGGAACCAGGACGTTACAAAGTGGTATCAGATGAATTATTTTCTCTTGCATTATTGTATGGAGACTTAGCCAGGGATAGGACAGATTCGGTTCTTTGTAATAAGCTGTTCCCGGGAGTAGCTAACCCATGTATAGGGAAAAGCCATTCCACCTCGTTTATTGCAGTTTTTTGGTTTTGAGATTTTACGGTTGATATGATTTCACCTAGAGTGATTCACATGCTTTGTACTGTTATTGTTTTGATATTACGGTTCTATTTCTATCACAACCCGATGAGATGAGGGTATTCCATCTCATGCATCATATAGGAAGTTGTAGAAATCACATTTCATGCATTCTTTCCATGGAATTTAGGGTGCATTAGCGATTTCATGCTGATGTGATAGACGTTGTGTAGATTATGCATGCTGTTGTGATAGATGCTTGATAGAATCTCTGCTGCTTGTTAGAGAATTTTTTTATTGTAATTTGTTTAAATGAACGCCATGTTTTGATTCTTGAGGTATTATGGGCCCTCTTGAATCCAAAATTGGTGTGTCATGATCCTACTTTATCTTGTACATGACTATAAGGGATGCCAAGCTTTGATTCGCGGGGAGTATGGGCCCTCACAGATCGGAATTTGGCACCTCTTTACCTTGTTTTACTTGTTTCTAGGTTTCTGTGTAGTTTCTGAGCTACTGCCCAGAAAAACCCAGAATACACGACGTGTACTTTATGGTTACACACCATGTAGTTTTTAGGCCGTGTTACTGACTATGTGTGTGCAAGAACACAGTGTTGTGAAAATAATGTCAGGAGCACGCCGTGTACGGTATGTACACGCCGTGTAGTGTAGAGCCTTGTACCCGGCCGTGTCACTAACAACACGGGTCGGGGAAATCTCAGGTAGAACACGCCGTGTAGTTCTATCCAGGTACCTGGCCGTGTCACGAATAACACGAGCCAACGTGACCCTATCTAAGACACGCCATGTTGCTTTTGGAACATGCCGTATAGTCTTGTCCAGGTACCTGGCCGTGTCACGAACAACACGGGCTGACGTGACCTTCTCTAAGACACGCCATTTTTATTTTGGAACACACCGTGTAGTCTTTCCCAGGTACCCGGCCATGTCATGAACAACACGGGACGGTGTAACCTTCTCCTATACACGCCGTGTTTTTTCGGAACACGCCGTGTATGGTCCATCCGTATAGACGATCGTGTAACTAACAACACGGGCCACCGAGACAGTGTCTGGTACACGCCGTGTCCCTAGGGAACACGTCGTGTAGTCTGGGGTTAGTTTGAACCATGTGGGTTATCAGTGTAAGGAGAATCGGGCCAGGGTTTGGATTTCAAGTACACGTCGTGTGTGGGAACAACACGCCGTGTTGTTTGGGATGTTACACGACCTGTCGGGTAGGGTTACACTCCCATGTTAATGGCTTAAGTAGACATGTCGTGTAGTTTTTATACACGTCGTGTAGTCGTGTTTTGTAAAACTTGATAGTTTCTTCCCCCTGCTCCCGTTTTGTACTCCTGTGTTTTCAGTCTTTGTTAATCCTGATCTAAGGTGTGCTTTTGATCTTTCAAATCTATTCCTCCGAGACATCCTCCGGTTGTACGTCTGTCGTCAGGCAGTGATCATGTGCTAGATATGGCTGATCAGGGACTTCCTGCCTATCCTCTAGTCGAGCCAGCCTTGGCACTGACTGTATTACCCGTTTCAGGCGTCGAGGCGCAGTTCAGGGAGGACTTACTGAGGATGATGCAGACCTTCCAGGGAGCTCCACCTCCTGCCCCGTTGATGGATGAGTTGACGCGGGTTTTCCAGCAGCAACAGCCTCCTACGTTTTCAGAGGATAGAGGACCTCAGGCTGCAGAGTCGTGGATAGAGGCCACACTGACCATCTTTGAGCACCTAGAGATCCCTCCGAAGAAAATGGTAAATCTGGCTACTTATATGCTCTGGGACACCGCCAAGAGGTGGTGGGAGGTGATCTCACGGTCAGGGCGTCAGCAGGATATGTATTGGGACAAGTTTCGATGCACTTTATATGACTACTTTTACCTGGAGACCCTGAGGGCTAATCGAGCCCGCGATTTTATGAGTCTGCAGCAGGATACTCTCTCTGTTATGGAGTACTCTTCTCACTTCATTGAGCTGCAGCTTTTCACACCGATCCCAGCAGGTGATGAGTTGTTCCTTACTAGGAAGTTTGTGGATAGTCTCAGGTAGGAGATCCGTTCCCAGGTGAATATCTTCCAGTTGACTTTGATATCCTCCATCGTCAACCAGGCGCTGATCACTGAGCGCAATCTAAGAGATTCTGGAGCAGTGAGCCATAGCGGTTCGATATCCAGAGTTGGTGTTCCTCCTACGGACAATAGGAAGCATCACAGAGAGTCTTCTTGAGGAGATCGAGGTTCGCAGGATACGTCTTCTGGCAGCCAGGTTGTATGATACCAGTGCAGTAGGAGTGGGCATACTAGGCCTCAGTGCTAGAGGGATCCGATGGAGTGTCGGTCTTGCGGTACGATGGCCATCTTCAGCATTTCTGTCATATCTTCTCACCTTAAGCTGGTGGTAGGGGTTCCTCTATGACCCCGCGTTATGGAGATGATTCACCAGTTTTCCACCAGTCAAGGAACTGGAGTTCTTCCGGCCATTCAGGCTGAGGTGGAGGTCGCGGCCGTGGTGGTCAGTCACCAGGTCATCAGCAATAGCAGAGTGGATCATCTCAGAGCAGTCAGCCAGGGGCACAGGGAAGTGGTGCAGGATAGTCTTTCACCGTGGAGCATACCTATTAGGAGCAGGATCCCGACCCTTCTACAGTTCGAGGTACGATCTTAGTAGCCTCGGTTTTATCTTCAGCTCTTTTCAAAACTGGTGTTTCCCATATCTTTATCTCTATCGCGGTTGTAGAGAGCCTTGGACTCTGTATATTTTCGTCTGTCGACTTACTGACTCTTGAAACACCTTTGGGAATGAGGAAATCTAGCATAAGTCAGTGCATAGAGTTCCCTCTCAAGGTTTTGGGATGTCATTTCTTATGGGACCTCTATGTCCTACAGATGACGGGCTATAACGTCATTCTCGGTATGGACTGGTTGGTTCCCTTCCAGGCAATCATTGATTGCTATCGCCGTAGGGTGAGTTTCGTATCACCAGAGGGTGGATCTTTCCTTCATAGAGGCGAATGGGATGTCCAGGTGGGTAGAGCTGGACCAGAGCATCATGGGCTAGGGGAAGTTACAACCCAGATTTCCAGTCTTTATCTGGATGACCAGGGGACTTGAAAGTTAGACTTTCCACCAGTGGTGGATTATTTCAGGGATGTCTTTCCAGAAGACTTTTCATGTTTACCTCCATAGAGTGAGGTAGACTTCTCGATTGAGCTCATACCAGGAGCGGCACCAGTGTCCATTCCTCCTTATAGTATGGCCACACCTGAGTTACAGGAGCTCAAGAAGCAGTTGGAGGAGTTGCAGGAAAATGGTTTCATCCGACCCAGTACTTCTCCATGGGGTTCGCCTATCCTGTTTGCGAAGAAGGCAGACGGTACCCTTCGACTTTGTGTGGATTATCGAAAGTTGAACTAGTTGACGGTCAAGAACCGATATCCCTTGCCGAGGATCGATGATCTTTTTGATCAGCTTCGAGGAGCCCGGGTGTTCTCAACGATCGACTTGAGGTCTGGTTATCATCCGTTGCGCGTTAGACCATCAGATATACCTCTGACAGCTTTCAGGAGCGGGTATGGTCTTTTCGAGTATATTGTCATGTCGTTCGGTCTCACGAATGCACCTGTAGTTTTCATGGCACTGATGAACCGAGTGTTCCATCCGTACATGGACTCCTTTGTCATGGTCTTCGTGGACAATATCTTGGTGTACTCTCACACTCGACACGACCATCCCACACATCTTGATATCGTACTGAGTACACTGAGAGAGCATCGAATTTGTGCTAAACTCTCGAAGTTCCATTTTTGGATGGATCAGATTCACTTCTTGGGTCATGTTATCTCAGATACAGGAGTGTCTGTGGACCTAGAGAAAGTGAGAGCTGTAGTTTCCTGGGAGAAGCCGAAGAACGTCTTTGAGGTGCGGAGTTTCCTAGGGCTGGCCGGATACTAAAAACACTTCATTCAATACTTCTTTCACCTATAAGCACCGTTGATAGGTATGAACAAGAAGGAGGTGAAGTTTTTATGGCCAGATTCTTGTGATTCAGCCTTTCAGGAGCTGAAAGGGAGGTTAACGTCAGCATCGATACTAGTCTTGCCAGAGCGGGGAAAGGTCTACACTATTTACTTTGATGCTTCAGGTATCAGGATAGGAGATGTGCTCATGCAAGGATATGGAGTCGTTGCGTACGGGTCACGATAGTTGGGGCCACACGAGAGGAAATACACGACGCATGATCTGGAGTTGGCAGTAGTTGTTCATGCCTTACGCTGTTGGAGACACTATCTTCTAGGAGAGCACTTTGTGGTTTTTACCGACCACAAGAGTCTCAAGAATATATTCACTCAGCGTGATATGAATCTGAGACAGCACAGGTGGGTCGAGTATCTTCAGTCCTTTGACTTCGAGCTCGCCTATATGCCGGGAAAGGGCAACACAGTGGCTGATGTGTTGAGCAGACGAACTCAGATTCAGGCAGTTCAAGAGGCCAGTAGTGAGTGGAATCTTATGGATCTATTCTCTGAGATGCATCTAGAGGTGCACGATAGGTAGGGATAGACCTTTCTTTCATCTGTGGTTGTTACCTCTACACTTGTTGATCGGGTATGAATGAGGTATCTATCAGATTCAGAGGCCTTGCTCCTGCAGGAGAGTGTGTCAGGAGGAAACCCTATTCTTGGATGGAAAACAGGCGAGTATGAGATCTTGTGTTTCTAGAGACGCGTATGGGTGCTAGCAGACATACACAAAGAGATGATGCGGGATTTTCATTCCTCAGTTTTGGCAGTTCATCCTGGCATCACCAAGATGTATCGGGATCTACATCACCAGTACTGGTGGTCATGTATGAAGAGAGATGTTGCTGGTTTGTTCATGAGATGTTCTACTTGTCAATAGGTGAAAGCAGAGCATCAGTGACCAGTAGGGCTTTTACAACAGTTACCCGTTCCAGAGTGTAAGTGGAACGATGTCGCAATGGACTTCATGACCGGGTTACCAAGGTCACCTCTGGGAAGTGATGTTGTTTGGGTCGTCGTTGACAGGCTTACGAAGGTTGCACACTTCTTGCCGACTATACATCCAACACCTTCAGTGATGATGATCTGGGACGACTGTACATCCGAGAGATTGTACGTCTACATGGAATTCCACACTCCATTGTTCCAGACAGGGATGCACGCTTTACCTCTCGGTTCTGGAAGGGACTTCAGAAGGCTTTGGGTACACAGGTACTTTTGAGTACAGTATACCATCCCCAAACTGATGGTCAGTCTGAGCGTAAGATCCAGTTGCTTGAGGATATGCTCCGAGCTTGAATTTTAGACTTCGATGGTTATTGGGAGAAGCATATACCTCTTGTGGAGTTCTCCTACAACAACAGTTTTTAGGAGACCATTCAGATGGAACCATACGAGGCTCTATATGGTAGGCCATGCCGATCACCCTTATGCTGGCTGGAGGCAGGAGAGGAAGCTTTTTTGGGACCTCGTCTTGTTCAGGAGACCTCTGAGTAGATAGAGTTGATTCGGAAGAGGATGGCTACAGTACAGTCTCGACAGAAGTATTATGCAGATCAGCGGAGACGACCTCTGGAGTTCGAGGTCGGGGATTAGGTTTTCTTGCATGTCACACCGAGGTTAGGACACAAGAGGATACAGAGATAGGGTAAGCTTTCACCATGGTACGTCGGGCCGTTTGAGGTTTTGGAGAGAGTTGGGCCGGTTCTCTATCGGTTGCAGCTACCTCAGAGGTACCGGGCTATGCGCGACGTCTTCCACGTCTCTCAGATCCGACGTTACTTTTCAGACTCATCTCATGTCTTTCAGCCCGAGGAGGATGAGCTCAAAGCGGATGCGTCATTTGAAGAGCATCCTATCTGGATTGTCGATCGCAGTACAAAGGTTCTCCGAGGCCGATCTGTTCCTCTGGTATGAGTGCTATGGAAGCACGGGCGAGTACAGGATGAGACTTGGGAGAGGGAGGCCGAGGTTTGATCGTTGTGGCCGGAGCTGTTCGAGGATCCTTCTTCTACGCCCACCTAGGGAAATTTAGGGACAAATTTCTTTAAGGGGGGAAGTTTTTAAGAACCCGGATCTTCCTTTCAGGTATTTCTTTCCTTTTCAGGAGTTTTTGAGAATTTTTGGAGTTTCTGGAAATTTTAGAAGAACACATCGTGTACTTTCTGAGTACACGCAGTGTACTCCTTTCCCGCTCAAAGCTGTGTGTTGGCCATGTCCGGGCCACACACACGGTGTGTAGGGGTGACGTGGAAGTCGATTTTGGTGGAGTACGGAAAAACCCACTACACGTCGTGTACTTTAAAAATAAACGCCGTGTACTTTTTCTGTTTTTTCACTAAACGGATCGGGGTCACACCTAATCGCCATAATCTTGTTCTTCTAGGTCTGGTTCATCTAAGAGAGACACGTACGACTAGATCTTCCCTGAGCTCCTACCTCTCCATCTTTTCTCTAATTCGAGCACGGTCAATTGCGTTGGAAGCACAGCGGTGAGTTCTTACTTCTGCTTGAGCCTTGTTTTCCAGTTCTTTCTCTTTCTCACGTTATCTAAGGTTGAACGTTTTGTGCGTTTTCTCCAATCTACGATGTTATAGGTGGAATTAGCCATCGTGGTTCATGTATATAGATCTTCTAGGATCAAGGTAGGTGGTTTGTGCCTTACCATTCAAAGTCTTTGAGTTTTATGTGAAAATTCCACCAATACCCGTGAACGGGGTATTGCATGTTTACATTTTTGCCCTCGTTGTTTTCTTGCCTTTCTTGTATGCTTGTGTAGAGGTAAATTGACCTTGTTAGAGGATAATTTGTTCTTCTTGGATGTTTTTGCCCTTGATTTGTTCTGTTTACGACCTTTGGGTCGTGTTTGCCTTTGGCTGCTACACCTGTTTTCATGCCTTGCAGTTATAGGTTGAAGTGAAATACATGACATGCTTGTTGCCTTGTAGACTATTTAGATAAGTAGCTATATAGGTGTACTTGGGTTATCCAAGTAGCTCTATAGGTTTACTTTATCCTTATATCATTATTATGCACAGACTGGCATGGGGCCGAGAGAACCTGGTGTTGTAGACTATAAGGGATAGACCGAGTGAGCTTCCCAGAGAGTCTTAGATATTATAGACTACAGAGAGGATGGACCGAGTGAGATCCCAGAGAGTCTTGGATTTTATAGACTACAGGAGGGTAGACTGAGTGAGCTTCCTTAGAGATTCTTACCTTGTTTGAATCTTTTTAAGAACCTTCCCATGCTGGAGGGGGAATTGACCGAGTGAGCTTCCTCCGAGAGTCTTACATTGTTTGAATCTTTTTAAGAACCTTCCCAGGCTAGAGGGGGAATTGACCGAGTGAGCTTCCTCAGAGAGTCCGTGGTATACCTGAGTCTATAAGAGGAATTGACCGAGATAGATTCCTCATAGAGTCTCTAGACCTTGTGGAAAAGAGGGTTAGACCACGTGATCTTCTTCAATAGAGTCCCTTACTACCCTAGACTATAAGGGGAATTGACCGAGTGAGCTTCCCCAGAGAGTCTCATAAATTCGTATGACCAAGACAGAGGGGTTAGGCTGAGTGCACTGCCAAGTGGGTTGTGGTAATTCTTGGATAGGACCAGAGGGGATGGATGCGAGTAATTCCCAGAGGGTTTCCGGCTTATTAGCTGTTTTTTCACTACTTACTGTTTACTTCCTACTGCTTGCTGTTGCTGTTTACTGCTTGTTGTACTTTTACCTACCATATACTCACCAACTATTAGGCACAGATCATCAGGTGGTTACCTACTGGGACTTTATCTCACAACCTGTTTAGGCCATGCTTTTGGGCCCAAGCAGACTATGCTGTTGCAGGTATAGACAATGGAAAGCACCCTTCGACATCTGGAACTTGATTTCTTGGAGCAAGACAGCATGGGACCAAGCTTTGGCTTGCGATGTTGATGATCTGTTTACTTTTCTTATGTACTTGTTTTGGTACTGTGGTTTTGTAGCATTGTGACTTGCTTGGATGCTTTCCGAGAGTTTTATTTTGCACCATTCCATATATGCATGTTTTCTCTAGTTTTTTGATTTAGTCTTCCGCTGTTATTATTGTTGGTTATTCACTACTTCTGCTATTGCATGTTTGTTTTCTTCCGCTGTGTACTCTTCCAATGAGGGCATAGTTTCCCCACTATCACACCCAAGGCCCTCGATGCTAGTCGACATCCTCTGGTGTTTGGGGAAATGCGTTTGAGGCCATGTGACCAACCGGGTACGGGGCGCCTCTGGGTGGCTTCCGTAACTGGGATTTTACACATAACATTCGTTGCATGACTGTAAGATCTTATAAAAACACATGTCGACAAGGAGGTATTCATTTCCAATTTATTTTGAATGCTAAACCTTTAAAAATTAATGAAAAAAGGGAAAAATTATGAAAGTTATTATTGATGGACAAAGGGAAGGGGTGACACAAAAGTTCGACCCAAAACATCTAAATGATCAATCAAAAAATTGAAAACAAAATCTTAAAAATCACCTTTACCCCTCCCTTTAAATATCCACATTTACTAACATTGAATGTTCATAAAAATACAATGTTATAAAATAGTAGTAATCAAATATTTTATTTTCAAGAACAAATGTGCGAATAGGACATTATAGACTACATTACTTTTGAAAATGTAAATTAAATCCTCAACTATGAATGGAAATGAGGCTCAGTTGTATATGAATACATGAGGTATTATTTCAATATTTGTTTTTCCAAAAGCTGATATACTATGTTAATTATGAATAAATACATTTTGTTTTTTTCAGGTGTATATATCTATACCTATTGAAGGGATTACCTCGAAAACATAAATTTGGAATCATTATTTTGCAAGTCACTTCTATATAACAAAGAGAAATAAGTTCAACAAGAATGAATGAAACAATGACAAAATTGGCCAAATTGTTTGAAAGAAAACTTATGGATTATAGACACTTCATGATACCAATGTTGTAGGGGTAAAAATATAAAATTTAATCATATCAAACATATTTTCATTTATTTTATTACTTATTCCTTTTTTTGTTTTTAGGCAACATTGGATGCTCATTGCAGTCAATTTGGATACTCAAAAGATTTATTTTCTGGATTCACTACATGTATACCCAAAAAACCGACCACACATGATGACATTTTTCAATTTGTAATATATTACACCCAACATTTTAGAACTAATATTCAAGTTATATATATTTTATATTATTTTTTAATGAGAATTTTGTTATTATAGGGAAGTGTTTAAATATCATGAAATTCATGGCATGAGGATAGAATATGCACACAAAGAGCCTGAAAAGTTCTACATGTGGAGAAGTATAAAGGTATATATAATAAGATTTCACTATCCAGACACATATAAAAAAATTACTTATGTTTCTAAATGATTCTACAGTTTCTGAAACAAACAATGAAAAATATTGTGGTTATTATGTTTCTAAATTTATGAAAGATATCATATTCCATCAACAAACTAGTATCCCCGAAGAGGTATTTTCAAAGCTAATTAAAATTTCATTTAAAATATTAATTAATCCCATGTGTGTTTATATTTTTTTAGTACTACTATCACTATTTAAAATACTCATATTCACAATATATTTTCTTTGAAACGAATGGGTATCATACCTGATGGAATAATGTACACAAATAACATGAATATATGACATCCACATGAGTATTGGATTATTTAATATTTATGTTTAATTTATTTCTTTTTAGTATTACTCACATAAGAATTTTTATCTTATACAGGTGGGTTCCGTTGCTCGAGTTGGGGTGGTTTGTTCAAAGCTGCTCATGGTCATGAGATATTGGACTTTGAGGTTTCAACTGAGATAATTACAATAATGAAATGGTTTAAGAATGTATAAAACCATTATGAAAAGGTTAATTACTACTATGTTTAATTAATTTTTTCATCATATTATCTACTATTTGTAAGTTATTTTCCCTATCATTTTTATCTAATGATTATTTAGTTTTATTCGCAGATCCTCTGGGAAGTCAATTTTTTCTTTCAACAATCTTCAACAAACCGCAAAAGATATAACATGTTCATTTATAATAATGTTGCAATGCTTTCCATTTCTTTTCTTGGTCGATCTTCCAACACTGTATATTGAGTCAATGTTCTTACCTAAAAAACCTTTATCGTTATTGGAAACTAGAAGATTTGATGAAGGTTTTTCTACTAATAACATCCACTCAATATGTTGTGTTGGCAATTAGAAAAAGAAAGAAAATTTAAAGTGTGGAAACATCGGTAGTTCGGATTTTATTGATAATTTAAGACAGTGGTCCAGAATTCATTTGGGATGTGTAGGAATTAGCAACACCTCAAACGGACACATGATGTGACCAATATGACTCTAAGTGCATATTTTTATTTAAAATTGATATTATTTTTTTGTAAAAAAATACATCTAACATACTCAAAATAAAAAAAACACATTCATATTGTCTTAATACTTTATGAAAATGATATATATCTCATTTTGGAAATGTAAGAATTTTCCGCACATGAATCCGACACCCAATGTGACCAGTATGACTCCATGTGTGTCTTTTTTATTTAAAATTGATATTAATTTGAGTAAAAAAAAGAAAATCACATACTAAAAACTGAGAAAAAATATTCAGATTGTAACGCCCCGACCCCAGTTACCCAGAGTCAGTGCATTATTACATAATATTGGCATGATCACAAGGAATCAAATACCGAAAGACCAATCATTTTTGTAGCCTTGGAAACACTAGATATATTCATAAGTCTTGCATTACATCATAAGTTGAAAAACTACAACAAAATCTTTCCTTCATATCCCCTCATACTATCCCTACAGGTCATTCATAAAATACTTATTCACATCCTGGGAAAAATAAAACCTTGAAAGGGGTGAGCTCAGATGCTCAGTAAGGATAACAATATAGCGGAAAATTTCATAAGTAAACATAAACATTTAAGTCAATGTATAACTAAAACAAAAGCCTTTAAAACTTGAACTTCAGAATAATATGGCAAAGATAAAATTAAATAATTTCATTTACTTATTCACATATATATTCTACTAATCGAATAATCACATGCAATAACAATAACCACTTTCACAAATATGGAATGCATAATGCCAGACTATCATAACCACATAGTCAAGGCCTTATGCCAAGACTACAAATAATATTTTTTCAAGGACTTTATCCAAGACACTAGATTGTCTCATGAGACCTACCAATGCATCGAGGAGCTATAGCGGGCTCCACCCGTCACTTACTAAGTCCAATGCATTCCTTATATGAAAAGGTTTAAACATAACATAAACATTCGTATTAAAACTAGCATACAAAATGTCAATAATTTATCCATAAACCATGAATGGTATAAAATAACACATCCACATTCAAATATATCACAAAACATTCAATACAATATGGAAGTTTTGTATCATAATAAATCAACTTCAAATAATCTTATAACGGTGGAAAATATCCTCACCCGCCGTATAAGTTAAAAAAAGACATTCTTACCTTAATTTTGTCGAAAAGGTTAAAAAGGACCTTGTTTGGAAAACGACGGAAATATTCCTTTATAAACATCTTATAAAAATTCAAACAAGGGTATAAATGAATTTAAACTAATGTCTAGTAAATAGTAAAAATGTTTTGAAATACATTTTTAGGAAACATGGATGTGAATGATAAAGAGGTCCCAGTAGATACTTACGTAAGAACAACCTCGGATAATAAAGAGATTGTGAAATTAACCCTTACCTTGTACTTTTCCTTGGTTGATGGTATGTTTAACCTCTTTTATAATAGTTAAAAAATTGTTATTAAATTATACAAGAACCATATAAATGATTATGATATCATATATGATCTTCTAATAATGCTTTGTTAATAATATTTAAGTATTATCATCGTTTCGGGTGTTAACTGATTTGTTTTCCTTTATACGGTTTGTTACGTAAGTCGTGTTTGTTATGGATACGTTGTATCTTATTCATATCCAGAATGATATTAAGTCTTTAAAAATTATTTTTAACCATCAAATGAAAATTATTCTTGAATAGATACAATGGGGAATGAATCTCATCGCATTCGTGGAGACGGTATTCCATACGTACGCACTGTTGAAAGTGGGTGCCCTAGACCCAACTTATATTGTACTTTGATTACTGTTACATGTATTCAGGTGGTTTTATACATGTATTTATCTTTCCATGATAGTGTAGATACTTCTGCATCCACTTTATTAATGGAAATGTCCTTAGATTACCTGTCGCATCAAATGGTTATAGCAGGTCCCAGGCTATAATGAGAACCCTGAGATGCCATGACAGTAATCTTAAAGTAACATCCTATGGTCCAGTTACATCATTCTGAAAGGACACAGATGATGTGTGACCATAAAGTGTTGGAGGCACATAAGCATTGAGACTTCTTCTCGTGAAGTTCGCACTTGATGATCTCTAGCTGTTGAGATCATGAGGATAGACCCGCTTAATAAGAACACAACATGTTTCTGGTGTCATTGGTCATTCCTATCTACAGACATGTGTAATGGTCTCCTGACTTGAGATCATTATCAATGAATGTCATTTAATTACATACATTTGATATAAGGTGAAAACCATGGCAACAAGTCATGGTGAGGTAGTTTATATCGGGTATGTCATTAATGGCATGGCATTGATTGAATGTTCAAGAAAGGATTTGTCGCTTCCAAGATTAGGAAGAGATATCTAGGGCTTGGTTGATTAGAATGGTTGAACCTTCATTAAATCCATGGCCATGGTAGTCGAAGGTAAGACCTCCCGGACAAATCAACAAACAAAATAAATCAAATAAAGAACGATGACACAAAGTATGCATTCTGCTTTATTGAGATATCAATGATGAAGAGATTAGATTACACGGACCGTGTTCGTAGGAAGGCAGTCATTGGTTTGACTTTGCCTTATCTCTATAGGGGCCTTGATGGGTTGCTAGACCCTGATCTAGGTCGGTGATATTATTCACTGCTATTGAGATAAGGGTCTAGAGGGTCACACACAACACCGCTTTGAGAATCTACCCTATTCTGATGAATAGGATTATAGGACTTGGTGGGCCCCACCACAGGGTCCGGGTATTATCCAAGTCCTATGGATCACCAAGTAATAAATAAATTCTTTTATTATTCAAGTTTGGAATAATTCATTGAATTTATTTATAACATGTATTTACGAGTGATTAAGTAAATACATAGATAAATATTAATCAGACAGATATATATATCTTGGGTTCATTTAATATTATCAGGAGGTGCGAGTCGAGTTAGACTCATGTTTATCACGTAATATATATATTTATATATATTGCAGTTCAGTGATAAATAATAAATATTATTTATGGCATAATTTAATTTGTCATAAATAATTATTTATAATATATATATAGTGAATGTTTAATACATGGGGGTCGGGAACCCTTACCACATATTTTAGATATTCCCTATATATAGTAAGAGAGAGGCTGTCCCTTGTGTACTATTCATCCGTTGGAATTGAGAGCCTCTCTCTCCTCTTGAGTTCTAGAGAGAGACTATCTCAAACTAGCAAGTTCTTCAAGTTCCGCCTTCATGATTCGAAGACGCTAGTTTTGTGGTGATCATCCCTACATCGAAGTGTGCATCAAAGATCCGCGCTAGCACCTGGATCTTGACGAACAACGTGCAAGAAGATTTGCGAGGCGTGTGTGGATGATCTAGAGGGCTTTGACGTCGGATTCTTCGAGCAACGATCGTCGGCATCCTGCACGTCAATTCTGAACAAGGTAAATGTTCCAGTTTAATTTTTGTGCTCCTAAAGAACCTTGTAAGATCCTCGGACCAAGATGGGACTAGATCATCAGAGTTGACAGGGTTATGTCACTCCGGTGAAGCAGAAATTTTTTAAAATCCCTGCCCACCGGCTTCCACTGCGTAGTCCCGGTACCCAACAGTGGTATCAAAGGGACGTAAGGTTTTTCTGAGTCAAAAACATTAAAATGCATTAAATTTAATTTTGGGGTGTTAAAACGGTTCATTTGGATTTGACCGCGCATCGTTTCGATTTCGAATGATCAAGATACGATCATTTGAAAAAATTTATTGGATTGACGTCGAAAGTTTTTTGTTCATTTGATGTTTATCTCAAATTTAGAATTAACATCAAAAATATTTTTAACTATAAAATTTTATAGTAAATATTTTATTATGTTTATAATAAATATTTTATTATATTTTTATACTAATAAAATATTAAATGAAGAAGACCAAGACCCCAAATGGGGGTCTTACTCATTTTAATTAAACAAAAGAGGGAGAGAAGAAAAGCCCTCAAAATGGGGTCTTCTCCTTTTTATTTAAAAAAAAAGGGTTAGACATTTTTGTCTAAAGGACAAAAATAATAAAAAAAATAAAAAAAGGGAGGAATACCATTACGGGTCTTCTCTCCCGCGGCGCACCAAGGGAGGCCGAACCCTAGGGCCTCCCTCTCCTCGCCGGAAGAGCACCAGGTCGAGGCGCCTCCGGCCAGGCGCCGCCCTCCGCGCCGGCCTCCCCTTTGTCGGACCGCCCTCGTGCCAGCCTCCTAGCCTGTGTGCCGACTGCCCGACCCCAAGCCGAGTCGCCTCCGACCGGGCGCCGCCCTCCGCGCCGGCCTCCCCTTCGCAGGACTGCCCTCGTGCCGACATCCTAGCCTCCGCCCCGTGCGCACTAGCCACCCTGACCCCAAGCCAAGACGCCTCCTACCAGCCGCCGCCTTTCATACCGGCCTCCCCTTCGCCGGACCGCCCTGCCCGGCGGCCTCCTCCCCTCGCGCCGGCCTCCTCGCATCCTCCCCGTACGCGTCGGCCGCCCCGGACCCTCGCCAGCCTCCTCCTCCGGGCCGCATCGGACCGGCTCTATCCAGCCACCCCGGACCATCACCGTCCTCCTCCTCCTCCGAGCCTCACCGGACCGGCACCCTCCGGCCACCCCAAGCCCTCGCTGGGCTCCTCCTCCACACCGGACCGGTTCCGTCCAGCCGACCCGAGCCCGCGCCAGACCGGACAGCAACTTCGCCGGCTCACCGGAGCAGCGGGCTGCCGGGAGATGTAGTCGTCGCGGGAATCGTCGGTCGTTGCGGTCACGCCGCGGTCACACCGCGGTCACTCCGCGGTCACGCCGCGGTCAAACCGTTGTCCTTCCGCGGTCACGCCGCGGTCACTCTGCAGTTCCAGGATGACATCCTGCGGCGGTATGCAGTCCCACCAGACTCCTCTCCGGTTAGAGGTAACCCTACACTAAATTAATTTTAATTAATTTAGTTTTTTAAATTAAATTAATTGGAATTAATTTAGGGGTTTAAATTATTTTAATCTGAAAATATTAATTTAATTTAAGTTTAGAATTAAATTAATGGTTTAATGTAATTTAATTTTTGGAATTAAAATTAAATTAAACAAATGGAACCGATGAAAATAAATTATTTGAATTTAATCAAATTCATTTAATTTATTATAACACCCTCACATAATTTAAATTTATTGAAATTTAATTTTATTGTGCTTTTAACCTGACTGGTCTTGAGCTATTGACCGACCTGTGTATGTCTGGCATGTATTTATTTATTTAATTATTTATTCAATGCGTGAGATGATTGTAATATTTAATTAGATAAATGGCGGTCTGCAAATCGTCTTTTAATTAAAATATGTATAAGGGAATGCGTGTCCATCGCATCACTTGTATTTTGTACCCCAGACCCCCTCTCTTGCGTGTAAGTATATTTGTATTTATTCAGTGACGATCCGAGAGGCAGACCCCGCCAAGATGAGGCGGTAGTCCGAATCGGAGTTGGATACTTTGTACTGGGGCCAGCAGCGACACGAGTCATGTATCGACTCAGGTATGGATGCCCCTAGGTGATGACTGATCAGTTATCAATCAATCATTATAGAATGATCAAGACCAGTCGAAATGCATGATTTACTTTATGCATAGTTTATTATTTTATGCGACTGCATGATTATTGCATGATCACATAGGACAGTAAACAAGAGAAAATGCATAAAGTTGTGACGAATAAATATTCTATTGAATGTTCAGTTGTGAGCACGACAACCCAGTTTGAGCATAATAAATAGAAAAGGATTATATTCGTCAATTAATATTAAAAAATCCCTCAAAGATATATTAAGTCAAAATGCCTTCCATTTCTCACATCTAAACAAAACTGGCTGTTTGGGTGCTCATCAGCCTCAGTTGAGAGTGCATCTTACTACCGGGGCATTTCTATGTGAGAAATGGGTCGACTTAACTAAAGTGAGTAGTCAAGGATTAACCTTAGCTAACTTGATATCACTTTAGAGGCAAGTGGTTGAGGGAATCAAGTTCAGATTCCAAAAGCTGGGACTTTACTCAACTACATAAGGAACCACAAGAATAAGTGGTTGGCCAGCATAGTGCCTACCTTGAAACCCTCCAAGTAGTGTCATAGCCCTAGCTTGTAGACTACAAGGGATGTTTCGAGGATCCTTGCCACTAGAATTCTCAAGCGATAGAGTATTCTGAATCTAATAGTGAGGGATGTTAAGGTTTGTTAAAATAGTGGGAGACATTAAATGATATAATAATTTATTAATCATAAAATGTCAAAAGGTAATCAAGATAAAGTACTAACTACTAAATTTTTATCTGATGTAGATTTAAAATGGAAATCACCAACACCACAAGTACTTTATCACTGCGATCGATCTTGGATAAAGAAAATATCCTGACTGGAAATAACTTCTAGGAGTGGTACAAGTGCTTGCGCATAGTACTACGCCAAGAAAGGAAGTTATATGTGCTGGAATCCCCAATTCATGATAAGCCTCCTCAGGGAGCAAGAAAGACGGAAAAAGATAAGTGGAAAAAGCATGTATACGATGCGCTTGATGTACAATGCATCATGTTGTCATCCATGTCCAGCCAATTGCAAAAAATGCATGAGGAAGAGGATGCCTACAAGATGCTTTCACATCTCCAAGAACTATATAAGGAGAGGGATAGGAAAGAAAGGTATGAGATCTCAAGTGCGCTTTATAAGTGCAGGCTAGCAGAAGGGAACCAAGCCAGTCCTGACGTACTTAAGATGATTGGGTATATTGAGAGGCTTGAAACCCTTGGGTTCAAACTGAACCAAGAACTATCAGTGGATCTCATTCTTGCCTCTTTAACGTCAAGCTTCTCGACTTTCATTATCAATTATAATATGAATGATATGACAAAGTCTCTCCCGGATCTTTTGTCTTTAGTTCTCCAAGTTGATAAGGACATGAAAAACACCAATTCATCTGTCCTTATGGTGAACAAGAAAAACAAGGGCAAGGCAAAGGGGGTTAAGGCCAAGTCAAGGCCAAAGTCACCAATGCATTGTCCTACCAAGAAGCCAAAGATTCAGATGCAAAGTAATGATCAGGAAGCTGTCTGCTTTGGATGTGGCAAGAAAGGCCACTGGAAGAAGAATTGTAGAGCTGGGAAGAAGAAGCAAGCTGACGCTTCTGCTTCAGGTATTTTTTTCATTGAATGCAATATATCTTTATCTACAAGTTGGGTATTGGATACGGTATGTGGATCACACATTTGTATTCATATACAGGAACCAAGTAGGTTTAAGAAGATTTCAAAAGGTCAAGTGGATCTCTGAGCTGCAAATGGTGCAAGTCTTGTGGCCTTGGCAGTGGGAGACTATCACTTGAATTTACCAACTGGTTTGGTTCTTGTTTTAAATAATTTCTATTATGTACCGTCTGTTACCAGAAACATTATCTCTGTGTCATGTTTAGACACTATGGGTTTTTATTTCATGTTTGGAAATAAAAGTTGTCTCTTTTATAGGGATAACATATGTTATGGTATGGAACATCTGAACAATGGTTTATATATACTAGAACTAGAAAACTCAATAATGGATATCAATGAAAAAAACAACCAACATGACTCAAATAACACCCGCCTATGGCACTTCAGGCTTGGTCACATAAACGATAAGCGATTACAAAGATTACATCAAGAAGGGTATCTAGACTCGGTACAGTTAGAACCCTTAGATGTATGTCAAGCTTGTTTATAAGGAAAGATGACCAAAGTACCTTTCTCAGGAAAGGGAGAAAGAGCCAATGTAGTGCTGGAATTAATACATACCGATGTATGTGGTCCATTTCCAGTAGAGGCAAGGTGTGGTTTTCTATACTTCATCACTTTTACCGATGATTATAGTAGGTATGGATATATCTACATAATGCGGTCTAAGTTAGATTACTTTTGTTTCTTTAAGGAATACCAAAATGAAGTAGAAAACCAACTTGGTAAGAAGATAAAAGCACTTCGCTCAGACCGAGGTGGAGAATATCTTAACCAAGCTTTCATTGGTCACTTAAAGGAGTGTGGGATAGTATCCCAACTCACTCTTCCTTATACACCACAATGGAATGGTGTTAGTGAAAGGATGAATAAGACCTTGATTGACTTGGTCAGATCAATGATGAGTCGTACAACTCTTCAATTATCCTTTTCGGGATACGCCTTACAGACAGTAGCATATACTATTAACCGAGTACCAACTAAGGCTACAGATGGGATTCCATATTAGTTATGGTATGGAAAGAAACCCAATCTGGAACACATGCGTGTGTGGGGGTGCGAGGCATTTGTCAAAACTTTACCAAGTGAAAAATTAGCATCCAGAAGCACTAAGTGCATCTTTATATGTTATCCTAAGGAAACTAGAGGATACTACATATATAACCCTTCAGATAGATAAGTCATTGTGGCAAGATACCCCACATTTCTAGAAAGGGATCACATTTCTACTGGAAATAGTGGGAGAAAGATTGAATTTGATAATGTTAATGCTCCAGATGCACAAGAGTTGGTAGAGGAACAATCTACACAAGAGCAAGTGGAAGAAGAAATTGTTCCTGAGACACAGATACTACGTAGGTCTACGCGAGAGGTTAGAGAACCAGAGCATTATGGTTTTCTTGTCACCGAGTCAGGTGACACAATAATCCTTGAGGATGATGAACCTCTAACCTACAAGGATGCAGTAGAAGGCAAAGAAGCTGCTACATGGAAAGAATCCATGAATTCTGATATGGAGTCCATGTACCAAAATCAAGTTTGGATTTTGGTAGACCCTCCAGTTGATGTAAAACCCATTGGTTGCAAATGGGTATTCAAGAAAAAGCTGGACATGGATGGTAAGGTTAATACCATTAAAGCAAAACTAGTTGCAAAGGGTTTCAGACAACGTCAAGGAATTGACTATGATGAAACCTTCTCACTAGTGGCAATGCTTAAATCCATCATAATATTTCTTGAAATAGTAGCCTTTCATGATTATGAAATTTGGAAAATGGATTTGAAAACTGCTTTTCTAAATGGGAAGTTGGTTGAAGACATCTATATGACACAACCCGAAGGGTTTGTTAAGTCAAATAATTCCAATAAAGTATGCAAGTTGCAGAGATCCATTTATGGATTGAAGGAGGCATCAAGATCATGGAATGAATGATTTGATGAGGCCATAAGAAATTTTGGTTTTGTCAAAAATGAATGCGAGCCTTGTGTCTATAAAAAGGTTGAATGGAATGCTATCTTTTTCCTAGTTTTATATGTTGACGACATATTAATCATGGGAAACGAGGTGCAAGTCTTATAGTCAGTTAAGACTTGGTTAAATGAATGCTTCTCCATGAAAGACTTAGGTGAAGTAGCCTACATCCTAGGGATCAAGATCTATCGATATATATCTCAAAGGATTCTTGGCCTAAATCAAAGTACATATATTGAAAAGGTACTCAAAAGGTACAATATGGAACAATCCAAGAGCGGATTGTTACATATGTCACATGGTGTAAATCTATCCAAGAAAATGTGTCCACAGACACAGGAGGAGATTGACAGAATGAGTAGAGTCACTTATTCTTCGGTAGTGGGTTCTATCATGTATGTCATGCTATGTACTAGGTTTGATGTTGCCTTTGCTTTAATCATGCTGGGTAGATATCAAGCCAATCCAAGAGAGCTGCACTGGACAACAGTTAAAACTATCCTTAAGTACTTGAGGCGTACTAAGGATATGTTCCTGGTGTATGGAGGAGATGAGGAACTAGTTGTGAGGGGATATACTGATGCTAGTTTCCAGATAAATAATGATGCTATGAAATCACAGTCAGGCTGCATCTTTTGCCTGAATGGTGGTGCAGTGAGATAGAGAAGCTCAAAGAAAGCTGTGGTTGCTGATTCCATAGCAGAGTCTGAATATATTGCAGCTTCTGATGCAGCAAAGGAAGCAGTCTAGATACGTAGCTTTATCTCATACATTGGTGTCGTACCTAGCAGTTCAGACCCTGTTCCAGTATATTGTGATAATACTATTGCATTGGTGCTTTCCAAGGATCCCAGGTCTCACCAGAGGACATAACATATTCTTCATAAGTTTCATCTCTTGAGGGATTTTACTCAAAGAGGTGAAGTGACAGTTAGCAGAGTAGCCATAGAGGACAACGTGGAAGACCCCCTGACTAAAGCCATTTCTCAGTAGAAGCATTATTCACATGTGAGAGCTAGCGGATTGAAACCTATTAGCAGTTGGCTCTAGTGCAAGTGGGAGTGTTGAAAGTGGGTGCCCTAGACCCAAATTATATTGTACTTTGATTACTTTTACATGTATTTAGGTTGTTTTATACATGTTTTTATCTTACCATGATAGTTTAGATACTTCTGCATCCACTTTATTAATGGAAATGTCTTTAGATTACCCGTCACATGAAATGGTTATAGCAGGTCCCAGGCTATAATGAGAACCCTGAGATGCCATGACAGTAATCTTAAAGTAACTTCCTATAGTCCAGTTACATCATTCTGAAAGGACACAGATGATGTGTGACCATCAGGTGTTGGGGGCTCATAAGCATTAAGACTTCTTCACATGAAGTTCGCACTTGATGATCTCTAGCTATTGAGATCATGAGGACAAACCCGCTTAATAGGAACACCACATGTTTCTGGTGTCATTGGCCGTTCATATATACAGACATGTGTAATGGTCTCCTGACTTGAGATCATTATCAATGAATTCCATTTAATTACACACATTTGATATAAGGCGAAAACCATGGCAACAAGTCGTGGTGAGGTAGTTTATATCGAGTACGTCATTAATGGCATGGCATTGATTGAATGATCAAGAAAGGATTTGTCTCTTCCGTGTTTAGGAAGAGATATCTCGGGCCTGGTTTATTAGGATGGTTTCACCTTTATTAAATCCATGTCCATGGTAGTCGAAGGTAAGACCGTCTGGAAAAATTAACAAACAAAATAAAGCAAATAAATAATAATGACACAAAGTATGCATTCTGCTTTATTGAGATATCGATGACGAAGAGATTAGATTACACGGACCGTGTTCGTAGGAAGGCATTCGTTGCTTTGACTTTGCCTTATCTCTATAGGGGCCTTGATGGGTTGCTAGACCCCGCTCTAGGTCGATTATATTATTCATTGCTATTGAGATAAGGGCCTAGAGGGTCACACACAACAGCGCTTTGAGAATCTGCCCTATTCTGATGAATAGGATTATAGGACTTGGTGGGACCCACCACGGGGTCCGGGTATTATCCAAGTCCTATGGATCACCAAGTAATAAATAAATTCTTTTATTATTCAAGTTTGTAATAATTCATTGAATTTATTTATAACATGTATTTACGAGTGATTCAGTAAATACATAGATAAATATTAATCGGACAGATATTTATATCTTGGGTTCGTTTAATATTATCAGGAGGTGCGATTCAAGTTAGACTCATGTTTATCATTAAATATATATATTTATATATACTGCAGTTCAGTGATAAATAATAAATATTATTTATGGAATAATTTAATTTGTCATAAATAAATATTTATAATATATATATAGTGAATGTTTAATACACGGGGGATGGGAACCCTTACCGCGTATTTTAGATATTCCATATATATAGTAAGAGAGAGGCTCTCCCCTGTGTACTATTCATCTGTTGGAATTGAGAGCCTCTCTCTCCTCCTGAGTTCTAGAGGGAGACTCTCTCAAACTAGCAAGTTCTTCCAGTTCCGCCTTCACGGATCGAAGACGCTAGTTTTGTGGTGATCATCGTTGCGTCGAAGTGTGCGTCGAAGATCCATGCTAGCACCTGGATCTTGACGAATGGCACACAAGAAGATTTTCGAGGCGTGTGTGGACGATCTAGATGGCTTCAATGTCGGAGTCTTCGAGCAACGATCACTGGCGTCCTCCACGTCAATTATGAACAAGGTAAATGTTCAATTTTAATTTTTGTGCTCCTAAAGAACCTTGAGAGATCCTCAGACCATGCCGGGACTAGATCACCAGAGTTGACAGGGTTATGTCACTCTGGTGAAGCAGCAAAATTTTAAAATCCCAGCCCACCGGCTTCCGCTGCGTAGTCCCAGTACCCAACACGCACGAGCGACAATATCATTTTTTTGATATTAAAATAACATATAATTTGATGGTATGTCATATATAAAGAACCATTATCATTTTATATTTATTATTTACATAAACTACACATCATTAGTATACCCATCCAAATAATAATGTATTATATAACAATTACACCACGACATGGAGACGGTAGGTCATACGTACGCACATATGGTGACATGTTATTCAAAGGATGGATAGAATACTGAATATGGTTGTACCATATTTATAATAACATAAAATTACATATAAGATATTGGAGTTATTATTTTAGAATGAAAATAACAATGAAATAAGAAGTGGAAGAAGAAAGGAACTTGAAAGAGGGTGGTGAAATCATTACCTCTTCTCCGGGTTCTTCCTTTTGATTTGATCAAAAGGGCTCCTTAGGTTTGATTTATGATCAAACTAAGGCCTCTAGGATGAATGGAGGGATGTTTATAGAGTATTTGGGTAGGGGTTGTCCGAGCCAAATGGCTTTGAAGGTTTGAAATTGAGAGAAGGGAGAGTGTCCTTTTATAAGAGGGGTGGGGGGCACCTTAGGAAAATCTAGAAATATTATTTTATAATAAATTCATATTCGGTTTCTAAAGGCTCCAAAGTGACTTATTTCGAGGATAAGGTGGGGATGGGTCGAAAACCACCCAACCAATAGGTTTTAGACAGTTTTGGGTCACTATATTAACCTTATCTTTAAGTTTTAACTCTTAGTTAATTAGTTTGACATTTACCATGTCTCTTTGTATTTTTATATTATATGGTTAATAAAATTACTATATACTTCCAAGAGAACCCCAAGTGGCTCATTAATGATACACCTATCACTATATAAGTCTCTTGGCCGATCCTTATATTTTTAAGAATAGAATATCAATTAATAATATAATATTTGTTTTAAAAACTCTTTTATGTCAATTTTGACACTATTTAGAAATTGATTTTTGTGAAAATCATAACAGAATTATTACTTAGAAAAAAGTTAATTAAATCAATAATAACATGTCATATTAACCTATAAAATTAGTTTAATTCATAAAAAGTCTCATATTATATTTATTTGGGTATTTATAATATCAATTATTTTAATATTTCATTAAAAAGGTAATTATTGCATCACCATTGTGTCATAAATAAATTAAATTATTAAATGTCTAAAAATTATAAATAAAATTTAATTATGTAGGAAATATTTTTATCTTTCTAATGAAAATTTATAATCGAATTTATCTTATGTATAACCCTATATTAAAAATGTTTTAGTTATTAAACTTTGATTTTAACTCTTTTAACTCTTCTTTAAATTAAATAATAATAAATGTCCTAATCTAATACAAGTGGACCAAAGAGGTTCATATTTTATTCCTAAGGTTGGTTTTGGTCTAGATACACTTATACAATAGAATTAGGACATGTGTTAGGGTAAAAATAATATCATTTTTACCTTTAATTACCCTATTTACTTTTAACTGTGGTAAACAAAAGTAAAAAGTTACTATTCACCAAAAATTATTTTCAACTCATTAAACCAAATTTTAATTATTTATATCAACCTTGTCTCTCGTATTTTTAAAATTCCACTCACAGAAGAGGTAAAATTATGTTTTGAGAAAATTTGCAAAAAGCTCATAGGATGTGGGTAAAAGACGGTGAAAAGTCAATAAAATTTTTATATATCTAAAATTAATATAAATTGACTCCAATGAATTACATTGAACTTATATAGGTATTATGTATCTATTTTTACCTAAAATAACTTTAAATAAAATAAATAATTATTTAAACAAAAATTCGGTTTTAACTAATAACTTAGTGTTTTTCACTATTCATAAAAAATTTAAAGTTTTCAGAAAAAATACCAAAAATTCACCCTAGGATAATTTCGATATTTAGAATCCAAAAATGAAGTCCATTTTGAAAAATAAAAATTATAAAATTTCAAAAAGTGGGTATTAATATCCATAATGGCTAGTTTGATTGGTTGTGGTGTGTTAGAACTCGAAGTTGCGTACAACACACACTATTGTATTATTCAAAGAGAAGCGTACCGTGGAAGCTTGGGGTGTTACATTCTCCCCTCCTTCAAATAATTTCATCCTCAAAATTTCTAGAGTATTACTACATAAGAAGACTCTGGTGGTTCTTCATCATAAGTTCCTCGGGTTCCTACGTTGCCTCTTCTATCCTATGGTTTCTCCATAGAACTTTTACCAGACGAGTTGTCCGGTTTCTCAACACTTGTTCTTGGGTATCAAGAATCCTAACGGGCTCTTCACAATAAGACATATCAGGTTCCAGTTCTAATTCCTCATAGGTGAGTACATGTGTTGGGTCAGGCATGTATTTTATCAACAGTGATACATGGAACACATCGTGAACTTTGGAGAGACTTGGCGGCATTGTAAATCGGTAAGCTACAACCCCAATTCGTTCTAGAATTTCGAAAGGTCTGATGTACCTCGGACTCAATTTACCTTTCTTACCAAAATGTATAACTCCCTTCCAAGGAGATAAATTCAGGAAAACATGATCACCGACTTGAAATTCCAAATATGTAAAGACCCGTAAATTTCAAGGAAATTTTTTTCTTAATTTTCTTTGGAATTTTACAAGAATGCAGTTTCAGACGGCACCTGATTCCGAGGCCAGGTGTGCCCGGAATCATTTTCCGAAGTTTGGATCGGGTACGTTCAGTGAACGGACGAGTGGGTTTTTCTGACTTTTGAACCGGTGCTCAGAATTGAATTCCGAGGGCACCGATGGAATCGCAGCACCGGTAATTGCTTAGAAACACCTCTTCTGGCGTTGCGTTTTCTCAGGTGTGGTTTTAAATTTTTGGGCTTTAAGTTAATAAATAAAATAAAGTGGTGTGACAACTTTATTTTTATTTCACTTAAAGCCACTTGAAAGCCACTTAAAGCTGCTTAAGCTGAGTTGATGCGGTTAGGGTGCAATCCAAAATATCATACCCTCTTGGTAGGATATTTGTGAGGTGGGGCCCGCACGAGCCCCACCGTTTCTTTTCCCCTAAGTAATGCACCCGCAACCCCCCTCTTAAATGAAAGTGAACTGGGGCATTTCCTTAAACTCTTAAACACTCCTATTAATTGGGCG
This sequence comes from Viscum album, assembly GCA_963277665.1. Lineage (NCBI taxonomy): Eukaryota > Viridiplantae > Streptophyta > Magnoliopsida > Santalales > Viscaceae > Viscum > Viscum album. Next base: position 1,391,619,932 of record OY728159.1, read on the forward strand.
GTTTATTCATTGAAATTAATTCTATGAATTAATGGGTCGTTACTTAGTTTGTTTTACTTTTTGTTGGCATGTTAATAAAATAAGACCAACGCTTGTCTTATTGAGGATTACTCGTTGGGAGGATTTGGAGAAGACTCCAAGGCTTGAGATCTTCATCCTCCTTCGCGAAGAACACAAAGAACGTGAAGAATGCGAAGAACGCGGAAGGCGACGAAGAACTCCGAGCCCTCGGAGATCGACGACGTGACACCAAGTACCGCGACACCGACGATTCATCTCCCACGACGTTCTTCTACGACGTCCCTCCTTCCGCGACAGATCTTCGATCATCCGTTGAGGTAAGAGATTGTGGTCCTTTTAATTCCTTGTGGATTATAACATCATCATGGATTTAATTGTTATAATTAAATCTGTATGTTTCTTTAACCCTCAGAGATCGACGACGCGACGCCCTTCTGCGACGCGACGATCACCTCCTACCGCGATGGTCAATTCTGTGACGTACTCGCACTCGTTCGACGACAGCTACGAGGTAGGGGTCGTTTTGAAAATGATTTCTTTTACCTATGCTTGTTTCCTCCAAGGAAAGACTATTATTGCGGGATGTGGTTTATCATTTGCTGGGATTCATGGTCTTGTTTCAAACCGCTAACGCGGTGGGTGCGGACCAACGAACAAGTCCGAACCCACCGCCCTTTGTTTCTTGGTGGGCGGAATGGCGGACGACGACCAAACGTGCCATAGAGACGTTTTTTTGATTCCGCAGTAAAGAACGGGACCCAGGATGAACTACGACGCAGACAGAAACGGAATCGGACCACCAGACCAACTCCGGTGGCCCGCGGACTCCACCAGCGGCGGGAGGCGGTTCCGCGACCGCGTGGAACCGAAGGCAGGGACGCGGCGGCCCGACCGTGTCCGGTGACATCGAGTGGCCCCACACAGCACCGCGACTTCACTTCACGCGGGGGCAGCATGCCCCCTGCGGCTTCCTTTGCTCAGCCGCTCGGTCGAGCCGAGCCGAGCCGAGCCGACCCGCCGGACGGGTCGCGCCCAGGCCGGGCCGGGTCGTGCCCAACCGGGTCAGACCCGGGTCGGGTCGACCCTGTTCGGGCCGACCCAGGGGGGTCGGGCCGGGTCGGTCCGGGCCCAGACCCCCCGTTTCCGGACCTTTTTCGGTCTTTTTCTCATAACATGAGCTACGGGCCTCCGAACGACGCGCCGTCAGCGGCGATGCGATCCGTGGATCGAGACGGTCGTTTCGGTATATCACACTCAAGGTTTCAGAATACTTTGGGTTGGGCCGGGTTGGTTCGTACACGAAACCAACCGGGCCCTCGGAGCGGAAACACTCATATCTTGAGTTTCGGACGTCCAATTGACGTGCCGTCGACTTTGTTGAATTCCTCTAGGTAAGACGGATCTTTTGGAAAAATCTGCCCGAGGTTTGGATGCAGGTGGAGTATGGTCGGGTTGGTTTTCCCTTAAAAACCAACCGGGCCCCTATGACGAAAAAGCCAATAACTCTCGGACCGGGCGTCTGATTGACGCGCCGTCTGCGATGTTGAGTTCCTGTTGACAATACGGAACTTTTGGATACATCAACTCTGGACTATGTGTCAGTTGATGTATCAGCCTCTCGGCTCGTGGAGCGGACCCTCCCGAACGAGCTTGCTGTGTGCGAGAACCCTAGGGCTGGCTGCGACTGCTACTGTGACGACGACGACTATGCAGAGATCCTCAGTGGATTCGACGGTGACGACTACATCACTCAGCGATCCTTTGTGGGTCAGTGCTACAGGTCCTGTGTGGGACCGATCCTGTGTGGGTCCGATCCTGTGTGGGTCAGCGCTCAACGGTCCTGTTTGGGCCAGCGCCTACAGGTCCTGTGTGGGCCCGATCCTGTGTGGGTCATTGCGGGGGTTAGTTACCTATCGATCCTTTGTGGGTCAGATCCTTTGTGGGTCATTGCGGGGGTTAGTACCTATCGATCTTTCGTGGGTCCGACGACTTAGATGGATCAGTGATCATCTCTATCGTCATTTGAAGAAGTATACCTGTGTGAGCTGAAACTCTGTTTTACATTCCTTTGTGGATTGTGTTGTGCTATCCTGTGTGGATTTACGTTTTACTTTCCTTTGTGGATTGTGTTGAGCTATCCTGTGTGGATTTTACGTTTTTCTTTCCTATGTGGACTGGGTTGTACTTGAGCTCGGACGTTGGAGCCGAGCGATTATTGATGACTTAGTTATATGTATGGGCATATACCTAAGCAGTGTCGGATGTTACTTCGTGATTGTATCTTTCCTTTGTGGATTATCCTTTTTGGATTCTGGGAGACCTTCGAGGGTCTCGGGGTCCCTACTAAGTAGTTTATACTCACCCCTGCATGGGCTATGCCCGCACTTCGTTGTGTTGGTTGCAGACGACGGACAACGCTGATCGTGGTGGAGGCTTACGGAGCAGGACGATACCTGGAAGTTGACCACTGGGCGGGACGTACTCGGAGCGGTCAGGGGGACCCGAGGAGCAGTGGAGGCTTCCTGTACCCACCCTTCAGGTGGGACTTCCAGAGGACGGCTCGACCTTGCGGCTTTACTTTTCAGTTGCTGTTTTTCCCCTTTCAGTTGTACTTTACAGTTGGGCTTGTATTTCCGTCTCCCTTTACTTTTCCGCACTTACTGTTGTACCAGCTTTTACTTAGTGTTTACTTTTCCGCTTGCTTACTCTGTGGTGCTTGTTTAATTTACAAAGGAAATGCCTTCCCTTTTTACTAGGATTTACGCTTTGGTGCTAGTCGCCATCCCCTGGCCTATGGAAGGCGGGCTTGGGGTAGTCACGGCGTGGGCCCCGAGGACGGGTCGTGACAAATTGGTATCAGAGGAGTTTGGTTCTACTGTGGACTCTGATCTTTTCTATGTGAAGCAATAGTGTTTAGCGTATTGGGTGTGGTTATCAGTCCAGGGAGCCCAGTGTTGGTGCGGCGGCTGACGTATCCGTACACCAGGACCCTGACATCTAATTTCCGACTTAATGCACGAAAACATTGATTGCATGTGTGTTTCAAGTTTTCCTTGTGATTACTTTATGTCAGCTCACCAGGTATACTGTTCTGACCGTGGCGCACCTGTTTCCTTTCAGGATGGCCCCACGACGGCAGCCAGCTAGGGTTCCGAGAGTGGTACGTGACGACAGCCCGCCGAGCGATGAGGCTTCGGTACAGGGCCCTTTGACAGCAGAGGCACCAGCGGTACCTCTACCCGCCGAGCCACCAATGCTTCCAGCACTAGCCGCTGACGATGCACGTCACCTCATTGCACTGCATGAGTTCCAGCGCCAGCGACTGCCCAGGTTCCGCGGAGAGACGGACCCCCAGGCAGTCGAGGACTGGCTGAAGGCAGTCATACGAGTTTTCAGGCTAGTGAGGACACCAGCAGACCTCATGGTGATCCTCGCAGCGAGCCTACTACATGAAGCAGCAGGATGATGGTGGATCTTGATGCTCCAGGTGCACGATGAGGCCTCTCTCATCTGGACAGACTTTGAGGGCCTCTTCCACTCAGAGTTCGTCCCAGCCACCCTCCGTGCGATGCGCATCTAGGAGTTTCTTCAGCTGCGGCAGGGCAGCTTGACGGTCGCCCAGTACTCGGCAAGATTCACCGATCTCTCGCGCTACTCGACCGACATGGTACGGGACCCGTTCTTCTGGGCCCGGACCATTGAGCAGGGATTGAGACACGAGATCAGGGCATCTCTGATCTCCCTCAGCATCCTGACCCAGGCAGGAGTACTGGAGCGAGCCCTCTTGATCGAGAGATTTCTTGCTGAGACTTCTCCAGCGGCGAGACCTACCGCGGGGCGGCACGTAGTAGAGTCTTCCACAGAGGGCAGTTGACGGATGACTCAGGGGTCCAGGCAGACCAGACCCTCACGTAGATGGCCTCAGGACACTGGCTTAGCAGTGCGGGGCACACAGTGCGAAGCCAATCTTTCGAGAGGCAGGCAGTGCTACACTTGCGGCGGGCAGGGTCACATGGCTCGTGACTGCCCGACCCACCATGCCGAGGAGCAGCAGACAGTTTAGGGGCCACCCAGGCAGAGGCAGAGGGCCGACTGTGGTGGTCCGCAGGGAGGAGGCGAACAAGGCAGAGGAGCTGGCCGAGCAGCAGGTGGTGGGCGACGCTTTGAGGCTCTACCACCACCACCACCAGGAGGCCCGCCCCGACCACAGGGAGCTGGCAGGCAGAGACAGGCACAACTCCAGGCAGCGGAGGCCTATGACCACAGTGTGCCTGAGATGATTCGAGGTACGATCTGTGTCTATTCCACCCTTGCTTTAGTTCTTATAGACACAGGAGTGAGTCAATCTTTCATAGCTGCTGCCCTTGTTCGGAGCTCGGAGATTCCGACAGAGCCATTGGCTCGATCCTTACGGCTAGAGACTCCTACGGGAGCGGACTCGATGATTACACACTGGTGCTGGCTGTGTGAGCTTACTCTAGGAGGCGAGACCTTCGGCTGGGATCTTCTTGTAGCGGTGTCGAGGCCATACGACGTCATCTTGGTCATGGATTGATTATCTACAGTCCATGCACATATTGACTGCATTAGGCGCAAGGTGCGATGTGTACGCACCGACGGGTGCAGGTTCACCTTCACCGGCGAGAAGGGAGCCTTCGCAGCACAGGATGGACTACCGTAGAGGAGAGGACAGCCCATCACTCATCAGTTGGCTAGCCTCATCCTAGGAGCTGTTGACGTGCGAAGTCCTAGTTTTCCTGCAGTGGTGGATCAGTATGCGGACGTCTTTCCCGAAGACGTTCCAGGACTACCTCCTCGCAGAGAGGTAGACTTCCATATTGACCTGTACCACAGGACAACCCCGATATCGACTCCAGTGTATCAGATGGCCCCCGCTGAGCTTCGAGAGCTACCGGTACAGTTGGAGGACTTGTAGGGCAAGGGTTTCATCTGACCTAGTGTTTCACCCTAGGCTTCACCGATTTTGTTCGCCAAGAAGGCGGATGGGAGCTTGCGACTTTGTGTCGATTATCGTCGCCTGAACCAGGTGACAGTGAGGAACAAGTATCCGCTACCGAGGATTGATGACCTCTTCGATCAGCTCAAGGGAGCACGGTGGTTCTCGAAGATAGACCTCAGGTCAGGCTATCATCAGCTTAGAGTTCGAGACGAGGACGTGCAGAAGACGACCTTCAGGTGTCGGTATGGCCACTATGAGTTCTTGGTTATGCCATTCGGCGTAACCAATGCTCCAGCAGTGTTCATGGGCCTCATGAACAGGATCTTTTAGACATACCTCGATCGATTTGTCATGGTCTTCATCGACGACATTTTGATATACTCGACGACTGAGTAGGAGCACGCCTACCACTTGCAGGTTGTGCTAGACACACTCCGAGAGAACCATCTTTATGAAAAGCTCTCGAAGTGTCAGTTCTGGATACGTGAGGTCCACTTCTTGGGTCACGTCATTTCTGAGGTGGGAGTTGCAGTGGATCCCACGAAGATCGAGGCAGTGCTAGCTTGGGATCCACCCAAGAGCATGACAGAGGTGCAGAGTTTCTTGGGACTAGCTGGATACTACCGGAGATTCATGCCAGACTTCTCCAGAGTTGTGGCACCACTCTCAGCTTTGACGAAGAAGGGGAAACCCTTCGTGTGGTCAGACAGATGTCAGCAGAGCTTCCAGGATCTGAGACAGAGATTGACCAACACCCCTATCTTGAGGTTGCCTGAGGAGGGAGTAGGGTACGTAGTCTATTGCGATGCATCAGGGACCAGACTCGGATGTGTCCTAATGCAGGAGCGGGCAGTGATCACCTACAGATCATGTCAGTTGATGCCGCATGAGCAGAACTACGCTACCCATGACCTGGAGTTAGCAGCAGTGGTCTTGGCTCTGAAGACATGGCGACACTATCTGATGGGCGAGCGCTTTACAGTCTTTTCTGACCATCAGAGTCTCAGGTACATCTTCTCGCAGAAGGACCTGAACCTGAGACAGCGGCGATGGCTCAAGTTCCTCTAGGACCATGACTTTGAGATAGTCTATACTCCTGGGAAGGGGAACGTGGCAGCCGATGCTCTCAGTAGGAGGACGGGCATTCAGCTACTTGAGGAGGCGACAGAGCAGCTAGCCGCTTTGCAGATATCCTTCGTGGATAGAGATGGAGCAACCTTCCTTCAGTCTCTCACAGTCACTCCTCCACTACTGCAGCAAGTCAGAGAGGCACAGCGTGGAGACGCTAACTGTGAGACGCGGCGTGCACATATATCCTCAGGACATGCACCTGATGGCTTCTCCTTTGGAGCAGAGCACGACATCCTTTTCAGAGGACGTACCTTGGTACCAGTTGCTTTACGAGAGGAGGTGCTAAGAGAGTTACACACTTCTCCTTTGGCGGTACATCCTGGAGTGGCGAAGATGTACTAGGATCTCAGACGACAGCACTAGTGTCCAGGCATGAAGAAGGCTGTGGCAGAGTTCGTTTCTCGATGCCTCACCTGCCAGCAGGTGAAAGCAGAGCATCAGGTACCAGTAGTCTTGGTACAGCCCTTGGAGGTCCCGGAGTGGAAGTGGGACGGGATATCTATGGACTTCGTGACTGGACTTCCACACACTTACAGAGGTCACGACTCCATTTGGGTGATTGTTGACCGACTCACCAAGTCGGCTCACTTCTTACCCATCAGAGAGCAGGGCTCAGTGGAGAGATTGGGGCGTCTCTACGTTCATGAGATTGTACGGCTTCACGGTGTTCCATCATCTATCGTCTCCGATCGAGATGCTCGCTTTACTTCCCGGCCTTGGAGGGGGTTGCAGGAGGCGTTTGGGACGCAGCTACGTCTCAGCACCGCCTTTCACCCTCAGACGGATGGTCAGACGGAGAGGACCATTCAGACTCTCGAGGACATGCTCCGCGCATGTGTCCTCGACTTTGGTCGCAGCTGGGAGGACCACCTACCCTTGGTGGAGTTTGCGTACAACAACTGCTACCACTCCACCATCGGGATGGCACCATACGAGGCATTGTACGACAGACCTTGCAGATCTCCGTTGTGCTGCACAGACCCTGGGGAGTCAGCACTTGCGGGACCAGAGATGGTCCGGGCCACGACAGAGAAGGTCCAGGTCATCCAGGAGTAGATGAGGACAGCTCAGAGCCAACAAAAGTCTTATGCTGACAGGAGGCGGAGGCCACTACAGTTCGAGGATGGCGACCACGTCTTCTTCCGTGTCTCACCTCGACATGGATTACAGAGATTTGGCCGAGGCGGCAAGTTGTCTCCATGCTTTATCGGACCATTCTAGATCCTCAGCAGGATTGACGACGTGGCTTATCACCTGGCTCTACCACCTCAGTTGCACCGGGTGCACGACGTCTTCCACGTATCTCAGCTGAGGAGAAACGTGCACGACCCGACGCACATCATTGACCATGGGGAGCTGGACGTTGATGATGGGGCAACTTTTGCGGAGATCCCGGTGGAGATCGAGGATCGACAGGAGCGGGTCCTACGTGGATGGTCGATTCCTCTAGTGTGCATCAGATGGCAGCACGGGAACCTCCATGAGAGCACTTGGGAGCGGGAGGCTCAGATGCGTGCTCAGTACCCACTTTTGTTTCCCTATCTTTTGATGTATCTTTACGGGGGCGTAAAGCCCTGAGGTGGGAGTGATGTAAAGACCTGTAAATTTCAAGGAAATTTTTTTCTTAATTTTCTTTGGAATTTTACAAGAATGCAGTTTCAGATGGCACCTGATTCCGAGGCCCGGTGTGCCCAGAATCATTTTCCGAAGTTTGGCTCGGGTACGTTCAGTGAACGGACGAGCGGGTTTTTCTAACTTTTGAACCAGTGCTCGGAATTGAATTCTGAGGGCACCGATGGAATCGCAGCGCCGGTAATTTCTTAGAAACGCCTCTTCCGGAGTTGCGTTTGCTCGGGTGTGGTTTTAAATTTTTGGGCTTTAAGTTAAGAAATAAAATAAAGTGGTGTGACAACTTTATTTTTATTTCACTTAAAGCCACTTGAAAGTCACTTAAAGCTGCTTAAGCTGAGTTGATTCGGTTAGGGTGCAATCCAAAATATCCTACCCTCTTGGTAGGATATTTGTGAGGTGGGGCCCGCACGAGCCCCACCGTTTCTTTTCCCCTAAGTAACGCACTCGCAACCCCCCTCTTAAATGAAAGTGAACTGGGGCGTTTGTTTAAACTCTTAAACGCTCCTATTAATTGGGCGGTTTATTCATTGAAATTAATTCTATGAATTTATGGGTCATTACTTAGTTTGTTTTACTTTTTGTTGCATGTTAATAAAATAAGACCAACACTTATCTTATTGAGGATTACTCGTTGGGAGGATTTGGAGAAGACTCCAAGGCTTGAGATCTTCATCCTCCTTCACGAAGAACGCGAAGAACGCGAAGAATGTGAAGAACGCGAAGAACGCGGAAGGCGAAGAAGAACACCGAGCCCTCAGAGATTGACGACGCGATGCCAAGGACCGCGACGCCGACGATTCCTCTCCCGCGACGTTCTTCTACGACGTCCCTCCTTCCGCGACAGATATTCGATCATCCGTTGAGGTAAGAGATTGCGGTCCTTTTAATTCCTTGTGGATTATAAAATCATCATGGATTTAATTGTTATAATTAAATCTGTATGTTTCTTTAACCCTTAGAGATCGATGACGCGACGCCCTTCCGCGACGCGACGATCACCTCCTACCGCGACGGTCAATTCCGCGACGTACTCGCACTCGTCCGACGAGAGCTACGAGGTAGGGGTCATTTTGAAAATGATTTATTTTACCTATGCTTGTTTCCTCCAAGGCAAGATTATTATTGCGGGACGTGGTTTATCATTTTCTGGGATTCATCTTCTTGTTTCAAACCGCTAACGCAGTGGGTGTGGACCAACAAACAAGTCTGAACCCACCGCTCTTTGTTTCTTGGTGGGAGGAACGACGGACGATGACCAAACGTGCCGTAGAGACGATTTGTTGTTTCCGCAGTAAAGAACGGGACCCGAGATGAACTACGGCGCAGACGGAAATGGAATCGGACCACCGGAGCAACTCCGGTGGCCCACGGACTCCACCGGCGGCGGTAGGTGGTTCCGCGGCCGCGCGGAACTGAAGGCAGGGACGCGGCGGACCGACTGCGTCCGGTGACACTGAGCGGCCCCACACGGGGCCGCGACTGCGCTTCACGCGGGGGCAGCACGCCCCCCGCGGCTTCCTTTGCTCAGCCGCTTGGCCGAGCCGAGTCGAGCCGAGCCGACCCACCGGTCGGGTCGCACCCAGGCCGGGCCGGGTCGCCCTGGCTGGGCCGGGTCTCTCCCAATCGGGTCTGACCCGGACCCGGGTCGGGTCGACCCGGTTCGGGCCGACCTAGGGGGGTCGGGCCGGGTCGGTCAGGGCCCAGACCCCCCGTTTCCGGACCTTTTTCGGTCTTTTGCTCATAACATGAGCTACGAGCCTCCGAACGACGCGCCGTCAGCGGCGATGTGATCCGTGGATCGAGGCGGCCATTTCGGTATATCACACTCAAGGTTTTGCAATACTTTGGGTTGGGCTGGGTTGGTTCGTACACGAAACCAACCAGGCCCTCGGAGCAGAAACGCTCATATCTTGAGCTTCGGACGTCCGATTGACATTCCATCGACTTTGTTGAATTCCTCTAGGTGAGACAGATCTTTTGGCATACTCCGCCCGAGGTTTGGACACAGGTGGAGTACGGTCGGGTGGGTTTTTCCTTAAAAATCAACCGGGACCCTGGGACGAAAAAGCCAATAACTCTCAGACCGGGCGTCCGATTGACGCGCCGTCTGCGACGTTGAGTTCCTGTTGACGATACAGAAATTTTGGATACATCAACTCTGGATTATGTGTCAGTTGATGTATCAGCCTCTCGGCTCGTGGAGCGGACCCTCCCGAACGAGCTTGCTGTGTGCGAGAACCCTAGAGCTGGCTGCGACTGCTACTGTAACGACGACGACTGTGCAGAGATCCTCAGTGGATTCGACGGGGACGACTACAACACTCAGCGATCCTTTGTGGGTCAGTGCTACAGGTCCTGTGTGGGCCCAATCTTGTGTGGGTCTGATCCTGTGTGGGTCAGCGCTCAGCGGTCCTGTGTGGGCTAGCGCCTACAGGTCCTGTGTGGGCCTGATCCTGTGTGGGTCATTGTGGGGGTTAGTTACCTATCGATCCTTTGTGGGTCAGATCCTTTATGGGTCATTGCGGGGGTTAGTACCTATCGATCCTTCGTGGGTCCGACGACTTAGATGGATTAGTGATCATCTCTATCATCATTTGAAGAAGTATACCTGTGTGAGCTGAAACTCTGATTTACTTTCCTTTGTGGATTGTGTTGTGCTATCCTGTGTGGATTTACGTTTTACTTTCCTTTGTGGATTGTGTTGAGCTATCCTGTGTGGATTTTACGTTTTTCTTTCCTGTGTGGACTGGGTTGTACTTGAACTCGGACGTTGGAGCCGAGCGAGTATTGATGACTTAGATATATGTATGGGCATATACCTAAGCAGTGTCAGATGTTACTTCGTGATTGTATCTTTCCTTTGTGGATTATCCTTTGTGGATTCTGGGAGACCTTCGGGGGTCTCGGGGTCCCTACTGAGTAGCTTATACTCACCCCTGCACGGGCTATGCCCGCACTTCGTTGTGTTGGTTGCAGACGACGGACATCGCTGATCGTGGTGGAGGCTTGTGGAGCAGGACGATACCTGGAAGTGGACCACTGGGCGGGACGTACTCGGAGCGGTCAGGTGGACCCGAGGAGCAGTGGAGGCTTCCTGTACCCACCCTTCAGGTGGGACTTCCAGAGGATGGCTCGACGTGGCGGCTTTACTTTTTAGTTGCTGTTTTTCCCCTTTCAGTTGTACTTTACATTTGGGCTTGTATTTCCGGCCCCCTTTACTTTTCCGCACTTATTGTTGTACCAGCTTTTACTTAGTGTTTACTTTTCTGCTTGCTTACTCTGTGGTTCTTGTTTACTTTACAAAGGCAATGCCTTCCCTTTTTACCAGGATTTACGCCTTGGTGCTAGTCGCCAGCCCCTGACCTATGGAAGTCGGGCTTGGGGTAGTCATTCCACGAGCCCCGAGGACGGGTCGTGACAAAATCCTTCCTTCGATTATCAGCATATCTCTTCTACCTACTTTGAGCTTCTTTGATGTGGGTTCAGATTACCTTTACCTTTTCTATAATTTCCTCCACAAGTTCTGGGCCTACGAGTTTTCTTTCACCAACATCTTCCCAACAGGTTGGTGTGCGACATCTCTTTCCGTTTAACTCTTTATATGGTGCCATCTGAATACTTTAATGGAATCCATTTTTATAGGAAAAATCTACTAGAGGTAAATATTGATCCCACATACCCTGAAAGTTAAGTGATCAGGATCTCAACATATCTTCTAAGGTTTGAATAGTTCATTTTGATTTTCCATCTGTTTGAGGGTGGTAGGCAGTGCTCAAATGGAGTTCAGTATCCAAGGCCTTCTGAATAATTTTCCATAATCTTGATGTGAAACGGGGTTCACAATCAGAAACAATTAATAGGGTTACACCATGAAGTCTTAAAACTTCATTAATATACAGTATTTCTAGACATTCAAGTGGTAGATCTTCTCTTATAGCAATAAAATGTGCTGACTTGGTAAGATGATCAACAATGACCTATATTGCATTGTTCCTTCTAAGAGTTTTTGGTAGCCCCATGACAACGTCCATCGTAATATTATCCCATTTCCCCTCAGGTATGGTAAGAGGTTGCATGACTCCTCTGGGTTTTTTCCTTCTAGCTTTCACTTGTTGACAAACCAGACATCTTGACACATAATCGGTAATCTCCCTCCTCATGTTGTCCCACCAAAAATGCTCTTTCAAATCTCTATACATCTTGTTACTCCCAGGGTGTATCGAGAAATTGGAAATATGAGCATCATCCAACAATTCCCTTTTTAGATCAGGTATGTCGGGGACACAAATTCTCTTCCCAAATTTCAAAATGCCATCTTCATACACAAAGTCACTCAATCTCCCATCATTCACAGCTTTAATCTTCTTTTGAAAATCTTCATCACCGGTCTGAGAACTCTTTATTATTTCTAGTAAATATGGTTTGGAAACCATTTTAAAAAGTATCGATGTTTCACCTTCCATGGTTATTCCCATATCCATCTTTACTAGATCCATGAAAATAGGATCCCTTTCAACTCCCATCTTGTTCAAAACTCCATGAACCTTTCTGCTCAAAGCATCCACCACCTTATTTGTATTCACTGGGTTGTAGTGTATAGTGAAATCGTAAACCTTGAGTAATTCAAGACATCTTATTTGCCTCATGTTGAGTTCTTTCTATGAGAAAATATACTTCAAACTTTTGTGATCGGTATATATCTCGCATTTTTCACCATAGAGATAGTGTCTCCAAATCTTCAAAGCAATGATTATAGCTGCTAACTCAAGATCATGAGTTAGATAGTTTTTCTCATGAATTCTTAGCTGTCATGATGCATAGGCAATAACCCTATCAATCTGCATAAGGACACAACCAAGTCCTTTCTTTAAGGAATCACTATAAATAACAAACCCATCATTCTTCAATGGTAGAGTCAATATAGGAGAATTGACTAATCTTCTCTTCAATTCTTCGAAACATTATTCACACTCTTTTTTCCAAATAAATTTCATCCCTTTACGTGTGAGATTCGTTAATGGGTTAGCCAATCGGGCAAAATTCTGGACGAAATGTCGATAATGACCTACTAAACCAATAAAACTGTGTACCTCAGTTATAATCGTTGATGCTGGCCATTATTAAATTGCTCTTGTCTTAGAAGGATCAACATAGATTATATCCTTTGAGACAATATGGCCAAGAAAAGAAATCTCTTGAATCCAGAATTCACACTTGTTAAACTTCTCATATAATTCATGTCTTCTAAGAGTCTTTAGAATAATTCCCAAGTGATTTTCATGATCTTCGTAGCTTTTGAAATATACCAAGATATCATCAATAAATACCACTACTAATTCATCAAGATATTCCTTGAAAACTCTATTAATTAGATCCATGAAGATAGAGGGTGCATTAGTCAATCCAAAAGGAATTATTGTAAACTCGTAATGCCCATACCTAGTTCGAAATGCTGTTTTCATAATGTCTTCCTTCTTCACACACAACTTATGATATCTAGATCGAAGGTCAATATTTGAAAAGTATTGAGCTCCATAAATTTGGTCGAATAAATCATCAATGCGAGGTAAGGGATACTTGTTCTTTATTGTTATAGCATTGATCTCCCTGTAGTCAATGCACAACCTCATAGATATATATTTCTTCTTAACAAAAAGAACAGGGGCTCCCTGTGGAGAAACACTAGGGTGAATAAATCCCTTATTACTCAATTCCTCTAGTTGTTTCTTTAGTTCCACTAATTCCACAGTTTCCATTCTCTAAGGGGTCTTCGATATGGGCCTTGAACCATGAATTAAGTCAATGGAAAACTCAATTTCTCATTCTGGAGGATGTCCAGGTAAATCTTCTGGAAACACATCAACATATTCTTGCACAATAGGTACATCCTCTATTCGAACATTCATTTCCTCACCCACATTTATTTCATTCTCTTCCTCCCCAATAATTGAATTTAGTTGAGCTACTGGGGGTGGATCTAGATAAGAATTAGGTGGTGACATTTCTTCACTAAATATATGGTACTCCCTATAATCATCAAAAATTGTAACCTCCTTCTTCTTACAATAAATTTTCACATCATGGTCTAAAAGAGAATCCATAATGAGGATTATATCAAATTCCATCATGGGTATGATGATGAGATCAGCAGATAAAAAACGTTTATATTACTTAATGGGAAATGATTCACAAAAATTTGTTGCAATGATACTTCCCTTAAGAGTTTTGACTGAAAACTCCCATGTTAAATAAAATTGAAAATATCTAATTTTCTTAGAAAACTGGGAAGATATGAAACAATGAGATGATCCGGAATCAAATAAAGCTTTGGATAAAATTGAGGAAACCATTAAATTATCTGCCACCATGTCTTTAGGAGCTTCAACCTCAATAGTAGCGATAGCATAAACTTGGCCTTGATCCCTTGGCCTCTTCTGAGGTAAGTTTCCCTAATGCTTAGGACATTCATTTTCATAATGTCCCATCTTCCTGAAATTGTAGCACTGAACCTCGGTATCTTCCTTCTTCCCCTTGCAATCACGAGCTTGGTGGCCTTTTTCACTACACATGTAACAGACTCTCATTCCCTTCAAGAAAGTACTAGGGTGTTTATTCCCACATTTACTGCAGGATGGATATTCAACTTTTCCTTTCTTCTCCTTATTTCCATTTCCAAAGTGATCAGAAGATCTCTTCTTCTCTTTCTTTTCATTAAAGTCGTAAGACATAGAGAATTCCTTTTCCGTCTTGATAGCACATGTGACAATGTCTTCGTACGTTGAGAAAGATTGTGAGACTAATTATTGACGGAGAAATGGTTTTAACCCATCAAATAAATGATCAATATTACTCCTCGGGTTACGTATATAATCTGTTGCATGCCTTGCTAACCTTGTAAAGTTAGATTCATACTTTGCGACATTCTTATCCTCCTTTTGCCTCAAACTTAGAAATTTTCTTTCCATATTTTCTCGATGGTCATGAGAAGAGTATTTTTATAAGAAAATTTCTTTAAACTCCCTCCATTCCATACTTGATGCTTCTTCATCATTCTTTGTATTTTGAATCAAGGACCACCATTTATCAGCATCTCCAGTGAGGCGGTAAACTGCCATGACAACTTTTTCCCTTTTGCTACTCCCCAAGGCGTCGAATATTTCTTTCTAAGGAATTGATCCATTTCTCAGCTACTAGTAGATTTTTACCCTGATTAAACGTTGGTGGTTTTTGCCTCATGAAGCGATCTTACATTGATCCTCCACACAGCAGATCAGGGTGCTCCATACGGGTAAGGTTATTATTAAAAACCGGAGTGAGTTGTCCCAGTATAGTGATAAGATGATGAGAACCAGTTTTATCACCAGATCTACTATAATTATCTTGAGCAGGAGGGAAATCCCTACATGGAGTCCGTGCATTGATACATTTTCCATTCCTTCCACTAGGCGCCATTTCTAAACAATTTCATAAACTAGATTAGTATATGAATTGAAATACATAATTCCATACTTGTACAACACTAAATATAAATTGAATAGTTTATGGATATAATCCATAATCATAAAACGGTTTTCATTGAGAAATTATATACTCATAAACCCTTCATAATGGTTTGTAAATAAAATGATAATTATCCTAAGCATATCCCCCAGGAGTGTCGTAACCAAGAGTGGAGCAAGGCCCATTGTCGTGGACCATTTCCCGTTCGAGTCTATCTCAAAGAGGTGTTTTCGGGTTTTACCCGTAGGTACATCTGTGCCAGAGCCAACTCTACCTGATTGTATCCAGACATGGATGTGTTGCTCGGAAAACTCACAAAATCTCTACAATACCAAAATTATAGGAAGTTCTTCTATACTAATCCACAAAGTCCATCTTAGGGCTATGTGCTCTAATCAAAGTTTACCTAAATCTAGCTTCCAAGGCTTATTACTAAACTTCCTCTGATACCAACTGTAATGCCCCGACCCCAATTACCCAAAGTCAGTGCATTATTACATAATATTGGCATGATCACAAGGGATCAAATCCCGAAAGACCGATCAGTTTAGTAGCCTTGGAAACACTAGATATATTCATAAGTCTTACATTACATCATAAATTGAAAAACTACAACAACATCTTTTCTTCATATCCTCTCATACTATCCCTGCAGTTCATTTATAAAATACTTCTTCACATCCTGGGAAAAAAATCATTGAAAGGCGTGAGCTCAGATGCTCTTTAAAGATAACAATATAGCGGAAACTTTCATAAGTAAACATAAACATTTAAGGCAATGTATAACTAAAACAAAAGCCTTTTAAAATTGAACTTCAGCATAATATGGAAAGGATAAAATGAAATAATGTCATTTACTTATACACATGGATATTCTACTAAGTGAATAATCACATGCAATAACAATAACCCCTTTCATAAATATGGAATGCATAATGCCCGACTATCATAACCACATAGTCAAGGCCTTGTGCCGAGACTACAAATAAGATTTTGTCAAGGCCTTGTGCCAAGACACTAGCTTGTCTCATGAGACCAACTGATGCATCGAGGAGCTATAGAGGTCTCCACCCATCACTTACTAAGCCCAATGCATTCCTCATATAAAAATATTTAAACATAACATAAACATTCGTATTAAAACTAGCATATAAAATGTCAATAATTTATCCATAAACCATGAATGGTATGAAATAACACATCCACAGTCAAAAATATCACAAAACCTTCAATACAATATGGAAGTTTGGTATCATAATAAATCAACTTCAAATAATCTTAAAATCCATCAAATGATGTTGACATAGATGAAATCAAATCTATTTGAGAGAAATATCTCCTTTTTGAAATCATTTCAAAGTCACATAATTATAAAATAAAACCTTTATTTTGAAAATACTATTAAAATATTTTAAGGGAAGCTTTGAAAATTTTATAATGGTGTAAAATAGGTGCACCCGCCGTATAAGTTAAAAAAATACATTCTTACCTTAATTTTGTCGAAATGGTTAAAAATGACCTTGTTTGGAAAACGACGGAAATATTTCTTTATAAAAATCTTATAAAAATACAAAAAAGGGTATATATTACTTTAACCCAATGTATATTAAATAGTAAAAATGTTTTGAAATACGTTTTTAAGAAACATGGATGTGGATGATAAAGAGGTCCCAGTAGATACTTACGTAAGAACAACCTCGAATAATAAAGAGATTGTGAAATTAACCCTTACCTTGTACTTTTACTTGGTTGATGGTAGGTTAACCTCTTGTATAATAGTTAAAACCTTGTTATTAAATTATACAATAACCATATACATGATTATGATATCATATATGATCTTCTAAAAATGCATTGTTAATAATATTTTAGTATTATCGTCGTTTCAGGTGTTAACTGATTCATTTTCCTTTATATGATTTTTTACATAAGCCATTTTTGTTATGGATAGGTTGTATCTTATTAATATCCAGAATTATATTAATTATTTAAACATTATTTTTAACCATCAAATGAAAATTATTCTTGAATAGATACGATGGGGAATGAATCTCATCGCGTTCGTGGAGATGGTATTCCGTACGTACGCACGAGCGACAATATCATTCTTTTGATATTAAAATAACATATAATTAGATGGTATATCATATATACAGAAACATTATCATGTTATATTTATTATTTAAATCAATTACACATCATTATTATACCCATCCAAATAATAATGTATTGAATAACAATTACACCACGACATGGAGACGGAAGGTCGTACGCACGCACATATGGTGACATGTTATTCAAAGGATGGATAGAATACTGAATATGGTTGTACCATATTTAAAATAACATCACAGTATATAGAATATAATGTAGTTATTATTTTAGAATGAAAATAACAATGAAAGAAGAAGTGGAAGCAGAAGTGGAAGCAGAAAGGAACTTGAAAGAGGGTGGTGAAATCATTATCTCTTCTTCGGGTTCTTCCTTTTGATTTGATCAAAAGGGCTCCTTAGGTTGGCTTTATGATCAAAATAAGTCCTATAGGATGAAGGGAGGAACGTTGAGAGAGTATTTGGGCAGGGGGATGGCTGATCTAAATGGCTTTGAAGGTGTGAAATTGATATAAGAGAGAGTTTTCTTTTATAAGAGGGGTGAGGGGCACCATAGGAAAAGCTAGAAATATTATTTTATAATAAATTCATATTCAGTTTCTAAAGGCTCCAAACTGACTTATTTCGAGGATAAGGTGGGTATGGGTCGAAAACCACCCAACCAATAGTTTTTAGATAGGTTTGGGTCACTATATTAACCTTATCTTTAAGTTTTAATTCTTAGTTAATTAGTTTGACATTTACCATGTCTCTTTGTATTTTTATATTATCTGGTTAATAAACTTACTATATACTTTCAAGAGAACCCCAAGTGTCTCATTAATGATACACCAATAATTATATAAGTATCTTGGCTGAACCTTATATTTTTAGGAATAGAATATCAATTAATAATATAATATTTTTTTTAAAAACTCTTTTATGTCAATTTTGACAGTATTTGGAAATTGATTTTTGTGAAAATGATAAGAAAATGATTACTTCAAAAAAGTTAATTAAATCAATCCTAACATGTCATATTAACCTATAAAATTAGTGTAATTCATAAAAAGTCTCAAATTATATTTATTTGGGTATTTATAATATCAATTATTTTAATATTTCATTAAAAGGTAATTACTGCATCACCATTGTGTCATAAATAAATTAAATTATTTAATGTCTAAAAATTATAAATAATATATAATTTTGTAGGAAATATTTTTATCTTTATAATGAATATTTATAATTGAATTTATCTTATGTATAACCCTATATTAAAAATGATTTAGTTATTAAACTTTGATTTTAACTCTTTTAACTCTTCTTTGAATTAAATAATAATAAATGTCCTAATCTAATCCAAGTGGACCAAACAGGTTCATATTTTATTCCTAAGGTTGTTTTTGGTCGAGATACACTTATACAATAGAATTAAGACTTGTGTTAGGGTAAAAATAATATCATTTTTACCTTTAATTACCCTATTTACTTTTAACTGTGTTAAATAAAAGTAAAAAGTAACTATTCACCAAAAAATATTTTAATCTCATTAAACCACATTTTACTTAATGATATCAACCGTGTCTCTCCGATTTTTGAAATTCCACTCACAGAAGCGGTAAAATTAATTTTTGTGAAAATTTGCAAAAAACTCATAGGAGGTGGGTAAAAGACGGTGAAAAGTCAATAAAATTTTTATATATCTAAAATTAATATAAATTGACTCCAATTAATTAAATTGAACTTATATAGGTATTCTGTATCTATTTTTACCTAAAATAACTTTAAATAAAATAAATAATTATTTAAACAAAAAGTCGGTTTTAACTAATAATTTAGTGTTTTTCACTATTCATCAAAAATTGAATGTTTTCAGGAAAATACCAAAAATTCACCCTAGGCTAATTTCGATATTCCGAATCCAAAAATAAAGTCCATTTTGAAAAATAAAATTTATAAAATTTCAAAAAGTGGGTATTACTATTCAGAATGGCTAGTTTGATTGGTTGTGGTGTGTTAGAAATTGAAGTTGCGTACAACACACGCTATTGTATTATTTAAAAGAGAAGCATACCGTGGAAGCTTGTGGTGTTACACAGATTGTTTTGATACTTGAAGAAAATAATGCAAAATTCGTTTTTGATGTGTAGGAATCACCTGCACCACAATCCGATACACGATGTGTCCATTATGACTCAAAGTGTTCGTTATGAGTTTAAAATTGACATTTTAGTTCAAAAAGTATCACTCACTAAAAACCAACCGGACACACTCAGATCATCATGATTGTTTAGGAAAATGATTCAAAAGTCATTTGTGATACGTAGGAATCAGTCTCACATCAAACTAACACATGATGTGACAAATATGACTCAAAGAGTGTGTTTCCAATTTAAAATGAAATTTTAGTAAATAAAATAAGTGACGTACTGAAAACCTAGATAATGCATTCATATTGTTTTGATACTTTAAGAAAAAACCCATAATTCATTTGAAATATTTGAGAATCAGCAGCACCTTAATCCAATGCACGGTGTGACCGGTATGACTCCAAGTGGGTTTTTTATTTAAAATTGACATTAATTTTAGTAAAAAAGATAATTGACATACTTAAAACAAAGAAAATGAATTCATATTGATTTTTTTACTTTAGGAAAATGATCCATAAGTCATTGGTGACTTGTATGAATCAACCCCACCTCAATCTGATAAACGATGTGCCTGGTATGACTCAAAGTGCTCATTATCACTTTAAAATCGACATTTTAGTTCAAAAAGTGCCACTCAGTGAAAAATAATAAAACACGCTCATATTGTCTTGATAATTTTGGAAAATGATTCATAAGTCGTTTTTGATGTGTAGGAATCAGCCTCACGTCAAATCGACACACGATATGAATGGTATGACTCAAAGAGCGTGTTTCCAGTTTAAAATGACATTTGAGTAAAAAAGAAAAGTGATGGACTCAAAACCAATCAAAGACATTCAGATTGTTTTGATATTTTAGGAAAATGATCCAAAATTCATTTGAGACTTGTAGGAACCAGTCACACCTCACTCTGATGCACGTTGTGACCAGTATGACTCTAAGTGCGTTTTTTTATTTAAAATTGACATTAATTTTAGTAAAAAAGACAACTCACATACTCAAAATAGAGCAAACACATTCAGATTGTTTTGATGCTTTAGGAAAACTATCTATAAGTCATTTATGATGTGTAAGAATCTGCTAAACCTCAATCTGATACACGATGTGCCCGGTATGACTCAAAGTGTCTGTTATCAGTTTAAAATTGACATTTTAGTTCAAAAAGTGTCACTTACTAAAAACAAAGAAAACACACTCAGACAGTCTTGATAATTTAAGACAGCAAGTCATAAGTCTTTTGTGATGTGTAGGAAGCAATCTCACATCAAACCGACACACGATGTGACCGGTATGACTCAAATTGTGTGTTTCCAGTTTGAAATGACATTTTAGTGAAAAACACAAGTGACATACTGAAAACCAAGCAAACACATTCAGATTGTTTTGATACTTTAGGACAACGATCCATAAGTAATTTGTAACGTGTGAGAATTAACCGCACCTCAATCCCATGCACGGTGTGACTGATATAACTCAAAGTGTCTTTATTAAAAATTGACATTAATTTCATTAAAAAGAACAATTGATATACTCAAAACCAAGCAAACGAATTCAGATTGTTTTCATACTATAGGAAAACGATTCATAACTCATTTGTGACATGTTGGAATCAACCACACCTCATTACGATGCTCGGTGCGACCAGTATAACTCCAAGTGTTTTTTTATTTAAAGTTGACATTTTGTTAGTGTATTCTTTCATATTAATGTTTAATTTCTTTCTTTATAATATTACTAGCATAAGATTTGTTTTCTTATATAGGTGGATTCTTTTTCTCGGGTTGAGGATATTTATTTGACAATTGATACCATGAGCAGACTTTTTTGATAGGGGATCACGAGTGTCAAAGATGATGAAACATTAATGTTTTAAATGTTTTTAGATAGAAATTGTAAATGTAATTATACAAAACAATGTTTGAACTATATATATTAATGTTTTTTATTCATGATGTAAAATTTATTTTATTTAAATTATATATTTTGTGTACAAGTTATAGGTTGCAGCAGTGTGTTGTTATACAAACATCACATTACAACATGTGAGACCTTTATCAGGGCTATTTGTAGAGGTGATAAAGGACCCCCTTTACGAGCGCTATTGAAAGCGTTCATAAATTGGGAACTTTATCAGCGGTTTCAAAAGTGATAATAAAGTGGGGCCCCCTTTAATGGTGTTGAGGGTAACAATGTTTTTTTAGCGTTGTTAAAGGGCATATCTTTAGTAGTATGCATACAATTTAGATGAAACGTGACCAACTGACTAATCATATAAAAAAAATTGAAAATTAAAAGAATTTGATAAATATAATAAACAAAATATAACATACATGACACAAATTTTATTTTTTAAAAACATAACATTTACAATTTAAAAAATTTATGGGGCATAATTCTTATTATGTATTATATTATTAATTAAAATATCGAGAAGTATTATTAATTTTGTTATTATTATTTGATGTTATTTATTACATTATTAAGAAATATTAATTATATTGCTAATTATTTAAAATAATTAAAATAATAAATATAAATAATGATGTAAATAGAATAATATTATTATTAAAAATTTGTTATACAGTTAATAATCCTTTATAATAATCATAATAGTAATATTTATTTGTGTGTGTGTGTATATAAACAAAACAAAAAAAATAAAAAATAAAAAATTAAATACCCAGATATATATAAGTAGTAAACCCATTTGGAGGTGATTGGCTTAAAAACACAGCTCATAATATAGAAATGGAGAATGCGTTGAGAGTGGGCGAGGAAACCCACTTACATAATATAGAAATGGATAATGCGGTGAGTGGGCGCGGTCTCCCCTCCACCACTACCCCAAAATACATATTTAATCGCCCTTCATCATTGGATTCCGGGAATGACTCTCAATGCCAATAACCCCTTTTAAATTATAATTCTTCTTCTTCTGTGAAGCCGCTGGTTCAAGAGAATTGCGGATTGGTCTCTTGTCAAACAAATCTGGGTGGGCAGTCCGGGAGGGATTTCAGATATATTCGATCCCAAACAATTCAATGGCTTCCCAAGGGAAACCAAAGTAAACATGGAAAGAAGCTGAATGAAATGTTTTTTTATTTGTGTGATATTGTTTTTAAGAATATATGTCCCAAGAAACCCTAGTTTATATACGTAGTGATGAATGCTGCAGATGGGAAGACCAAAAACTGACAACAGTGGCCATTACGCTCTTAGGATAACCATGCGGCTGTAGCATATGAGTTTCATTTCTGGTTGAAGGGCGTTGCAAACAAATCAAGCAACAACAGTGCAATGAAAATCAAAGCTGGAACTGTGGGTTCGATAATGCAAAAACAAAACTGAATACAAAATTGCAAGAAAAGAACACGAGGATTTAACGTGCTTCAAACCCTTGGGGTCATACTGCACAACAAGAATACCGCGCACACACACTTTTATTAACCACAAAAGAGGAAACATGAAACGCTACAAAGGATGTAGTACAACGAGAAAGAAAGAAACATGAAGCAGGATTTACAATCTTCAAACGAAAATAAAACCACAATCCAATACTTTCAATATCAGACGATAAAGTATTCGGGGTCCTGATCTCTTCAATCTACAGTTGGACGCATGACCTCCTAAATCTGACGAAGTATTCGCGTGCCCCTCCACTGCCACAGCTCTGGAAAAGAGATGCGTCAGGTTTTATTAGTGCTAAGCAGAAAGCGCTGATAAATGGGGAGCCTTTATCAGCGCTAGTGAAAAGCGCTGATAAAAGTTTTTAATAAAAAATATTATAAATTTTTATAAAATTATTATATTTATATTAAAAAATAATGTTTATTTCTATACATTAAATAAAAAATGTTTGTTTATAATTAATATATATTATTTAATAATTCAATTATATTCAAATAAATATATTTGTGACTATAAATAAATATATATTTATTTATAATTAAAATTATAAATATAATAAATATAATAAATATATTTATTATGATTTTATAATTATTTAAATATAAATATATATTTATTTAAATAATTATGTAATTATAAAATATATATATAATTAATATACTTATTTTAATTTCATAAGTATTTAAATAAATAAATATTTATTTATATTTATGACTATATATAATTAATATATTTATTTTAATTTCATAAGTATTTAAATATATATGTAATAAATATATATTTACAATAAATATATATTGATTTCATAAGTATTTCATAATTTTTTAAATAAATAAATATTTATATTTAAATAATTATAAAATTTTCCTAAATATATTAATTAAATAAATATATATAATTAAACACATATATTTATAAATATATACAAATATTTATAAATAAATACAAATATTTATAATTAGATTTCTAAATAATACAGATATATTTAAATAATTATTAAATGATAATAAATATATTAATTATATATATTTATAAAATTATAAATGTAATAAATATATTTGATATAATTTTATAATCATTGAAATATATATATATATATATACATATTTATGATTATAACTATAAATAAATATATATTTATTATAACTATAAATAAATATATATAAATTTATAGTTATTAACTAATTATAAAATTATTATAAATATATACAAATATTTTTAATTATAATTCTAAATAAATATAGATATATTTAAAAAATTATAAGATTCTAATAAAGATATTAATTATATATAAATATAAATATAATAAATATATTTATCATAAATTTATAATTATAAATAAATATAAATTTATTATATATATAAATATAAATAAATATAAATAAATATTTATTTATTTATAGTTCTTATTGTAAATAAATAAATTAATATTTATTATACATATAATTTTATAAATATATTTAAAAATATAAATAATTTATTATCATTATAGTTTTATCAGCGTTTTTTTAGCACTAATAAAAGTCTATCTTTATCAGCGCTTTCTATTTTAGCGCTGATAAAACATACATTTATCAGTTCTTTTTAGCTAGCACTGATAAAAGGTTTACCCACTTTAATAAATATAGCCTAACAGTCTCCTCCTCTCACACGCCTCAAGCTCTCGCGAAAGTCGTACCCTGTCTCCTCCTCCTCTACCTCCTCCCCCCTCCTCCTCCTGATCCTCCGCTGCCTCCTCCTCCCCCGCTACCGCCAACTCCTCCTCCTTCGCCGCCACCACGAAACCCTCCTCCGCCGTGAACATCACCTCTGCCGTCAAACCCTATCTGCTGCGAACCCACCTGCTCAACATACTCTGCTTCCAAAGCCCACCTCAATTGTGAAGCCCTTCTCCTCTGCGAACCCACCTCCGCCGTGAACCCAGCTCCTCAGGTGCTACCACCGTGGTTTTTTTTAATTCTACTAATCTCTATGCTTCTAGATCCATGTTAACAGTCTTTTAATTTGTTATTTAAACATTTTTATCTAGTTTTTGGATGCTACCTTAATGGTTTGGTTATTTTGAGACGTGATGTATTGTGAATATTTGACGTGATACTGTGATTGTTCTTATCTTATCACGTGTCTGTTGAAGGTGAAATCATTCTCATGTTTCTTTGTATGACACCCTACTGCTTGTCTCCAACCCATGGAGACTAAGAGAATGCTTCAAGATTTTTAGTTTCTCTATTCGAGTTACATTTATGGGTTGACCCTGGTTGATCTGTTAGAGAGATAAACATATCCCACCCTCTGAGGTTAAGGAATTGTAGATATTTTTTTGACCATTCAAGTAATCTTTTCTTAATGACATAATGGTGTGTTTCAATCATGCTAACAAGGAGGATTATCTTTACTAATTCCCAAGGGGATATAAATTGAAAACAAATGACAATAGTTCAAGTAATTCCATTATAGGGGTTTCCAATCTAGGGATTTTTCGAGGGTAAATAGGGTTTTAGGGGAATTCAATACATACCAAGAAAATTTATTATGGAGGATAAAATAAAAGCATAAATATCCCATATCTCAATGAACTGGATAGTACAATATGGGATGTATTTTAGTCAAACATTAATGGATGCCTCCACCAACCCATTGTGATGTATTGCATAAGTACTAGGAGAGGCCGACGATCACACAGACTCAAACTATTGAGGACGAGGCTTGTACTACCTTTTAGGTGATCCAACCACTCCCTACTCACTTCTAGTCATGTATAATTTGATTGAAAGTAGAAGGTAAATACAAGAGGGAGATAAAAATTTCACATATATAAAAGATGGATTCATAGAATGCCTCAAAACTATTTGACAGTTTTACTTTTAAACTCATTAATTCCTACTTAATATAGATACAAAATAGAAAGGGAAGGTTCAACTGACATAAAAATGGTGAGCCTAGTTTGTGGCTACAATTAAAACCCCCCATGTAGTGATGTATCTACTATATCAATTGTTTTCATCGATGGGTGGGATTATATTTTTAAAGGGTGATGATTATGCCTATAATGGAGAGTTGGATATGAAAACTAGTTATGTAGGACCTATATTTTTGTAGATGGGTTGAATTATAGCCCATTTTTCTAGAGTAATTTTGGATGATAGAGAGAAATATTAGTCAGTATGTCCTACTGTCATTGACAAGTTCCTAGATGTATTTCCCAAGGACTTCTCTAGGTCAGCACCCAAGGGATAGGTTGAGTTTATGATTGTGTTCTTACTAGGTGTGGATAATATATCTATTCCACCATATAAGATGGATCATGTAGAGTTATGAGATAATAAGGCTCAATTGAATAACTTCAAGGTAAAGGGGTTCATATGAATTATTATTTCTTCTATTGATTATTAAAAACAATTTCAGTGTGATTTGTTTCAAGTTAACATATAAAAAATTTAGGAAGTGAACCACTCAAACATCTTGAGAAACACTTCAAACCTTCAAACATCGACTCAAAATTCAGAAAACCATCAGTTAATTAACCACAAATCAACTTAAAAACACTCTATGTTTCCCTATGGATCAACCACATACTTACACTATACTAGTTGTGAAGGTGGGAAATTCAATTTGGGCCACCGTATGTAAAAATTCGTCCAGAACGAAACCAAATTACAACATTGCTTCTGGGGAGTATTAAACATAGTCATGTCAATTTATGTTTGGATTAATTAATTAGAAACAAAATTCATTAATTATGGAAAAATATACTCAATATTTGGAGATCATTTTGAGAAAACATAGGGAGCTTCAACTATATTCTAGGATCTCAAAGTGTATGTTTTTGATTGATAATGCACACTTCATCGGGAAAATGATATTAGCGGATAACATATTTTTAGGACCTAAGAAGTTCGATGTTACAATTTATTTATAGAGGCCAAAAAATGTTTTTGAGATCCAAATCTTTTTGGGAATTTCTAGTTATTACCAGAGGGTCAACCGTGATTCTTCCTGATTAGAAGCACTAATAAGGCCTTAACCAAAAATGTGGTATGGTTCGTTTTCTTAGATGTTCATGAGAGATCCTTCTAATATCTTAATGAGAGTTTGATGAAAACACCATTCTTAACCATAAATGAGCTGGGTAATGAGTATGGATTATATTGTGATGTATTTGGAGTCAGGATTTGAACGGTTCTAGTCCATTATGGTCATGTGGTTGCTTATGGGTTCAGATAGTTAATGACACATAAGAGAATCCTCAAAAATCCTTTCCCAGATTTAGAAATAGTGGTTCTTTCCTTGAGGTTTTATTGGTATTATCTTTAGAGTGAGATATTTTTGGAATACACTAAAAAAGTTTTTGAAATATATTTAATCATAAAGTGAAATGATCCATTGATAGCAGAGAAGGTTTGAGTACCTATAGTCCATTAACTTTGCCTAATGTATACTCTCAAGAAGGGAAACATTTTTTCTAATGCACCATATTGGAAGGATCGAGCTTAGGTAGTACCTGATTTAAGAATCAAGTGGAAGATGGTTTCCCACTTTGAAGAGATGTGATTTTAGGTTCAAAAGTATCATGGCCAAGTGACACTTATGTCTTTATCTATCACTTATTCACTCCTTAGTAGTATTATGAGAGTAAACTAAAGGATTTATACTATTTATTCATGAGAGACATGATAAACCTTTTATATATTTAGATTTTATAAAATGTTGGCTATTTTTATACATGTATCCTTTATAATGTGCCTCTCTAGGTATTTATGTCTTTGTAAAAATGCCTAAGTGTCTCTTTTAAAATGATTCAAGTGTTTTGAAATGTTTCATAAAAAATTATATGTGTTCAACATAACATTTTTTGGTTTTAAATAGATTTAAAATTATTTAAACACTTGTCATAGACTTAGGTTGCATGGAAAGTGTTTTTAAACTATATGGATTGGCTTTCAGAAAGGGATGTGGATGTTTTGAAAGTGTATGTAATGCTGGTGTCATTTTAACAGGGGGTGCATGAAGTTTCAAATGAAAATTTGTAAAATATTGAGGTTTGTTTTTCATTTTAAATGATTAAGATAGTTGGGTCATCAATTTTACTTGAATTATTTAAAAAAAGGAATTGGGGTTTCGTGAGAGAGTGTTTGGAACTGATTGGTTTATTTAAAAAAGGATGTGTTATTTTAAAGAGGAATTTGTGTAAATGGTTGGTTTTTTAATGGGTTTTCAACTGTGATTTTATAAATAGTTTTCAAAGGAAATCTAAAATGTAGTTTTCCATAATCTTTTATAGAATAAGGAAAACAATTAAATTATATTGGGAAGACAAGTAGATCGATAATAGCACCATAGAAAGGGTAAATGTATTTCAATAATTAGAAGGATTAGATTTCAGTTAGATTTTTTCTCCTGTCATAATGCATATAATAATTCAGATGGTTCTCGACGTGGTTTCCATTTGAAGGTTTATTTCTAGAACAAATGGATGTCATTATTATATTCCTTCATGGATAATAAGATGAAGAGATATATATAGATCAACTATAAGGTTTCATGCTAAATGGAATAGAAGGTTCAGTTCCAGTCTCAAATGGAGTTTTTTTGGGCTTAAGTAGGTACCAAGGTAGTGTAACCGGAATTTAAATGCTTTCATGGTAGCATTAATGTTCATGTAGTGTAATGTAAATAATTTCTAATATATGAAGGTATATTATGTTAATACTTTTGTCATTTTACTTACTTATGTGGACAAATTATCTTAGTTGGACCAATGAAAGAAAGAGTGGAAGAGGTGAGGATTAAATTTTCTAGAAGATCCTAAATAAAGAACCTTTGTTTTAGAAAGTGGATATTAAAGATAAATATTGAAGGAGACTTAAAGTCTATAACTTTTTTTAGCATTGGTTAATTTTTATATCAATGTTTTGTGTATTTATTTTGTTAAATAGTAATATTATCAAATAAAATAGGATGGATATGAATAAAGAATGGATGGATGCCAATCGTTTTGACAAAAGAGTATGAAGATGGAGTGAAAGAGTTCATCAAGTTTGCAAAAGATCATGCATATGACTATTTTAAAATACATTGTCCATGTTTAAACTGTTGTTATTCAAGAAAAATTAGTCCATAGAAGTTTGAAGAACACTTGATCTATCACTAAATATATCACAGTTATAAATTATGAATTAAACATAGGGAAAAATCAAATGTATGTAGTGGATGGGATAAAACTATGTTTCATGGATCATCTGATATGATTACAAGTGTGGACAATGGAGAAGACTGTATCAAGGATGTCATTACAGATACGAATGATGAAGAATATCATATTGAGAAAATGACAAGGAATGTTGAAGATGAACTTTGTCAATGTACAAAATTGTTTGAGAAGTTAAAGAGTTGTGAAAAGACTCCATTGTATGGTGGTTTCACTAAATATACAACATTGTCAGCCGTACTGAAGCTGTATAATCTAAAAGCAGACAATGGATGGAGTGATGCTAGTTTTACGAAATTACTTTCTCTCTTGAATGACATGCTCCTAGAAGATAATAAGATCTAGAGATGAACATACGATGCCAAATGAATGAAACTCTGAATGGACATGATCTCTGAAAGAATACATGCCTACCTGAATGATTTTATACTATTTTGCAATGACAAAAAATCACTTAGAGAATTCCCAAAGTGTGGTTCTTCTTGATGTGAGAATGATGAATCTGATACTATGAATGTTGTATGGTACTTTAAAATAATTCCAAGGTTTAGGAACCTATATGGAAGTGAGGAGACTATAGGGAAATTGATGCCACACACTGATACAATAAATAAATATGGGAAATTGTATCACCTGAGAGACTCTCCTTAGTGGAAGAGAATTGATCATGAGTATCCTAAATTTGGAAATGAGTTGAGAAACCTTCATCTTTCATTATCTAAAGACGGATTGAATCCTTTTGGTTTTCAAAGAACCACTCACATTACATGGCTGGTTAAGTTAGTAAATTATAACTTTCCACCATGGTTATGCATGAGACAAAAATACATCATGTTATCTATGATTATATTAGGACCAAAATAATCAGGTAATGATATTAATGTTTATTTGGATCCATTGATCGAGGATTTGAAATTATTATGGGATTCAAGTGTTATTTTGTATGATTATTACAGAAATGAAGATTTCACATTGAGATCCATATTGTACGGGACGATAAATGAATTTCTTGCTTATGGATATTTTTCAGGATATAACATTAAAGGAACACGAGGGTGTCCCATCTATGAACAAGATAAACTATCAATTAGGTCGAAACATTCATAGAAAACCATATTTCTAGGAAATCTCATATTTCTACCCCGACAACATAAGTACTGATATTGGATGACATCATTCGATGGAAGTTCAGAAGAATGTACAACACCTTCTCCACTAATAGGTGATCAACTATTTGAGAAAGTAAAAGACGTGGACACTTCTTTTGGTAAACCATTTTGAAAATACCTTACGAAAATTTGTTGGAAAAAGAGATCATTTTTTTTGAATTACCATACTGGAATTGTTTATATGTCATATGTTTTATTGTTGTTATGCATGTTGAAAAAAATGTATGTGATAGTGTCATCATCACATTTCTAAATGCACCTGAAAAAACAAAGGATGAAATTAAGGATAGGTTGGACATGGTTGACATGAGAAGACAAGATGAGTTAGCACCAGTGAAGGGTGAAAAATGAACTTTTCTTCCTCCAACTGATTATAGACTTTCCCAGTAGAAGAGATATTAGTTTTGAAACTTCTTGAATGACATAAAGGTTCCATAGGGGTATTCATCGAATATCAAGAACATTGTGTCAATGAACTATTTAAAGGTAAAGGGTATGAAATCACATGACTGCCATGTTTTAATGCAAGATCTAATTCATATAGCTTTACATTTCATTTTTCCCAAGAATATCCTCCAAACATTAACCAAGATCTGTTTCTTCTTCAAATTTATATGTAGAAAATTTATAGACCCAACAAAATTGTCGACTATGGAAAGAAAAATTTCTATCATATTATGTGAATTGAAAATATTTTTCTTCCCAACATTCATTGATATGATGATTCATTTGATGTCACACTTAGTGAGAGAGATTCAACTATGTGGCCCTGTACACTATAGATGGATCTACCCCATTGAACGATATATAAAGATTTTGAAAGGATATTTCAATAATAAAAGTTGGCCAAAAGGTTGTATTTTAGAGAAATATATTGTTGAGAAAGCCATTTAATTATATAATAAATACCTATCCAGTGTGGAAAGAATTGGTTTACCAAAATCTCATCACACTAGGTGGCTTGCAGGTGAAGGAATTTCTAGAAGAGATGTTCTCACAATCAATATTATAGTTCAGGAGTAGGCCCACCTTTAATTTTTTCATAACATTTTGGATGTTGAACCATATGTTCAAACCCACAAAGAAATTATTAGGAATTTGAATCCATCAATGGCTGAAATATGGATATCAAATACACATAATCATCAGTTTATAGGATGGTTTTAGGAGTATATTTTAATGGAGTTAGATGAAATTTAGGATTCAATTTCAGAATGACTTTGATGGCTGGCCAGGGGACCAAGTGTGTATGTATTATCTTGTAATGGTTATGTAATTAATGGTTATACATTTTATACAAATGAGAATGATGAAGACAATACCATGAAAAATAGTGGAGTTACACTCATGGCTGAAGCGATGCATGATTATGGTACTAAGGATAAAAATCCAATTTATGTGAATATGTCATACTTTGGAATCATCAAACAAATATGAGAGTTGGATTATACAAAATTATAAGTTCCTATTTTTCAATGAAAGTGGGTTGATAACAGAAGTTCTATTAAAATAGATGAATTGTAATTCTTGAAAGTTGATTTCAGTAAGGATGGATACAAAGAAGAACCATTTATAATGGCATCACATGTAGTACAAGTATATTATGTTCTAGATCCCACAAACTGAAAGTTGTCAATTGTTCTGTTATTGACCAAAACCAATGAAGGGTCAGATAAAAATTCAACTGAGGATATCCCTTTCATTATGAAATCACAATCATTTCAAAGCGATACCAATGTAGATGACGTTTTGTTTGTCATAGGAGATCACAATGAAGGGATTTGGATCATCGATAGAGGGGTCAAATCCCTTTATACATTAAAAAATAAAAAGAGAGTTCAATAAGCAGGTTAATTTTTTTTTCTAATATACATATACGTCAGGTTACCTCATGTTATTATCCATTTGTAGCTGCATTTACATACTCTAAATTAAATGTTAAACTAATTTTTTAGATAATGAATTCCGCACGCGCTGGTGCTCCTAATCCTGAGGAACAACATGTCTCTCAACCTTTTGCTTCTCACATTGTAGAGGAATGACCTTTTGCACATGATTGTACACCCATTCTTGAGGAACAATAGGTATCTAAACCTGCTGATGCTCCCAGTGAAGAGGTACAACAACCATCTGCACATGTCGATTCTACCAATCCAAAGGAACATAATAATGATGATGATTCTAGGGAAATGTTAGGTGATGAAGGACTAGCGATGCAGAAAAAAAAGGAGCACCGTAGTTTGACGGTGTTAACAAAAATCATTAAGGAAAAAGTTAAAGACATCAAATTCGAGGTTGGATGGAATGCATGTGGCCAACATATTTGTAAGGACCCGAACTTAAAGAATTACATAATCATTAATTAAATGGATAATTCACATAGAGGATCTTTTTAGGTTTAGAGTTTTAGATAATTAGGAAATAACTATACATCTCAAAATATTACAAATTAGACACTTCTACTAAGTTTCCATAAAATAAAAACTCTTAAAAAAACATGTCTAGTTCCATGTTTTAGATAGCATGTCTTTCCTTGATCCCATCCTTGACCCTATTTATCTTTAAGTACTGTGGAGAACATTTCAAAAACTTAGGATGAGCATAAAAATCCCAGTAAAGGATACACAAAGAAGGAAAACTGTTAGTTTTTCAAAACAACAAGTAAACAATGAATACTTTATCAAAGTGATACTTTTTACCTTTCTGAAGTAGTAAATACTCTTCACTGAATAAAAGATCACTACTTATCCTTTGTAACCAAAAGATTACCATAATCCCATATAAAGAACACATAACATATAAAGGTAACTTGGGACATAAACATACTTAAATGTAATAACCATACGGTCGACTTCCACACATATCACTAAATGGAATAGACATACAACCGACTTCCATACCCAATTCATTGGAGGTTATAACGTAACCACCCATCCTGGTATTCACGGAACCAACCATCATATGGTTTATCATGTAACCACTCATCAAATTTCCAAGTACCATTATAAAATCATAAAACATAAAAAAAATTATAAAGGAGAGAAAACATTTCCACATTTCAATCACAATATATCACTTAAATATATTGACATAACAAATCCATTATCAAAAACATTTTCAATAACCAAAATACATAAAAGATTATATGGTATTTATTTAATTTTAAAAACATTACGACTTGTTGAGGAATCCAAAGATCAAATAATACTCATGACGGCGGAAAGGTTGTTGTCACCGCGTACGTTAAAAAGAAACATACTTTTTGTCGTTTAGTAAAACGATTTGTATAAAAAATATTCCTTTTGAATAAAAGTAAAAGTCAAAGGGGTTTATACATCGTATAAAATAAAGTTGTGTATAAAACAAAATATACCTCAATGAAAGTAGATTGAGACGAAGTCCCATTCAAAGATGGTATCCTTAGATTAAGGATAAATCAATTACTTAATTATGTGTGAAAAATATAAATACAACCAATATAAGTGGATATTAAGTGTAAAAAAATCAGATTAATTCACACATATTCATATAATGACATATTCAAGGAGTACAAGTTTAACCCAATAATTTGAAATCAAGTTAATAAGTTCCCTTGAAAAAATTCGACAGCCTAACAGCGTCACTTTAAAATTCAGAAAATGAGTTGATGAGAGAGAAAATGGTATCTCATCACTTGGACATAAAATTTACATCAATAAGGATATATAAGAACATATCCCAACATAACAATATGTAAATTAAAATACCCAACAAAAATAAGTCTTTTAAAAAGAGGAGGGTGAAAGGTTCCCTTACCGATTTGGGTAACTTTCGAAACGTACACCCCATGAAAGAAGGGTCATAAAATGAAGATGTAAATAACCATAAATTAAATTATATTACACAAATAATAAAATCATGTGTAGTACATACACCACACAAAAGGAAATAGTGGAAAATGTAGCATGAATATCATAGGAACAAAAAGTGAGATAAAAACCCCTTACAAAAATTCGGCAGCCTAACGACGCCACTTAGAACTTCCAAAAATGGTTTGATGAGATAAAATAGGGTATCTAAACATATGAACATAAAAAGTATATTAAGAGGGATAGAAAATAACATCCCCCAACATAAGAAATATGAGCTTAAAAGTAATGACATAAAAGAGAGTACTTAAAAAGAAAGAGAGACGTAGGATCCCTTACCTCAAGTTCGACTTGTCTTGTTTGTTTCTTTATTTTCCTGAATAATAAAATTTGGTCAATTTATAATTGATTAAGGAACTCATTTAATGATTATTATTCAGTTAATATCACATATTATAATGTTATAATAATTGGATAATAATGTGAGTTCATATCAGACGTTTTTGTCGATGTTCAGTACATGAGTCAAAATTGAACTTGTTGGAAAAGAATTTTACATGTAGTTATAGGTACAAAATATCCAGAATAGTATTAATGATTTAAATATCATATATATCCAGTATATATTCATTTTATACTATTCCATAACATTTGGAGATAAAAAATGAAAAGCATCGTTCATGGAGACGGTAGGCCGTACGTACGCATGAACGCTACTTTCATTTCTTTGTCATATTAATGGAATTAAAACTAAATGATATATATATATATATATATATTATAATTCCAGAATTATATCAATAATTTAGATGTAATATATGAAACATATATCCATTATATATATGTACTTTTAATAGTACATAACATTTGGAGATAAGAAATGAAATGTACCGTTCATGGAGACGGTAAGCCGTACGTACGCATGAACGCTACTTTCACCTCAATTTCATACTTTAATGGAATAAAAAATAATAATTATACATAGGTATATTATAATTAAAGTATATTATAACATATACCATCATTAAATCCATCCTTTATACATCCCACATATGGTATTAACGATTCAAATCACTTTGAGGGGGTGGTAGTCCGCACTTCCTAAAATGAAATTATCGCGTTTACCCCTAATGGAAACCATAAAGGTATGCCATAAATGAAAAATACATAAGCATATGAAAAACATAAAAATAATATATATCATATATAAATATAGTTCCATAATAATGGCCACCATGAGAGGTGGTAGGAGAAGATTAAACAATCATCGTTTCGTGAGGCAGTAATTCGCCATCCACAGAAATAGTATGTTCTTTAACCATTAGATGGAGGTGTGTATAAGTTTAGCTAGAATACTTATCATAAAAACATCCTATTATATTCAAGATACTGGTGTTGTTACAAAATAAATTAATAAAAAGTGTTTAGGGGGTTGGAGAATCAAAATTAAACAAAATAACATAAGAGAAGACATTACCTTTAAATCGGATAACCCTTTTTGATTTGAGCTCAAAGGATTATTTGGAAAGAATTCTGCCCAAAGTGAGGCTTATAGAAGTAATAGAGGGATGTGGAGAGACAAAATGAGCAGAGTTTGGACGAGCCAAGGGCTTGAGAGGTGTTGGTAATGAGGTAGAGGTGGGGGCCTTTTATAAGAGGGTGGAGGGGCACTCTTGGAAAGTCATGAAAAGATACTTTATTATAAAATTATTTTCGGATATCAAAGGTCCCAAAATTATATATTTCGAGGATAAGGTGATAAGGTTTTTAAATCTACCCATACAATAGGTTTTTGACAAGTCTAAGTCTTATATTTTACCTTATCTTCTCATTTTATTTAAATCGTTAATTAATGAGGTAATCGCTGCATCATCATGGTGTCATAAATAATTTAATTTATTTAATGTCAAAAAAATTATAAATAAAATATCATGATTTAGGAAATTTTTTTATATTTCTAATGAATATTTATAATAAAAAATATTACTTGTATAACCCCATGTAAAAATTATTTTAGTAAAACAATACAGGTTTGTGACATTTTTATTTTAACTTTAAATAAAAAGTTATTAATGTTATTTTCTTACCCAAGTGGCTCCATGGGGTCCCCATGTTGACCCATGGATTGTATTGGTCGGCCATGACACATCCAATAAGGGTATGACAAGTTTCAAGGTCATTTCATATTATTATAACATTATTTTTACCTTAAATTACACTAATTACCTTTAATCGCGATTAATAAAACTTAAAAGTTACTATTCACCAAAAAAATATTTTCATCCCATTGAACCACATTTTACATACTAATGACAACCATGTATGTCGGATTTTTAAAATTCAAATCATAGAGGTGGTAAAATTTTATTTAAACGAAAAATCAGTTTTTTAACTACCACTTAGTGGTTTCACTATTCATCAAAAATTGATGTTTTTTTCAGAAAAAAACCAAAAAATAACCCTAAGCTATATTTTATATTCTGAATTAAAAAATGATTTCTATTTTACAAAATTCAAAACATATATGTTTCATTAATCAATTTAATAATTAATTCCCGTTGTCAAAACAAATAGCGTGTTTTTAAGAAACAAAATATATCAAAAGATTGACACTAGTTTAAGTCCAATTTCAAAGTGAAATTAATTCCAATGACCACCATTGGATTAAATTGTAAAAATATATTCTAATTTAACTTTAAAAATAATTCAAAATATAATCTAATCATATAAATAAATTAGATTAAAAATAGGTTTTGAATTAAAATACAACATTTTTCACTTATTCATTAAAAATGAACTTTATCGAAAAAATAACAAAAATGTACACAAAGTAAATTTTGATGTCCCGAATCATTAGAAGGATATTATTTGGTCCAATATAATGTATAATAGTGACCAAAACTATTTTTAAAGTGGTTTATCCATCAAAAGCTGATAAATCGACCTTTTAGTGAATATTAGAGTATTTATGCTTAAAATTGAATTCTTTTCGCATTTTAAGCCTTTATCTTTTATTGGATAAATGTAAAAACATTTAACAAACATATATAATCATATTTTAGTTATTTATATTCATTAATTCCATTACAACGGCTAGGCTTTAACTACCATTTAAAATAATATTATTTTATTATTAGAGTGCAACATAAGATTTCAAAGAAACTCGTTATTGCGTATTGGGTACACCATCGAGCATAGCGTTCCCTTTAAAATAATATTAATATTTTATTCAAAAATATTAATAAATATAAAAATGCCTTATTCTTTATTTACCTGGGATGTTACATCCTTCCCTCCTTTTGGGAATTGCGTCCTCGCAATTTTTAAAATTGGATGTTGAAACTTCCTTGAAAACCCCACATCAGAAAATGAGTCAATTAAACTATCACTTTAAAAGAAAGAAAGATAAGTACAAGGGTCACCCAAGTTAACTCATACTAGGATTCCATGTTGGAAAACATGTATATGGAATAGAAAACAAAGGGTCATTTTCTGATGGAGAGTGATGGAAAACATGATTAGGAGAAAGTTAACCATAAGAAAATCACAAACTTGTGATGAGTTAAACGGTATTTGATTCCCCAGTAGGAAAAGTTAACAGACAACATTTTAGTTTTAAGTTACTTTTCATTGAGGAATTTATTTATGAGCTTAACTAAAACATAAGTAAACATACTTACTTGTCATGTTAGCTTTCAACTTTTACTAGATTTTTTACACAAACTCATATTTTCTCCAAAAAACAAGTATTTAGGATGACTTGTTCACATTAAGAGCGCTATAATCAAATTCTAGAGAATTTCCTAATCCACAAAAGAGAACTATATATTTACCATGTCTTTAGACCTCAAAAAAACCAAAATTGTTAGAACAAGATCATATATTCCACAAAAGGATAATCCTTTATAAAAAGAAAATCTATTCTTAATCTCCAAAATTTGTCCAAAAAAACCCAAAGTTCAATGAAGACTATTTGATAAACAATTTGTCCATAAAATTCTTCAATGTAAACCAAAATATGATTGAAACCCAAATATTTGAAGGATTTAATCACATAGTCTTCCAAGGTAAAAATTAACATTTATCTCCAAGTAACATCAATTGCTCTTAAAGTCTCATATTGAAAAGTAATTAACCTAATCATATATCCTCCATGATAGGTCAATATTTTCCTAGATAACCCAAAATCAACTTATTCTTGATTCATTAAATTATATAACTAAAAATAATTTTTCATACTAAACAGGGACTTCACGTAGTCTAGTGGTAGGAGATAAATACCAGTCACACTTTGGTTGTGGGTTCGATTCCTGCAGCTTCGTCCGACGTGACAGGTTATCACACGGTCTATGTGTTTTCCTTTTTCCAAAACTACATAATTCTTAAAACATTCCCCAAAAAGAGATAAAATCTTCAAAAATAACCATAACATAATTTAACCTCAATTTTACCTCATGCCTTTCATTTTCCATCTTATAGTAACCCATAATTACCTCAAAATAAAGGATCATATAAATCCTAATGGTCACCATTATAATTATTACCTGAACTTCCACATCGAGTTGGTTCTCTAGTACATGATGAATCAGAGAACTCACCAAGGTTCAAGTGGTTAATCATGACTCCTTGATAGTTGGTTTAGAATAACCATGAGATTCCTAATTGAATCTCCCATTTCATCCAATCTCTTAATCAGAGAACCACCATAGTTTCCTTCAAACCCGTTGTCACTTTGGTGCCTGCTAGATCCATCCATTTACTAAACCAAAAAGGTCAATGTGAGTATATCATTAGAATCATCATATAATACTAAGATATAATTATTCATGTTATCTTAAACTCATTCACTTTATCTAAAACTATGAACCTTTCTGAAATCCTAACTATTATGGTAACACTACTGGAAATTCATGTTTTCCCAAAGGTTTTCAACCGTTGGGAAAGGCCCTTAAACCATTGGGAAAACTTATCCCAATGGTTTTAGAAACTGTTGGGATATGAGGCATTGGGAAAGCCTTATACAAACGGTTCACCATGAACTATTGGGAAAGGCTATTTAGATTTCTTTTATACCAACGGTTCAGCTGAACCGTTGGAAAAATCAGCGCACAAGGGTATGCCAACGGTTTTAAAACTGTTGGCGTAAATATATAGGGGATATAACTCAACGGTTTTGAACCGTTGGGAAAAGCAGGAGGGTATACCCCAATGGTTTAAACTGTTGGGAAATGTAGCAGCATGGGGTATACCCCAATGGTTTTGAACCGTTGGGAAAGGCAGCAGCAGGGGTATTACCCAACGATTTTGAACCGTTGGGAAATGCAGCAGCAGGGGTACAACCCAATGGTTTTGAACCGTTTGGAAAAGCAGCAGCAGCACACAGGTATAACCCAACGGTTTTGAAACCATTGGGTTAGACCCCCCCTTAATTTAAGATGAAACAACCTGCAATCAACTGTAGGCTGCAATGAAAACTCTGTCAAAAACGTGCCTTCTCACAAAAGTACACTGCAATCACAAAAATAAAACACACCACTGCAACCTGCAAACATAGAAAACACACCACTTCACACATAGAAAACTCACAAAACACACCACTGCATAGAAAACACATAGAAAACACACCATTGCACACATAGAAAACTCACAAAAACAATGCAACCTGCAAACACACCACTACACACACAGAAAACACAGAAAACACACCACTACACACACAGAAAACACACCACTGCACACACCACTCTGTCATAGGAACACTACAACCTACAAACACAGAAAACACACCAATGCACACACCACTCTGTCATAGGAACACTGCAACCTGCAAACACAGAAAACACACCACTGCACACATATAAAACTCACAAAAACTCACAAAAACTCACCTGCAATCACACAAAAAAACACACAAGATACACATAGAAATAATCATATCATTTTTGAAGGCTTACTCACATCCCTTCCCCTTGTATGGTTCACATATTGATGTGTTAGAGAGACCAAGAACCAAAAAAATGTTGTCTTTTTGATCAAATAGGGAGGGGGATATTGGAAATTCAAGTTTATAACTCATATATGAAGAATCCCCTGCCTCAATCCTGATCTATCGGATAAGGGTTATTGGTTTTGATTACTCCAGGATAAATTTGATATTTTTTCGATGAATTTAATCATTCAATATACTAACCTAGAAGGATATTTGCACTATGACCATTATAACCCTTTTGTTCCTAGAGTATAATGATGGGGGAATCATATACTATGGGGCAATGACTTCTATAATGTCAAGAGATTTAGTTATATTATTGCATTTATCATGGTATTGGTTTGTGTTTAAGAGAGGGATATAAGTCAGGCTTCTATGACACATAGATTCTTTGGGGATAGATATTTACTTGATTCATGAGAGATATCACATGCCTAATTTTCAAGGGGATCTGCTATGATGACATCCAACATGGTGTTTTTCAGTGGTTATGAATCATTTACATCATCTTTTGGGCTCACTTTGGAAATTTTCTATCATGTTCTAAGAGGATAAGAATATAAGGTAATATTCTCTCCCAATCTGTAATGAAAACATTCAGATAATCTTCCATGACAATCCAATAGATTACTACATGAATTTTAGTATATACCTTCCATAGATGATTTGTGTATCCATTGAAATTTGAATGATGATCCATAGGGAGAATCATAAAAATTAACCATTTATCACATGGGATCATGGTCCTCATGGCGGTACACTAGCTGGTGAGCTATGATATGGACCAAATGCCCTTGTTATTTCATACACATGTTGTGTGAAAAATTCTAACAAGTATAGTGAAATATCTTAAGGAATGACAACACCTTGAGTGATTAGGTGTTGTAAGGACCCTTACTTGAGTGATAATGATGCTATCATATTATAAAATGATATCTAACACTAACAT
This sequence comes from Viscum album, assembly GCA_963277665.1. Lineage (NCBI taxonomy): Eukaryota > Viridiplantae > Streptophyta > Magnoliopsida > Santalales > Viscaceae > Viscum > Viscum album. The sequence continues at coordinate 1,391,660,990 of OY728159.1, forward strand.
GATGGATAAGGTAGGGGAAATAGGTCCCGAGTGACTAGAACCTTGTACCTATCTGGTGAGATATGATATGGACCAAATGCCCTTGTTGTTATTTCATACACATGTTGGGTGAGAAATTCTAACAAGTATAGTGATATATAATAAGGAATGACAACACCTTGAGTGATAAGGTGCTAGAAGGACAATTACTTGAGTGATAATGAAGTTATCATATTATAACATGATATCTAACCCTACCATGATTGATAAGGTAGTGGTCATATAATGGCCTCACCTTGAGTGATAAGGTTCTAGATGAACCCAACCATGAGTGATAATAGAGCATTTGGAATGTGATATTAGACCTACCATGGTTAATATGGTATTATTTCAGAAAATGGATTTACATTGATCATAATGTATTAACATGTATTTTTGTTGAGTGAGAAGGTTGGTATGTGATATATAGTTGTATGAGACACTACTTTTTGTAGTATGGAAGATGTTGGGAGTTGAGTGATGAGCTATATTGAGTGAGAATTATTAATCTAGGGCTTTGATAAGGTTAAAATTAGTGGATACATATAAATAATTTGGGCTACAAAAGACATGTGTGAAGATAATTTACTATTTTGAAAGTGGTAAATTACTACTTGTGTAGAGGTAATAAAGAGGTAATAAAGAGGTATATGAGGGAAAATATTGATCCTTTCCATTTTTTACTTAGCAGTAATGAGACATGTGGAACTTTTTTAAGGACATGAATTGATTAGTTGAATGAATGTATATATATGATTTCGTATTACAAATGGTGTGAAAATTATTAAGGCATCTTCCATACATATCTTGACATTCCTTTCATGTTTAAAATTAATCCAATGGTGTTCATGGATCTCATGAATGATATCTTCCATACATATCTCAACTCATTCATTGTGGTGCTTATTGATGATATCCTTATATTCTCACCGACCATTGATATACACATTGGACACCTATAGATTTTTTTTGTACACTTTGACCACATTATATGTTTTATAAGATCTCAAAGTGTCACTTATGCTTCCATAAAGTATGTTTTCTTAGGCACGTAATCTATAATGTGGGAATTTATGTGGACCCAAAGAATGTATAAGTTGTGGTGTCATGAGAAGGCATACGAAACATGTTTAATATTGTGGGTTTCTTTTGTTTGTTCAGGTTTTACATGTGGTTCATCAAAATATTTTCCCCTTTAGAAGTGCCTATGAATAGGATTACTAAGAATGTAGTTATGTTTGAGTGGTCAGAAAATTTTAAATAGGCCTTCCTAAAAAGTCAGTGAAGTTTTGATCCTGCTGAATTACTCAAAATTATGATTCAGAAATGAGGTCTCCAAATTGATCCCCGAGCATGAATTGGACTTATGGAAATTTCTTGCATTGGACACAAAGTTGTAGTATCTATGTGGAAGGTTATATATTTTCCTCATCATATCACATATGAGAATGTGTCAACATTGGAATGATATTAAATCAAAAATCATAGTCAATGTAATATTTTCAAATATTGATAACATTTATCATTAAATAAAGGTACAAGGGTCTGATGTTTCTCAACATAATGACGTATTAATCTTGATTTATGGTGGATATAACATTATTACATTCCATAGTAATTGTACCTGGTTGGATTATGCATGGGGATTTTCCTTCTCCTACTAGACTCACTAAATGGGTCTTCCATGATTCCTACAACATTGATAGTCTAAGTAGGGACATGGCTAGAATTATAGATTCTTTCATGAATGTGCCTTATTCGATATAATCGGAACCTATGAAATCGTTCTGCAGTTCCCTAATGGGGTTCAAGGAACTCAAGTTCATCTCCATACTCATCCACCTGCCCAACCCCCCACTACCCCACCTGCACAGCCCCTCCCTCCTGCCTAGCCTAACCCCTGAACATCCCACCCCCTCCCCCACCCGCACAACCACCACCCCCAACCTGAACAACCACCCTGCCCAGCCCCCTCCCCCATCTGCCCAGCCCCCACCTACACAGCCACCCCCACACCTGCAAAACCCCCTCACCACCCCAACGGCCCAGCCCCCCTGCCCAGCCCCCTCCCCCTGCCTAGCCTAACCCCCTGCACATCCCACCCCTCCCCCACCTGCACAACCACCACCCTACCTGCACAACCCCCCTGCCCACCCCCCTCCCCCATCTGCCCATCCCCCCACCTACACAGCCACCCCCACACCTGCACAACCCCCACTACCCCACCTGCACAACCCCCCTGCCCAGCCCCCTCCCCCTGCCTAGCTTAATCCCCTGCACATCCCACCCCCTCCCCCACCTGCACAACCACCACCCCCACCTGCACAACCCCATTCCCATCCCCCTCCCCCATTTTCCCAGCCCCCCACGTACACAACCACCCCCACACCTGCACAACCCCCTCCCCCTGCCCATCCCACCCCTCCCCACTAAACCCCCTACACAGCCCCCCTCCTCCCCACCTCACCCTCGCCAAGCACCCCTACCTCCCCCACAAATTCTCATAGGGTATTTGATTTTAAGTTTTAATCATATTTTTTGCGTTTTTGGTGACCCATTCAGGATTCAATCTATGGATACTTTGGAGAAATTAAGTGTTTTGGGATATTTTTGGGGGGTTTAGTTTGGGAGAACTCATGTACATGATGTGTAGTTTTAAGAACACACATCATGTGTTCTTCGTACTTGGGAAATATGGGTTTTGGGAACTAAAATATTAATACAAGGGGGTGGGTTACACACCATGTAGTGGTGACTCGGGTTGTGCTAGTGGAAGATGACCATGTAGGGTATAAAGCTATATCTAGTGCGAGGTACATGGATAGGCATTGTGCGTGGGTAGACCTTGTGTGGGGAGGATATATGGATAGGTACATACATGGGAACCATATGTGTGGTAAAGATTGTGTATGGGGTGATACATTCCATGTAGTAAGGAATTTCTCATGCTAAGTGGGGCCTTGTATGTGAATGTACCCAGGTGGGGGTAAACATCATATACCGGAACACATGATGTGTATGTTGGAAAAGTACACACTGAGTAGTCTATGTCACATGGAACGAGGGGACATTTTGGGTTACATATCATGTACCTAAAGTACAGGTTGGGTACTTTTTTCTCCTCATTGTGTTTACCCTATTTTAAACCTGGATTTAGAATTCGACTTATGAGTATTCAATTTGGATCAGTTTTTCATATAAATTTCCATGATGGAATACTTTATGTGTTTTAATGTGGTCTTTATGGTGTTTTGGACTAAAATAATTCTTTATCAGGATTTCTTCAAGGATTGGATTCAGAATCCTCCAGCAGGTTGGGTTGTGTGATGAGAATCATGTGTGAGGGTTATGAGATCATTAGTTGGAATGTATTGTGAAATATAAGCTAATTCTGTTCAATGTTCTTTCATATAGATCCTAAAAATTATAATCTAGTAGTATATGTGAAGAGATCTTGTTTTATCCTGACATGTTGGTACCTATTTCTAAAGGTTAGAACAGTTGAGGATTACCGCCTTTTTTTAGGATTGGAACTATTGGAACCATTGGGATGGGATGATGTTGTGGGATAGAATTTATGGCAGTATTTCCTTAAGATATTTAAATGCATCAAAGGGACTCTTAAGGATACCATAGTGGGCTTGTTATTGATTGAGTGACCAGTGTTTTCTATACCTGTTAATTAATAATGCCCATGCGGAGTGGTCAATCTTGTACTATAGAGCCCTTGTAAGGTAAAACATTTATGATTGTCATGAGGACCATTGATAATTCATTGGTTATTCATTTCTTTTATATACCCCATTGGGTGCATTGTTGATAGATGATCAGTTGGAGACATTGTTGATCGATGATCTGGGTTTTCTAGTCGTTGATGTATTGGTGCTGCCATCAACATGGATGTTATTTCACCCCCATATCTTATCTTTTCTCACCCCCAGCACATCCCCCCCCCCTCTCCCCCACCTGCACAGCCACCTCCAACCCCCTGTCCATCCCCCCTCCTCCTCACATCACCCCTACCCATCCCCCCCTCCAGCACATCCCCCCTCCTCCCCACCTCATTTTGACCTCTTCAATATCAATCAAAATGATTCTATACAGGTAAATTACAACAAAACTTCAACCTAAAATGATATATTTCTTGTGTTCATAAGGGGATCATAATAGACAATATATTACAGCGAAATGGAACCAAAAAATCGAAAATAAATGAAGGCATACATACTGATTTAAAGTGAAAGAACAAAAATTACTCGAATCAAAGATAAGATGACCGGTTGGAAAGTAGAGTTAGAACCCTCGAGAGCAGGTAGGGAAGCAGGGTTCCAAACACAACCTAAAATCGTAAGGGGATCAGAACACGTACCCATTTAATGCGGAAGAATAGAGTGTTGGAAAACCAGACCTGTCGTGCTGGGAAGTAGGGTTCGCGCCGAGAGTCGGTTGAGAAGTAGGATTAGTGTCGATCTATTGAAAAAAATCTTCCATATGGGTGTGTCGAATATATGGTTTATGGTAAAACGATAAGGATTATGGGTTCACATAGAGATTTTGGAAAAAAAGTGTGAGCGCTGATGAGCAGGGAGCGGCGATCGGCGAGCAGCGAGGGGTGGTTGGGATGGGAGCGGCGACGAGGGGTGGTCGGTATGGGAGCGACAACAAGGACGGGAGGAGTATGGGATTGGCGCCGAGGTTTTGGAGAAGTGCGGATTAGGGATAGGATAAGTATCCCGACAGGACTGTGAATGACCACATGGTGTTGTCCTAGAGCAGGGCCAAATCACGGCATGACCGCGGCGTGACCACGGCATGACCGCGGTGTGACCACGACGTGTTGCCCCGGTCCAGCGACATCTGCGGGGAAGAATCTTCCGGCCAGGAGTGAAGGGAGCGGGAGGAAGCAGGGAAAAATTCCGGTCGTCGCCTCCCTCCCCATTAACTATGGATGGGTAATGTATCTAAAACTCTATATAGGTATCATACATCGAATTCCGACAGGATTGCGAACCGCCGCGGGGTGTTGTCCTGGAGCAAGGCCAAATCATGGCATTACCGCGGCGTGACCGCGGCATGACCGCGGCATGTTGGCCCATTCCAACGACATCTGCGGGGCAACATCTTTCAGCCAGGAGCGAAGGGAGCGGGAGGAAGTGGGGGCAACATTCCATTCGTTGCCTCCCTCCCCTTTAACTATATATGGGTAATGTATCTAAAACTCTATCTAGGTATCATACATCGAATTCCGACAGGATTGCGAACCGCCGTGGGGTGTCGTCCTAGAGCATGGCCAAATCACGGCATTACCGTGGTGTGACCACGGCGTGACCGCAGTGTGACCGCGGCGTGACCGCGGCGTGACCGCGGCGTGACCGCGGCGTGACCGCGACATGACTGCGTTGTTTTGTCCCAGTCCAGTGACATCTGTGTGGCAACATCTTACGACCAGGAGTGAAGAGAGCGGAAGGAATAGGGGAAAAATTTCGGTCGTTGTCTCCCTGCCCATTAACTATGGGTGGGTAATGTATCTAAAACTTTATCTAGGTATCATACATCGAATTCTGACAGGACAGCGAACCATCGCGGGGTGTCATCCTAGAGGAGGGCTAAATCACAGCATTACCACAGCGTGGCCGCAGTGTGACTGCGGCATGATCGCGGCGTGTTGGCCCGATCGAGTGACATCCGCGAGGCAACATCTTATGGCCAGGATTCCAAATAAATCTTATGTAGTTGTCCTTCACTTTATAGAAACCGATCTTATGTTATAAAAAACAGACTCTTGATTCGAGATTGTGGTATGATAAAGATATATATTTGATATTCATTGTTTTTAAAAGTTGTAGTAGTTAGTTTAAACTACTGAATGAGAGTCAAATTGTGCAGGTGTATTACTTATCAATGGTATATTCATTTCTTGGAACTCTAATAATAAAACTTCAGTCACCTTGAGAACAATAGAATTTGAGTATGTTTTAACATCTCAGGATGCAACACAAATATTATGGGAGAATTCATATATGTAAAAAATTATATGTGCATCGAGGCCAAAGAAACACCCCAAACAGTGTTAAGATGAAGATTATGGTGGGGAGCACCATAATCCTGAAAGGTGTTAAACAATGACACCATCCATGTTTTCTGATATATAGGCTCGAGTAAACACCCAAAGGGGTGGCCAAGAGGCCAAGAAAACACTCGAAACGGGTTTCTCCATAAGATAAGGTCACAACGGACATGATAGAACAAATAAAATATTTAATATGTTATAAAAAGGGATCGGCGGAAGGTTGTAGTGAGCGGCACAATGACGCAACGTCTAAAGGGAAACGAAATGACGGAAAAGAATCATATAGCCTAAACTATCACTGTGAGATTTTGCAGACAGCGCACCTCTGTTGGAGGGGTTTTATTATAAAAACATGACTTTATTTATCAAATGAAACAATTATATTAAAGAAAACTTATTCAAGATATGAAATTCAATATAATTAATCATAATTAAGAAAGAAGCTAAATTCAATTTAAATCATTTTTAAATTAAAGAGTCTACGAGAGGGACTCTACCTCAAGGTGGAACCAAGCTGTCCACTTCGGCTCTTGGAGCTTTCTAACTAAAAGCTGTTGCTCCTCCACTGGATATACGCACTTTCACACACATTAAAGGACACCTAGACCCTATGCACACACCAGCATGGCCATGAGCATGTGCAAGGGTATCCTTGCACATATGATTATATGCATATATCAGTCTCCACTCACCTACGTATGCATTTATATATATATACATGGGCACAACTAGCCCCATACATGCATAATCACTGCCATGGGTGACTATACACGTAATGGGGGAACCCACATACATATACATACTTACCTATGCACACGCAAGCGAGTCTCCCTTGACTTGGAGACTTAAAACCAACGAGCAGGGATTAACACACTTAACAAAGGATATTAAGAACCTTAAAACACATGAAGGACGCTACATAACTAGTGAAAAACCAACCAATGGCATTAAATCCTTACCTAGATTGGCATCGGAGAACCAAATCCACCCAAACCAACACGAAACGATCCAACGCCCTACTAAAAACATAATATGGAGTCAAAAACACTAATGCCCCAAATAAATGAGGTGCGAGACAAGTAGTGACCATAAAATCTTACCTCAGATCAAGTCGGTGGACTGAATCAATCTGAACTCCTTCTGGCCCCCTTCACAGAATATAAGTACCCTCTGTCCATAGGAAGTAGTCAAAGATCTAAGTGACCAATGCGATAAATAAAATAAAATAAAAACTAAACTAAAACATACCTGTCTCCTGTGACTATACCTGTCACCGCCCAATATATAAGTACCACAATTCCCCATGGGTCAAATCATGTTCCTAAAAGCAAAGGGGAAACATATAAATGTTTCAAAATGATACTATCAAATAGTACATTCCTATCAATTAACAATTACTCTTCCTATTAATGGTATATAATAAATTTGGCCTGAGTTTCAACTTAGTTTGGTTTTGTTCGATACAAGGGATGAGGTATTATTATTCTTGGTTTTTATGTTTACACTTGAGATATTTATTTAAAAATGATGCATGTATTTGGCATTATTATTTATGGTTTTAGTTCTTAGCCTGTTTCCATGGGGCCTGTCCACATTAATAATTCTTGGAATGTAGGGTCCAGTTGACATATATGTGCTTTAATGTGATTGATGTCACTAACGATGAGGATTTAGATCAAGTAAAATATTCCTAAGAGTATTGGGCCTTGTAGTGATAGGTGTTGCAATTATACATCTAGCGTTTGATGAGGAAATAATTATGAGGATGGATTGGAATCTTGGTAGGTTCTTAGAGTCGGATGGTCCCTCTGAGTATATAAAATTTATTATGAAAGGTTTTACTCCATTTAATGATTCAAGAGTTCAACTAAAGAGATGAAGGATGAGATTCTAGTGTGGGTATTGGGTATTGTCGGACATATTGTCGTTATAATGCCAAGAGGCTTGGTGTTATTTAGCTTAGGATGAAACCTGGTTAGTGGGGCTGGGTTATAATACATGATTTTGATGAGGTTCTTGACCGGATTATTGAGAATATAATATAGATGGGTTTGACAGGGTGTGATTTTTTGACTAGGACAATCATAAGGTGAATTGTCCTCTTTGTCTTGTTGGATGATGAGATGTGCATCGAGGCATGAGATAATCCTCGAGAGATGAGTCTAGACTATGTGATTGAGAGGATAGACTAGGATAGGTTTGATAGGATTGGGTGAGTGGCCAACCCATGCGAGGATGATACGATGTATGGATACACTTGGAGACACTTGGGGTTATTTATTCTATCTCATGGAGACACTTGGTATTATTTCATAACTCCAACATACTCCAAAAATGTTCCCACACGATGTTTTAGAAAAATTATTCCATCTCATGGAAGGATCCCCTATCTTCCAATGTTTCCTCACACTCACACCTCATGGTATTATAGTATACAAGTGATCAACGTCAAAATATATTCTTAGGATAGATATCATATCCATCACCGAACCACAGATAATCCTTTAAGGGATTAATCAGTCTGGAAAATTGTGATTTTTGAACTTCTTAGTAAAAAAACCATAACAATTTTCCTTTATTTTCTTTTTTGTATTTTGAAAAGGAAGATATTATGAATGAAACACAAGAAATGGTAAATAGATCACAACCGCATAATTAGGTGAGCATATCATACATCTCTTGAAGTGGAAGCATCCCATGATCTTTGAATGTCCCACCCACACTTGTTCAAAGATATCCATATGCATTTTACAATAATTAGGGTATGAATGAAAATGGGATTGAAATTTTTTCATTCTAATAGGCCATTAATGGAAACTAAGTGTTGAATTATGGATAGATGTCAGGCGGGTCTTAGGAAAAAATTGTCTATGAAAGAGTCCTAAATCATTTTAGTTTTATACTAGTTGAGTCATCACTAAGATAAGATCTCAGTGCAAGTTCTAGTCAGTTTACATGCCCCTCACATCTATCAAGAAATATGCCCAGATAAGAGTATGAAATTTAAGGATTAGAGTCCTCTTGGGCAGTGATAATAAAAAAATGGAAATCACAAAGGGAATAAATCCTAAGTAATAGATCAATTAGTAATTATTTCAAAGATTTTGAATTTGAATTAATTCCCTAAACTTAGAAATCATTCTAAAAAAATCGAAGTAGGAGTCAAACATGGTCCTTGGCACTTTTACACTTAAATTTTTTTTAATAACAAGGGCATAATGATTCTCAAGTTTATATCATTCTTATTAATTTAAAAAATGTCTCATAGACAAGTGAGAATAAAAAAAATCCAAGTGCATCACATGTGAAACTGTGAGAAACTCCCCCACACTTAAAATTAGGTAGTGTCCCTACTGTCAATGAAATATAGGTGAGAGTGGCATGGAAGTGATTTTTAATGTTTTTGGGAATGGATATCGAAAAAAATGAAAATAAAAGGGAATTGAGAGCTCCCTGGGAAAATTGGTATTCCATGGGGGTGTTTTCTACTGTAATCCTGTGTACCTGAAAAAGTGTTAGAGAATGAAATCCATTGCAAGATAACAAATATTAGTTCACTGTGATAAATAGTTGGAAGAGTATATCAATGAGAAAATATCGATCAAGAACCCTAGTGGGAGGAGAGGGAGCCGAGAGGGGGGATGTCCCGCGGGGTGTTCGACCATGGGGGGTCTTGCGCGTGACTGGAGAGGGTTCCGGGGGACGTCGGAGGAGGAGATTGAGGGGAGGGGAATTTCTCCAGGAGTGGGAGACGAGAGGGGGGGGGGGGGGAACGTCGTCGGGAGCCGAGAGGGGAGGGGGACATCGTCGTCGGAGAGGGAGCCGAGATGGGAAGGGGAACGCCACCAGAGCAGAGGGAGGGGGCCGAGAGGCAGAGGCGGAGGCCGGGAGGAGATAGAGATCGGGGAGGGGGTTGGGAGGCAGAGGTCGGGGATGGTTTGAGACGAGGATCCCTAATTTGGGTGTGAAAAATTTTCTTTCCCAACAGTTTAACAAAACCGTTGGGAAAACCCAACCTAAAACACCTTATCCCAACGGTTTTGTTAAACCGTTGGAAAAACCCAACCTAAAAACACCTTATTCCAATGGTTTACAAGAACTGTTGTAAAAGGGTCTTTATCCCAATGGTTTTTTAAACAGTTTGGAAATAAGTGTTGGTATAGGTCCCAATTCCAGTAGTGTAATGTCACTTGTGCTTAAAGGATACCCTAACCTATAAAGTTATCTAAACTGACCTTTGACACCAATTGTAAGGACCCGACCTTAAAACATTACATAATCATGAATTAAATGGATAATTCATATAGAGGATCTTTTTAGGTTTAGAGTTTTATAGAATTAGGACATAACTATACATCTCAAATGATTACAAAGTAGACACTTCTACTAAGTTTCCATAAAATAAAAACTCTCAAAGAAAAACATGTCTAGTTCCATGTTTTAGATAACATGTCTTTCCTTGATCCCATCCTTGACACTATTCATATTTAAGTCCTGTGGAGAACATTTAAAAAACATGGGATGAGCATAAAAATCCCAGTAAAGGATACACAAATAAGGAAAACTGTTAGTTTTTCAAAACAACAAGTAAACCATGAATACTTTATCATAGTAATAATTTTTACCTTTATGAAGTAGTAAATACTCTTCACTGAATAAAAGATTACTACTTATCCTTTGTAACAAAAAGATTACCATAAAACCATATAAAGAACACATAACATATAAAGGTAACTTGGGACATAAACATACTTAAATGGAATAACCATACGGTCGACTTCCACACATATCACTAAATGGAATAGCCATACGGCTGACTTCCATACCCAATGCATTGGAGATTATAACGTAACCAACCATCCTGGTATTCATGGCACCACCCTTCATATGGTTTATCACATAACCACTCATCAAATGTCCAAGTACCATTATAAAATCATAAAACATAAAAAAATTGCAAAGGAGAGAAAAAATTTCCACATTTTAATCACAATATATCACTTAAATATATTGACATAACAAATCCATTATCAAAACCATTTTCAATACCCAAAATACATAAAAGAATATATGGTATTTATTTACTTTTAAAAACATTACAGCTTGTTGAGGAAGCCATAGATCAAATAATACTCACGGCGGCGGAGAGGTCGTTGTCACCGCGTACGTTAAGAAGAAACATAATTTTTGTCGTTTAGTAAACCAATTCATATAGAAAAGATTACTTTTGAATAAAAGTAAAATTCAAAGGGGTTTATACACTGTTTAAAATAAAGTTGTGTATAAAACAAAATATACCTCAATGAAAGTAGATTGAGACGAAGTCCCATTCAAAGACGGTATCCTTAGATTAAGGATAAATAAATTACTTAATTATGTGTGACAAATATAAATACACCCAATATAAGTGGATATTAAGTGTAAAACAATCAGATTAATTCACACATATTCATAGAATGACATATTCAAGGAGTACAAGTTTAACCCAATGAATTGAAATTGAGTTATGAAGTTCCCTTGCAAAAATTCGACAGCCTAACGACGTCACTTTAAAATTCAGAAAATGAGTTGATGAGAGAGAAAATGGTATCTCATCACTTGGACATAAAATTTACAACAATAAGGATATAAAAGAACATATCTCAACATAACAATATGTAAATTAAAAGACCCACCAAAAAGAAGTCTTTTAAAAAGAGGAGGGTGAAAGTTTCTCTTACCGATTTGGGTATCTTTCGAAACATACACCCCATGAAAGAAGGGTCATACAAGGAAGATGTAAATACCCATAAATTAAATTATATTAAAAAAATAATACAGTCATGGGCAGTAAATACACCACACAAAAGTAAATAGTGGCAAATGTAGCATGAATCTCATAGGAACAAAAAGTGAGATAAAAACCCCTTACAAAAATTCGGCAGCCTAACGGTGCCATTTAAAACTTCCAAAAATGGTTTGATGATATCAAATAGGGTATCTCATAATATGGACATAAAAATTTCAGTAATAGGCATAAAAAATAACATCCCCCAACATAAGAAATATGATCTTAAAAGGAATGACATAAAAGAGAGTACTTAAAAAGAAAGAGAGAGGTAGGATCCCTTACCTCAAGTCCAACTTGTCTTGTTCGTTTCTTTATTTTCCTGAATAATAAACTTTGGTCAATTTATAATTTATTAAGGACATAATTTATAGATTATTATTCAGTTCATATCACATATTATAATTTTATAATAATTTGTTAATAATTCGAGTTCATATCAGACGTTTTTGTTGATGTTCTGTACATGAGTCAAAATTGAACTTGTTGGAAAAGAATTCTCCATGTAGTTATAGGTACATCATATCCAGAATATTATTAATGATTTAAATATCATATATATCCAGTATATATTCTATTCCATAACATTTGGAGATAAAAAATGAAAAGCACCATTCATGGAGACGGTAGGTCGTACGTACGCATGAACGCTACTTTCATTTCTTTGTCATATTAATGGAATTAAAAATAAATGAGTGATATATATATTATAATTCTAGAATAATATCCATAATTTATATGTAATATATGAAATATATATCCATTATATATATGTACTTTTAATATTACATAACATTTGGAGATAAGAAATGAAATGTACTGTTCATGGAGACGGTAAGCCGTACGTACACATGAACGCTACTTTCATTTCAATTTCATACTTTAATGGAATGAAAAAAATAATGATACATAGGTATATTATAATTAAAGTATTATATAACATATAACATCATTAAATCCATCCTTTATACATCCCACATATGGTATTAACGATTCAAATCACTTTGAGGGGGCGGTAGTCCGCACTTCCTAAAATGAAATTATCGCGTTTACCCCTAATGGAAACCATAAAGGTATGCCATAAATGAAAAATAAAGAAGCATATGGAAATCATAAAAATAATATATATCATATATAAATATATTTCCATCATAATGGACACCATGAGAGGTGGTAGGAGAAGATAGAACAATCATCGTTTCGTGAGGCAGTAATTCGCCATCCACAGAAACAATATGTTCTTTAACCATTTGACGGAGGTGTGTGTAAGTCCAGCTCAAATAATTCTCATAAAAACATACTAATATATTTAATATACTGTTGTTGTTACAAAATAAAGTAATAAAAAGAGTTTAGGGGGTTGGAGAAGCAAAATAAAATAAAATAACATAAGAGAATACATTACCTTTCAATCAGATAACTCTTTTTGATTTGAGCTCAAAGGCTTCCTTGGAAAGACTTCTGCCCAAAGTGAGGCTTCTAGGAGTAAGATAGGGATTTGGAGAGACATAATGAGCAGAGGTTGGATGATCCAAGGGCTTGAGAGGTGTGGGTAAGGAGGTAGAGGTGGGGGCCTTTTATAAGAGAGAGGAGGGGTACTCTTGGAAAGTCATGAAAAGATACTTTATTATAAAATAATTTTCGGATATCAAAGGTCCTACAATTATATATTTCGAGGATAAGGTGATAAGGTTTTGAAATATACCCATCCAATAGGTTTTTGACATGTTTAAGTCTTATATTTTACCTTATCTTCTCATTTTATTTAAATCTTTAATTAATGAGGTAATCGATGCATCATCATGGTGTCGAAAATAATTTAATTTATTTAATGTCTAAAAATTATAAAAAAAATATCATGATGGAGGAAATATATTTAGATTTATAATGAATATTTATAGTCAAAAATATGACTTGTATAACCCCATGTAAAATTTTTTTTAGTAAAAAATTCAAGTTTGTGACATTTTTATTTTTAGTTTAAATAAAAAGTTATTAATGTCATTTTCTTACCCAAGTGGCTTCATGGGGTCCCCATGTTGACCCATGGATTTTCTGGGTCGGACATGACACATCCAATAAGTGTATGACATGTTTCAAGGTCATTTGATATTATTATAACATTATCTTTACCTTAAATTACACTAATTACCTTTAATCGCGATTAATAAAACTTTAAAGTTACTATTATCCCAAAAAATATTTTCATCCCATTGAACCAGATTTTACATCCTAATGACAACCATGTATGTCGAAATTTTTAAATTCAAATCACAGAGGTGGTAAAATTTCATTTAAACGAAAAATCAGTTTTTAACTACCACTTAGTGGTTTCACTATTCATAAAAAATTGATGTTTTTCAGAAAAAACCAAAAATTCACCATAAGCTATATTTGATATTCCAAATTCAAAAATGATGTCTATTCTAAAAAATTCAAAACATATAAGTTGCATTAATCAATTTAATAATTAATTCTCGTTTTCAAAACAAATAGCGTGTTTTTAAGAAACAAAATATATTAAAATATTGACACTAGTTTAAGTCCAATTTCAAAGTGAAATTAATTCCAATGACCACCATTGGATTAAATTGTAAAGATATATTATAATTGAACTTTAAAACTAATTATAAATATAATATAATCATATAAATAAATTAGAATAAAAAGAGGTTTTGAATTAAAATACAACATTTTTCACTTATTCATTAAAAATGAACTTTATCAGAAAAATAACAAAAACATACAAATTGTAAATTTTGATGTCCCGAATCTATAGAAGGAATTTTTATTGATCCAATAGAATGTATAAGAGTGACCAAAAATATTTTTAAAGAGGGTTCTCCATCAAAAGGTGATAAATCGACCTTTTAGGGAATATTAGAGTATTTATGCTTAAAATTGAATTCTTTTCATATTTTAAGCCTTTATCTTTTATTGGATAAATGTAAAAACATTTAACAAACATATATAATAATATTTTAGTTATTTATATTCATTCCTTCCATTACAACGACTAGGCTTTAACTACCATTTAAAATAATATTATTTTATTATTAGAGTGAAACGTAAGATTTCAAAGAAATTCGTTGTTGCGTATTGGGTACGCCATAGAGCATAGAGTTCCCTTTAAAGTAATATTAATATTTTATTCAAAAATATTAATAAATATGAAAATGTCTTATTCTTTATTTACCCGAGATGTTACAATGTTAACCCCAATAAGGCCATGTTTAGCAGTTATATTAGAATCCTCACTCGGTAAAGCATGATGATTGATGTATATTCATGGAACCATGTTTTTTACATGATTAAGACACTAATGTGGGAAGATATTATAGTAACATTATGATATCATTACTTTATTTTACTAAGAAATAAAATAATGAAACATTTACTTTATCTTTATCATCTATTGTAGAGTGCATTTATAGTAGATAACTCCCACAAAAAATATGTATTAAGGCTTTCTGGAAGGATTCACAGATGATTTTGCACAATACTAAAAATAAATCATCTTAAAATGATGAAGAAAAAATATACCCACACCCACCGCTTATCTATGCACACCTAATAACCAAAGAAGTGTGGGATGCATTTATTGGCCATCGTGCAGATGTGTCTTTTTAGGTACATTGTTTCTAGTAATACATTGTTTAAAGATACATGTATTCCTCACTTTGATTAATTTTTTTATTTATGTAATAGCAACTGAGTGCTAGAAATAAGTAATGAGTAGAAAAACCAGCGTACCCCTACCATAAAGCAAGGATGAGGTTTTCTTCACTTGAAAAGAATTGGTACGTATTTTAAATCAACCGTAATACTTTTATGTGACATGAAGAAACACCATAATTATGTTCCTATATTTATATGCAGATAGATGAATACAAATCCAAAGACACTTATATAACACACCTTGTTATATGGAAGGAGTTACGTATAAATATATATGGGATACTAATAGATGAAAACAAAAACTATGGGAAACATGTGTAAGTATTACATAATAAAAAATTGTTTTGCTTTAAATCACTATTACACAACAATGATTACTTATTTTACAATATTTTCTATCTGACATAGTCATGGGAATCAACAATACTTTTACTAGATGAACACATACTGTCGGTGTCCTTGAAACGTCCATGACAGTATGGCAGTGTCAGAGGTGTGGGTTTTGGGGTGACACCCTGAACATATTTTGAGGAAAAAAAAGTGTAGGATCAAAGTGAATTAATAAAATAGATGAGAGAAGTAATATATATAACCTTGAATAGTCATTCAAATGGTATAGAGAAATGATATAAAATTTAATGGGGGGAGGCAAAGAGAAGAAGAAACTCAAGAACATCCAGCACGTGGAGATCCAACCCCACCCCATGAAATATGAGGATATCTATTCCCCTCAAAGAGATGTCTTAGCCGAGGTAATCAATGTTTTAATAAATGTTTCTATGAAATGTGAATCAGAAAAACACTGATACCTTTATTGTACTGATATTTTACTGGGTGATAATGAATGCGATTTATATCTAGCAACAGCCACCCATCACCTTGTAGTGAGGGATATGGTTTTCAACATTAAAAGCAACATGCTACACAGAAAACCACTTCCAACAGGTCATATGCGAGTGTTGATCAGCATAGCCCATGATCCGATCACAAATCTACCTATTCTAATTCACTAATAAGATATTCGTACTATTAAAAAAGGTGTTGGAATATTCAACGCATGGCCATCACATCTTGTAAAAAAACATATCGACAAGGAGGTATTCATTTCCAATTTACTTTTCAAGATAAACCTTTAACAATTAATGAAAAAAGGTATGAATATATGAATGTTATTACTGAAGGAAAAAAGATAAGGGGATGGAATTCCCCCCCCCCCCCCTCAAAACCATCAAAAGGATCGACCAACCAATCTAAAAGATCTACCAAAATCACCATTACCCCACCTTTTCTATATCTGCATTTATTATCATTGAATGCTCAGGTGGATACAAAGTTAAAAAATGGTTGTAATCACATAGTTGATTTTGAAGAAAATATATATGAATATAAAGATCAATACTTCATTAGTGTTCAGAGTGTAATTGAAATACTAGAATATGATTGGATACACATCTTAGTTTTAAATGTATACATGAGGTATGCTTTCATGATTGATTTTACAAAAGATGATATACTATGTTAATTATGACTAAATACATTTCCTATTTTTGGAAGTCATATATATGAAAACCAATTGAATGGATTTTCCTATGAATGAAAATTTGGACTTTTTAGTCCTCACATATCCTCTAAAGAATAAATGAAAATAGAACTGAAAAAAAGAATGAAATAGTGCAGGTTTGATCAAATCATTTGAAAGAAAAATGTTAGATGATAGACTCTATTTAATACCATTCATTCAAGGGTAAAACCATAAAATTTAATAATGTTAAATATATTTTCATTTCATTCATTACTTATTCCTTTTTTTTATTTTTTAGCATTGGATGCTCATTACGATAAATTTACATACTCTAAATAATTATTTCTTGGATTCAATGCATGGATATACAATAAACCATCCACACATGATGGATTTAGTAAATTTTTAATACACTACATCCAACATTGTAGAACTAAACATCATGTTATATAATTTATATTATCTTATAATGAATATTCTATTATGATAGGGTGGTGAATCATTATCGTGAAAAACAAGGAATGAGGCCAGGGAGTAAGCATAAGGATAAAGATAAGTACTATGACTGGACAAGTATCAGGGTATATATAATAATATTTCACTATCTAAAAAAATTTCAAAACAAATTAATTATTCTACTCAATGTTTTTGTAGTTTTTGAAACAAACAAATAGAAAATATTTTAATTATTAAGTTTTTAAATTTATGAGAGAGATCATATTCCATGAACAGAACAACATCCCTAAAGAAGTATTTTAAAATATAATTACTCTTTCATTTAAAATATTTATAAATACTTTGTGTATTTATATTTTTCCAATACTGCTATGACTATAAAAAAGACTCATATTCAAAAGATGATATAAATGTGCTCAGAAATGAATGGGTAACATACCTGATGGAAGAATGTACAAAAATAGCATGAAGATGTGACTTCCATAGAAGTAGTGGACTGTTTCATATTTTTTTTGATATACTCATTTTTATTATTACTCACATAAGAATTATTTTCTTATATATGTGTATTCCTTTATTCGAGTCAGGGTGGTTTTTTTCGGAGATGCTCATGCTCTTGAGAGATAGGACTTTGAGGGTGTAACCCATAATTAAATGAGAAGTTAAAGTTTTTTTAATATACTGTGTTTTTACTCATAATATTATCTATTTTATACTACATTAACATAATCTAAATGAAATTATTTACTACTCATGTAGACAATGTATTTCACATATTTATTCTCCCTCAAAACTTTGTCACCCATGCATTGTCAGCATTTATCACTTTCCTTCATAGGTATTGGAGGGAACTTGAAGGAAAGTGATAAATTTAAATAATGAAGTGTTTCCATTTTAATAAATAAATCAAATGGAAATCATAGAACGCACACGATGTGGCCAGTATGACTCAAAGTGTCTCTTTTTATTTAAAATTGACATTAATTTAAGTAAAAACAACAAGTGACATGTTGAAAACTAAACAAATTCATTCGTATTGTTTTGATATTTTAGGAAAATGATCTATTAGTCATTTTTGATGTGTAAGAATAAACCGAACATCAATACTATGCATGGTGTGCCTGATATAACTCAAAGTGTCTCTTTTTATTTGAAATTAAAATTAATTTAAGTAAAAAAAAGAGACATAATGAAAACTGAGAAAACACATTAGTATTGTTTTTATATTTTAGTAAAATGATCCAATAGTCATTTGTGATATGTAGGTGTCATACTCACATCAATACAATGAACAATGTTTCTGGTATAACTCAAACTTTCTTTTTTTATTTAAAATTGACATTAATTTAAGTAAAAAAACAAGTGACATATTGAAAACCAAGAAAACACATTAGGATTGTTTTTATATTTTATAAAAATGATCTATTAGTCATTTGTGATGTGTAGGAGTCAGAATCAACTCAATACGATGCACAATGTGGATTATATTACTCAAAGTGTCTCTTTTTATTTAAAATTGACATTAATTTAAGTAAAAAAAAACAATTGACATACTGAAAACCAATAAAACACATTAGGATTGTTTATATATTTTAGAAAAATGATCTATTAGTCATTTTTGATGTGTATGAGTCAGACTCAACTCAATACGATGCAAGGTGTGTCCGGTTTAACTCAAAGGGTCTCTTTTTTTAAAAAATTGACATTAATTTAAGTAAAAACATCATGTGACATACTAAACACTAAGAAAATGAATTCATATTGTTTTTATAATTTATAAAAATGATCCATGAGTATTTTGTGACATGTATAAGTCAACTAAAACTCAATCCGACGCACAATGTGACCGGTATGACTAAAAGTGTCACTTATCAGTTTAAAATTGTAATTTTAGTTCAAAACATATCAGTCACTAAAAAAAGAAAACACACTCTGATTTTTTTGATAATTTATAAAAGAGATTCATAATTAAATTGTGAAATGAATTAAGAAGTATCACATCAAACCGATGCATGATGCGATCGATATGACTCAAAATGTGTGTTTCAAGTTTGAAATGTTATTTTAGTAAAAAAACGCAACTGGTATAATGAAAACTGAGAAAATACATTCGAATTGTATTGATATTTTTGAAAAATGATATATTAGTCACTTTTTATGTGTAGGAATTTGCCTCACCTTGATACAACACATAGTGTGGCCGGTATATCTCAAAGTATATCTTTTTATTTAAAATTGACATTAATTTAATTAAAAATAACAAGTGACATACCAGAAACCAAACAAACACATTTAGATTTTTTTTATATTTTAGGAAAATGATCTATTAGTCATTTTTGACATGTAATAATCATCCAAATCTCAATAATATTCATGTTATGGCTGGTATAACTCAAAGTGTCACTTTTTATTTTAAATCGACATCAATTTAAGTAAAAAAACAAGTGACATAATGATAACCAAGATAATTCATTATAATTGTTTTGATACTTTATGAAAATTATCCATGAGTCATTATTGATGTTTAAGAGTTATCCAAAAATCAATATAATGCACAATGTGTCCAATATAACTCAAAGTGTCTCTTTTTATTTAAAATTGACATTAATTTAAGTAAAAACAACAAGTGACATACTGAAAACCAAGTAAATGCATTAATATTGTTTTGATACTTTATTAAAATAATCCATAAGTCATTTGTGAGATTTAGGAATCAACCTCACCTCAATCTGATGCACAGTGTGACTGGTATGACTAAAAGTGTTCGTTATCAATTTAAAATTGACATTTTAGGTCAAAACGTGTCACCCATTGAAAACCAATAAAAACACTCTAACTGTATTGTTATTTTTGAGCAGTGATTAATAAGTAATTTTTGACATGTATGAAGCAGTCTCAAATCAAACTGAAGCATGATGCGATCAGTATGACTCATAATACATTTTTACAGTTTGAAATGACATTTTAGTAAAAAAACACAACTACCATACTGAAAACCAAGAAAACACATTCAGTTTGTTTTTTATATTTTAGGAAAATGATCTATTAATCATCTGTGATGTGTAGGAATTAGCCTCACCTCCATAAGATGCATGTTGTGTCTTATATATCTCAAAGTGTATCTTTTTATTTAAAATTGACATTAATTTAAGTAAAAACAACAAGTGACATACTAAAAACCAAACATATGCATTCAGATTGTTTTTATATTTTAGAAAAATGATCTATTAGTCATTTTTGATATTTTGGAATCATCCACACTTCAATACATGCATGGTGTGGACGATGTGACTTAAAGTGTATCTTTTTATTTAAAATTGACATTAATTTTAGTAAAAGGAACAAGTGACATGCTGAAATCTAAGAAAAACATTCAGATTGTTTTTATACTTTAACAAAATTAACTATGAGTCATTTTAAAATTGTAAGAGTCATCCAAACCTCAATAAGACGCATGATGTGGCTGGTATAACTCAAAGTGTCTCTTTTTATTTAAAAGTGACATTAATTTAAGTAAAAAAAAGTAACATACAAAAAACTAAGAAAACACATTTAGATTGTTTTCATACTTTATTAAAACGATCCATGAGTCATTTTTGATGTGTAGGAGTCAACCACACCTCAACCCAACAAACGATGTGACCGATATGACAAAAAGTGTCCATTATGAGTTCAAAATTGACATGTTAGTTCAAAAACTGTCACTCAATGAAAACCAATAAAATGCACTCCAATTGTATTGATAATTTAGAACAATAATTCATAATTTATTTGTGATGTGTATGAAGAAGTCTCACATAAATCCAATGCACAATGCGACCGGTATGACTCATAATGCATGATTCTAGTTTTAAATGACCTTTTAGTAAAAAACACAACTTCTATACTGAAAACTGAAAAAAATTCAAATTATTTTGATACTTTAGGGAAATGATCCATCAGTAATTTGTGAAAATTATAAATCATTTTCATCTTAATCCGATGCATGGTGTGACCGGTGTAACTCTAAATGTGTCATTATTTAAAATTGACAATAATTTTAGTAAAAGAACAAGTGACATACTCAAAACTGAGCAAACACATTCGAATTATTTTAAGACTTTTTTAAAATGATCCACAACACATTTTTGATGTGTAGGAATCAATTCCACCTCATTAGGATGCATATTGTGACTGGCATCACTCCAAATGTGTCATTTTTATTAAATATTGACATTTTATTAATGTATTCTTTCATAATAATGTTTAATTTAATTCCTTATAGCATTACTAACATAATATTTGTTTTCATATATAGGTGGAATATTTTTCTATAGTTGAGATGATTTGTTCAACAACTGATACCATGGGATAACATTTTTGAGAGGGGATGATGGGCATCAAAAGATGAAATATTAATGTTTTAGATTATTTTTTGATAATTGTAAATGTAATTATAAGAAAAATTTTGTTTGAAAAGTAAATAGAATTTTTTTTTGTATATACCATGGTTGGAAATTTTGGTATTCATGATATAAATTTAATGTATATATAATTGTTTTAAATTATATAATTGTTTGAAATTATAGGTTGTATATAGAATTTGAAATTGCAGGTTTTGCTTTTGGGTGTGTTGTTATATCATCAACAAATTGCAGGTGGTGAGGCCTTTATCAGTGCTAAAAAAGTGATGATAAAGGGGGCCCTTTACCAATGATTTTTTAGCACTGATAAAGTGGACCTCCTTTATCATCACTGCGATTAACAGTGCTTTTTAGCGTTGTTAAAATCCGATTTGCACGCTATTAAAGGGAATATGTGTAGTTGTGCTCCTGCCATGTTCCCGGAGTCATCGATACAAAAAATGTACATATTCAAACTAGGATGGAAGTTTCCTCAACCATACACGACTATGAGATGAAGTTGATGAAGAACGATAGGAATTGATAATAATCTGAATAGCAGTGGAACAAAGAAGAGGACACTAGGGTTTCTGCCTGAGAAAACTGTGAGCGCAAAACTGTAGGGAGGAACCGAGGGAGCATAATGAACACCACCACAGAGACTCTGTGTAGGGGAAATAAACCCCCCTACACCACCCAACTCTTTGAATAGAACATAAAACTAGGGATTTCCATGAAGCAACCATGTAACTACATAGCCGAACAAACCAACACACATGGAAAAATAGATCTCAAAGGGAGACAAATGGGATTAATGGTTAAAAAGGAGAAGACAAAAAAAAAACCAGATTGCCAGCATGTCATACCATGCGAGCCAAAAAAATAGGCCTATGAAAAAATAGGCAGCCCAGTATAGGTCCAATAACAAAATAGGACCAATCATAAAATATCCAGCATGTATAACATAATTTGAGAACATAAAAGAATGGGTGTAAAACATAAATGGTAGTAGATATTAAACAAATTCAACTTGAAAACACAATTAAGAAAACCTTAATTCAAAAATCTCCACCAGTTTCAATTAAATTTAGTGATGTTCTTGCACCTAGGGTCATATAACTGGAACTAAATTTATCCTATATAAAAAAATTTAATCTTATACAGAACCACATCTTTAGTCAAACTATTAGCTGGGTTTATGTTAGTGTGTCTTATTGATACACACAGTTCCTAATTCTATAACATCTCTAATAAAATGTAATCTAATATCTATATTATTATACTTACCATGGAAAACTAAAATTTTAGATAAATGGATTGCTCAATGGATATCATAATAAACATTGATAATAGAAATATAAATACTATGTTCATAAGACATACATTTGATCCAAACGGCTTCTTTAATTACCTCTTTTAAAGAAATGTATTCATATTCTATAGTTGAAAGTGCAATAACAGATTTCATGTCACACTTCTATGAAATGGCACATCTAAAAACAGTAAACGCATAACTAGTTAAAGATTTATGAGTGTCAACATTTCGAGCATAGTCAGCATCAACAAAACCACGTATAAGTTCAGTAGAATCTATATTTCTACCATAGAACAAATAAATACCATAAGTACATGAAAGACACCTTAGGAACCATTAATGTCATGCCAATGTGTCTTCCTTAGAGTGTACATGAACCTACTTAAATTTATGATAGAAAATTCCATGTTAGGTTGAGTATAATTCATAAAGTACATTATGCTACCAACTTTGTTTACATAAAAAATTTTAGACATAAATTAAATATCTTTTTCAATAGTAGGGGCCTGGGCTACGAAAAATATAAAATTTTGTGCAAGAGGGATATTAATAGGCTTTAGAGTTTTATAAATATGCCTTTTTCAAACCTTTAAAATGTAAGCATGCTGAGATAGATAATACAATTTTTTTGGTGTGTCTCTTATGATTTCAACACCTAGGATTTTCTTGGCTGCACCTAATTCCTTTGTCTTAAAATTTATTTTTAACTGGGATTTAATAGAATAAATCAGATTTATGTCTTTTTAAATAATTAGCATGTCATCGATATACAATAGAAAATAAATAATGCAGGTTTTAGTTGATTTAAAATAAACAAAATCATCATACTGACTCCTAATGATTTTTTTACCTAGAATGGATGAATCTAACATCATGTACCACTACCTAGAATCTTATTTCAAGACAAACAAATATTTATTCAGAAGGAATACTTGATTTGGTTTTAATTCAGCAGGATAACCATCAAGAGGTTTCATATAAATAATTTCATTCAAATCACCATGTAGAAATTAAGTTTTAACATATAATTAATCTATATGAATGTCATTATAAGAATCGTAGGATAAAAAAAATATGAATGGAAGAATACTTAACAACTGAGGAAAATATTTCAAAGTAATTGATTCCCTTTCTCTAAAGTAATCTCTTAGAAACTATCCTAGATTTAAACTTGATTTTACTTTCCTTAGTGTTGTCCTTATTTCTTTTTAATATTCACTTGGAACTAATTACTTTATCATTAATTCATTTGTTTATAACATCCAAATTGTGATTCTTCATTATGGATTTCATTTCTTAATTCATAGAAAATAGCCACTTCTTTGAGTCTTTGTCTTTTAAAGCCTTCCTATAAAATTGAGGATCATCGTAAATAATATTTTAGGCCACATGAAAGGCATATGAAGCCATATCATTATGGATAAATAGGGAAGGAGGTATAGGGATTCTCCTTTTCCTATAATGGGTCAACTAATAATCTTGATGAGTTGTAGGACGTTCAAAATCAGAATCTGAACCAGAAATGGTCTCAGAATTAGCCACATCAGTGGGATGATTAGGAGGTGGAGTGGGCTGAATATCAATATCCAAATGAGCTAGTGGCTCATCTTAATCACACTTATTAATGTCTAGATCACTACTTCTGGGTGTGTCAGTCTTAGTCTTAAGATAAGATGATTCGAGAAAGACCACATCCCTACAAATAAGTCACTTTTGGTTCCAAGTTTATCAACCTAGAGTTTGTATCCTGTAAATCCCTCGAGATAACCAATGAATATGAATTTAAGGGCTCTTGGCTCTAATTTTCCAATCTTGACATGAGAATAGGCTATAGAACCAAATACCCTTAAGTAGGAATAAGAATGGGGCTTACCATTCCATAGTTCTGAAGGTGTTTTGAACTAATTTGTATATGAGGGTAACCTATTTATAAGGTAGATAATAGTTCTAGTGGCATTAACCCAAAAGGATTTGTGGAGGACTAATCGTGAAAGCATTCCCAAGACTCTTTCAATTATACTCATATTCATCCTCTCTATAAGGCCATTCTGTTGGGGGGTTTCCCTAATAGTCCTATGCCTCTTAATTCCTTCAGAATAACAATACTAAATGATCTCTATAGATAGGTATTAAATCCAATTTTCCATTCTCATGGATTTAATTTTCATTCAAGTTTTATTTTCCATTGAATCTTTCCAAGTCGTGAAGTTTTGGAAAACATCATATTTATTCTTTAGGATGTAAATCCATACTTTCCTGGAGAAATCATCAATGAAGGTGATGAAATAGGATCCTACACCATGAGAGTTGAACCTAGATGGACCCTATAAATATGAATGTATGTTTTCAAGTGGGCTAGCATCTTTGAAGGAGGACCTATTTAAACTCACCCTTTTAGATTTCCCATCACGCAATCTTTAGTGAATGGAAGATTAACAGGTGTGATGTCACTCAATAACCCCTTCTTGTTGAGTTCATTTAAGAATTTTGAGCTTACATGCCCCAATATTCTATACCATAGGATAATATTATTAATGTTTTTATTGTAAACACTACAATTTTGTAATGGGTCTGTCCATTCAATAAAAACAACCCATTGGTGATATATCCTTATATGATTGTTCTTGATCCTTTATAGATCTTGAGACAACCCACTTCCAATCTAATGGTACACCATTTTTGATCAAGGACCCCTAAGGATATTAATTTTCTTTGAAGGTTGGGGACCCACTTTACATCAAATAAGGTGATGGTGGATTGATTATCTAAATCTATTAAAATAGAGCCTCTTCCCTCAACCTTTCACATCTTATTGTTTCCTAAGAGGACATCCCCTTATACCTTTTCTACCAGATCTAAAAAATAATCTCTATATGGAAACATGTGAAATGAATATCCCGAGTCGAGGACCCACTCTTGACTGAGTGTATGGCTGAAAAAATTTAGGACTTCATCAGTGTCATAGCCTGAGTCATCCATAAGAGACTGGTCAGTGGACTATTTCTGTTCTAACTCCCACTTGAGATTCCTACACTTGGGCTTAATGTTACTGGGATTCCCACAATGGAAGAACATGACTTTTCAATCATTATAATTAGTCCTCAGTTTGGGTTCTTTATTACTCTTACTTTTTTCTTTGTTGAACTATTTCTTTTTAACTTTAATTTGAGGTATTCCCCTAGTAAAAAAATATAGGCCTCACCTTTTATCATAGGATTGTAATGCAGTTCCTTAGACCAAAGGGCTCATTAAACTTTTTCTAAAGTTAAGGAATATCAACCATACATCATGGTATCAACCAGTGTGCTATATCTATGGCCAAGAGAGATAAATAGGTTCATCTCCCAATCCTCATAATGTACAGAGACATTTATATTTGCTAAGTCTAACATGACTTCATTAAAATCATCTAAATGGGTTTTTACATAAGTACTAGGTGAAATTATAAATGTGAACATATTATGCTTCTTGTAAAAACATTATTCTAATGAGTCAGTCATGTATAATTTTTCAAGTATAAACTTGATTCATGAAGTGATATACTCATAAGACACTTATCTAAGAACCTTATCACCAAAGTAAATTAAAAGGGAACTATGGGACTTAACATATATATCAGAGGTATAAAAACCCTGTTCTTTATTAAATACTTAAACATGATTTATTACATAAACTATTCACTTGAAAAAAATGGAAGATAGAGAGGTATAGTTTCTTTGGGGATTAGAAACATTACATAACAACATAAAACATGAAACAAAACATCTTTATTGAGAAATTCCTTTACATGACCACTACATTCCCTCATACTTAGCATTTCATGAGATAACCTGAGGACATGCATAAGAAAAGGGTGAGCTATAAAACCCAGTAATGGAATAAAAATGGAATAACATGAGGAATACAATACATTTTAGACAATAGTAATATCAATGGATCATAATATAAACATGAACATAAAGGCATGATAAAGCATGATAATCATGACATAGAGATGTGGCAATAACACTTAACATGGAATTAGCATGAGCCAAGGCTCACTGCACATAGAGCATGAGTAAAACCTCATTCCACATGAAGCACGAGTAAAAGCTCGTTGCGATTGAATTTGCATAATTCAACATTCATTGCACATTATGTATCATGATAGTATACTTTACCCAATGCATTGGAGCACTATTTGGGAACACCATTCTTAAACATTTCATTTCATGCATAAGTGTGCCACATGGCTCATATAACATGGAATCAATCAACATCATAAGTTATTCCATGATTAAGGAATGTGGAATAAATAAATGAAATCACCATTAAATAGGTATATGTGAATAAAGGTGAATACCCTTTATAGAGACATGAGTATGGTATTCGCTACACTATGTTATTGGCTTGGAAAAACACTGTGAAATTTTGGCAGCATAACAACATGACATAAGAATTCGTAAAAATGGTTGATGAGAGAGAAATGAGTGTCTCATCATATTTACATGAAATGGACCGCAAGGGGGTCACATAGATACATGTACCAACAATTCTAATGTAATTTAGATACATAATATGAAAGAATTGCTTGAATGTAAATGAGGAGAGAGAAATTCCTTACAGAATTTCGGCATGGTAACAAGTGTACATGGGAGGAATTAATGAGAGATAAAGGGGATCTATAATTATTCAAACATGAAGAGGGAAGTATGGGGGAGGTGAGAAATTATACCCCAACATTTATATTTGAAAATAAAAGGGCATAACAATATAAGGAAACTTGAACATAAATATAGAAAGTGAGAATCCCTTACTTGGAAGTGTGATCCCAATGGCTTGGGAGAGGATTGAGAGAGGCTTATTGGGAGATTGGGTAATATTGAGAGGATTCTATAGATATGAGGGTTGGTTTTTGATGAAATCCAAAGTATTTGAGTGAAGAGGAAGTGGTATCTTGTGTGGGTTTATATAGGAAAGGAGAAGGAATTCTTTATTATTTAGGTTTGGGACACCTCACATTAAACTAATCAAAACCACAAACCAGACCATGGTTTTTTGCCCATGATTTTTATAAATTGGGAGTGGAAAACAATATTTTATAAGTCCAATGGATAAAATTCTTAAAATAATAGGGTTTCTTATGGGGAGGTGAGTCACCCTCTCAAGGAAAACAATTTAAAAATCTAAAATGTTTTATAAGTCTTGAAGGGTTCACTAAAGATTTGTAAAATAAATCAAACAAACCCAAAATCACATTATTTTAATGGTAAAAAATATATTGGCTGAACATAATTTTTATAGTATTTTATTACATAACTATTGGGTCATTATGATGTCATAAAACACAATATATATTTAAACGGTATTTAATTTTTACCCAAAAATTCGTCTGTCTCAGAAAATTATGAAAAATTCATCGTTGGATAATTTAGATGTCACAATTCAACAAATAATATTAATTTTATATAAATAATTTTCTAAATATGTGAATTTTTACTTTTAAAATAAAAACTGACATTTATCGAAAATTCATGGGCTTTTACATAAACAGCTTTCAAACCATAATAAAAATTATAATTGCATTCATAAAATTATACGATCATTTATATTTAATAAAAAGTAATTTAATAATAATAATAATATTTTATTTAAATATTATTTAATTCAAAAATTCATTAATTTATCAAAATATATTTCTTAGTTTAATATTAACTAAAAATACTATTTTTTCTTTAAAAAAACTATTTACAACGTAACAATAATAAAATGAAAGTATATTCTCTATAATTTTTTTTCACAATCCTAGTACTTGGGTCTTGTTACATAAACCCTTAAAACACACGCATAAGACTGATGTTTAAGGTGTGTGATGGTGACAGACTCTTGGGGTGGCTCGGATAACATCGCTCAGGTGGTAATCTCTATCAACTTCTACTTCTCCCGTAGTCAGTTCCTCTCAAGCTTAATGTGTTCATGCTCGGCTTGGGATTGGTCAAGAGAGAAGCCCAATGATGCCACCTACTTTCTGAGCTCCGATAAATGGGCTTCGTATGGGGAAGTCTACTGGATGAGGCCATCAGTTCCTTAGTCTGAGTAAATTGGATTCGTTAAAGGCCTACATTTATAATAATCATGTGATCATGGTTCAACGTATATACTAGCAACAATCACAATTATTAACGGTATTTTAAAATCCAAATACATAAAACCAATGAAGTTCACATTTTATATATCCATTTTACATAATTCTACATTTAATTAGATCAATAGGAATTTTCATTAATGAATGTTTGGGTCGTTACAATCTTCCCCCCTTAAGAAATTTCTCGCTCGAAATTTTCTTTTCCCACAATAAAACAAATGTGGGAAACTCTGCTTCATCACTTCCTATAATTCCCATGTTTCTTCTTCAAACTTTTTGTTTCTCCACAACACTTTCATGATGGGAATTGTCTTATTTCGTAGAACTTTTTATCTATGATCTAAGATCTCCACTGGTTGCTCCTCGTAAGAAACATCATCCTATAGCTGTACTACCTATAAAGAGAGTACATGTGAAGGGTCCAATATGTACTTACTTAAGAGGTATAAATGAAAGACATCATGTAATTTGGATATGGTAGGTATAAGTTCTAGTCGATAGACCATATCCCCGAGAAGATCAAGAATCTTGAAGGGGATGATGTACCTAAAACTTAAATTCCCTTAATTTACAAACCTCATGACCTTTTTCCAAGGAGATATGGGTAGAAATAACCTGTCTCCAACTTTGAACTCAAGGTCTCATTGAAGGTTATCTATATTACTCTTCTGTTGAATCTGGGCTTCCTTGATATGCTGTTGAATGGTTTTCACCTTCTCCACCATTTCATCGACCATTTCTAGTCCTAGCAGCTTATGCTCAATGACTTCATCCCAAGATGCAGGTGTTCTGCACCTCTTCCCATATAGGTCTTCATATATTTCCATTCAGATGCTTGAGTGGAAACTGTTGTTATAAGAGAACTCAACCAGAGGAAGATGTTGATCCCATCCTCCTTTGAAGTCCATTGATCATGATCTCAACATGTCCTCAAGTGTTTTGATGGTCTTCTCGGATTGGCCATCAGTTTGAGGATGATAACCCATACTAAAGTTCAGCTTAACATATAGAGTATGTTGAAGACTCTTCCAAAACATAGAGGTGAATCTTGGATCTCGATAAGATACAATAGATAATGGTACTCCATGAAGCCTTACCACTTCTTTGATATATATCAGTGCCAGCTGATCCAATGAGAAATCCTCCTGAATTGCAATGAAGTGTGCAAACTTTGTAATACGATCCACAACAACCCAGAGTGCATTTTTTCCTTTGGATTTCTTTGGAAGTCTAGTGACAATGTCCATGGCGATGTTCTCCCATTTGTATGCTGGTATGAGAAATGGTTGCATCATCCCCTTAGACTTCTACCACTCTGCCTTCACTTGCTGACACACCAAGCAATTTGATGTATACTTAATGATCTCCATCTTCATATTATCCCACCAATAGTGATCTCATAGATCTCGATACATATTTGTGTTTCTTGGGGGAATAAATAAATTTGAACTATGTGCATCATCCAAAAGTTCCTTCTTCATCTCTAGACTTGATTAAACACATAGTATTTTCCCAAATATCACAATTCCTTCTTCATTGACATTGAACTCCGAGGATTTTCCTTTTATGATAGTTTCCACCTTCTTTTTAATTCCCACATCATCATTTTGAGAATCCTTAAACCTTTCTAAAAGAGATTTTTGAGTAATAATTTGTGAAAGGATTGATGATGTTACCTTCTTTATGATTCCCATGTCCATCTTCATAAAATATAAGAATACTGGATCCTGATCAATTCTTATCAATGAAAAAATTACTGGATCCTTTCTACTTAGATCATCCGCCACCTTGTTCGCTTTCCTAGGGTGGTAATCTATTTATAAGTCATAGTATTTGATCAGGTCTAATCATCTTCATTGGCGCATGTTCAAATATTTCTATGTGAATATATACTTGAGGATTTTGTGGTCCATATATATCCCACACTTCTCCCAAAGAGATAATGCTGCAAAATTTTTAAAGCGAAGATCACCACATCCAACTCCAGGTCATGTTTTGGATAATTTTTCTCATGAAATTTCAATTGACTTGAAGCATAGGCCATGACTTTGTCATTTTTCATCAATACACATCCCAATACCTTTTTCGAAGCATCACTGAATACCACAGAAATTTCTCCACATGTGGGTAAAGTGAGCACGGTCATAGTGATAATCCTCCTTTAAACTCCTTGAAGCTTTCTTCATATTCATCACTCCAAGAAAACTTTAATCCCTTCTGAGTTAGCTTGGTAAGAGGGTTGGACAATCGTGAGAAATTTCTCAAAAATTTTCGATAATATCCAGCTAACCTTAAGAAGCTATGGATATCCGTTATCGATGTTGGCCTCGACCATACCTTTATTGTAGCTATCTTGGAGGGGTCCACAGATATCTCATTACTTGTGATGATATGACCCAAGAATGAGACCTCCTTTAACAAGAACTCACACTTTATGTACTTTTCATAGAGCTTATCCTTTAGCAAGGTCTCTAGTATAGTTCTTAGATGCTACTCATGATCCTCCTTGGTTTTGGAGAATATTATAATATAATTTATAAAGACTTCCACAAATTTGTCGAGGTAATATCTAAAGACTCTATTAATCACGTCCATGAAGATTGATGGAGCATTAGTGAGTCAGAAAGACATTACTATGAATTCATAGTTCCCATACCTTGTATGAAAAGCAGTCTTGGGGATATCTTCCTTCTTCACCCCTACTTGATAATATCCCGATGGAAAATACACCTTGGAGAAGAATTGTGTTCCACGCAGCTGATCGAACAAGTAATCAATTCTTGGGAGAGGATACTTGTTCTTTATTATGATTTTGTTAAGCTCACGATAATCAATGCAAATGAACATTGACCCATCCTTCTTCTTGACGAAGAGGACTGGTGCCCCCCACGGTGAAGCACTTGGGCGTATAAACCCTTTATCCAAATTCTCTTGTAGTTGTTTCTTCATCTCCTCATGCTCCACAACAACCATTCTATACAGAGTCTTGGATATTGGAAATGCCCTAGGTATAAGATCAACTGAGAATTCAACATCTCTTCTAGGAGGAAGACCAATAAATTCCTCGAGAAACACTTCAGTGAATTCTCTCACAATAGGCATGTATTCAAGGATGGTTGCCTCATTATACTCAGTCATCAGAGCCATATACGCGTGATCATACGGAATTAATATCCACACTTGAGATGATGGAGCTAAAGAAGATTCATCCTCCTCCTTTCACTTGTACAGAATCGGGGGTCGATTCTCCACATGGAGTGTGATTTCCCTCTCACAGCAATTTATGTTGGCTCTATATAAGGAAATCCAATCCATGGAGTTATATTCATGGGATGCAATGATTGCCCCATTTTCCGTACTCACCGACATCTTTACTTCCATGATTTGTGGTGGTGTTGGGATTGTTCTACTAAACTTTCGGGATATAAAAGAATGTGTAGAACTAGAATCAAAAAGTATGTTTACTATTCTTGAATGAATAACTAGCATACCAGTCACCACTTCATTGTCAAGGTTCAATTAGGTGGTAGTGATGGAAAAAGATTTCCCTTGATGCCTTAGAGGTTGTTAGTTGCCTTCTAAAACCCTTTTCTTAGGGCACTGATTTGCAAGGTTCCTTGGTTCATTTCAGTTGAAGCAATGAACAACGTGTTGAGAGTTGAACAGAGAATTCCTCTCCTCTTCCATAGTTGGAGATTTTTCTTTTCGACAGTTAATGGCTAGGTGCCATTCTCTTCCACACCTAAAGAATTTCCTTGTCCCCTTTAGGGAATTTCTGGGGTGCTTCTTTCTGCACCTTTGGGAAGTGGGGTGATGGATTTTCTTAGCTCCATTGGATTTATCCATCAGACTTCCATAATTGTAGTTCGCCTTACACTTCTTATCCCCATGATACCCATGAGGTTCGTTGATCTCCATTTTGACTTTGAGGCCACATCAGACAATTTTATCATAGCTATCAAAGTCACAGATCGCCAGGGCTTTCCGTAGGCTAGGTTTCAGCCCACCAAAGAATCGGTCAACCTTGCATTCGGGGGTAACGAAAAAGCCCGAAGCGTATTGTGCAAGCCTTGTGAAGTTTGCCTCGTACATTCTGACAGATTCTTCACCTTTTTTCTTGAGGGAAAGGAAGTCCCTTTCCATCTTAAGCTGGGGGTTGTGTGGAAAATATTTATCAAAAAACATATTTCAGAAATACTTTCATTCCAACTCCTCGATCTCTTCCTTAGGATTCATATTTTTGTTCAATTTCCACCATTTATCTGCTTCACCCTCTATACGATAAGCATCTAGAAGAACCTTCTCTTTTTCAGAACATTGAAGGATGGAGAAGATCTTTTCAGTGGAGTTGATCCATTGTTCAGCATTTGAGGGATCAGATGATCCATTAACAGTAGGAGCCATTTGTCTCATGAATCTCTCGGTAGTGAATTGTTCTTTATTTGGGGGGGGGGGGGTTGAACGTTCCTCTTAAACAATGTTTCTATTCAAATATTGAGTTTACTGAGAGTGTATTATGACAAAGTTTGTGATTCCCACTCCCATTGGATTGGGGATCTCATTAGAACAATCATCGCATTGATCTTCACATCAGTTGTTAGCCCGAGATCTCCTATTACCGACCATTGGCTGGAATAAAAGGAATGTTAGGGGTAACACATAAAGGGTAATCCAAAGACAAAAGAATAATGACTTATAAATATATTTTATTTTATTAACTTATGAATCTATTGGCTTCAGTCTATGTTATCCATGATTTACTTTCTATCACATATTCTTAGGGCATTTTTTTTAAGTCCTTTAATAATGGTTCATACTAAGCTTGTGAATTTACAAAAGCATATCCACCGGGAGTGTCGTAACAAATATTACAGCCAGTCCCGTTTTCATGCACCAATTCCCATTCGAGTCTAGCCTAAAGCGGTGTTTTCAGATTTTACCCCTAGGATACATCTGTGTCAGAGCCGCCTCTACCTGCTCGTATCCAAACATGGATGTATTTTATTGATAAAACACTTAATCAATACTCACCAAAACATAAGGATGATTTTATTATACTTAGTCTTATCCCTAAGGCTTTCACTAGGGTTTTCTAATCCTAGTCCTAAAACAACTAAACCTATCCTCTAATACCAACTATAATAACCCTGTTCTTTATTACATACTTAAACATGATTTATTACATAAACTCTTCACTTGATACAACATGGAATTTTGAGAGGTTTAGTGTCTTTGGGAATTAATAACATTACACAACAACTTAAAACATGAAACACAATATCATTATTAAAAACTTCCTTTACATAATCACTACATTCCCTCATACTTAGCATTGCATGGGATAACCTGAGGACATGCATAAGAAAAGGGTGAGCTATAAATCCTAGTAAGGGAATAAACATGGAATAAAATGAGGAATAAAATACATGTTAGACAATAGGCATATCAATGGATCACAAGATAAATATTAACATAAAGTCATGATAAAGAATGATAATCCTAACATGGAGATGTGTCAACAACACTTAACTTGGAATTAGCATGATCCAAGGCTCATTGCACATAGAGCATGAGTAAAACCTCATTGCACATGAAACACGAGTAAACCCTTGTTTCACTTGAATTAGAATTATTCAAAACTCATTTCACATGACGTATCATGATACTATACTTTACCCAATGCATTGGAGTGCTATTAGGGTGTTCCCTTCTTAAACATTTCATTTCATGCATAAGTGTGCCACATGGATCATATAACATGGAATCAATCAACATGAAAAGTTATTACACAATTAAGCAATGTGTAATAAATACATGAAAGCACCATTTAATAGGTATATGTGCTTTAAGGTGAATTCACTTGATAGAGACCTGGGTATGGTATTCACTACACTATGTTCTTGGCTTGAAAAAATGCGGTGTAAAATTGGCAGCATAACGGCGTGACATAAGAATTCATAAAAATAGTTGATGAGATAGAAATGGGTGTCTAATAAAATTTACATGAAATTAATATTAATGGGTTCATATAGAAACATGTTGTAACACCCCAAGATTTTACGAAAAATATTCTTTTTAATTTCATTAATGTCTTGTGTTGTATGCTACACCAAAAGGAGCTTGCACAACACACATCCCTGACTTGGCTTGCATTACATGCAAGCGCTACCTTCCACGATAGTGTGTGTTGTACCCAATACCAAGTTTCGCTAAACAACGATATGCTATTAAAATATTATTAAAACTAGCCGTTATGAATAGTAATAACCAATTTTTGAAATTTTGTAAATTTTATTTTTCAAAATGAACTTCATTTTTGGATTCGGAATATCAAAATTAGCTTAGGGTGAAATTTTGGTACTTTTTAGATAACTTTCATATTCTGATGAATAGTGAAAATTACTAAATTTTAATTAAAAACAAATTTTTTAATAAAAATAATTAATAGTGATAAACTATTAATTTTAGTGGTTTTAAAGTATATTTAGAATATATTTTTACAATTTAATACAATGTTGTTCATTGGATGTAATTTCACATTTAAACCAGACATAAACAAGTGTCAATCTTTTGATAGTTATTATCTCTTAAGAACACGCTATTTGTGTTGACGACGAGAATTAATTTTTAAATTAATTAATGCAACTGATATGTTTTGAATTTGGTAAAATAGACATCATTTTTGAGTTCATAATATCAAATATATCTTAGGCCTAATTTTTGGTATTTTTCTGGAAACTTTCATTTTTTGATGAATAGTGAAACCACTAAGTGGTAGTTAAAAAAAATGAATTTTTCATAAAACTTAATTTTACCACTTCTGTGAGTGAAATTTAAAAAATCCAAGAGACACGGTGGATGTCAGTAAGTAAAATGTGGTTCAATGAGATGAAAATAATTTTTGGTGAATAGTAACTTTTTACTTTTTTTTACCACGGTTAAATGTAAATAAGGTAATTAAGGGTAAAAATGATATTATTATTACCCTAACACATGTACTAATTCTATTGGATAAGATTAATTCGAACAAAAACGACCTTAGGAAGAAAATATGACCATTTAGGCCCACTTGGATTAGATTAGGACATTTATTATTATTTAATTCAAAGAAGAGTTAAAAGAGTTAAAATCAAAGTTTATTTACTAAAACATATTTAATATAGGGTTATACATAAGATAAATTTGATTGTAAATATTAATTAGAAAGATAATAAGATTTCATACATAATGATATTTTATTTATAATTTTTATACATTAAATAAATTAAATTATTTATGACACAATGATGATGCAGTAATTACCATAATAGTGAAAAATTAGAATAATTGATATTATAAATACCCAAATAAATATAATTTCAGACTTTTTATGAATTACACTAATTTTCTAGGTTAATATGGAATTTTAGGATTGATTTAAATAACTTTGGTCGAAGTAATCATTCTGTTATGAGTTTCACAAAAATCAACTATTGAATAGTGTCAAAATTGACATAAAATAATTTTAAAAACAAATATTATATTATTGATTATTATTTTATTCCTAAAAATCTAAGGTTCTTCCAAGATACTTATATCATGATAGGTGTATCATTAATGGACCACTTGGGGGTCTCTTGGATGTATATGGTAAGTTTATTAACTATATAATATAAAAATACAAAGTGTCATGGTAAATGTCAATCTAATTAACTAAGAGTTAAAACTAAAAGATAAGGTTAGTATAATGACCTAAACTTGTATAAATTCTATTGGATGAGAGGATTTAGACCCATACTCACCTTAGATTCTAAATAAATCAATTTGGAGCTATTTAAAACCTAATTTGGCTTTTATAATAAAATAATATTTTTAGTTATTCCAAAGGTTCCCCTCTCCTCCCTTATAAAAGGGCACCTCCTCCCCCTCTTCATCACACCACTTTTAGCTTTCAAGCTCGGCCAAACCCTGACTATTTCACTTCTCCACTTCCCTAGAAACATCCTAGAGGTCCTGGTATTCTTCAAATACCAAGTTTAGTGCCCTAAGAAGAGGACTCAAAGAGCCGCTTCAAAGAAGAGGTAATGTCCGCTACCGATTCTTTCAACTTTATTTCGTCTTCCACTTATTCTTATTAGGTTGTTTCATTATGAAGTAATAAAATAAGTATCACTCATATAATGATATGTTATTATAAGTATTAAACAACCCTATTTCACCATCTATCCATCCTACGGAAAATGAAATCACCGCGCGTGCGTACGTACGGAATACCGTCTCCACGCCGTGGTGTAATCTATTTTCCACCACCACCTTACTTGGATGGGTATAATGGTGTAAACAATAACTATATATGATTATTTTAAAGTGATATTGATTCTGAAATAGTATACATACACTCCAATACAGTCTCACGATCATGAGAATGATATCATTGCTTGTGCGTACGTACGGACTACCGTCTCCACGACGCGATGAGATTCATTCTCCACGTTAACCATTCATGAATGATTATAAAGTATATATAATAAGTAATCATTAAATATATGAAATAATAATGATACTGGATTTATGTGTATATATATGTATTTCATCTACTTAATTCCATTGAACTCAATAAGGAAACGAAAACAACGTTCATGTGTACGTACGACCTACCGTCTCCATGAACGGTGTATTTATTTCCATTTACTGATTTATTATATATATGTTTATTATGAATATATATTATTTATAAATCTTGTTTTATATTCTGGAATTAAGTAATCATAATCTAAGTAATCATATGAATAATTACAAGTCAAAACACGGACGACAAATGAAACAATTTTACCCAAAACGCTCTTTAACATGGAATTTAAAAAAGAACGGGCAATATAAAGTCATAAGTGAACCATATATGATATCATAACAATGAGTATGATTCTGGAATAATTCAATGACATTATTTAAATCATTATATAGGAGGTTCAGACACTTACGGAGCAAATTAGACCTAAGGTAAGGGAAAATATCACAATCTCATTTTTATCCGATATTGTTTATACTTTGGTATTTACTGGGGTGTATTTTATCATCCACATCCATGTTTCCTCAATATGTAATATTATTTCCATCCACCTACAATTTTTTTAAATCCATTTTTACCCTTTGGTGAGTTTTAGTAAAATATATGAAAGGAATCTTTTGTCGTTTTTCATACGAGGTACTTTTTGACTTTTCCGACAAAAGTACGAGAAGAATGTTTTTTTAACTTATACGACATGAATGGATTTTTAAAACATTATTTCCAAGAAGCTTCCTTTACAAGTTTTCAAGTTTATTTTTAATCAACTTCTTTTAGTTTAAAATTGTTTGACATGTTAATAAAGGAAAATGTTTTTGAAGTAGAAAGGATATTTTCTTCAAGAATGGAGTTCAAGAGTATTATCAAAATTATTTCTCATCTAAGATAATATAGGGTTCTGTTTCTATCCCTATTATTACATGGATTTGATTATGTTGTGATGGAAATATTTCTATGAATTCCTTTATCTTATATGAATTGTTTTATGATGTCATGATGTTTAAGATTCCCATTTTTATTACATGGGTTATGCAATGATGTATGATTTACGATTTTGTGGAACAAATAAGAATTTTTTAATTATGAGATGGGTGAGACCTATATCTCCCTCTAATGCATTGGGTACAGATTTTATATCTCATGAGATAGAAATGGCTGGAACGGCAGGTTAAACCGGTTCAGTAAAACAGGACTGAAATGAGGAGTGAACTCGGTTCAGAAATAGACTTTGTCCACTAAGATAGTCTTGGAAATGAGTCTTGACTAATAAGAAATGTTTCTCTATGATTATGTGTGCATGAAACAAAGTTTCATGTTTTATGTTATGATTATTGGGATTATATTTCACTACCATGATTTATCCCATGTTATGAAATTATGATCTCTTTTGCAGGGTAAGATTTCCAAATTGTTATGTTCTTATGAATATGATGTGATTGATATTTCTTTTGTTTACCCTTACTGAGCATTTGAGCTCACCCTTTTATGTTTTCTTTTCCCCAGGATATAAATAAAGGTTTTAGGTAAGGAATCAAAAAGTGGAAGATCTTCCTGTGAGATTTTGAAGATCTTTCACCACGATTAGAATATTACGTTCCAAGTTTCCAAAGACACTAAACTATTACGGTCCTTGTGTGTCTGTTTTTTTATGTATTAAGTATTCCGCAAAAGTAATTTAATGTCCTTGTACGTTAAGCTTTGGGTCTCTACAGTTGGTATCAGAGGAAAGGTTTAGTCAACCTTTGGAAACTAGGATGCGAAAACGTTAGTGAGATCCCTAGAGATATTTCTAAGGTATGTCTAGGGATGTCCCTAAGGATAAGTATACGTATAGGATATAGTCCTAGAACTACAGTACCGATCTTAGAATTTAACCTAAGATGATAGATATTGAAGGTACTCCCCCTTTATTATATTATTTTCCCTAGCGTGATTTTTACCTCTCACACTATTCTTTTTGGATTTTAGACGATGGCTGGAACCCGAAGGAACCGTGTTGATCAATGTAATGGACAATGAAATGATTGTCCTCCTGAACAAACTAATTTTATGGGAGATGGAGTGAAAAATCTTATTTCTATACTTACACAAGCTATGAATCATTCTGGACTTCCAAATGAGCAGAGAAGGGAACAATATTCTATTGAGTCCTTCATGAGGCAACGCCCACCTTCTTTCAGTGGGTCTTCTGATGCACTTGTTGCTGAACAATGGACCAGTACTACTGAAAAGATATTTTCAGTTCTTCAATGTTCTGAACATGATAAAGTCATCTTAGCAGTATATCGTTTGGAAGGTGAAGCTGATCAATGGTGGAATCTTATCAAGAATACAAGGCCAAGAGATGAAATTGAGTCCATGGAATGGGACGAGTTCAAGAACTTATTTTTCAATAAGTACTTCCCTTGTATTCTTAGAACAAAGATGGAGAAGGAGTTTTTTGAACTAAAGCAAAAGGATGATGAATCTATTGGTATATATGAAGTGAATTTTACAAGGCTTTCCAGGTATGAATCTGGATTTATCATCCAACCTGAAAGTAAAGTTGATCGATTCTTCAGTGGCTTAAAACAAAATCTTCGAAGGGCATTAGCTATAAGAGACTTTAGTAGCTATGGAGAAATTGTGAGTTGTGCTATCAAGGTAGAAATGGAAGTTGGTGTTACTTATCCATCTCATAGTTTTGAAAAGAAACGAAAGATGGAGTTCAAGGAGAAATCTTCGAATAATGGTGAAAAGAAGATGAATGTTTCCATATGCTCAAAGTGTGGAATGAAGCATGGTGGAGATTGTCTTAAAGGGACAAGTAAATGTTTCAAATGTGGAAAGGAAGGTCATCAGGCATTTGAATGCCGCAATGATGGGAAGAAGATGTCTACTGATGCAAACAAAGGAA
Source organism: Viscum album (assembly GCA_963277665.1). Taxonomy (NCBI): domain Eukaryota; kingdom Viridiplantae; phylum Streptophyta; class Magnoliopsida; order Santalales; family Viscaceae; genus Viscum; species Viscum album. The sequence continues at coordinate 1,391,701,823 of OY728159.1, forward strand.
GGGATACACAGAATGAACCTACTACACTTCAATGCTTCAACTGCAAGGAAATGGGGCATTATGCTAATAAATGCCCTAATCCAAGGGTTAGTGATGATCGAGATGAACAACCACTTAAGGCAAAGGAAAAAGGGAAGTCACATGCGATCACTATTGGCGATGTTGAATATGACAACAATGTGGTGGAATGATTAAGTGTTTATGTAATGGGATTCCAAAATAATGTTGTATATAGTATCGTGGAATATTTGAATATTTATGTATTGGTATATTGTGGTTTTCAATGGTACCGGTAACCATGGAATGTGATTGAGATATTTTTGGAAAAAAAGATGATATGCGCATAATGAAAGGAAAATGAGAAAATGAAATGTTTGACCGTATTCATGAGCTCATGACTGATATAAGGAGAAGGTTATATCATGGTTTGAGTATATAGAATTTTTGGATTTTGGTATGTGGAAAGAGTTAACTTTTGACTGCATTCATGTTTTCACTAAGGTTCAATGGGTATTCATTCTTCAAGAGAATACATGATTAAGGTATTCACATGTTTGTAATTTGAACAACAAGACATATCTTATGATATATGGGGATCAACGATGGTATTAAATATCTGGTAATCATTTTCACTATATTATGAGAGTGGACTGCAGTATTATGGATAAGCCTAAGGATTGGAATGGATTATGTTGGACATAAGTTAGTATTGTTTAAGGATAGAATTTTTTTTGATATTATTGATGGGATGTTATAGTAATATAGTTTTAGAAAATGGACAACCTGCAGGACGGGCGACAACCCATCGCGTCAGACAAGGCTGTGGGAATCGAACCCACAACTGAAATGCGACTGGCCTTTATCGCCTACCACTGGCCTACAGGAAGTCCCTGGTTAGTAGAAACTAGTTTTATTTTATTAAGCGGTATGATATATGAAGTACAAGTTCATTTTTGGAACCATATACGATTAATCTAACCATAAGATGGACTTATAACTTTTGCTAACCTTTTGTTTGAAAGAGATGGAATGACCCATAATTCTATCACATGATATGCTAACACATCATGAATAACAAATTCAACTTCATTTCTTTAAGGGATGAAGTGGAAATTTTTCAATTCACGAACAACAGTGAGATTGTACCAAAATCATGTAAGTATTTCTTTTAATTCATCAACTTTAGGGAAATGATCTTGAAAACCAAAAATGTTGTCCTAGTTCCCTTATATCCGATGAATCAGATGGTACCTTATATCATCACAAATATATAGCTTTGTGATTTTTGGATTTTTCCTAGCCATGTTATCTACCACTCTCCATCAGAACCTGATGGTTAGAGTTTTCTTCCATATCCATATTTTCACCTATGTTCTCCTACGTGGAAACCCAGTGATGAGTTAATTTGGGTAACCATTACATTTCATACTTTAGTTTTTAAATCCATGTTTTGGTATTCCTTTTTACGATGTGGGTTTCTATTAAAGAAACTTTCGAGTAGTAAACCATTTATAACCCCGACGAATTTCGAGGGCGAAATTCATTTTAAGGGGGGTAGAATGTAACACCCCAAGATTTTATGAAAAATATTCTTTTTAATTTCATTAATGTCTTGTGTTGTATGCTACACCAAAATCAGCTTGCACAACACGCATCCCTGACTTGGTTTGCATTACATGCATGTGCGACCTTCCACGATAGCGTGTGTTGTACGCAATACCAAGTTTCGCTAAACAATGATATGCTATTAAAATATTATTAAAACTAGCCGTTATGAATAGTAATAACCAATTTTTGAAATTTTGTAAGTTTTGTTTTTCAAAATGGACTTCATTTTTGGATTAAAAATATCAAAATTATCTTAGGGTGAAATTTTGGTACTTTTCGGATAACTTTCATATTCTGATGAATAGTGAAAATTACTAAATTTTAATTAAAAACAACTTTTTTAATAAAAATAATTAATAGTGATAAATTATTAATTTTAGTGGTTTTAAATTATATTTAGAATATATTTTTACAATTTAATACAATGTTGGTCATTGGATGTAATTTCACATTTAAACCAGACATAAACAAGTGTCAATCTTTTGATAGTTATTATCTCTTAAGAACACGCTATTTGTGTTGACGATGAGAATTAATTTTTAAATTAATTAATGAAACTGATATGTTTTGAATTTGGTAAAATATACATCATTTTTAGTTCATAATATCAAATATAGCTTAGGCCTAATTTTTGGTATTTTTCTGGAAACTTTCATTTTTTGATGAATAGTGAAACCACTAAGTGGTAGTTAAAAAAATGAATTTCTCATAAAACTTAATTTTACCGCTTCTGTGAGTGGAATTTCAAAAATCCTAGAGACACGGTTGATGTCAGTAAGTAAAATGTGGTTCAATGAGATGAAAATAATTTTTGGTGAATAGTAACTTTTTACATTTTTTTACCACGGTTAAAAGTAAATAGGGTAATTAATGGGAAAAATGATATTATTATTACCCTAACACATGTCCTAATTCTATTGGATAATATTAATTCGACAAAAAACAACCTTAGTAATAAAATATGACCATTTAGGCCCACTTGGATTAGATTAGGAAATTTATTATTATTTAATTTAAAGAAGAGTTAAAATAGTTAAAATCAAAGTTTATTTACTAAAAAATTTTTAATATAGGGTTATACATAAGATAAATTCGATTGTAAATATTAATTATAAATATAATATGATTTCCTACATAATGATAGTTTATTTATAATTTTTATACATTAAATAAATTAATTTATTTATGACACAATGATGATGTAGTAATTACCATAATAGTGAAAAATTAGAATAATTGATATTACAAATACCAAATAAATATAATTTCAGACTTTTTATGAATTAAACTAATTTTCTAGGTTAATATGGCATGTTAGGATTGATTTAATTAAATTTGGTCGAAGTAATCATTCTGTTATGAGTTTCACAAAAATCAACTATTGAATAGTGTCAAAATTGACATAAAATAATTTTTAAAACAAATATTATATTATTGATTGTTATTTTATTCCTAAAAATCTAAGGTTCGGCCAAGATACTTATATAATGATAGGTGTATCATTAATGGACCACTTGAGGGTCTCTTGGATGTATATGGTAAGTTTATTAACTATATAATATAAAAATACAAAGTGTCATGGTAAATGTCAATCTAATTAACTAAGAGTTAAAACTAAAAGATAAGGTTAGTATAATGACCTAAACTTGTCTAAATTCTATTTTATGAGAGTATTTAGACCCATCCCCACCTTAGCTTCAAAATAAATCAATTTGGAGCTATTCAAAACCGAATTTGGCTTTATAATAAAATAATATTTTTAGTTATTCCAAAGGTGCCCCTCTCCTCCCTTATAAAAGGGCACCTCCTCCCCCTCTTCCTCAAACAACTTTGAGCCTTCAAGATTGGCCAACCCCTTCCCATTTAACTTCCCCAATTCCCTAGAAACATCCTAGAGGTCCTGGTATTTTTCAAATACCAATTTTAGTGCCCTAAGAAGAGGACTCAAAGAGCTGCTTCAAAGAAGAGGTAATGTCTGTTACCAATTCTTTCAACTTTATTTCTTCTTCCATTTCTTCTTATTAGGTTGTTTCATTATGAAGTAATAACATCAGTATCAATAATATACTGATATGTTATTATAAGTATGAAAAAACCCTATTTCACCATCTATCCATCCTACGGAAAACGAAATCACCGCGCGTGTGTACGTACGGAATACCGTCTCCACACCGTGGTGTAATATATTTTCCATCACCACCTTACTTGGATGGGTATAATGGTGTAAATAATAACTATATATGATTATTTTAAAGTGATATTGATTCTTAAATAGTATACATACACTCCAATACAGTCCCACGATCATGAGAACAATATCATCGCTCGTGCGTACGTACGGACTACCGTCTCCACGACGCGATAAGATTCATTCTCCGCGTTAACCATTCATGAATGATTATAAAGTATATATAATAAGTAATCATGAAATATATGACATAATAATGATACTGGATTTATGTGTATATATATGTATGTCATCTACTTAATTCCATTCAACTCAATAAGGAAACGAAAACAGCGTTCATGCGTACGTACGGCCTACCGTCTCCATGAACGGTGTATTTCTTTCCATTTACTGATTTATTATATATATGTATATTCTGAATATATATTATATATAAATCATGTTTTATATTCTGGAATTAATTAATCATGATCTAATTAATCATATGAATAATTACAAGTCAAAACACGGACGACAAATGAAACAATTTTACCCAAAACGCACTTTAACATGGAATTTTCAAAAGAACGGGCAATATAAAGTCATAAGTGAAACATATATGATATCATAACAATGCGTATGATTCTGGAATAAGTCAATGACATTATTTAAATCATTATACAGGAGGTTCGGACACTTACGAAGCAAATCAGACCTAAGGTAAGGGAAAATATCACAATCTCATTTTTATCCGAGATTGTTTATACTTTGGTATTTACTGGGGTGTATTTTATCATCCACATCCATGTTTCCTCAATATGTAATATTATTTCCATCCACCTACAATTTTTTTAAATCCATTTTTACCCTTTTCTGAGTTTTATTAAAAGATATGAAAGGAATCTTTTGTCTTTTTTCGTACGAGGTACTTTTTGACTTTTCTGACAAAAGTACGAGAAGAATGTTTTTTTAACTTATACGGCATGAATGGATTTTTAAAACATTATTTCCAAGAATCTTACTTTACAAGTTTTCAAGTTTATTTTTAATCAAATTCTTTTAGTTTAAAATTGTATGACATGTTAAGAAAGGAAAATGTTTTTGAAGTAGAAAGGATATTTTCCTCAAGAATGGAGTTCAAGAGTTTTATCAATATTATTTCCCATCTATGATAATAAAGGGTTCTGTTTCTATCCCTATTATTACATGGATTTGATTATTTTGTTATGGAAATATTTTTATGAATTCCTTTATCTAATATGAATTGTTTTATGATGTCATGATGTTTAAGATTCCCATTTTTATTACATGGGTTATGCAATGATGTATGATTTACGATTTTATGGCACACATAAGAATGGTTTCATTATGAGAAGGCTAGGACCTATATCTCCCTCCAATGAATTGGGTAAAGGTTTTATATCTAATGAGATAGACATGGCTGGAACGGCAGGTTAAACCGGTTCAGTAAAATAGGACTGAAACGAGGAGTGAACTCGGTTCAGAAATGGACTTTGTCCACTAAGATAGTCTTGGCAATGAGTCTTGACTAATAAGAAATGATTCTCTATGATTATGTGTGAATGCCAGAAAGTTTCATGTTTTATGTTATGATTATTGGGATTACATTTCACTACCATGATTTATCCCATGTTATGAAATTATGATCTCTTTTGTAGGGTATGATTTCCAAATTGTTATGTTCTTATGAATATGATGTGATTGATATTTCTTTTGTTTACCATTACTGAGTATTTGAGCTCACCCTTTTATGTTTTCTTTTCCCCAGGATATAAATAAAGGTTTTAGGTAAGGAAACAAAAAGTGGAAGATGTTTATGGGAGATTTTGAAGATCTTTCACCACAATTAGAAGATTACGTTCCAAGTTTCCAAAGACACTAAACTATTACGGACCTTGTGTGTCTGTTTTTGTTATGTATTAAGTATTCCACAAAAGTAATGTAATGTCCATGTACGTTAAGCTTTGGGTCTCTACACATGTCCCAAAAATTCTAATGGAATTTATATACGTAATACAAAAGAAATGCTTGAATGTAAATGAGGAGAGAGAAATTCCTTACGGAATTTCGGCATGGTAACAGGTGTAAATGGGAGGAATTAATGAGAGAGAAAGGGGAGATATCATTATTCAAACATGAAGAGGGCAGTTCGGGAGAGGTGAGAAATCATACCCCAACATTTATAATTGAAAATAAAAGGGAATAACAATATAATGAAACTTGGACATAAATAAGGAAGGTGAGAATCTATTACTTGGAAGTGTGATCCCAAAGGATTGGGAGAGGCTTCTTGGGAGCTTGAGGTGCCTCAGGAGGATTCTAAAGATAAGAGGGAAGGGGTCGGACGAACTCCAAAGGCTTCTAGTGAAGAGGAAATGGGAGCTTGGGTGGGTTTATATAGGAAAGGAGAAGGAATTTTTTATTATTTAGGTTTGAGACACCTCACATTAAACTAATCAAAACCAAAAACCATCCCATGGTATTTTGCCCATGGTTTTTTCCAAAGGAGAGTGGAAAAAAAGATTTTATAAGGACAATGGCCGAACTTCTTAAAATAATAGGTTTTCTTAGGAGGATGTGAGTGACCCTCTCAAGGAAAACAATTTAAAAAGCTAAAATGTTTTATAAGTCTTGAAGGGTCCACTAAATCTTTGAAAAATAAAGAAAACAAAACCAAAATCACATTATTTTAATGGTAAAACATATATTGTCCGAACATATTGTTTATAGTATTTTATTACATAACCATTAGGTCATTATGATGTCATAAAACACATTATATATTTAAACGGTATTTAATTTTTTACCAAAAATTTGACTGTCTCAAAAAATTATGAAAAATTCACCGTTGGATAATTTCAACGTCCTAATTCCAATAATAATATTCATTTTATCTAAATAATTTTATAAATATCTGAATATTTACTTTTAAAATAAAAACCAACATTTATAAAAAATTCATGGGTTTTGACAAAAACAGCTTTCAAACATTAATAAAAATTACAATTGCATTCATAAAATTATATGATCATTTATATTTAATAAAAAGTAATTTAATAATAATAATAATATTTTATTAAAATAATATTTAATTCAATAATTCATTAATTCATCAAAATAGATTTTTTAGTTAAATATTAACTAAAAATGCTCTTTTTTCTAAAAACAACTATTTACAAAGTAACAATAATAAAATGAATGTATATTCACTATAAAAAAATAATGTGCATAATCATAGTACTAGGGTCTTGTTACATAAACCCATAAAACACCTGCATAATAATGAAGGGTATGGTGTGCGATGGTGACAAACTCTTGGGGTGGATCAGATAACATCGCTCGAGTGGTAATCTCTATCATCTTCCACTTCTCCCATAGTCAGTTTCTCTCAAGCTTAATGTGTTCAAGATCGACTTGGGATTGGTCAAGAGTGAAGCCCAATGACACCACCTCCTTTCTGAGCTCTGATAAATGTGATTCCTATGGGGAAAGTCTATTGGATGAGGCCATCCATTCCTTTATCTGAGTAAATTGGATTCATTAAAGGCTTATATTTATACTAATCATGTGATCACAGTTCAACAACTATATTAGCAACGGTCACAATTCTTAACGGAATTTTAAAATACAAAAACATAAAACAAAACAAGTTCACATTTTATATTTCCATTTTACATAATAATAAATTTAATTAGATCAAGAGTAATTTTCATTAATGAACGTTTGGGTCGTTACAAGAGGGAAATTGTTGGTATTATATAATGGTCTGACCTGTTTCATTAACAGTTGTAATATGTTTTTTATGCCCAAATAGGGAATCAATTAAACCTTATTTAAGATGAAATTCCCTCATTTTAATTCTCCATAAATTGAAATCGTTTTCTCCATCAAATTTCTCAATTTCATATCACATTGTAGTCATGTTTATCCAGATGAGTGGATGCCAAGTGGTTGGGGACAATGTTAGGGGCACATAACCAAGAACCAACTAATATCATTGGGTAAACATGCACTATGAGATACACAATGCAGAGAAGTTTATTGAATACAATGGTTTCAATTAATAAACAAAAATCAATAAACATGCTAGAATTAAACATATATATAAATATGGAAAATAAAGGAATGAAAACCAAAATCAATGAGGCTATAAAGAAAGTGAAATAAACTGTAAACAGAACGTAGGAAACCAATGTCATAAAAACTTTAAGCTGAAAACAAGAAACCATATTTATAGAAAATGATAAATGGAATATATAAAAATAGATTTTAAGAAAATGTAATCAATAATAAAATTAAAATATGTGAATTCAAGAAAAGAAACAGATATGATGTATAAGACAAAAAATAGATTTAACAACATTGTATGCAATAATAAAAAATAGAAACCATAGTAAGCCATATAGGCTCTGATACCACTTATTTTGGTTTAAGGGAAGTGAAAAAAAACAAGAAACCATAGTGTAATGAAGATCAAATATGGAATTGTGGGTTCGATAATTAAAAAAAAGAACCGAATACAAAATTTCATGAATTTAAAGAATAGTAAACAAACATGAGGATTTAACGTGCTTTAGACCCTTAGGGATCCTACTCCAAGGGAAAAACACCACACACACACATTTATTAATATCAAAAGTGGAAATAGGAAATGATAAATAATATGAAATATAACAGGAAAAAAGAAACATGAATCAAGATTTAAATACCTCAAACAAAAATAAAACCAAAAGCCAATACTTAGAATGCCGGATGATAACCTATCTAGTGGTCCTAGTCTCTTCAATCTACAGCTGGACGCATGACCTCCTGGATATGATGAAGTGTTAGTGTGCCCCTACTACCATGTTCTTAGAGTCATCAATACAATGAACACACATATTCTAATCAATAAGTATGTTGCCTCAACCATACACAACAACGAGTTGAAGCTGATGAAGCACGATAGGCCTACAAAATAATCCGAACAGCATCAGAACAAATAATACGATGCTGGGGGTTTTTCCTAAGAAAATTGCAAGATCAATACTGTAGGGAGGAATCGAGGGAGCCAAATGAACACCAACACAAAAATTCCATGCAAGGGAAATCAAACCCCAGGCACTGCCTGACTCTTTAAATAGACCACCGAATAAGGGAGCACCACAAAGTCAGCATGTAACCTTATATCTGAAAAAACTAGCACACATGGATAGATAGATCTCAAAGGGTGGAAAAGGAGACCAATTCTGTAAAGAAGGCATTTCATACAATTCCATCTAGAAAACAGGCCTCAGAACAAATATGCAGTCCAGTATATGCCCAATAACAAAACATGCCCAAGCATAAAATATCTTGCATGTATAACATAATTTTGAGAACATAAAATAATAGGTGTCAAACATAAATGGCAGCAGATATTAAAAAAATTTAATACGAAAACACAATTAATCAATCCTTATTTCAAAAAGGGAGTCTCTTTTATCTGTGGGAGAAATGTTCTTATAAATGGAGACTATTAGTTGTGATAAACTAACACTAATAAATGCCATTATACTATAGTGTGATGTTAAAATTACAGTACACTGCAACAAAAAGTACATGAAAATACAAAAAAATACATGATATGACAAATTAATAATTTAATTGAAATGAAAATGTCATAAAAAATACAATAAAAAAGACACTATTATTGAATGTTCAGACATTGTTTTGTATAATTACATTATCAAGTACAATTTGTCACAAATATTCAAATACATCAATGGTTTCATTATCCTTGACACCCGAATCCCTCTCAAAAAATATTGATCATGGTATTATTTGCCGAGAAAAAAACCCCAAATCAAACAAAATAATCCACAAGTATAAGAAAACAATATTGATGTTAGTAATACTATAAATAAATAAATTAAACATAATTATGAAACAACACATTTATAAAATGTCATTTTTAAACTCAAACCACACAATTTAATTTATATTTTTTACATTGTGATTTAGATTGAGGTGTTTCTAATTTCTACACATCAAAAATAACTTATGTATTGTTGTTCTAAATTATTAAAACAATCCTAAAGCATTTTATCAGTTTTGAGTAAGTCACTTTTTTTAGTAAAATGCCATTTTAAACTGAAAACACTCACTTTGAGTCATACTGGTCACATTGTGAGTTGATATAAGACTTAGTCCTACATGTCACAAATGACTTATAAATCAATTTCCTAAATTTTCAAGAAAATCCAATTTCGTTTTCTCAATTTTCCGTGATCGAGACATGTTTTGAACTAAAATGTCAATTTTAAACTAATAACAGACACTTTGAGTCATATCGGGAAAATCATGTATCAAATTAAGGTGTATCTAATTCCTACATGTCACAAATGACTTATAGATCATTTTCATAATGTATCAAAAAAATATGAATGTATTTTATTGGTTTTGAGTATCTCACTTTTCTTTTTTACTAAAATGTCAATTTTAAATAAAAAGACACACTTGGAGTCATAACAATAACAACATGCGTCAGATTGAGGTGCGATTAATTTCTACACATCAAAAATTACATATGGATCATTTTTCTAACGTATTAACAAAATCTGAATGAATTTTTTAATTTTTGAGTATGTCACTTGTGGTTTTTACTAAAATGTCATCTCAAACTGAAAACACACACTTTGAGTCATACTAATCACACCATGCATTAGATTGTGATGTGGTTGATTCCTACACATCAAAAATGACAAATGGATAGTTTTAGTAAAGAATAAAAACAATATGAATGTGTTTTCTCAATTTTGATTAGGTCACCTGTGGTTTTTACTAAAATGTCATTTTAAACTAAAACCACACACTTTGAGTCATACCGGTTACATAGAGTGTCTGTTTGATGTGAGAATTATTCATATACATAAAAAATGATTTGTGAAATTTTTTTCTAAATTTGAAAGACTATTTGTGCACATTTTCTCAGTTTTTAGTGAGTGAAACATGTTTTGAACTAAACCGTCAAATATAAACTAATAACGGACACTTTGAGTCATACCAGGAACACTATGTATTGTACATAGGTGTGACTGATTCATACACATCAAAAATATCTTATGGACCAATTTTCTAAAGTATCAAGATAATCTGAACACATTTTCTTAGTTTTAAGTTTGTCACTTTTCTTCTTTACAAAAATGTCAATTTTAAATGGAAAGTTAGACTTAGAGGCATACCAATAACATCATGCATCAAGATTGAGGTGTGCCTAATTTCTACACAACAAAAATGATTTATGGATAATTTTATTGAAGTATTAAAATAATCCACATGAATTTTATTGGTTTTTAGTATGTCACTTGTTTTTTACTAAAATTTAATTTTAAACTGAAACCACACACTTTGAGTCATACTGGCCACACCATGTGTCAGTTTGACATGAGAGTAATTAAAAAATTACATAATTACTTATGAATAATTTTACAAAATTATCAAGAAAATACAAGTGCATTTTCTCTATTTTTATTGAGTGACCCATGTGTTGAAATAAAATGTCAATTTTAAAGTGACAACAGACACTTTCGTCCATACTAGACATATAGTGTATTTTATTGAGGTGTAGAGGATTCCTACATATCAAAAATGACTTAGGGATCATTTTCAAAATTTATAAAAACAATCTGAATGTGTTTTATTAATTTTTATTATGTCACTTATCATTTTTACTAAAATAACAATTTTAAATAAAGAGACACACTTAGAGTCACAACAGTCACACCGTGCATCTAATTAAGGTGATGCTAATTCCTAAACCTAAAAAATGACTTATGGATCATTGATCAAAAGTAGAAAAACAATCAAAATTATTTTTCTCAGTTTCGAGTATGTCACATGTTGTTTTCATTAAAATGTCATTTTACACTGAAACTATGTTCTTTGAGTCATATCGGTCATACAATGCATCATATTGAGGTGAAATTGATTTCTACAAATCAAAAATGACTCATGGATAATTTTCCTAATGTATAAAAACGATCCAAATGCATTTTCTCAATTATGAAGTGATACTGATTCACATGAATAAAAAATGAATTATGAATCACTTACCTAAATTATCAAGTCAATCCAAGTGAATTTTATTAGTTTTTAGTGAGTGACACACGTTTTGAACTAAAATGTCAAATTTAAACTGATAAAAAACACTTTGAGTCATATCAGGAACACTGTGTTTCAGATTGAGGTGAGGCTGATTCCTATATATAAAAAATAACGTATGGATAATTTTTACTAAATTATCATATTAATATTAATGCGTTTGATCATTTTTTAGTATGTCACTTTTCATTTTACTAAAATGTCAATTTTAAATAAAAAACACACTTTGAGTTATACCGGTCACACTATGCGTCTGATTGAGGTGTGGATAATTCCTACACATAAAAAATTATTTATGGATCAGTGTAGTAAAGTGTTAAAACAGTCCAAATTCATTTTCTTGGTTTTGAGTATATCACTTTCTTTGTTTACTAAAATTTCATTTTTAACTAAAAACATGCAATTTTAGTTATACTAGTCACATCGTATGTTAGTTTTTGTGTGTGATGTTTGTTTTGAAATAAAATGTAAATTATAAATTAAAAACATAAACTAAGAGTGATACTGAGAACACTATGTATCTGATTGAGGTGTAACTAATTGAAGTGTGGTTTCTTCCTATATGAGCATGACTAGCTTCAAACATGTTACTAGCTCAGTTATAACGGGCACACCATGTATTGGATTAGCGTGTGGCTGATTTATACACATCACCAATGAATTAAGAATAATTTTCCAATAGAATCAAAAAAATATGGATGTTCTTACATGATTTTGAGTATGTAGCATATGTTTGGAACTGAAATGTCAATTTTAAACAAATAACATAATCTTTGATTCATACTAATCATACTGTGTAGTAGGAAGTCACCTCTTCATGATGTCTATATACTATCTGACATAATGTATGCTTCCCATTCATTTACAAAAAAAATATACTTCCTCTTTTGAATACAAGGAATTCCAATAGTCCTGGTAGTATGGAAAAAATACAAATAATCAAAGTATTAATAAATATTTTAATTTAAAGTGTAATTATCTTAAAAAATACCACTTCGAGGATTCTAGTTTTTTGATCAACACGATATCTTTCATAAAATTGAAAACATAATAACCAAAATGTTTGTAATTAGTTTATTAGGACAATGAAGAAACATTAATCAAAGTAAGTAATTTGTTTTGATATATGTTTTAATAGTGAAATATTATTATATATACCCTAATATTTATCCACTTGTAGAAGTTGATAGGATGCTTGTGCTCATGGACTATCCTCATGTCATGATTTAGAATATATTTAAAAATTTCCCTATCATGATATAATTTTCATTAAAACATAATATATAATTCAAAACTTTAATATTAGTTGTAAAATATTGCATATAGTGTATTATAAATTTATAAATGTTATAACAGGTGGTTGATTTGTTGGGTATCCATGCATTTAATCTAGAAAATGAATATTTAGAGTATCTAAATTTATTGTAATGAGTAACCAATACTTCCTAAAAAAAGGAATAAGTAATGAAATTAGTGAAAATATATTTTATATGATTAAATTATAGAGTTTTACCCCTACATCATGGGTATTAGGAAGATTTTGTTATCTATAAGTTTTCTTTCAAACATTATAGGAAGTTTCTCCACTATTACATCAATTTGATTTCATTCTAATGAGAATAGTTGTTTAGAAGTGATGTGAGGACTAATGAGTCCAAATTTCTGTTCATAGGGTTTTCCCTACAAATAGTATTGATATATATGCCTTCAAAAAATAAAAATTGTATTTAGTCATTTTTAACATAGAAGATCAACTATTGGAAAAAAATCATGCAAAACACCTAATTTATACATTTAAAACTGAGACACCTAGCCATTCATGTTTGATGATTTTATTCACATTCACAAGACCAATATAGTTTGTAATTCCCTCTCTGTACATCTTTTCTATAAAATCAATTATGTTCATATCCCCAATTTCTAAAGTTGTATACACAAGAAATTCTAATGTTAGCAAATTTGGATGTTTAATGGGTAGGGTAAAGGTATTTTTTTGAAGATCATTTCTCTTGGATGGTTGATCCTTTAGTTCATTTGGATTCCACCTTTTGTTTCCCCCCTTACCTTTTTCAATCTTTAATAACATTCATCGGTTCATGCCTTTTTCATTAATTGTTAATGTTTTATCATGAAAAATATTGGAAATAAATAACTCATTATCAACATGTATTTTTATAGGATCTAATTTCCATGTTATGAATGTTCCAATAGCCTAATAGAACATATGAATATCTGCATCATTAAGTTGAATAGGTATCTTGATGCTCATCTTGTGAACTACATAAATCCCCACTCTCACATGACCTACTAGAAGTTGTTTTTGGTGTAGAATATCCCCTTGTATATTGTACACATTACCCCTTGAAACAAGGAAATGGATGGGCGTTGATAGATATAAATGAAATCCATTTTTACCCTATAGAATATTAGTATAGTAAATATATCCATGTCTACTTGATTCACATTTCACAGAAACAATTATGAAGATATTGATTACCTCCTCTAAGAAATCTCTTTTAGGGGAAAGAATTGTCTCGATGTTGGTGGGGGGTGGGGGGGGGGTATGTTTACATAGTGGTTTATCTTGTGTCTTTTTCTCTTTGATTCATTCCAATAACATTTTCTACCAACTCTGACTACTAATTAAGTTTTTCATCTAGAGAATATAATCAATCCTATAACTCTTCCATTTTTTTATCTTTATCTCCGTGTTCATTTATTTTCTCAAAATATATTCAGGGTGAGACCCCAAAACCCTAACCTCTTACGTGACCATAATGTTATATCCTCTTCAAGGATACTGATATCACTACAAGAAAATATCTATTTAGCGGCCGTTTAAACCACTGCCAAATGGTTTTACAATGGTTTCAAAAAAACACCGCTAAAGTTGGTGTCAGCATCTAATGTACAAAAGTTTCTTCCATTTAGTGGTAGTTTCTAGTAAGGGTTGTAGAACTTATATTTAGCGGTGGTTTTTTGGCCAAAAAAATGATGAGGATTTAGGGGAGGTTAAAACTTCCACTAAATCCTAATGTTTTTTACCACAAAATTGCCACTAAAACAAATACAACCACTGCTAAATAATAGTTTAGAATATTTTTTGGTGGTTTAAACCGCCACAAAAAATTCTATTATTAGTAGTAGTTCAAACCGCCACTATATGATTATGTACAAAAAAGCCAGCTGTATAATCTTCAGCCCCATAATAACCCTAGAAAAAAACAAACAATACACAGAATAGAACATTAAACCATACAATTATAAAAAATTTACATATCTTATAATAATATGACACATAAATCAATAAAAAATTTATATAAAAAATGAAACAAAACATATAGACACATGGTTATACAAAACATATAGGTCACCTACTATCCCAATCCCATAAAAAATATAAGAAAAAGATAAAAAAATATACACATTAGACCTACTGAAATCCATAGGCCACATTACCCTACCTCTGACTACCTGTCAATATGCTATATTCCAATTCACTACACATCCTATGATTGGAAAGGAAAAAATAAAAATAATGTATGTATACACACTAGGGTGCTTATATAGGGTGTGAGGTAACATCTAAATAGGAAACTATTATAACTTATCATACCTACATTTATTTCATGCCAAAATCTCATCATGGACTCACCTCATGCCATCATACCCATAACCTAGTACATATATGAAAACTAAGGGTCGGAATCATCTATGTATTTGAATCACTACCTAAAAAATCATGCTAAAATCATACATCTCAATCCTAACCCAATAACTCATAATTCAAGGTAGTGTCCATCATCCATGAATCTTCTTATACCATGACCCAACCCGCTCACCCGATATGGTCCAATAACACAACCCAATCTTACTCAAGGAATGTTGCAATATCCCAACGCAAGACTACTTAGGGAAAGGTATTACTTCATGAACATAATGAATCCATCTCACCTCTAGTAGTTTAGGAAGATCCATCTCACTCATAGTGAGACCAGGACTTAGGATCCTCTCCCCCACTAGGTGTATTTCCTATCATAAGCACACAAAATCACACACATGAAATAAAAAATATGGTATGAATCCAATCACATAGATCACTAAAAAATCCCATGGTGATAGTCACTTGAGACCCAACCCCTCATCTCAAAGCATGTCTTTCCTGTCAGGGCACCGACCAGATCCCCAATACCCATCATGATCTAAGCTCATTGATATGATCTCATACATTTCACCGATCGTTCACACCACTACCCACAATCTCCCCTGACCCAAACCTCAGATCCTAGTCCAAATATACAAAATCTCTTATCTCTCATGTTTCTACTACCCAAGTATCATCCCAACCTATCTTGCTATATACCCCTTGGAAACATGATGCCATGTATCGAACAACTCCCATGACCTACACCTGAGTTCTATTTCGCATATGTTAAGGAAGATATTTAGGCCTTCCACCTAGTTATAACCCTTCTCTATCACACATAATCTCATACCAAAGGACTCATCCAACTCATTGTGCTCATTAAGCCTCAACCCACACTTATGAAGGTGTTTCTCATGAATCCTGATCCATATGGTCGTCTCACCCATTTTTTCAATGGTCTTAATCCTCTCATACATATATGACTAGCCTTAGGGAAAAAATCCAAGGATAAATGCATCAAGTCTCATATCCATATACCACCCAATATCTATTTTTAAAATACACAGTACCCTATAACCATGGTGACATGTTCACCAGGAAATTCTAATTACCTATAGTGCTAAAGAGAACTTATTCCGAGCTTAAGAGGCCCAAAACAATCTTATATATTTCTCTATAGTTTTCTTAGAACATATTCATCTACACAGTCCCCTAAAACATGAATGAATTAAAGTAATAATATATAAACAAGTATATTAATTTACACAAACCATAACATTCCACCATACCGTTATACTAAAAAACATGATATAAATGGTTTCAGCCTCTTCACACATGGGAAATCATGAATATTTCATGTGAACACTCTATTACACCAATGATACATGAATAGAACCTATATTTCTATATTAGTCTAGGAGATAAAAGAGACCACTAATCACTACCCAATGATGAACTCTTCTCATCAAACTCTCATCTCGGTCTTTACTTCTTACTACCGACACCTGCAAGACAATTATAATGAAAATTAAACAGTGTTGTATATTGATATTTAGAGTTAAAAACAATAAATGTTTGTGAACTAAATGATTTTGATGTTATGTGATTTACCTTCTCCCCACCATTCATTGATGAAATATCACCAGAGACATATCTAGTCATTTTCTGAGATAAATCAACCTATGCTTTCTGTAAAGTAGATATTTGATCCCCTATTCCTGAATTATTTTTTTCATAAAAAAACTCTCTATTATAATATCTGGGTAAGGAGTGAATAAAACCAGTAGTATATGTAGCTGCAATCCCAAATGGTATCCTAAATACCATAGATGGTAATGGTCCCAAACCCATCCTACATAATTGACCAGGATGTTCCATCCCAAGGACTTCACCAACCACATTATCCTGGGAGGTTGACAAGGACTATAAGAGATTGACATTCCATAGTTATTTAATTTTTACGTATAAATCAAATATCAGCAATATTTGAAGAAATATATATTAATA
Organism: Viscum album; assembly: GCA_963277665.1. Lineage (NCBI taxonomy): Eukaryota > Viridiplantae > Streptophyta > Magnoliopsida > Santalales > Viscaceae > Viscum > Viscum album. The sequence goes on from OY728159.1 coordinate 1,391,719,393, forward strand.
TAGTGATAACTGATAATAAGTTATTATAATGAAAAATTAATTCATACCCCAACTTCTTTGGTAGGCTCATTAACATAACTCTGATTAGATTTGTTTATGAAAATACGACCACAGTTCTATTCAAGAGACTGGGTTCCCTAAATTCTATGATTTCGTTAAACAAAGTTAAATAAAAAATTTATTATATAGAATAGATAATATTGTCTTATAAATATTTAAAATAATAAAAATATTTCTAGCGATAATTGTTTTTTGGAAAAACTCTTTGACCCCACAGTGTAAGGGATGATTTTCTTATCTCCACTCGATGCATTATTCCATGAAACATCTTGAAATAAATGACATGTAATTTAATATAAACATATGAAATTTGATCTCCTTTTCTGATTAATGTATAAATGTAAAATGAGGTTAATATAATAATATATATTTAAATACCATGTTCTTCTCATCATGATGGCTATCAGAAAAAATTTTCCATTTCACTATAGGTACCCCATTGGGTACCTTATCATACAGTTGTTGGGTTCTCAATGAAGTATCATTGAAATCGTTCCATAATATCCATTTAAAATCTTTCCATTTCTTACCCAAATTTTTCAATGTCCACTTTCATGCTATAAGATATGAAATGGGAAAGTGGAAAAATAGCTCTACAAAGAGATTCCTTTTGAAAATATTAGAATTTTATAACATAGTGACATTAAATTACACCATAATGTATTAAAATTACATTTATCTATGAATCAAAAACTTACTTTTTCCAAGAGGAATGCATATTCCTTCAATTGGCGTACATAATTAGAAGGGTAACCAGCTCTGTTGCCAGATGGACTAGAATTTGGCCAAATAATCCCATAGCATCATCCGTAGGGACCCCATAGTAGTCAAATGGGAAAACTATCTTTAGTCTATTTAGATTTTATACATCTGAATTTTTCATATTTTTCTTCGTAGTGGAATTTTTTCAATATTTTATGAAAAAATTGTTAGTAGTATAAAAAAAGTGAAATAACTTTATTCATATCAAATTTTTTACCTATAACTGTCACCCTCCAATATCCCTGTGAAGAACTAAAAGTGGCGACCTACTCCCTTGCTGCTGAGGTTGCTGAATGTGGAGGTGTTTGCTAAGATATTGATGGTATGCTATCGGAGGGTGTGAGAGATGGTGTAGGTGGAAAGAAGAGGGTGTCTCAGATGCTGTTGGGTGGGAGACTGATGGATCATCATCTGCTAGTATGGTCGAGGGAATGTCCTCTAAGAGTCAGCTGACATTAGTATAATGCTTCCTTCTTGTAATTCCTATCATTTAATCAAATAATATTTACTTCAGAACATATATTTTAAAAAATTCATGAAGAAAAAAAATTTAGAAATGATAATAGATGCATAGTACTTACTAACAAAATATACATAACTATGATAATCAATTACTGCACAAATGACATAAGTGGTTGATAAATGAATGAATGACTATACATACAATAATTTTCTTATTCAATCATGTCATTTTTATGCTCCATGATTACTTCATATACTTCATCCACCCTTTCAAGACTAATATTTTCAATATCATGATGGAAAATTAAGTTTGAATCTTTCTATTGATAGGATTCAATGTTAGAGGTCAAATCTTTGACTTCATCACCCATATCATACAAGTATCTTTGTTTTATGTGAGCAACTACACTCCACCCTTAATCCATGACATCTTCCACATAATATACCATTTTTTCTTGTGATGATAAGATATCAAAATCATTTAATTCACAGTCATCAACATCCATCAAACTAGATAAGTTCACAGAATTAAATTAAAAGGAATCTCTTTTAACACCCCTAATAATATTGACCCGATTGAATTTGAATAAAACAACTTAAAAATGAATGTGGTAGTCTAATTCGATAATATTGGTCAACTTTCCATAGTATCCCACTTTGAAAAACTTAAATATACCACTATTATTTGTTTTCAAACCCTATTCTTGATTGACTGTATGATATTTAAAGCTATTCACATCATAAGAATCAAAATTTCTAGCCTGTTTTAGAAGTCCTTGAACAATAAAATTAAATTATTCTGACAACTCATATTGAGTATTATTTTTCACGATCTACAAAAATTAATACACCTTATTAGATTTACAAAATATACCTGTCAACCTAATATCCATATTTATTTCAATATATGAGCTTACATGTCCTACAAACTATTCGACAATCTCTTTATTAAAATATATTTTATATCTTTCTCATTTCGTGTTCGTCCTCTCATTCGTCTCTTTCTTTATATCCTAAACTCTCCAATAAATGGATCTACAATTTTACTATTCAGCATCACATATCTATGTGCCTATAAGAAGAAAAATGAAGATCAAATTGTCACAAAAATTATTCTCAATATGCATAACATGAAGATTACTCCACAAAAAATAAAATTCCCAATACAGAAATTTAAAGAATATATTTTTTTCTTCCATTGTTGCATTCTGATTTCACTTAATGATGCACTTCAAACTCATTTCCCACTATCATTAAAATTATGTGGAAATGACATCTTCTTTTTTTGATCATGAGAATGCTCCCCACGTACCTGATGAATTTCAAATTCACCCGACCATTGCTCCTATGAACGTACTCTCATAGGTGAGATTTTTGGCACCAGTTCCCTTCGATCCAAGACGTTCATGCCTTTTCATATTTCCTCATCCTCCCTTGGTTTCCTTCGGATATTCCCCCTGGTTTCGCTGTGTTACCTCTTTCTTCAAGGATGCACTATGCAGCTCATATCATGGACCCCCACGACCATGCTTTCTAGAGATTCTCTATATAAACTTGAATATGTTTAAATATGGTTCCTTCCTTTCAATGGAGATTCCTAATGAGTCATATGTTGATGCTTTCGATTTCCTCAAATGGACCCTCATCGTGTGGTTTGGATTTGCGAAACCACCTATCATGGTCTTCAAGTGTTTTATGGAATCTTGGGGTCTTTATGCTCTTGAAAAAATATTAGCTATTCATCAGAACTCCTTTTTCTTGATCCTCATCTATGAGGAATATTTTGTACATGTATAGTACAAATACCCTTGGATCATGGGTCATTAGAAATATAACCTAACCAGGTGGTCGCTAGAGGTCCACAAAGGGAAGAAAAGTCGTCGAGCTACTGTGTAGATTAGCTTCCCAGTTCTTCCACTCCCGTTTCACAGTGGTGATCTCCTTAAAGCTTTAGGGGACTCACTTGGTGGCTTTCTATGTGCAGAATATCGTACTTAGTGATGTGATGATTCTTTCATAGCTCTCATATGTGTAGAGATCGATCTCTCTATACCTCTCTCGGAAAGGATATCCTTAAATTTTAAGGAGTTTCTAGAATAGAATTAGGATATCATGAATATAGTGCTTCCCAATTTTTTCTTCTACAACTCTCTCCAAGAAAATTCTGTTTAGGTTTTTGGGAAATATCATCGAGGTGGTCACCGCTAGCCCCACCCTCCTCCTAGAGTCCCATCTAGAAGGTTCATCCCTCAGAACCTGTTTGATAGTTCTTTCCCTAAAAAAGAACAAGAACCTACTCTGGCTGACCTTGAAACCCCTATTGCAACCTCTCTTTATGCTTCTTTGGGTGAATCTTTCCCTTCTGGTGATGAACCTTCCTTCTTCGATTTAGTGATGTTTCCCTACCCTTTCCCTTTCCTCCCTCTCTTACCCTCTTTGTATTCTCCTTAAATCCACTATAGTTTCTCAATAAGGTTTGCTTGGTGGAGGATATATAAAGATCACTACCTTGGATGCTCGCCCCTCTGGATTTTTCCCTCCTCCCCTAGCACCCTTCCCATTCACATCAGTTTCTCTAGAAGGCTTTATTGAAGAGGGTCCTCCTCCTTCTCCACTAGATATCCTTCATCCTCCTCCAGACTTCCCCAGTACTACTAACAGTCATATTTCTTCTACTAATAAAGGCCTTCTACCCTATCCTTCCCCTTAGACAGTATCCTATCCCTAGGCTGACAGTGAGGGTGTTCAACATGGAGGTCTGGTTACCCCAGATCATTGAAAACTTGACAAACAATCCCCTCCAAGAAATATGAGAGAGAAGTCCCTAAGGATGAATTCACTCTTGGACTATATATAAAATCCCTTCTCCTCATATAATACTAAAGTATGCACATGGTAAATATTCAAAATTATTCAGGAGTGTTCATCCTCCCACATGATTGGGACCAAGTCACCTGGGGACAGACCCAGGACATCACTATTTCAATGATTCCAATTCTCATTTGGAACACCCGTGGAATCAGTGCTCGGGTAAAAAAGGACTTCTTAGACATGAAGATCAAAAATAAAAAGTCTAGCATTTCCTCTATTCTGGAACACAAATAGAATCCTTCAAAACTTAGTGAGTTTACTCATAAAGTTATAATGCATGCTGCCATGCATACAGACCTAACTAATCGAAAAATATAGATATTTTGAAACATGGAAGTTACTATGGATATGGTTCTAGATGGTGATCAAAATACCTATATGAAAATGAATAATAGTGTAGAGTCCCAATTTTTTTTGTGTACGAGAGTTGTGACACACAAAGAAGATAAATTTTATTGCAGGATCTCAATACCTTTGATCCAGAAAAATTCCCATGGATCATTAGTGGAAATTTCAACATAATAACTAACCTAGATGAGAAGAGATGTAGGGGTTCTTTCCCCTGAACTACCGGTATGTACGTTTTCCAATTCATGGAATGTAGAGGTCTCCTTGATATGGGGTACTTCAGTGACCATTTTACTTGGTGCAATAATAATAAGGGGGTAGATGTTATTGGAGTCGGTTGGATAGGTGCTTGTGCAACATCCACGCCATCTCAAAATTTTCCAATGCCAAGGTTGATCATCTTGTCTATGGAATCTATGATCACTGCCATTTGATGATTTCTTTGGCTCTCAAAGAGGATGGTTTTGAATGCCACAGATTCTATGCCCAATGGATTTTCACTCTAAGATATCAACAACTTGTTAGTGGGGTCTAGGGAGAACCTACTCCATGTCACTCTTGGGTAGTTATTCACAAAAAACGGAGGATACTTAAACAAAGGTTTCAAGCATGGGATAAGGGTATACCTCCTATTGATCAAAACATGGACACTCTCAAATAAAAAATTAATCTCTGAGAACATAGCTTGGAAGATTCATGAAATGAATCAGTGTTTAAGGATCTATCTAATAAGAAGAACACATTGGAAAATATAATCTTTAAATATGATCACATAGATTGGGAGATATTTAGAGTTAAATGGCTATAGGAAGGTGATAAAAACACGGCCTACATTCATGCATGCATAAAAAATAGACAGCTATTTAATCCCTATATCAAGCTTGAGGATGGATCTTATTCGGATGATAGAGATGTTGTTGGGGGTATGGATTTTTTCTTTCTTAAAAAAATCTTCTTGTAGGTACTAACCCGAAAATTTTGAATGGATATCCAAGAGGGAATGCAGAGCTTATGGAGATGATTCCCAACTTGATATCCAACCAGGACAATTCCTTACTTGAAGTAATACATGATGAGAAGGAAGTCCATGAGGCCATGTCAACCTCAACCCTGAGAGTGCTCCAGGTTCCGACAGCTTTCCAGGATAATTCTATAGGGGATCAGGGGATGTGGTTAAAGAAGATATTATTGTAGAAATCTTGGAATTCTTTCATGGTGGAAAACTTTGAAGGGTTTTTGGTGTTACAACTCTTGTCTTGTTACCAAAGTTCAAATATATATCCTCCATTCTCCACTACAGACTGATACGTATGTGTAACTTCCCTTACAATATTTTGTCAATAATTATCAACTCGAGGCTATCCAAGAACATTAATTGGTGTATTTCTTTAGAAAAACATGGTTTTGTGAAGGGCTGGTCCATATGGGGAGCTATTTCCTTGGATCAAGAAATTATTAGAGATATCAAAATCAAGACCCATGGCTCAAACATGGAATTAAATCTGGATATGAATAAGAAATTTGATAGAATGAAATGGGGATTCATGAACACGTTACTCACAGGTATGGGTCTCTCTTCATGGGATACATACCTCATTTTAGATGTTTTTACTCTCTATGGATGGTTCTATCTTTCATGGGGAAGACTCATGGAATTTTCATGGCAACCCGTGGGCTTATTCAAGGGGAATCCATCTCCCCGACCATTCTTATTGTCATTCAATAAACCCTCATCCACCTTATTAAAAGAATATTATCTACTAGGGATATACTTTCTTACCATAGGAAAATGAACCTTCCTTCTATTTCAAATTTTATGTTTGCATATGATTCTATCATCTTAATTAATTCTATTAGGATATTAGTTCATGGTATCAACAAAATTATAGAATAATATTGATACTAGAGAAGCCAATTTATCAATAAATCTAAGAGTAACACCTATTTCTCAAGCAGATGAAGCACTAGATGGGTCACTTCCTTGTGAAACATGCTGGACATGCAGAAAGTTTCTTTTCCATTGGATTACCTTGGAACCTTGATCTATTCTGGCAAAACCCACATTCATGACTTTGATTTCATACTGAACAAGATAACGAGTCATGTGCTCAACTAGAAAAATATCTTCCTATATTTTGGGGGCCATATCATCTTTGCCAATAGTGTACTTTTGGATATCTTTATCCATGCCACATCATCCATCAAATTTCCAAAGGGGGTCATTAATACCATTGATGAAATCTTGGAAAGCTTCATCTGGGATGCACTATCTGAAGGTAAACATAACTGGACCTTATGGGGTTGGATGGAGAGGCCCATACATGAAGGTGGTATTAACGTGAGGAACCCAGTGGATACTATTCACTATATCCATGAAAATATCACTTGGGAGATCATGGAAGTGCACACTCTTTGGGGGAAAATCATGTCCTATAAATGCATTGGGAACATCGAAGATGTTAGTTCTCACGCGCCCCATTATATTATATGATATACCCACTCATCCTGACCCTCCGACATCACTCTCGATTGATTGTGGGAGAAGGTGACATACTGTTCTGGGATCACAAATGGGTGGGTTATACAATCCGATTCCAAGGGTTCCCTGCCCCATTGATTTATTTTGGAGGGTCCAACCTGCATCCATGCTTTATCAAATCCGTTCTAGATGAGAATCAATAGGAGGTGTTTGATCTCATTTACATTAATTACGAACGATAAAAAATGTGCATTTACTCCTTCCAAATCAGGTAATTTCACAACATGGTACTTCTAAAGGATATTATTGCATCATTAGTAGTGGGATAGATAGAATATCATGATCTAGTGCAATAAAATTACAAAAAGTTTAACCTCTTAACTTGGAGGATAAGGAACCATACAGTTCCCACTGATGACAATGTTAAAAACATTGGCATAAATATAGTCTCTAGATCCCACTTTTGCAATACCCAATGGGAGGAAAAATTAAATCACCTCTTATATGAGGAAGAATGGGCACTGGCAGTTTAGAATTTATTTGGTTTATTCACTACCCTCTCTTTGCAGGATATTCTTAGCACCATGTTTTTGGAGCGATGGTTTCATGGTTTGAATTCCATGGGCCAAGAAAAAAATAGAAAGATCTATTATTTTGATCATGGGATGCTGGTGCATATGGAAGTCCATGAATAAAGCCAATTGTGAGGGAATTATATCCCTTGGAAGATCCATAATCATAAGAAAAAGGTACCTCCTCGTTGATGTGGCCAGTGGTATCAACAACTGGCATGATGCTCCCTCTCTGAGATCTCTTCAAGTGAGTGCATATCTAGGGCTACCTGCCAATGCTGGCACTTGGGGCCAATGGGTGCATTGGAAACCACCAGTCACTAGTTTCAAACTAAATATAGATGGTTCATGCATTTTGGAATTCATATGAGGTGGAGCGGTTGTCTGTGACAATCGGGGGAGTGTCTCACTTGTTTTTATTGGCTACTATGGACACAAGAGCTCTATCCAGGTCGAGGATAAAGCAATGTACATGGGGCTGAACCTATGTGACCAGGATAATACCTCTCTTGCCCAAGTGGAAACTGATTATATGATCATTCATAAATCTATTCATGGAAAATTCTCCACTCCTTGGTCAATATCCTACATAATCATAAAATGTTGATCCATCCTCAGCGACAAAATTCTTATGGCCCATACATGGCAGGAAGTCAATAGGGTAGTGGATCATATTGGTTTCATCATGGTGGCAGATCAAGGCTCCAATGTCACATGCTTTCCAAGCACCCATTTCTTGAAACCAGAGGGGGATAATTTGATTAGTGTGGATGAACTTGGTCTTCATTACTTTAGGCCTCCCTAGGTCTTGTTGTTATTTTTGGTCCCTATATTTGTTGTATAACTTTCTCTCTTAACAAATATATAATTATGATGATGATGATTTAAATGATGCACCTTCCCAAATTATGTTTCAACATTTCCAATTTGTTCCAATATTTTAGAATCTATCAATAACTTTGGAGGTGGTCTATGATCAATAGATCCATTGAATCTTGACTTGTTCAACCAAAATCCATGAGATTCATTGTTAAATATTTGATGAAAAAAGAAGCACCATTTTTTAATATGATGTATTCATTCAGGATCAAAATAAAATTTACAAACAAGAAAAGACAAACCCATGTAAGTGTTCCGACCAGCTAAATTCTCAAGTCTGGCGAAGTCACTAATGGTCCACATTAGAGAAACTTTCATTTTTAACATTATTCTAAAAGATGCATCATATGTATCAACACAATTTCTCCATAACTCATATAATTGTTCAATTAGAGGATGAAAGTATACATCAATATCATTTCCAAGCATTTTCTTTGTATTAATAATCATTAAAATGATAAAATATGTTTGTTTCATACACATCCACATAGGTAGATTATAAGGGATAAAAATAAATGGCCAAATGTTAAAACTGGTGCTCAATGTACTAAATTGGGTGAATCCATCAGTATCAAATCCCAATCGAACATTACAAGGATCAAATGAGAAATATACGTGTAAATAAATCAAATCTCTTCCATGATTGTGAGTCTATTGGATGTCGCATTAACCCTTCATTGTTATTATCTATAGAATGCCACTTCATTTGTTCTGCAGTTTTCGATGACATGAATAATATTTGAAATCGAGGATTTAAAGGAATGTAATTAAAAACTTTTTTATGTGTGTTCATTTTCTTATTTTTCATATTAATATTTTGACTCAGACTTCCAACATCACCCACTGAATTCTATCTATAATAAAAACATTTTTTCAATCCTTTCCACTTGAATCATCTCCCCAATAAAGCATACAATCATTGGGACACACATGTATTTTTATATAATTCAGACCAAGCTTGTTAAAAAACTTTTCTCATATCATTAAAAGACTTAGGGATCTTTTTTTAAGAAACACATCACATAAAAATTACAATATCATGGAAATCACCTTATTTATAATTCCACACAGGCATTTGATATGTTAAAACTTTAGAAGAAAATAAATCTTTGAATACTTCAAACATCCACTATAAAAATATTGATTTTCACCATCAACTAAACCATGAATTTCTTTCTTCTTTGTGAAGTTTTATCTTATATTAGTCTATATATAATCATGAGGAGGATCCAATGATACGTCACAATCTTGGTCTGGTTGACCTATAGTCTCAGAAACATCACTTGTCATGTTTTTATTTATAGCACCCTAAAATGGTTATTCTGATATATTTCGATATTAATGTTGGTGTCTTGAAATGATTAATGAATTGTTTATAAGGTTTTTTATTTCATTTTCAATTGTCTATGAAGTTGGGATATCATTCTATTTATTGACATCAGTACTTAAACTTTTTATAACGTTTGATTCTCTATTCCAAATCCAATACAAATATTGAGTAGGGAATTGCTTCAATATGAAGTGTTCATAAAATTCATTTATCTTCAGCCATCTTATAAATTTACATTTAGGACATGGAAATCTTATTCTACCATCAATGGATCAATTGAAAATTGAAAAATCTAAAAACTTATCCAAACCCTTAGTATACTAAGGTGTGTTCCTCGGTAATGTGATCTTTCTTTTATCCATATCACAATGTACCTACACTTTATTAAAAAAATTAGAACACATAAGTATTACTAAGTAGGAAAAGAGATAAATGAAAGTGAAAAAATCAAAATCCATGTAGTTATAACAAGATTCATATAAGTTATAAAAAAGTCAAAGGAAAAAAAGTAAATCAATCATGGATAGTATTATGTAAAATACAAGCAAAAGAAAAATAATACATTCATTAATTTAAAATAACAATCATGGGAGAAATACCCTAGGGTCACTTAGTCTTTTAAAACCAAGTAATTCTCTACCACCATAGTAGTGGATTTAGAGTTCTTACACATATCTATCTAGAGGGGGTGTCACATAATGCTTCACTAAAATTTCTAGTGGTGATCTAAGAGATTATATTTATGTATGTCACATTCTATTTTTCCTTATTTAAAGATGGTACATCACAAACAAACTTTAGTGGTTTTAAAATTACCTAATAGATACACTACCTTCTAAGAGAGAGTATTTTGTGACGTTTTATTTGGAGTGAATAATTTGATATTACTTGCTAATTTTTATGTTTTAATCATAGAGGAGGATAAGAACTATGCATGCTCACCTATATTCTTGGATAAACCATTCCTATAAATATAAAATTAAATCATAAATTTCCATGAAGGTACTATAATATTGGAGTTCAGTAAAAATTTATTCCACTTTAATATTTTTGATTCCATCATGTACACATTATAATAGAACTCAATCTTGTACATTATCACATTCTGATGAGTATAATCCATGTAAAGAAAGTGGTTTGATATAATAAAATTTTCATTTTGGAAAAAAATCATGATATGAAAATTTGATAAAAAATAATTGGGAGAAACATAAATATTCTATCCAACCATATGAAGATGAAACAAATTTTCATTTATTTGCTGAATTTTACTATTTATTCAATGAAAAAGTGTTTGATACTTCATCTCTTGCATAGGAAGTATAAAACATCGAGTTATGTAACCCAAATATATTTTTATCTATTGTATGACCTCTAGATCTAGAATTAAAACCCTTTCCTACTAATTTAATATATGTATTTATAATATATAGAAACAAGACACCAATTATATTTTCAAGAAACTTTCCTCTTAATAAAGAACAAAATCTGATAGATATTTTTGGAGAAAATGTAAAATCTAAAGGCTAGCATTAAGGAGACATTCCTAGAAAGTAGTGTAAATATTCCTAATATAAGTGTAATAACAAAGATACTAGCCTTCACTAGAGTGAATTATTCTTTTATGGAATCACTAATTAAACTATCAAGTGAACCTATTAATTAAATTCCTTATAATTATTTAACAACCACCACAAATATAATGTTTGTGAACTAAATAAATGAATAATACTTAGACTATGCCTCCATAACACATAAAGTGTAAATTCTGATTGCCAAAGGATGGTGTACATACAAGGGATTGAGAAATAAAGATGTAAGATATTTATTTTCCTCTTTTTAGTGTTAACTAAAATATTATAGTTTCATGATAAAATTTCAGCATGACCTTATCAAAAGTAGGAATTATTCACACACAAAACGTAGTCATTGGAAAGGGTAAATGTCTATTAGGGACACCTGGATGATAATAAATGAAAATAACTATATAAACATGAAATTCCACATGATCACATTATGAATTCTATAATGTTCCTGAAAGTAGGAAAAGAAAACTTATACATAAGTTAGGAAATCCAAACACATACTAGGTACAAAAAATGGAGGTTTAATGAGTGTGATCTCTTGACTGAAAACTTGTGGAAAACCCCTAAATTTATTATCCACTTATCAATTAAATGGTAAAAATTATCCAACTGATTTTCAACGATCCAAATGGAACTAAATATTATTCTTTTATTCATTACCATTACCTAGATCACATACATGAAGTTCTGCACACGTCCTTAGTGAGACACATGTAAGGTGTGAGGAAAAAATACTAACTAGGTGATCACCTCCCCATCCCCAGTACCCTTTTATAATACAAAGTGTATGAAAAAATAATAAAAATATATAGGAATACACAATATAACAAATAATATACTTTATGAAAGTCATGTAACATAGATTTCAATGATAATGACAAACCCACTATATCAAGAGGACCCATACTTTATATACCTACTTCAATACAAACTTAGGATCTGATATAGCTGATATAAAATAATTAACGTGAAACATTCATACCATCCAAGGGAAAAGGAATAATATATATTAGTTTTAGGTAAATCTTGTATCCTATCCATTCATGAATAAGGGAAGGGGTATACTAGTGTCAAGGTATATCGATCCCATCACATACCATCAACATACCCATCAATAATTGGGGTACCTGAGAAAACTTTTTTATATAATCATATAATATCCCTTTCAATCATGATTCATACTCTACTAATATCAAATTAAAAAATAAGTATAACTTGTATTACAATTTATAGCATGCTAATAAATAAATAAGAAAGATCGTAACACATTTTATAACTTGAAAATTATTTTAAATCATGGGGGATGTCATTATGACATAGAGAATACATCAATTACATTTTTTATCGACATTAATAACTTATTTAACCAAAAATGAAAATAACCAAACAAAAAAATAGTCAAAAACTTTGTAGTTTAGTCTATAAAAATGATAAGTATAAACTAAGGAAAGTAAAACAACTTAAAAAAAATTATAGAACAACTTTTTAAAAATTTATTAGTTGAAAAATATCTATTTCAATTATTTCTACTTGGATGAAAACTTTTTCTATCCCAACCCTTTGAGAATATGATAGGAAGAAAGGGTCATCCTATGAAAATAAGTATATAATTATACTTTGAGGCCCATAGGAAGATGATAGTCCATTAACAATTCAATTTTAAAAGTATAATATTTGATATTTTATGGTTTTATATTCCTTCCATAAAGGAGAGAAATTTAGGTTTGAGAAACAACAATATCACCTTAGTTTTTCTTAACCTAAACCTCCTCAATAGCTGGATTAGAAGAAAACCAAAGAAATTGAAGAGGTTCACAATCCCTAAATTAAGAAAATAAGAGATCACACCCAATACCATGAATAAAAAATAGAAGAAGAAGAATTATAGGAATAACAAACCCTTACCTTACCTAGCTAGAATCTGTAGTGACGATTTGGGGGAGATAGAGGCCGGTAGCTCAGGCTTGGGCTTAGGGGAGAAGGGGGACGACAATGAGGATTGGATTTGGAAGAGTAGGGTGTGAAGGGGGCTGAAGATGGCATAGAAGGGGGAAGGCAGTGAGGGGGATAAGTGGGCCAACAATGAGGGGGCTAGGGTTTGATAGGGTCGGGGGAAGAGGGGGTGTGGGTGTCAGGTTCGGGGGGGGGGGGGGAATTTTGTGGGTAAAAAAAAGTTTTAGCAGTGATTTTTTAAAAACCACCACTATATTTTGACAATTTCATTTAGAAGTGGTATCCTAAACCTCTTCTAAAAAGCCACTGATAATTACTAATTTTGTTGTAGTGTAGTAGTTGTTCATCAGGTAAAACTGATGATGATTTTCATGTCTAATTTGGATAAAATATATAGAAAACTAAGTAATCATTATTATTCATTACCAATTTAAATAAAAACAAATTTTTATTATGTCATACTTACACATGTTTCCCACACTTTTATGTATATTTGTCTATCAGTATCCCTTATTTATTTTCACATGCCTCCTTCTATAGCACGTGAAATGGGATTGAAGTGTCTTTGGATTTTGGTTCATCAATATGAATATAAATAGAGGAAAATAATTATGTTTTTGTTTCATAACACATAAAATTATTATGGTAGATTTAAAATATGTACCATTGTTTTTCAAGTGAAGCATACTCTATCCTTTTTTTATAGTTAGGGTACATTGGTTTTGTTTCTCGTTGCTTATTTTTAGCACTCACTTTCCATTTTATAAATTAACAATTCTTAATCAAAGTGATTAATACACATATTGTCAAGAAATGTATTACTAGGTATAATGTACTTAAAAATATGTCTCATCATGACCACCAATAAATGAATCCCATGTTTTTTGGTTTGTCAGGTTTCCATACATATGTGGTGTGTGTGGGATTATTTTCACTATATCATCTTTGAGATAATATTTCATAAGAATTATGAGAAATCCTCTATGAGTATTTCTAGTGGGAATTAACACAAATTTAATTTTGGAGTCATCTACTATAAATGTACTTCTTGGGGGATAATGAAGAGTAAGTCAACATTTCATTATTTTTTCTAGTAAAATAAAGAAATTATATCATAATGTTACCCTAATCTATTCCCAAATCAGTGTCTTAAGAAATATAATAACATTGTTCCATGAATATAAATCAATTGTTACACTCATGTGAGTGGTGAAACTGATGAAACTACTAAACATGAACTATTTCAGTTTAACAGGCTGTCGTGTGCATACCATCCAACCTTGAATTTGATGCCTCTGTTTCTCACATCAAGAATTTTTTCTAACACCATCACTCTATGATGCTCTAATTTTTTATAGGACACTAGTTGTTCACCATCTTCCATTTCCTCATATTCAACATCATCAAAATTTTGTTCCTCAAGATTAGTAACATCTTCATGTATAGAAGGTTGTTCTTCCTATGCATTGGAAGCTCCATCATGTTGAGAAACCTATTATTCCTTGAGATTGAGATCATTAGTATTTACAAAAGTAATTATTTTTAGAAGTGGTTGAACATTTAATTTAGATTATGTAAATGCATCACTGAATTTATAATAATATGAGGTAACACAATGTATATTACAAAAAAACTATAACCTGATTATTGATCATTTTTTAAAGTTTTAACGGTTCTGACCCCTCTATTGAGTATCTAAATCCCTTCACTGGGGTCTCCTCTAACATACAAGACCCAATCTACATTGGAAATGTTAGGATATTATTTTTACGTCTGAATGAAAGTGTCATACTCAGTTGAATTAATATATGACCCTTCTGTGGTTTTGATCAATAATAAAACAACTGACCACTTTTGGGTTTCAAGATCATGAACATATAATAATTATAATGCTCTTGATGCCATTATAAATGGTTTTCCTTGTACCCTTCCTTAGTAAAATCTACTTTCATGAATCCCAATTCATCAATTTTAACTACACTCTTATTATCAACCCACTTACATTGAAAATTCATGACATATAATGTTTTATAATCCAACTCCCATATTAGTTTTATGATCAAAAGTATTAAATATTCACATAAATTGAATCTCTATCCTTATTAAAATATACATTCATCACTTCAGCCATACGAGTAACTCCATTATTTTTCATGGTACTGTGTTCATAATGTTCATTTTTATAGAATGCATATTTATTAATTACATAACCATTAGAATATAACACATGAACATTTGGTCCTCTAGCTAGCCATCAAATTCACTCTAAAATTTAATCATGATATTTAGTTAACTCATTAAATATATTTTCTCGAAACCAACCTATAAACTATGGAGTATGTGTACTTGATATCTAGATTTCATCCCTCAATGAATTCAAATTCATAAGAATTTATTTGTGTGTTTCAACATATGAGGAAACCTCTAAAATGTTATGAAAAATGTAAAGGTGGATATACTTCCAATCTTTAATAGTAATTGTGAAAAAATATATTCTAGAAATTCCTTCACCCACAATCCACTCGGTGTGATGAGATTTTGGTATACCGGTTATTTCTACATGAGATGGGTAATCATTATATAACTCAATGAATTCCTCAACAATATATCACTCTGCAATACAAACTTCTAGAAGACTTCAATTTTTGACACACCCTTTAAAAATATTCATGTAACATTAAATGGGGTACATCCATCTATAATGTATCAGGCCACATAGTTGAATATCTCATACCAAGTGAACCATCAAGTTAACCATTGTATAAAATAATGTTAGTGGGAAGAAAATATCTAATTCACATTATATGATCGTAATTTCCTTTTCCATAGTTTGAAATTTCACTGGGTCTATAACTTTAATACATATAGATTTGAAAAAGAAACAGATCTTGGTCAATGTATGATATAAATTATTATACAAAATGCAACATAAATCAACATGCATTATATCTTACATAAAAACATGATAGGCATGTGACTTTAGACCCTTTAACTATAAATCAGTCATTGAAATGAAATTCTAGATATTTGATGAATATCCCTATAAAACCTTTACATCATTGAAGAAGTTTTAAAAATGATATATCTCTTACCTAGAAAGAGTAATATAAGTCGAAGGAAGAAAATTCCATTTTTCACTCTTTACTAGCACTAATACTTCCCATATTTACATGTCAATCATGTCCAACCTAGAATTAATTCTATATTTTTTTCCAGTTGTATTTAGTAAAGTGATAATAACAATTTCAATTTTTTTTCAACATACATAACATCTAAAAAAATCATGATATATAAACAATTCTAATATGATTATTCAAAAAGAAATAATCTCTTTTTCCAATTGTTTTTTAAGGTTTTTTGAAAACTTTTTAACAAAAGAAGTGTCCATATATTTTACTTTCTCAAACATTTGATCACCTATTAGTGGAGACAATTTCGTACATTCTTCTGAATTCCCATTGAATGATGTCTTCCAAGATTGGAACTTATGTCACCATTGTAGAAATATATGATGTCCTAGAAACACAATCTTTAATGAATGTTTCAACCTAATTGAATGCGTATCTTTTTCATAAATGGGAAACCCTTGAGTTCCTTTAATTATATATCCAAGAAAATTTCCATAAGTAGGAAATTTATTTACCATCCCCTAAAACGTGGATCCTAACATGAAATATTAATTTATGTAACCATTATAAATCCTAACACCTGAATCCCATAATAATTTAAAATCTTTAATCAATGGAGCCAAATAAAAATCAATATAATTACCTAATTGTTTTGGTCCTGATATAAGCAAAGATATCATAATCTCTTTTCATTCCATGAATAACCACAATGGAATGTTATAATTTACCAACATATTCAGCCATGTACTGTGAGTGATAATTTTAAAAACAAAAGGATTCACTCCATATGTAGATAGAACAATATGAAGGTTTCTTGGATTGTTTCTAAATTCAGGATACTCGTGATGAATTCTCTTCTACTGAAGAGAGTCTATTGGGTGACATGGTTTCACATCATTATTTCTTATATCTATATACTAAGTCAATTTTCATTTAGTTTCCCCCATTATATATAGGTTCATATACCTTGGAATGACTGGAAAGTACCACACACATTTCATAGGACCAGATTCATCTTTCTTGTATTGAGAAGCACCACAATATTGGAATTTTTTCAGGGATTTATTATCCTTTCGAAACAATATAAAGTCATTTGGAAAAGCTTATATTATTTCAGATATATACCCATTTAATTTTTCATTCATTTAGCATCATATGTCCAGAAAAGAAGATCATTATCTTCTAGAAACATATCATTCAAGAGATCAAGTTGTTTAATAAAATTAGTGTCACTCCATTCGTTTCCTGCTTTTAAATTATATAGCTTCAGTATGGTTGAAAATGATGTATATTTAGTACAACTAGAATACAATGGTGTCTTTGAAAAATTATTTAAATTCTTAAACAATTTTGGAAAATCCAAAAGTTTATCTTTAACTTTCATTTTAATTTCCTAAATAAAATCTTCATCACAATTCACACATGTAATCACATCCTTGATTTTCTCTTCAACATTTTCCACACTTGTAATCATATTAGAAGATCTATAAAACACAGTCTTATCAAAATTACTAGATACATTCATTTTTCCCTATGTTTAGTCCAAAATTTATAACTTCAATCAATTTTAGGATAGATCAAGCATTCTTCCAACTCCTCTGGACTAGTTAGTCTTGAATAACAATAATGTTAACATGAACAAAGGATTTAGAAAGGCTTATATAATAGATCTTTTACAAACTTTTGAGACTCTTTTACCATATTCTTATACTCTTTTTTCATATGATTGACATCCATTTATTTTCGATTCATACCCAGAATATTTTATTTGGAAATATTAATATTTAACAAAATAAATAAAAACACAAAAATTATATGCCTGAAAACCATAAAAGGACATTATTAAAGAATCAATTAAACAATATGAAGTCATTATTATAAGATAATAATATCCAAATGATGTGTATTGATATTGTTTGTCATAGTGAATATAAATTATGGAAAGGAATAAGTGAAATCTAAAGTTATAATGAATCTAATTAAATTTTCATATACTACAAAACATAGAGAACAAGGACAATTTCTATAAATTTATGTTCTTCCCAGTTGAATAAGAAAATATCTGATGTATTTCCCCTTTTTGATTACTCATTTACATTTTTTATTTTTTTCTTTTCAGTTATTATTATTATCACTAAGAATATTTTTAATAATAATTACATGTACTAATCATGCATATGAATTGGAAATCAGTCTAAATATCAAACCATGTTTTAAACTTTTCTAGATTTAAGTATAATTCTCATATCACACACACACACACACACATATATATATATACCTATATATATAAATAGATATATAGATATATATATGTATACATATATTTGTATGTATATATATTAATTTACTAATAATTTAATTCTATTTAATTTAATTGTATTATTTTTTTATTATAAATTTATTTGAAACATAATATAACATTTATTTATCTAAATAAACAATATTTTATTATTTAATTATATAATTATCATTATTTTCATTTTGTTTCCTATTATCATCATCTTATATATATATATGAATTCATTAATACATTTAACTTGTTTTACTATTAATATTTATATTTTTATTTCAATTAATAATTTTCTTTAATAGGATATAATAAATTCAGTATTATTCATCAGTATTTGTTAAATAATTTCATTTTCTTAACAGTAAAAATTTAAGTGATATATTATTAAAATATTTTCAAAGAAATAATTTTGATATGAAAAGATATCAAATATGATTTTATGCTTAATAATATATTCTCAAAATTTTTACAAGTTAATATAATTATCTTATACATTATATACACCAATCCAAAATAATGTATAAAGATAACTGTTATATTATTAATAACTTATTATCTCATAATGAATAATATTATCAAAATATATATTTACAATATGTAAATCTAGTTTTAAGTATAACATTTATATTATTTCCTCAATGATAGAAAATTAAAAACATATATAATTATGTATTAAAAACCTAGGTTATAACAAATGTTCATGGAAATGATGTTGAAAGAGTTTGAATGTTTGGGTGACCAATAATTGTTGGTGGAGAAATGTCACGTATAACAAGTATTAGTCCCCCAAACATTTATACCACTTACAAATATTTGAGGGAGGTGACACAATGTTCAAATATTTTGAGTAAATTAAAATCACCTAAATAAAAACTAAAAATGTTAAAACCTAATGGTGGTTGTCAATTTGTCCGAGAGAGAGTGAGGGAGAGCGAGAGAGAGTGTGTGGCTATTAGGGAGAGTGACATACGCACAATGGCAAAGGGGGTGAGCGATGACAATGAGGGTAGGGAGGGAGAGAGATGATGATTGTGATGGGGAGGGAGAATGATAGAGACAATGTGTGGTAGCTACAACGACAAAGAGGGAGAGCTATAGTGACGTTGTATGATTGAAGGGAGGGAGAGAAATAGTGAGGGCTTGTGAAAATTGGGGAGGGAGGGTAATGACAAGGTTTCACTTCTATAAGAGTATGAATGGTGTAACTTAATCGATCGAATAGGGTTAAATTTATATAACAGTGAATGGGTTTTATCAGTGATTCTCAAAAAGTACTAATAAAGTGGGTATTTATTAGTTCTGAAATAAAAAGAATTGATAAAATATCTATTTATCAAAACTTTTCTAGAACTCATAAAACATATCTTTATCAGTGCTAGAATTTTTGCCTAGATAAAGATACATTATATCAGCACTTTTCTACAACTGATAAAGACATATATCTATCATAATTATAAAGGTGATGATTACTATTTAAGAATATAATTAATATAATTAAAAAAATAAAATTTATATAATTATAAATAAACATAAATAAATACAATTGTAAATAAATATCTATTTAATTATAAATATATTTAAAGAATTATAAATATATAAAAATAATTGAGATATTTATTTATAGATATAATTATAGATATATATTTATAATTATAATTGTAAATAAATATATTTATATAATTATATATATATTTATTAATATATAAATATATATAAGGTAAAGGGGTTGTGATGTAATGGGGGCAGAGCCCTAGAAATCATGGAGATTTGGTTTTTGATGATCAATGGATTCTCATCAAGACCTTTTCAATCTGGCTGATGTCTTCCTTAAGCCTTCAAAGTCAGCTGATCAAAAGAAGGAATCAATCTCGATTCTGGTCATCTCTGCGAATCTACTGATAATTGGATCTTTAAAGGAGTCGATGGATCTAGGAAAAGTTAATCATGTATCTTTTTCTGATAAGGTGAAGAGTAATCAGTCTTTCACAAATTCAAGGGGTGCGATCCCATCTAGTGTCACAAAAAATGGATCATTAGAAATTGTTGAATAAAACTAGTATTTGATTGGGAAAATGATTCAAGAATGAAAACATTCGATCTTAGTGAGGTAAATCTCTAGAAGATTAAAGAGCTAAAGTCACAACTTCTTCAAATATGAGGCTTCGGTGGATGTAGGATTACCTCGATCGGTAAGGGGTACTACTACATTGTTTTTCCCTATGAAGAATTTAAGTATCAAGCATGGGGTTTTGGTTTCGTATCACTTAAACCTGGAATATTAAGGACCCAAGATTGGTACCCTTTCTTCAATCCATCCTTTATTAGGAACTCTATCACTCAAACTTGGTTATGAATCCATGGCCTTCCTTGGTTTTTTAGCACTCTCAACTACTGTGAGATATTTCTTTTACAGTAGGGGAAGAAATAAAATTTTATAGAGAAACAAAGATTTCTCATTTTTGACACTTTACTAGAGTGTTAGTGGAAACTGATATTTTCTCAAATTTTATTGAGTATGTTTTATTACTTTCTAATGATAGAATATTATAACTCTCAATAGAGTTTGAGAAGAAAACATCTTTTCGAAAGAAATGTGAAAACATAGGTCAGTGAGATTCAGAATTCCAAAGGAATATGTTTTGTACCATTTATATGAAAATTATTCATTCTATTTTAAATTTCAAATTTAAAATGCCTTTGGGTGAGGATCTGAATGATGGTGGAGGCATGGGCAGCGTGACTCCCTCAGTATAGCCTGTTGTCAATCGAGTAGAGCATAGAAATATGACTGATTGAGTTAAATCACTAGACATACAACCTAACGAGGGATTTCTAGATGATAATATTGGATTCGATGATCATAGGATGGATGGACATTTTGAAGTTAACTATGTATAGGGTGATAAAGGGTGTACATCATAAGAGGGTGTTAGAATATCATTTGAGATGGATTTTAAGGTCCTAAACATGAGCCCCAATGATGATGATGCTGATTCTGAAGACCTAAAAGAATATACATTCATGATTTCTCGAGGAAGAAAAGGTAAGAAACATCTTGATCTGGGGGCCTCAACACCTTTTCAATGTAAGAAGAAGAATAGAGGATCCATAAATGCTCCATCTCCTATTATGAAATGTGGCAATGTATCTATTGATCCAGGTAAGGGAAACTCATAATTATGTACTATTATTAAAGGCAGGGTAGGGTATACAATACCTATAGATGAGGTTATAGAATCTTCTTCCAAGATAAAGGTTTCCATAGAGGCTCTATATACTGTTTTAAGATGCGGCAATTCATCTGACT
The DNA here is from genome assembly GCA_963277665.1 of Viscum album. Classification (NCBI taxonomy): domain Eukaryota; kingdom Viridiplantae; phylum Streptophyta; class Magnoliopsida; order Santalales; family Viscaceae; genus Viscum; species Viscum album. Next base: position 1,391,741,423 of record OY728159.1, read on the forward strand.
ATGCAGGACAAGGTAGCTAACAATTCTGTACTGATATTGTAGGTAATGGAGGGTCTCTAAAAACTATAGATAAAGTCACATGGACTACTTACAACATAAATGAATCAAATGTTGATAGTATGGGTGATGCTGTTATGGTTGGTAGGGAGTATTTTCTGGACAAGTCACCACTTGCTGATAGTGCTGAGCTTTAGAAAAATCAGAATGATGACACTTCTCTAACCATGATAGAAAGAGGTTGTAAGAGTCTAGGAGTCCCTACTCCAAAATTCTTTGACATGATTAAATCTACCAATAATTCTGAGTTTGACATGATCTACCTTGAGAGACTTTAGAATAATTCCATACATAATAAAAAAGGATAAATTTTGATCTTAATGTATCCTCGTTCACTATGTTGAATTTGAAGGTTCTAAATGAGGAATCTCTTATGGATGTGGTCTGTAAAAATTCATCTAATGTTATTTATAATAGTGGAGGTGAAGCTATATTTAATAGATATCCAATCAAGGATGTTTATTCCATGTACGATAAGGTTGGTGATACTCATATCATGTGATTGGAAGTTGCTAACCACTCCAATGAAAGTGAGAAAGATGACTCATCGGGCATGGGAGATCATGCTACATGGAAGGATCCTAAGAAATGGAGATTTGGAAGACATACTAGGGGGAATGGTGACCTCTGAGTTAGAGGTGGAAGGCATAAGAAAAGGTGAAGCTCATGGGTTACACATTGATTGTTGGTTTGTTTCTGTTTTGTGTATTCTAGTGGCGGTGTGTGCTACTTCTTTGAAATCGGAACCCATGCACTTGTCATTTACATTTTTCTATTATAATTTGGGGGTGTATGTTGGGTATCCAACTTATACATTAACCACTTTGGTATATAGATATATATAATTATAAATATAATAAATATATTTATTATAATTTAATAATTATTTAATTATATAATTTTTTATTTATAATTATATGAATACTTTTTAATATATATATATTTATAATTATAAATATATAATTTTATAAATAAAGAAAATATACATTGGGGGAAAATGTTTTTGGGCAGTGTTCATGTGATGAACCTCAATCGGGGTTGATGTGGTTTGGAGGATCAGACGGTTGGCATAAGGGAAAATTCTTCCGGGCAGGCGACCGATGTGAAGAAACGATGTCGGTGAGAGGTTCCAGATCAGGTGGTAGCTATGAAATAGGGGGGGGGGTTGTTTTCGGGAAACAATGATGGCGATGGGAGGTGTAGATCCTGCGGTAGTGCCAATGTGCAGATAAGGCGACAGAATGAAAAACGATCATGGACTTCCACAGTGGGGATGGAGGGTGTAAGGGTGAAGTGGTGATGGTGGTGGGAGGTTCCAGATTCGACAGCAGCTATGCAATGGGGGGGGGGAGGTTTCTTTCAGGAAGTAGTGATAGTGTGGGAGGTGCCATATCTAGGTACAATAGTGCAATAGGGAGGATATGTTGCTTTTGGGTAGTAGCGATGGCGGTAAGAGGTGCCAGATTCAACAAGAGCTATGCAATTGCAGAGGGGGGGGGGGGAGGTTGCATCCGGGAAAAAACAATGGTGGTGTAAGGTACTAGATTTGGAGAAAATAGAGTAATAGGGGGGGGGGCAGGTTTCTTCCAGGAAACAAAAATAGAGGTTGGAGGTACAGATCCCATGATAGTGACAATGTATAGATAGGGCGACAGAATGAAAACAACCATGGCCTTCCATAGAGGAAATGAAGGACATGATGTGCAGAAATATATATGCGGTTAGTATGGGTGGTGGACTAGTGGGGTTGATGGGAAAATGAGATTGGTGAACCCATGTTATACTAGAGGGGTGGTGTTCTACTGATTGTCAGTGGAAATTCCATGGCATCCGGTGAGGCGATGGGGCTGGCTATCGCTGGTATGCTGATGAGGCTCATTCAACTGGTTCATGATGAAGGCGGTCAAGGACAACATTGGTTCACAGTGACAAAACAAGGCCTTATGGGATATATTTATGGGCCTTTCGGGGCACAATTTGTAATGGGTCTTCGGGTCATTAACAAGTGAGTTATCCCTTGGGGGGGGTCTATGACCTGCCCATCAGGGTTGAGACGTGCATGGGTATGTTTTTAAGTATTTGTACCCCTAAGTAACTAATATATACATATATATTTATATAATTATATATATATATATTTAATTATTTATATTTATATAATTACATATATATTTATTAATATATATATATATAAGTATAAATATAATAAATATAATTATCATAATTTTAGAAATATTTAAAAATATGCATATTTATAATTATAAATAAATATATTTAAAAAGTATTTATAATATATATATATATATATCTCTAATTATATATTAGAGATAGAGGCGGTTCAAGGGATTCTCTCACTTGGTGGTGTAAGCGATCCATTATTCTACTCATGGATGTGGATCTGGATTGTTATTTCAAGCCCCCAAGATGTCTTCATTAGACCACCGAAGAGGGTGGTGGACCAGGCTCTAGATGTTTCATTTGATTCAAAGAAAGGACCTACCCCTTCTGAAAACCCTCTTTTTTTCTATGATTCCATAAGTGATTAAAATATCTCGAGCAAGATAATTATAAGAAATTTATCTCTTTCTATTGTCAAGGTTGGTCAGGATATCCTTGCGGTGAAAATTTCTAACTGCAAGAACTCTATTATTGTTTAGCCAACTCTTTCTCTGGAAGGTAATGCCTGGACTATTGAGGGTTTGCAAAAGTGTCTTCTCTTTATCTAGAGATTTAATTGATGGAGAATAACCTCCATTGGTAAGTATTTTTTTCATGTTCTTTCTGATTCGATCGAGCTCAAGCTCAGGGCCTGAGGTATGGTTTTTTTCTCAAACCGAGCTACCTTTGGATTCAAAATAAAAATACTTATTTCAACACAAAATGGGTCAATAATTCCATTACACAAACTTGGATACACATTCATGGCCCAAATTTGTTTTTATGGCATCCTTAGATCCTTTGGGATGTTTCCACCAACGTGAGGGTGCCTTTCAAATTCCACAAGGAAACAAAGCATGCCTGGTTCGTGAATTTTTCCAAAATGCTTGTGGAAATTGATCTATATAATGTTCATATTGATATCATGGTGTAAATTGATTCCGATCATCAGCTGTAACTCAACATTGAATATGAGGAGGTCCTAGTTTTTTGTAGAAAATAAATGTACATTGGGTATTATTTGAAAAAATGACAAACATCCTACATTTCAGTAATTTTTTTGGAGAAATGGTCACTTAGTTGAGGAGTGTAAAAAAATCCATTAAATGGAGGCATTAAATTTGATATGGATCCCAAAGGAAAATTACCTACAATCAAGGAGGATTATAATCTAGGGGATAAAGCACAAGAAGATGGATTCTCTAAGCTCAACTCTGTAAAGATGGAGAGTAACATGATGGGAGATTATCTAGATAATATTAAAGGGAATAGCATCCATAATGAAATCAATGATCCTTATTACATTGAGTTCTATAAGAATATGAAGCTGGTATGCATTTCATGGGTTGACATTGTGAATTAGGGCCATGCTGCGCCTAGTGAAGATGATCAATCGACATGTGATACTGGTTCAAAATTGGTTTTTGATTCCAATTTTTGGAAGGAATGTGATTATCTTCTTTCAAAAGGCCACAAAATTAATTAAATAATATCTCTTGTTAAAAAAATGTACGCTCTTTACCTTCTTTTCCCAGTATAGAAAAGGATAGGGTGAAAATCCTAGAATCCATTCCTATAATGGATCCATTGGAAACCATTACCATACATGGGAGTTAAAGATCCAAGAAGAACTCTTTGTTGGATATTCCTACCCAAGGGATAATTATATAAACTACAAGAAATTGATATGATGTTGAAAATTAGTAATAGGAAGTGCATGGAGGGGATCTAGAAGCTCACAATAAGGAGACACTAGTGGTATCAGCTGTTGATGTTGTAGGGCCACATTCTCTGAAAGTGAGAAGTAATAAGGGAAAAGTGTCTCAATATATTTCTTGTGTCTCTGGAAAGAAGGAAGAATTGAAGAAGAGAAATAAAATATTAGCGTATGAAGATGGATTCCAACTGGTTACCCCTAGAAAATTGAAATCATCCAAGATTCTCACTGAGCTGGATAGGCCTCACCTACTCAAATTGGAGATTTAGCTCTTAAAAATGGACTTTATTGGAATGACTAAGTAATCAGCAGAAGTTCTCTGAAGGATGTTCAGGCTAGATTGGAGAAGATGGTGACTCCACAAGACTCCGGTAAAAATAATTTTAGTCAGCTTGAAATTTTAAATAGTTCTAATAGAAGGGGGGTTTTCAATGAGGAATTTGGAAATTCTCATGGAGTTATCCTAGTTGAAGGAAAATTTTCAAGAATTAAGACTATCAAGGAAATGAGTAATTTTTATCTGAATATATTATGAGGGCTCAAGTATGGTTGGAGAAAAATATCCTCGATCCCTTGAGGATCCTTCACCAATGAATGCCGATATTGATCCTTAAGTGGGTGATGAGACATGGCCACAATCCAAAACATGGAGGAGGGGACGCCATCCAAGAGGTAGGGGAGGTAACCAATCCCATAGATGAATAAACAATTCATGTTTACTTGGAAGCTATCTTCTTCTCTCTTTGGGGGTAGTGGTTTGTAACTAGAATCCATTTTCTATCTCCCTTTATTCTTTTTATTGATTTTATTTTTAATAAATTTCAGGATCATGGGATATAACCCATGGTTCACGCTGTCTTGGTATATAATTATATATATATATATATATATTTATTAATAAAAAATATATATAATTATATATATATTAGGTGTTTGTGGTATAATTATATCAAACACACACACACACACAAACACACAAACACACACCTCACACACATATCCGAAAGGAATGCCATAGTCCCCACAAGTGGATAACCCACCAATCAAGCATTATTTATTTATATTGACGGCCTGAAGACCCAACAGGCATGATTCACATTACATGGACCAAAGGCTCATTTACTGGCATAAAGGCCCATCTTCATTCCTATACAATCCTACCAGTGTCACCAGGAGAACATCATGCCAACGTCACTACCTGCCTACATCATGATTACATCACCGCTATCCCGAGTCATGTCTGCATCAATAACTACGTCATAAATCCCCCAAGGGGGTTTCCAGGATTTGAACCCCAGTCTTTTGGATGTAGGATTATGGGGTTTAACACTCATGAAACACCCCAACTAAAATATACATAATTATAAATATAATAAATATTTTTATTATTTAAATATATGTGTATATAATTATAAATATATTTAAAAAAAATCGTTTATAATAATAAATATATTTAAAAATATTTTTATATAATTATAAATATATTTTTATATAAATATATAATTATAAATGTATTTTAAAATATTTATATACAATTATAGATATTTTTCTTTTGAAAAAGGTTGTGATATGGCCCCTTTTATTAAAAAACCATGAAATCAGAGAAATAGGAAGATGGGGTCATACATGAAAAAACTACCCTAGTCAACGAATATCCAGAGACCTAGTTTTTCTCTAATACTAACTCTTATATTTCACTCCTCGTCAAATATTTCATTCCAAAAAATTCATCCGTGCTAATGCCATGGCTATGACCCCTAGGATGACGACCTCTTCTCCATGTTTTTACCTATTGCAAAAGGCCTTCAATGTTAGTTCTCTCAGAGTCAGATTTTTCAGAATTTGTTTGAATCTCCACCCTATTAAAAGGATTATCAACCAAGACTTTATATGAAGGGGTCTGACCCATAGTTGTCTGAAGCCTTCTTTCTTACACCTCCACTTTAACTCCACCTTCCTAGCCTTCTTTTTCATGTGATCGATGTTTATCATCTTTGAGTGTGTCCAGAATCCCAAAGATATTAGAAGTTGAAACTTTCACCTTACTCATAAATCCTTTTCCCGACACATTTATAGGTGTAAGATCAGAAGAAAATATTGGACAAACAAATTCAACCATACTTGAGGGGTATATGGTTGACCGAGGTTCTATTTGAATAGGATATACAATAGTTGTCGAGGCTATGTCATTAGAATCATCAGAAAATGAGATCTGTCCAATCTTAGAAGAGGATGGTCTGGTTATCCTAAAGGGGACCAATTGGAATCCTTATTTTTCCACTGAGACTTTTCCAATGGAACAATAATCACTTTTACCAGCTAAACCACTATCTCTACGAGAAACCACACCGAAATTGGTGACCCTAAATATAGAAACTTTAGAGTTTTGAATCTTATAAACAGAAATAAGAGATTGTTGCTTATGGGAAGTAGTCATAGCCTCTAGCCCCTCATTAATTTCCCTACCCTCTTATGGATGGGTTGTAGTGGGTTCTAGAGAATGAATTCCAGGAGCATCTAGTGAATCTAATTTTTTTGGATCAGTAGGAAAAGAAACAACCTTCTCATTTCTAGGAACAAAAAGTGTACCTATCCTCAGAGGCAATATGAAAGAATCATTTGACATGTCACTTTCCGGGGATCTGTCAGACATGCACTATCGTAAATGAATACTTCGAGACTTTGAAAAAGAAGGATCCCAAACATTAATTTTTTGATTTCCCTTATGGGATCTTGAAGTAATTTTTTATTCATGGAGTAACTGTTGATCAGTAGATTCCTATGTAGCTGCTTCATCAGTAGATTGACCATCAATGACATGATCATATTCCAAAACATCATCCCATTTCATGGTTGTGTGATTCTCAAAGACTACAGTCAAGAAAAAACCAGTAGGGGATCCTTACTGCATGACTCAATATTATCACGATCATCTTCAGTCACATGAGGGGATACCACTTCCTATATAAAATCAAGTTCAACACAAGCATTATCAAAGAAAAAAATATTATGGGGAGCCCTACTGAGCATCTCATCATCAGCTCAAGTACCATCATTTTGAAAAGGGGAGGACACAATTTGTGTAGACCTTGGTTTAGTATAAAATTCATTATAGGAAGGATTTTTTTCCTAGCCCCTGCAGAAGTATCCAGACCATCAGGTTGTAAGTGAGTCACTCTACCATGCTGAGGATGAGTCGATTTATAATTCCTAGAATTTCTATGAAGACCATGCTTTAAAACTTTTTTCTTTTTAAAACAGATACTCTAATAATGACCTCTAACTAAGCAATAAAAAATAGAGAAAGGACCTCTTATGATTTGAAACATCATGTCCAATTATCTTACTCTCTGAATAGAAATGAGGAATATTTTCATACTAAATTCACATATTGAATTCATCATCATCATTTGAAAGAATATCCCTATCAACTAAGGTAGAGCACAAATTAATTTTAACCAAGAACCGAATGAAGTTACTAAATCAATCTAACTCAGTTTCTTTATCAATATTTATCGGAACTCTAATTACCGAAGCAATGTATTATAAAATTATAGGTTTCCAGTACACCCAGTTCAACTCACAAACCTTCACCCACAATTGAAAACATGATTTTCTAACCTCCAAAGGGTTGAAGTTCTGGTCCCATTCATTGATATGGAGAACTATGAGCTTGAGAGAGATTGAACTGAGTCCCCAAGAATCCGTCTTTAGGTATTATGAGGTAAAGATAATGTAGAAGAATCCTCAGACTAAGGAGACACACTTCTAAGCTTTGAAACCCCAAATGCCTAAAAGCAGAGCCACCAACATATCCATTATCAAATTATTTGATCCATTGGGTAGAATCAATCGTGCAACAATAAAAAACTTTTCGATTTCTAAACATTTCAATATGACATCCAGATTGGCTTTAACAAAGGCCACATTACCCTTGAAATAAAGCTTTCCAGTGGTAGATCCCTCAAATATAGAGAGACAGACTGGCCACTCCATCCTCCAAATCAGAGTCCCCCTCAAGCCCTCATCGAGAAATCTTCCGATTATCAGACCCAATGAAAGCATCTTTGTAGGAATCAAACCACCCTTGGATGAGAAAATATTCAGCTAGGGGATCCAAATCCGAAGCCACCATCTCAAAGCCCTAATCTCCTCACAAGTAGAACGAGAAGCTATCACTATTGTTTTCTTTTATATATATAAATATATAATCACATATACTTATATAATTATATATATAATTATAATTATATATATATATTTATATAATTATATATATATATATATATCAATATATATATATAATTATAAAATTATAATAAATATATTTATTATTTAAATATATTTATTTAAATTTTATAATTATATAAATATTTATTTATAATTATAATTATAAATAAATATATTTAAAAATATTTTATATAATTATAAATATAATTATATAATTATATATAATTATATAATTATATATATTTATATAATTACATATATATTTATTGATATAAAAATATATATAATTATAAATATAATAAATATATTTAATATTTAAATAAATATGTATTTATAATATAATTATAGACATATATATTTAAAAATAATTTATATTTAATTATAAATATATTTATTATAATTTTATAATCATTTAAATAGATATATATTTATTTATATTTATAATAATAAATAATTATATTTAAACATATTTGTCTAAAATTATAAATATTTTTATTTAATTATTTATATTTTTATAAATATATATAGATATAATGATATATATTTATATAATAATATATATTTAATAATATATAAATATAAGACAAATATTTATTATAATTATTTAATTATTTAAGAATATATATATATATATATATGTATATTTATTATTTTATAAATAATTTTTTTAAAAATATTTATATATTTACAATTTTATATTTAACTATTTAAATTAAAAAATTATTAAAAAAATCTTTTAATAGATTAATTATATAAATTTAAAACATATTTTAAATATTAAAACTTAATAAACAAAAATAAATAAATATTATTCATATAAATTACAAACATATTGAAAATATAACATGTATGGTAAATAGATATATGTATAAATAAATATCATAAAATGATTAAATAAAATTTTAACATTATTAATAAATATATAATAATAAATGAATAAATAAAAATAAATAAATTAAAAAATATTAAGAAGTGTATTTTTAATATTTACACATACATGTACACATGATAGACATTTTGTAAATAATGTATATAAATAAACTATTAAACATTTTGACTGATAAAATTTTAATTTTTTTATAAATAAAATTATGAAAATAAGATTCAATTTTTATTAAAAGTTTTGTAAATCATATTTATATATTATATTTACATATATATATACTTATTGTAATATAAATTTTATTTTAAAATATATAAATATATAAATATAAATTTAATCACTCACAACGACCATTATCATTCCTAGAAAAAAGTGATGATAAAGGTTTCACATTTATCAATGCTAAAGAAAGTGTTGATAAATGGGGAACTTTTACCAGTGCTATAAAATAATGCTAACAAAAGGTATCCTTTTTATCAACACTTTTATTAGTACTGGTAAAAGGTAACTTTATCAACACATTTTACAAGCATTGATAAAAGTCCCCCATTTATCTTCACTTTTTGTCTATCAATGATAAAGGTCAGTGTTGTAAATAGTGAGATCAATGGTTGTGATTTAAAATATATCGACAGTTTCTTATAACTAATGCAATATTTTTTATATTTTTTTTATTTCAAAGAGGTGTTGTTAAAACCACCTAAAAATATTTTAAAAAAACCCTAATTAACTACTCTCTCACATCCCAAATCCATGTAGCCCCAACCCGCCTGCTCCCATTGACACCAACCACATCGACCCCTCCTCCCCACTTCGACAACCCTTCTCCCCATGAAGACAACCCGTGATGGAGGCCCCCCTTACCCTCCTCCCCCTGACTATGACCCTCTAACGGTAGCACCAGCCCTAACCCCCTTCTCCCCATGACCTCATCCACCTCCTACTTTTAGATCAAACTGATTTCCCCTACCCCTATCCATTCATGAGTTAGACATTACCAATCTCATCTCCTTGACTTTGACTCTATCTATTTCCCTCTCCTCGCATCAGTGATCTTATTCCATGAAATATGACCCTGTTATTGTGATGATTATTATTTATTACTTTATTTTTTTTTATGTTTTTCATCTTGGATTGGATAATTTTCATGTTGGATTTGTGTTTTATCAAATCAAGGTCTTACCTTGGTAGATGATGAAGTTGGTGATGTTAATAATTAATTTTACTTGTTTGATTAAATATTTATATCTTTATTTTTGAATTTATAGGGATAAGAGTGGTAATCTAATATGTATGAATAAATTTTTTATTAATTTACCTCAAAACACATCTCAGTATGCTATGAAATTAGAATAATTTTTTCAGTATTCGATTGCAGAACAATCAATGGATGATATAATAAAATGTTCATGCCCTAATTTTAAATTCAAGTGATAGTTGAATAAAAACAAATTATATGAGCACTATATATTGAAATATCATCTAGGTTGATATTCATTTTGGATTTATCTTGGAAAATCAAATGTTAAGAAAATAAAAAACAAAGACTATATTGTCAACAAAACACAAAGTGACCCACCAAAAGAGAATTTAGTTCGAAACATAATAATTAACATTTTTGGATTTGTAGGATAAAATGAAAAAGAATTTAATAAATTAAAATATTATTTAGTTGATCCTGAGTAGGTTAATATTTCTCAGATATTTAGTGCCGAAAAAATGAGTTTTATGAATTAGTGGAATATGAAAAACATGAACTGTTTGATGGTTGTGAAATGTATTAAATGTTTTATTTTCTAGATATGTTTTATCATATAAAATACTTCTATAGAATTATAGAAAAATCAATGTCCATAATTTTTGAGTTTCTTCACAATATATTTAGTGAAGACAAGATCCCAACATCATTTTATGCGATGAATAAAATCATTATCAAAATTGGACTTGATTATACAAAGATACATGCATGCCATAATGATTTCATGCTTTATTAGGAAGAAGTGTTTGATAAAGAAGAATGCATAAGATTTTATACAAGTATATGGAAATCAATGAGAAACAATGAGAGTACAAATGAATGAAAAACTAGGAAGAAGAAAATCATTTAAACTCCTCAAAAGGTATTAGTTTACTTTCTTCTGAAACCATGCTTGAAAATATTAATAATGTCATATAGGACTGCATACAACATGAAGTGGAATTCTCAGGATAATAAAAATAATATCTTGATGAGAAATACTAAAGATTCAATATCAATTAATATTCTGGATTTATTAAATCTATATTTTTCATTAGATCCTAAAAATATATGTTTTAGACTTTTTTCTGATGGTTTTAACCCTTTTGGCAATTTAAGTACAAATTACAGAATATGAACAATTGTTTTAATCCCATATAGTCTTCCTCCATGGATATGTATTATGAAGACTTATTTCATTATTTCTATAATTATTCCATGAAAGAAAATGGCTCGAAAAGACAATAATTTATAACTTCAACCTCATTTAAAAGAATTGTGAGAATTATGGGATTATCGAATGAAAACATATGATGCTTCAATGAGAAAAATATTAAAAATGCATGCCGCTTTAATTTTGATAATGTACCAATTTACTAGATTTGGGAATTATTCATTTAGAACACTCATACTAGTCTGTATTTTCCATTTAATAATTTTGATTTTGAAACTCAACAATTACTTCACAGGGGGAACTGTTTTTATGTGTCATTCATGATTTCTTGATGCTTCTCACAGATTCAGGTATAAAAAGAAAAAATTTAATAGAGAAATTGAATTGGTAAAGTTACAGAAGATGTTATATAGTTACAAAATCATAGGAAAATTAGTGAATGTAACTATATAATTTAGAAAATGTAACTATTTTAAAGGAGGGAAGGGTATGAGGTAAAATATAAAAATCAGTTGGTATATAAAAATGGTAGAAAATGAATATATTTTTCAAACTTCCTTAATATGTTTTTAGTTTTTTATTTCATTATCTTTTTGAAATACATATTGAGTAGAATGTTTATGACAATATAAATTATACATTTCTTAATGTGCAGGCCAGATCAAAGGATCACCTTAATTCTCATGAGGATTTGGAATCATTGAATATAAAGAGTGATTTGTGGGAAAATGATAAGGTCAAGACTCCATCGACTATTTTTGAAATGAAATATCATGAAAAAGATGTATTCCTTTGAACTTTAAAGAATAAAATTTTCAATATAGATATTCATATAAAATTTCAAGGTGTGTTGACTTAAAACAAACAAAGTTATATGGATTGGAAAGACAAGATTAAAATATTATGATGGAGATGTTGTTATAATTAGAATTGCATAATAAATTATCTAAAAAAGTAATTAAAATTCTAGTTGTACTGTGAACCTTCTATAGATATCTTTGTGGAAAAACTAAAAATCCAACTAAATAAGAAAAACTTCTAGAAAGAATTGTGTTGAACATTTTAATTTGGGGATGTTATTTCTCCCTTCATTTTTACTCTAATGATTCATTTGACTATTCACTTGGTTGAGGATGATAAACATATTGGACAAGTACACTATCAATGGGTACATCTAATTGATATTTGAGTTAAAATTATTTTTATCTTCACTGATGAATTCAATTTTATCAAATCATTATGTAAAATTTTATAATACGTTTCTTCTATTTTTTTCATCCAGTACTTAGTTTATTTGAAATCATATGTGAGGAATAAAGCTCATTAAGAAGGCTATATTGCCGATGGTTACATATCCAAAGTGTGTTTGACCTTTTATTCTCAGTATTTGTATGGGATTGAGATTAGATTCAATCATGTTGAATGTGTTCACGACATACCAAATAACTCATATTCTAAAAACCAATAATAAGTATTTCCAACTATTGGATGACCAATTCCAAATGGGTAATTTTTTACTTACTGAATTTGAGTTACTATAAGAAAATATATTTGTACAACTCAATATTATTATGAAAAATCCATTTATTGAAGAATTGATATTGAAAACAAAGAGACGACTTAGGGGTTTAGCTTGAAATGATCTTGAATTAATAAAATCGTTTAATAAGGATATTTTAAAATGGTTCACTCATTGTGTAAGTATATACTCATATTCATATTATTTAAATGTTGTAATTTTGTCTATGCCAAAAGTAGTACCTTATATCTCCATGTATAGATAATGAATTAAGAGGATTCAGTTGAAATGTAAAATTATTTATTTATTTTTGATAGAGGTCCTATAAGGAAGGATAATAGATTCAATGTCTATAATATTCATGGATTCATATTATAAAAAATTAATCATGAAGAAGGCTTGAAAACTCAAAATTATGGTGTATTTACACTTGTAGAGGTGTGATACTATAGAGAGATGATTGATATAATCGAATTAAACCACCATGAAAAATTTTAAATCAACATATTCAAAGGAAAGAGATTCTACATTTATAGGGATGTAAATAAATTTAATTCTATTTTAATTCTGTAAACTTCTCTTGTTTGATCCATAACAGTGATCATGAAGAGAATGATCCATTTATCTTAGCTTCAAAAGTGAAGATGGTTTATTATATAGAAGATTAAGTATATGAAGGATGTAGTGTTGTTTTAAAGTTAAAACAAAGAAAACTATATGATATGGGTGATGAAGGTCAATTGGTAATTTATGACAATGAATCTCATCAACCACAAAAAATTCAAAATATTTTTCCTGAAAATATTGAAATAATAGAACTTACATGAGAGGGTAAAAATGAAGTACTCATTGCAATGGAGGTTAATAAAAATGATTATAATTAAGTTAAATATAATTGTATGTAAAAATTATTAATGTAACTATATTATAATTTCTTATTTATAAGTATTTTGTACATATATATCATTCTATTTTTTTTGTAAAAATAATTCAATTTGTTTTCTATGCTATGAATATTTTCTAAAAAAATGAATTGTTGTAATGCTGAGAATAAATATAATTTAATATCCTAGCTTAGAATTATTTCAAATAACACCAATTATACCTTTATATTTAGTGTATTTGAGTGATTATACTACACTAGATACTTTTAGTGAGACAACAACTTCCCTAGATATTGTTGGCAGTTTGCTGTCAGATTAACCTATGATTATGGAACAATTGGTCGCTCATCCATCTAGGGAATATTGTTGACTTACAATTACTGGTTTGTATGTCATTATAATATATATATATATTATTAACTATTTAATTCATCTTTAAAACTGATAAAAATAACAACAGAAGAGATATAAATATGACTAGATTTGATGCGTGGGTCCTGAAGGACATAAAAAATATCATTCCATTTGAGGAGTTTGGGGGGCCTACTAGCGATGCTACTAGAATCTATAAAATAATTCATAAGCATCTTACTAGAAATATGGGTAGCCTTTTCGTTAATTGTAAATATTAGAGGCATATTTTCATATACTTCCCATTAATTATAAATTTTAGAGTACTATGAAATTAGAGGTCAATGACTATATAATAATTTCAGAAATGTAATAAGTGACACCAAGTCAATAGAAATTAATGTTTTTTAAATATTGTTGTAAATGATTTTTAGTGTTTTAAAACACTAAAATGTTCATGTAAATTTCAACCCCATAGAAAAATACCTAATATTTATGTGGAATCAATAGAAAAATATTATCAAATTATTTTTATTGTGTATGAGTACATGGAACATCAATATGACACATTGTAAGCTCAGAATGACTTAATAAGATATTTCAAAAAAGATAAAAGTCATTAAAAAGTGTATCTCATGGTCAAAACCAACAAAATGACATCATATTCAAATAAATTCAGAGGAAAATGACGATAAAGTCTTTTTTGAAATATAAAAACTAATGAGACTTTATTTCGAGTTACAATTTTCCTAAGATGTCTAGAAACCTAGTTTTAATGCTTTAAACAATAAATCATTTGTGTGATGATAAATAAATATAAAATGAACTTATACTTATGTGAAATCATGGGAAAATGTTTATTTAATTGTTTTTCATATATACGAGTTAACGGTATGTCAATCCAACTTGTACTGTGCTTGAAATGACCCAATAAGCAGTTTTAAATAGATATCAAAGTTTGAAAAAACATGTGTTAGGGTTTCAAAACCAAGAATAAATGTTATACTACTATAAAATAATAGGAAAATGACCACATATATATATATTATATGTAAGAATAGAAACCACATCAATCCAAGTTGTGTTTTTCCCTTGATGTCCATAAATGAATTTATTGTATTTTAAAAAACTAAAACATACATATAATGGTAAAATCCATAGAAAATGATATCATATTGATATGAAATCAAAGGAAAATAGTCTGAATTATTTTGGACATAATGACCAAACAAAATGAAAATATGACGTGTGGTTTAGTTTTAAAAGATATCAAAGTATTTAAAAATGAGTGTCAGGGACTCAAAACCAAGAAAGTGACATCAAAGTTCCATGAAATCATATGACAATGATCATATATATTTTTGAAATGTGGGAATTTAAACCACATAAATAAAATATTATTTTTCTTGGGATTCCCATAAACATATTTTTAGGGTTTTAGAGCACAAAAACATATGTATAATGGTAAAAAAATAGAAATCGACCTTGGAAGGATGTGAAATCATATGGAAACAATCATTGAATTATTTTTGACGTGTTTGATAATATAGAATGTCCATATGATGTGAAATGTGCTCAAAATGGATCAATAATAAGTTTTATAAGATATTAATGTCTTTAAAAATTACCATTATTGTTTCAAAACCAAGGAAACAATTTCAAAATACCATAAAATAATAGTAAAATGAATGTAGATTGATTTTTGAAATATAGTAACTAAATACACATCAATTTGAGTTTTAGTTTTTCCAGGATGCCGATAAATGCATTTTTAGTTTCTAAAACCACTAAATTATGTGGATAATGGTCAAAACCTTAGTGAATGACATCAAATTAATTTGAAATCATTAAAAAACTATAATCGAATTATTTTTAATCTGTATGAGCATAAGTCATGTTAATATAACATGTAGTGTACCCAGAATGACTGAATAATCTATTTTAAAAGTAATCAATGTTTTTAAAAACGCGTGTTAATGGGTCAAAAACAAAGAAAAAATATCTATGTGTCATGAGATCATATTAAAATGAATATAGTTCTCCTTTTGAAATATAAGAGCTAAAGACACACCAATCTGATTTTAGGTTTTCCTAGGATGCTTGTAAACACAATTTTACTATTTTTAAAAATTGAAACATGTGTGTAATGGTCAAGACCATATAAAATAACATTATATTGATGTGAAATCATGAGATAATTATCATTGAATAATTTGTAACATGTATGAGTAGATTAAATATCCATCCGATGTGCAGTGTACTCAGAATGACTCAATAAAAAGTTTTAAAATATATCAATGACTTTAAAAACATGCATGAGGGGGTCAAAACTAGGAAAACAATGTTGGAGTGCTATGAAATAATTTGATAGTGACTATATATATATTTTTTAAATGTATGAATAAATAAAACATCATCCTGTGTTACAGTTTTCTTGGGATGCTTGTAAATGAAATTTTAGTGTTTTAAAACACTAAAACACGTGTATAAATGTAAAAACCATGGAAAAAGGTGTCAGATTAGAATGAAATCATGGAAAAGCCATAATTTAATTCTTTTTGATGTGTATGAGTAAAATAAAGATCAATTTAATGTGTAGTTCACTCAGAATGGATCCATAAAAAGTTTTAAAAGATATTAAAGTCTTTAAAAACACATGTTAGGAGGTTAAAAAAAGTAATAGTACCATGAAATGACATGAAAATGAAAATAGGTTGATTTTTGGAATATAGGAACTGAATTAACATCAATCCAAGTTTCAATTTTCTTGGGATGAAAATAAACATATTTTTATGTTTTGTAATTCTCCAAAACATGTGTGTAATGGTTCAAACCATAACAAAAAACCTTACATATTTGTTATATCCTTAAAAAACCACTGTATAATGATATTTAAAATATAATAATTAATGTTATATTAATGACTTAAAAATATATCTTTTGAGTAAATTCTAACACACTGTACAATAGTTTTAAAATGGGTTAGATTTCCCCAGACTTATCCTTTTTGACATTCAAGTGTCAAACCATATCTTAAAAAGGTATGTTTAAGATATCAAAGTGTTATAGATAATATATATATTTTTTTATTTTAAAATTTCATCTATTTTATTTAAAAAATAAAAAATGTTATGAGAAAAATTATGAATATATTCCATGACTATTATATATCATATTTATTTTCTTAAATGTTTTAGTTTTTATTATAGGAAACTAATACTAAAAGTAGGCACATGGTTGAAAATTTTGATCCACAACACTCTTCAGATGATAGTCAGGATGTATTATATTTTTTTGGTATGGTTAAATATTATCATTGATTTTACTATATTTTTTATTAATTATGTTCCTTTCTAATTTCTATCTTTTTTTATTATGGATGATTACATGATGTGGCTGGTATCACATATGATGAATCTAGTTATGGAGGATGTTGGATGTTGTAGAGGTGGTGATATGAGCATGATGGTGGATTCCATACATTTTCTATCATTATATGATTAGTGATCTTATGGTTGATGATGATTGTGTATATATAAATGTGGATTTATGAATGAGGGTTGTATATATATGACTGTGGAGGTATGATTGAGTTTATTGAATATTTATGGTTTATTTTACTATATGAATGAGTTTTTTTACGTATAATTATTTTAATATTTTTTTAATATTTTTAGTGGTGGTTTCTAATAACTTCCACTACAATTTTTAATGGTGGTTTAACTGTTTATTGTTATATGAAAAAGTAAGCTACTACTATACAAATTATAGGCGGTCATTTAATTTTTCACTAATTTATTTTCTTAAAAATACCATTGAAACTGATTCCAAATGAATAATAAACTACAGTTAAATACCCAACAATGACACTTAAAAAACTGATGTTGAACCAAGTTGAACCGTTTCTAATTAATTACCAACCATGAAATACATGATGGTTCCTATTACCACTACTAAATCAATTATCACAACCACCGATAATAAAAAAACCACTAATACTTCTTGTTTTCCATATAGTGTGATATATAGGTTTGTTTTGTTTTGTGAGGATAATAAAAAAATTTAATCACGTGAATTTTATTTTTTCTTTTGTGAATATTATAATAAAAATTGAATCATGTTTAATTTTTTATATAAAAATTGATCCATTAATTCGATTTTTTATCAATAAATCAATTTTATGTGCTTTAACACACTAGAATACATATCAATTATAATCTAAATGTAATTAAATTTTTTTCTCTTACATGATCACATAATATATTAATAAAATTAACCTATGATATTTATTATCTAAAATAAAATTTAAAAAAATTATAAATAAAAAATGCATAAAATGATTGTTGTTTTTTTAATAATGCGTCATGAAAAATTGAACACAGAAATATTTTCATAGATTTCTAAAACAATAAAGGTTCATATCCCTTATTCCATCCATATATTATGTTTTTAAGATAAAATTATACATTTATTGTTAGGATGTTTATAATAAAATTCAACAACTAATTTTTTTTGCTATCATTGAATATTAACAAAAAACATAAGTTCCATCATTGAAATATTAATCTAATTTCACACGTTCATAATGAAAAATATCACAAATTACATTATTCTACCATTTAAAATAATATTATAAACGTAAAACATAGTGTTCATTTGTTTTATATTTAAATAAAATATTTTCCTTTGTAATTTTAAATCAAAAAATCACCAGCAAAACAAAATATCATTCAAGTCGGTGAAAAATCCAGGCATTCCGCCCTCCAAACCATGTTTAATAGGCCAAGGATAGGTGACCAATACTGATAGGACATAAATAAAAAATTATATGAATTTACCCTAAAAAATATAACATCACATCACTAATATATAAATATAGAGGCATGTACATCCACCACCTAAATGAATTAAGAAACAAAAAATATAATTCAAGTATACAAATAATTTCATACATAATCAAATATTTAACATAATATCAGTCTTTATTGGAACATTGGGGTAAATATAAAATAATTAGTAAGATAAATACATAAACTTGAGTGAAATGAACTCTTTTCCAACAATACCACAAAAATATCCATACGATATCTTCTATAAACCAAGTCCACCTGCTCTACTACTTCAGTGATCTCTAGTAAAATTTCATACAATTGCACAACCATTATTATCTCACCATATAAGTGACCAAAAATTGGTATTTGAACAATAACTTGTATGATACTTGTTAGGGGATTTATGGTGGAATATCCATAACTTTTTATAGTGTAATAAAATGAAAATTCCATACCCAAAAATATACTAAGATAGAAAGAAAAAATAAACGGTCAAAGAATAAACAATGTGTACCACAGTTTCCACATTTTGATCTTTATTGTTAGTGAGTTTTATAAAGTTCCTTAATCAATAACCAATGGTTTATTTCATTCAATGGTGTCCAATAACCACTAGAATCACAGAATGCCTTTGTAGGGCCTCATTTCTTTAAATGGTGTTCTAATAAATCCCCTATAGAAATTTGAGAATCAAGAGTTTGAGAGAGTTTCAACTATCTAAGAATAATATTCATACACATAGAATTATTTTATTGAAACCCACTTTATACAAGACACTTGCATAAAATTAACGTTCTTGTTGGAACCTTGTAATATATCATTTATTATTAAATAGACAAACAGTTTTACCCAACATCATTGATTAAAATTAATTTTAAACCACTTTAAAAATGGAATTCATATTCAAATCATCCCATTATGTGTAGATAACTAAATATGAATGATAATCACACTAGAAGAATCAACTGGATGGTTTCTCACACCATTCCAAAATACACCAAAATGAAAAATTTGTTCTTTCTTTGGGTATGAGAGGGTTTGATAGGTCATGAGGGTCCTTTATCCTCAGTGATGGTAGTGGCTTTCGAGCTGGTCCCTCCTCACCCCTTAGGGAGGGACCTCCGAAGTCCTTAGTGGGAGTGGCTCCATCCTTCTCCCCTTTCTCAAACCCCAATTTTCTCCCCCTTTTCCCTATATTTCTCTTTTCTCTAAAGTCTTGAATTTGATTAATGGCCTTCAGAATCTTTCATTACCAACCTAAAATGAGGCTTCGGGTCTTCTGAATCTCTATATTATTTCACATTTCAATCATAGGTTAACTTTGGTGGATTCATTTGATAGATGAATCTTTGGGTCATGGGGTTTATAGGATAGAGAAATAGTGGATTTTATTGATTCTAGACACATTTGGATTCAATTAATATTAGAGTATGATTTGGTTAAGGCTTGGTCTAGTGCATAATGAAGCTACAATGGTCTTTGGTTCTATATCTTTCATTGGTTGTATGATTTCTACATGCAACGCGACTCCTCTGCAATTGTGATTTGGGTTAGTTTTCTGGAACTCCCTTTACCGTTTCAGAATCCCATGATTTTTAGAATATTAGGGAACCTTGAGGGAATATTTTTGTCTGATGACTTGAGAACTAGGGTGCTCTGTCATCTGGTTTATCCATGTATATGTTTGGAAATCGATGTCTCAATAATTCCACCCAAGTTTGTCTGGATTATAGTGGAGGAAGAGTTTCACAAAAACAACCTGTAGTTTATGAGACATGGTTTTATTTATATTATTTCTATAAAAAAACGGGACATCCTATGGAATCCTATAGATGTGGGTGTAAGGAACTTACTCTTCATAAGGATGAAGACTCAAGAGACTACGACAAGGGGTTGGGTATGGGTGTAGGTATCAGTAACTTTTTAGAAGTGGAGATAGTGAAGGTATCCAGTGTTTCAGAATTTGGTATGCAATAGGTGAAAGTGGTGTTGGGGTCTAGTCAAGGTCTTATAACATAAGACACTATGAGGAAAATATTGGATACCCATATGAACTGAGAGTCATTGATGTGTTTGGCTAATTGAAGCGTGACATGGGGGTATTCAATTCATGGGAAATGGTGATAAACGATAATACAATGGATATGGGTGTTGGAATTGAAGGCATGGTTGTACCCAAAGACATTGAAGGTTGCAATGAAGAGGAAGGGGAAGACATGAAAAGGATTTTGGGAGATGTATCAAATGGAGGTAGCAGTGAATTAGTGAAGTTTACAAATAAGAGGAACATGACTCCAGGGAAAGATCTTTCAAGTATTGATCTAGTAAATCGATTCATGGGTTTGGTGAATGAAGAACAGACTTTGGAGTAGGGAACAACCCGATAAGTGTCTTTGTAGGGGAAATGAGTTGTTGTATATGATCCCATTAAGGATTCTCCACGATACACTTATGTGGAAGCTGATGATGACTTCCATGACAGTAAGATCCCTAGTCCCTGGGGGAAGAAAATTCAGAAAGGCAATAAAAAAGGGAGAAAGGAATACTCTCAGGTACCATTGCCAATGGAAAATAGATCTGTAAATAAGTTAAAAATGAAGGACTGTGAAGTTAAAAATAGTGAATTAGACTCTCAATGTTTGGGTTTTGAGTACACTAATGTTCATCAAAAAATTACAGGGCATGGCTTTGTACAGCTAGTGCAGTATTTAAGGGAAGTGAGTCATGGAAATGAGATGGGAAACAATCACTATAAAGCCCTGTAATCCACTAAAGTTTCATTTAATGATATTGTCGAAAAAAGGGATGTTTAAATTGATTGAAAATGTTGGCCTCATACCTGACCATCTGAAGGGAAGGCCACGAAAGGACTACTCTAATACTCCAATGAATGTGACTACTAGATCTGATATGTTAAAGAAGAGTGACGATGAGGCGTTCAAGAAATTAAAACAAGGTAACTCTAAATAAGAACAGGGAACTATTGATGAGTATGGTTTTGAAGACAACTAGGGAAATTCATAGGATGTGATAGAGAATTCCATGAAATTGCCCTTGAGCTCGGAAGATGTTATGGCTGAACAAGTTTTGTCTCTCAATGCCAATGAAGAAGAAACTACTAAGATGATGGGGTGATATATAAGGATTACTCTCAATAAGGAGAAATATACCTGGATCAAAAATCAGGAGATGATACTATTTGGTGGTTTCAATAGTGGGAAGATTTGTCTAGAGGAGTATATCCAGGAATGAGATAAGTTGGCCTCTCGGGTCAAAGATCTTATCATGGATGAACCCGACACCCAGGTAAACAATATTTATTGTAAATTATTCAGGGATTATAATTTTTTTAGGCTTAATTTTTCCTTTAACAACTCCTTTTTTTTTCCTTTTATGGTTGAACTCAGGTTTCCCACTTTTCCCTTAAAAGTGTTTGATAAATAAAAATTTAATTTTCAGCCAACATACACCAAAATGTAGTGGAAAAACCCCATGATAAAACATCCACCATGACACAATGACCATCACCATGTTGTGATCAATTATTTAGGATATATTTTCCAAAAATTGATGCATGATAATTGTGTTCATTTGACTAGATAGTTTTAGAACCAATTTAGTTTAGTTTTAATATATATATATATATATAACAATGTTAACATATTATTTGAATATAGTTTTATTATTCTAAATTTATTTATTTAGGATAGATTATCATTTTGAAAAATATTTATAAAAATAAATTTGGATTTTAAAATTTCAAGTATTATATTTTTAATTAGTGTACACATTATTTTTTTTAAAAAATTTAAAATATAAATATAAATTTTAATTGATCTGAACATTACATTTCGTTTTTGTTTTTAATTTAATTTAAATTTAATAATTTTATGTTGTTATTATGATTAATTATTAGAGAATAATCGAGGGTATTTGTACAATTTTTGTATACAAAGAACACTACATGATAAGAATATAAAAAGTTTACTCTCATATATTCAATATTTTTATGCTCACACAAGTCCCTATTTATTTTTTAATGATTTTATTTTTTGATGATATTTGGTTATTTATTTATTTATGGGAGTTTTTCAATAGAATTATTATTCTGAGTGCTATGAATTTTTTTTGATAAAGTACTATTTCCAACGTATTTGGAGTTACTCTTACATATACTATGAAATATATAATTTACTGTTATGTATCTATTATTTTTCAAAGACCTAGTCCGTATATATACACTATAAAATGAAGATTAATTTTACCTATTTTGAATTATTTCCAAGGAAAAATTTTACATATGAAGAAGAAATTACAAGTTGGTTTTACATATTATGTTTAGTTTAGAATTAGAAAAGTATTAGATATTATATAGGAAGTGAATGAAATAATTTATTTTTACATATTCTCTAGGAAGATAAAATTTACTCTATCATATTCATTGTAAAGAAGATTACTATTTCATATTACTTAAGATAAGATAATATATTTTTTTTATAAAAATCTTGGATTATACCTATTGCTTAAAACCTAATAATATTTTATAATAGTATCATGAAAGTAGATTTTAAGAAATATTGAATCTATCTAGTGACTATAAGGATATTATTGTTTAAGAGAAGATTATTTAAATCTAAAGGAGTTTATTTTGAAACATAAGATTTTAGAAAATGTTTGACTTGATTTTTATGGGATTTTTATTTCTATAATGATGGTGAGTAATTTTTATATGAATTCATACTTTCATGAAGAAAAAAATCTATTGATTGAATGATTTTTTTGATATTATATATAGTTTTTCTCTCTATAATAATAAAAAACAAGATATCATATAAAAAAATACACAAATATTTTTATTAATATTGTTGTGAAATACATTTTTTTAATTCTATAAGGACTACAATTATAGGTTAGTTGTGTGATTTAAAGGAAATAAAAAAAATATTATAGGCACTCTTATATAGTGTATTCATTAATAAATATACTATAGTTTAATAATTTTTTTTCAAGCAATAATTTAGAGGAGTACATATTCTCTAGAGAGGAATAAATCATTTAACAATTTCTAAAAACAACTAAATTAAAAATAATTTAATAAAAATTATACCATCATTTATATTCTGTTAAATATACACTCTTTTTATTAATTATGAGAGAAAGTCATTGTAAAAAACTTAAGAGAAATATCCAATTAAAATGACTTTTTTTTATAATTTCTTGCAAAATAAGTGTTAGTTTATTACACTCTAATATGGGATACCTAGGAAATGGATCTGCAATAAAATAAACAAAAATAAACTTGGTTTTGGTGGAGTGTACTATGATAGAACAACTATAATAATATTTTATATCCTATCCTTTTATTTTCATTTTAATTCCACAACATTTTTTATCAGAATATATAGTATAGTATAATCCAATTAGAAGAGGATTATTTTTTTTGAGTGAAATTAAATAACTCAATTCACACCCTCTTGAGTCACTGTAATGTGTTTCAAGTACAACACATGGTTTTAGATATTGACTTTTTATTTCTTTTTTCTAT
Source organism: Viscum album (assembly GCA_963277665.1). Lineage (NCBI taxonomy): Eukaryota > Viridiplantae > Streptophyta > Magnoliopsida > Santalales > Viscaceae > Viscum > Viscum album. The sequence goes on from OY728159.1 coordinate 1,391,766,009, forward strand.
CCAGTTGATGTTAAAAGATCTATTCTTAACTGCTATAAAAACTAACCTAAAAGAAGGAATGCAAATGGTAAGAGAACGTTATTTCAATGGTGATAAATATTCTTATTGGAAAACCAAAATGATTATATATTTGAATAATCATGGATTTAATGGTTACATGAAGGTGTTCGAAACTTATGAAGATCTTATTGGTCAACATAAACTATGGAGTGTTGATCAAGAGGTAGATTATGGTCTAAATTCAAAATTAATGATTTTTATCATCTATGGATTATGAATTAATGATATCAACCCAGTTTATCAATGTTATACTACTTATTATATGTGGTAAATAATTTTTTTTCTTAGTAAGGCACATAAAATATGAGACAGTTAAGTTATATTACTAAAAAATTTATTTTTTTATACTTTCAGGATGTTTGATAGACAGAGTATCACTCAAGGTAATGTAAGATTAACTAAAATTGTAAAAAATATTGCAACATTGGTAACTATAGTACTAAAATTAAATCAATATTTATAAGTTATTATAATTGTTCCTACTGTATGGAGAATAAAAAATATAATTGGATCACTCATTATATATGAAGCTAAAATGAATGATAAAGCCGAAGTATCAAATTCACTATATCAAATATTTAGAAAAAGGTAAAAGAAACATTTGATAACACATATGAGGAAGGAGATTCAAGTGGTTTATATTTTTGTATGAACTTTCTAAACTATCAAGAAGATTGAAAAAAATTTATAAGAGCTTAAATGGATTCAAAAATTCCCTTAAAAAGTTCAAAATAAATAATGGAAATAATATGAAGTAAGATTTTATAAATTCAAGAAGCAAGAGCATATAAAATCTGATTTCATTCAAATAAAATAAGATAAGAATATGATTTTTTTTAGAAAAATTGATTATAAAATTAAATACAAAAAATATATTTGAAGACTATATTGATAGCTTCTAAATATTATAGTTATGAATCAAACTCTAACTCTGAAGCTAGGAAATAAAAACAATAAGATAATATGTATTTTATAGATCAATTGAAAGAGCTATAATATTTTCTCTCTCATTATTCTAAATCTAATTTTTATTTTATTTTTAAGAGATCAATGAATATTATTATATTCTTGAAGACAAATATGATATTTTAAAGAAAAAGAATAATTCTATATTGAAATTTTATGATCATGTTTTTATTAAAAAATTTTCATTCTTTAATAGTATTTTAGAGTTGAAATATAAACATGATATAGTTGATTAATATTGTTCTAATGATGGGAGGTTATTTAACTCGCTCAAAATTTTATTTATATTTTCCTTCTCTCATGATGAGAGTGGAATGTAGGGTTAAACCCAAGGGAAGGGGGTGAGTTGATTTAATAGATTTTTAATCCAAATCTATAGGAAAAAGGGGATGGAATGAGGGTAAAATACATGCATGAAAAATTGTGAAATTATTGATAGGGTATTAATAGTGTTACACCTAATCTATGTTAGGAGAAGAAGTATGTCAGAAATATAAAAAAAATTCATTTGAAATAACTTGAAAAACATATGACGATCTTAGAGAAATTATTCACCTAAACATAAAAATTGGAACACTATAAGTGTTTATATCCTATATCTATAGTACTAATACATATAAATTTAATCATATCATTTTTAATGATATTATTTAAACAAATAATTGAATGTTTACGTAATAAAATGGTTATTCAGGAAGTCAAAAATTAGTTTTCTTATGAATATTTACTCTATAAGTACTTACTGCTCAATTTTTTGATGTGTTGAAAAAAAGTAAAATGGCATAAAAATATATTTGAAAATATTATCAATAATTATTAAATCAAACATAAAAAAAATTGAATCCAAATGAATTTCCATGAAGAATTAATTTAACCCGAGAATTAAATAAAAAATAACCTGAATCTAACTTACAAATAGAAGAAAAAAAATTCTCTCATGAAATTTAGGTATAATTCATGGTAAAAAATAATAGAAAATACAAGATAAATGATAAAAAAATGAATCCAAAGACAAAGGAAGAAAGAAAACTCCTCAAATTAGTTTGTATCTCATTTCCTCTTTTACCTCAATGTTTATTTCTTCTTGAAGCATAACTCACATCTCCCAACCCCTATTCTCATGTGTGTGCTAGTTCCATCCATAGTAGTAAATTGAGGTCCCTCAGTTTGTCATGTATTAAATATAAAATTGCAGCTAAGAAAAAAATAATCAAGATCTTGAAACTAATTAACAAACAATAACAATTCATTCTACTATAAATAACTATAGTTATAGTTCTTGTTTAAATAAAGGAAATCACTTGAAAAATTATATAGAAATTCATCAGGAAATATAAAAGAAAGAATATGTATCCTTCTCTATTAAGGGATAAATTACACTTTCTCATCCATCCCAAGCTTCATTCCTCCTTATAGTACAACCCTCAAATCATGAAGTTTCCATTATCTTGATCCAGAATTTATTTTCTATCTTTATTGAGTTATTGAAATTCAAATGAGTGAGAAGTATATTTTCAAACTATTTAATGCTCCCTTAAAATTATAACTCCCATAATTGAGACTCAAAACTGTAGCTTTAGTCTCTTTTACCACATATCCACATGACCTACCTGACTACACATCATTTTCCTCATGATGACTCCAATAAATATTTCTAATAGAACACACCACCCCCATATGGTATTGGATTAATCATTGAGTAATAAGAACATGAAATAATTTTATATCTTAGTTAAATCTTCAATATTCCTCAATAAAATTCTAGAAGCTTCCCCGACATATTTCCTCTTCGAGATACCCTCCTCCCTGTATTTGAGCTACCATTTTAGAATTTGGAATTTGCGAGTTTTAATCTTTCCCCAACACCATGATGTAGATTTATACATGTATATATTTACTTTTATGTTTCTATCTTGAATAATGATGGAAGTTTATTCAACTCTACGAAGTGAAACATCAACTTTACACAGGTACTTGATCTTTGACTCACCCTTATGCGATTATTCAACTACAGTGCACAACCCTTATGTGTACCCTAAATCCTTAAGCCAACTTGGCACAGGGTAGGGAATTTGATCCCACCATTACATAGTTTTTAAGAATTCATCTTAACCTTTACCAAGTTTAGTTAGGTAACCTCTACGTAGCCTGTACCTTTAAGTGGGTTCAATACTCATATAGAATGAAACAATTTAGTGAAAATAAATACTTCAAAATGTAAAAATTATGTTAGAAATAATTACATATCATAAATTGAAAAAATATATTCAAAAAAATTGATATTAAAAAAAATCATGGATTATTGAAAAAATATTATCAAGACAATATAATTTCAAAAATAATATTCCAATAAACACTCCACAAACAACAATAAGAATATTTATTCTCAAAATATAAGAATATTAAATCAATTAACTATTAATTAGTTGTGTACAAAACATCTATTTTTAGTAATATATTCATAGAATCACATCATAGAATAAAAATTAACCAATATTAAATAATTATCCATTATAAGAAATTTTATACATAAAAAAAACAAATAATTTAAAAAAATAGACATTGAAAAAATATATCAAAATAGGATACTAAAAATTCACCGACACCCAAAACAATATTTTTATTAAATAAATTAATTAGTCAAATTTAGTGGAATGTAAGTAATCTCAAGAGTGAAAAGAAGATGTTCCAACATAGATTGAATTTTTAAATGTATTTTTACCTATGGTCCGTCTTAAGTAGTAAAACTGATTTCCTTTCTAAAAATAATTGTCTGGTCAAAATTTGGTTATATATTTTCAAAAATGATAGGTATTAAAAAATATCAAAAGAAGTAAATAGATATAACTTTTCATTTAATTGAACATCCAAACTTCACTTTTTTTATTGGTGAATATACCCACATAATTAATCATAGAATAAATAGAAATCATTAGTGTAAGAGTGATATTAATAATTAAAAGGTATAATAATTAACTCGACCACCATTTAGAGATTAATGAATAAAAATTAAACAGTGTTTAGGATTTTATTTGATATCCCATTTAAATTCATGTTTTAAAAGTTTAAAATACAATAAAAAAAATTCAATCTAACAATGATTGTAAAATTTAATCCTAACTTTTGGTCAAAAGGAATAATTTTAAAGAAATAAATGTAAATGATATTATAATATTGAATCTATGGGTAAAAAAAAGATTAACATCTCAAAGTAGAAGAATTTTCATCAATCATGGGAAACATTTACCACTGCTTAATAATAAAATTGAATCTTGGAAACAACCATGTTTTAAAAAATTGGACATTTTTGAAGTGTAAAATATTGAAGTATAATATATAACATTTAAAAACTACAATCCCATCCTTAAAACTCATCCTTATCGATAATATTGAATCTCAATATTAGTTAAAAGTTATAATTTTCCATTTTAAATAGATTAAGAAATTCATTAGTTCATTTGATCATTTTAAGGGGTTATATTAAGACTTAAAAATCAATGTTTCCACTCAAAAATATTCTCATAATGTACTAAGATTTACTATGTTTACTACTCAAAAGATATTGTTTCAAATGAGAATTTTTATAAAATATTAATTTCTAAAAATTAAGTGTCAAATGATTTTCATAAAAACACAAAAATAATCTTGCAAGAATATGATTTACTAATCAAATATGTCAAGATAGTATAGGTGAAAATAAGACTTTTCTAAATGATGTTACCATGAATTACATCATATTCAAATTAATTTCTTGATTTTAACTTCACAAAACCATCATCAACAATATTAAGTTGGATTGACATAATTAAAAGTGGAGAATTTAAAACTATTAACACCCTAAGAAAAATGGATTAGAAATTTCAACAAAATCATACGCATCCTCTATTATTGTATTTGAGAAATATATTTAGTTTCCCATTTTCAGATCCTAAAAATTTATGTAGATTAACATGATAAATCAAAAACTTAAACATCAAATAAAATCCAAATCGAGTTTGTGTATTATTAAAAGTGATTCAAATAATCTCCAACATTCAAACTCTCATGGCCATTGAAAATCATTGTATTTAGTCTCCCAAAGTTGTGTGATATTCCCTCAAAAAAACTTTTATTAATGAAATGATAATGTACATGAATTATTTTATAATTTTATAATAAAAATAATTTTACATTAAGGACCAATAAAGATCATTTTTATAATTTTTTCCTATATAAATATTCGATCAAATATATTTTTAGGGTACTAGAAACATTTTATTTACGTATTAAAAGAGATTTTTTTAAGAATACAAACATCCATCAGTTTAAAATAGATTAAAATCATGAAAATATTTCATAAATTCAAACTAAAATCCCCCAAAATTTGTTCACAACAAGAAGAAAATTTAAAACAAAACTCTAAAATAGAACAGGAAATGTATAAATTAAATTATCAAGGAAATATGCATTAATTGAAACATTTAATTTTAAAAATTAAATATCATGATGAATCCCTCGATAGTTTGTGTTTTTATTGAAAACTTTCCAATAAAAAACTCTCTTAAAGACATTTGATCCAATTGGCCTATCCATTATGGTACTTATAAGAGTGTTAAAGATAGAAATTTAATTCATATAATGAAATTACCTAAAATAAATCCATGTTAAATGGTGAGATTATTTGGAAGTTAGTCAATGGAATTAATGATACATATTAGATATAGTGGAAAAATTCAATAAACAAGGAGGAATTTTTATTAAAAATAAAAGAAAAAAACACAATTTTTTTTATCAAACCATGGATTTCCTATGATGAATGTAACATCCAAAGTAAGTAATGAATAATAGATATTTTTATCTATGCCTATTAATTAATTAGATAGTGTTTTAGAGGCTTAAAATGAAAATAAATCCAATCTTAAGTATGGAATACACTAATATTTTCAAAAGATTGTTTTACTGCCTTTTGATGGAAAACCATTTTTGAATCTATATTTTGACAATTTTATAAACTATGTTTGTCAAAATAAACTTTTTCTTTATGATTGAGACATCAAAATTTACTTTGTGTGAATTTTTGGTATTTTTCTGACAATGTTCATTTTTTAATGAATAGTGAAAAATACTACATTTTACATCAAAACTGCTTTTTAATCTAATTTATTTATATGATTAGATTATGTTTTTAATTTTTTTTGAAGTGAAATTAGAATATATTTTTACCATTTAATCCAATGGTGGTCATTGAAATCAATTTCAGTTTGAAATTGGACTTAAACTGGTGTCAATCTTTTGATACTTTTTGTTTCATAAAAACAAGCTATTTGCTCTGACAGCGGGAATTAATTATTAAATTAATTAATGTGACTTATATGTTTTGAATTTTTTAAAATAGTCTTCATTTTTTAATTCATAATATCAAATATATCTTAGGGTAAATTTTTGGTATTTTTCTGAAAAACTTCAATTTTTGATGAATAGTGAAACCACTAAGTGGTACTTATAAAAAATGATTTTTTGTTTAAATGAAATTTTAACACTTCTGTGTTTTAAATTTCAAAAATCCGACATACATGGTTGTAATTAAGAAGTAAAATGTGGTTCAATGAGATTAAAATAATTTTTTTGTGAATAGTAACTTTTAAGTTCTTAATCGCGATTAGTGGTAATTAGTGTAGTTTAAGGTAAAAATAATGCTTTAATAATATAAAATGACCTAAACACATGTCCTAACCTTATTGGACGTGTCATGGCCGACCAAGAAAAGCCATGGGTCAACTTGGGGACCCCATGTAACCACTTTGGTTGGGAAATGACATAAATAACTTTTTATTTAATGTAAAAGTAAAAATGACACAAACATAATATGTTTTACGAAAACAATTTTTAAATGAGGTTATAAAAGTCCGATTTTTGATTATAATTCTTCATTGGAATGATAAAAAGATTTCCTACATCATAGTATTTTTTTTATAATTTTTTGACATTAAATAAATAAATGTATTTATGACATCATAATGATGTAGCGATTACCTCATTAATAAAGGATTTAATCAAAATGAAAAGATAATGTAAAATATATGACCTACACATGTCCAAAACCTATTGGATGGGTGGATTTTGAACCCTTATCACCTTATCCTCGAATTATACCAATGTGGGACCATTTAAATCCGAAACTCATTTTCAAATAAAGTAATATTTCTTTACTTTCCAAGAGTGCCCCTCCTCTCCTCTTATAAAAGGCCCCCACCTCTACCTCTTTTCCCACACTCCCAAAGCCTTTAGCACGGCCAACCCCTGAACATTTTGTCTCTACACTTACATCTATTACTCCATGAAGCCTCACTTTGGGCAGAAGTCCTCCCAAGGAAGCCTTTGAGCTCAAACCAAAGAGAGTTACCCGATTTTAAGGTAAAGTCTTCACTTGAGTCCGTTTGTTTTATTTTGCTTCTCCAACCCCCTAAACTATTTTTATTTATTTCTTTTGTAACAACTCCAGTATCTTAAATATACTAGGATGTTGTTTTAAGAAGGATTCGAGCTACACTTACACACACCTACATCTAATGGTTAAAGAGCATACGGTTTCCGTGGATGGTGAATTTATGCCTCCCGAAATGATGATTGTTCAACATTCTATTAACACATTCAAAGGTGGCCATTAAGATGTCACTATATTTATATATGATATAAAATATGTTTATGTTTTCCTTAAGCTTCTGTTTTTTTATTTTTGGTCATACCTTTATGGTTTCCATTATGGGTAAACGCGATATCTTCATTTAAGGAAGTGCGGACTACCGCCCCCTCAAAGTGATTTGATTCGTTAAATACCATATGTGGGAAGTATATAGCATGGAACTATGATATTATATATGATATTATACTGGAATTATAATATACCTTTATATAATTATGATTCCATTATATAAAATACGAAATAGAAATGAAAGTAGCGTTCATGCGTACGTACGACTTACCGTCTCCATGAACGGTGCATTTCATTTCTTACCTCTAAATGATTATGTAATATTATAAATGCATGTATATACTGGATATATATGATATATACATAATGATTATAATTCTGGATATAATGGATACATGAACAACATGTAATTATAAAGGGTTTATTTTTGACTCAAGTACCAATGATCGTTAAAACGACTGTTATTAACTTAAATAATTACACAGTGTTCATGACATGGAAATAAGTGATATAAAAGGAATAATGAACTTGAAAAAGGTTCTTAAAGAAGTAGAAATTAACTCAAGTTTATTATTCATGAGATTAAAGAACGATCGAGTCAAGTCGGACCCGAGGTAAGGGAACTTCTTAACCCAATTTCTATTCTTTGGGTTAATCTCCTACTTTCAAATTATTTCATGATATTATTATGTCCTATCTTGTATTTGTGCTTTATTTATGTGTACTTATAGTGAATAAACATAATAGATCTACTTTATTTAAAAAAATGATCTTTGTATGGGACTTCATCTCAATCTCCTTTCATTGAGGCATATTTTGTTTTATACACAACCTTCTTTTATACGGTGTATAAACCCCTTTGACTTTTACGTTTATTCAAAAGGAATATTTTTTATACGAAGCATTTAATAACGAGAAAAGGGAATGTTATTGTCGTACGTATGCGGCGACAATGACTTATCCGCCGTCGTGACCGTTATTTGAGTTTCAGATTCTTCTACAAGCCATACCTTCTTTTTAAAAGAAAAATAAATACCATGTTTTACTTTTCTTTTATTTTGGTATCGAAAATGGTTTTCATAATGTTTTTATATCAATGTGTTGTATTGATATCTTATGATTGAAAGGTGGGAATGTTATGTTTCCTTTATCCATGTTTTATGTGATATGATTATGTTGAGGTTCTTGGGAATTATTATGAAAACTGGTGGTTCCCTGATAAACTAAGGGCGGGTGAGCCCGATATAGCTCTTCAATGCATTGGGTAACGTGAAGGAGTGAAACGTTAAGGTTTCTCCGAAGAGATTTAGGGAATATACTGTGATGAGTATTCCAAACGTAACCAAGAGGGTTACTCCCTACGTAAGAATGTTATGAATGCCTCAAGTTACCTTTATGTCTTATAATTTATATGATTTATTCATGATTTGATGAGGTATGTTAAAGTGCTTATGTTTTATGGGTAAAGTATGATCTCATCCTTATGTATATATGTACCCATGTTTCCTTTCCATATTTTTATATCCCTTACTGAGCTTTTTATGATAATCCCATGTTTTTTTTGAAATGTTTTTCACAGGTCAAGGGAATGGTACATGATATGATGATAGTGTCAAGGAAGTGTCAAGAAAGAATCCATGTTTATTTTAAATATGTTTCCATTGATGGGAATGAAGAATACTATCTTTATGTAACCACTTTGTTTATATGTGGAATGTAATGCATGTTTTATGATCTAATTATCTAATACTCTAAACCCGAAAAGTTCCTCAATGTGTAATCTTGTAATAACTCAAGATTAAGTAAGGTTTAAGGCTGGGGCCTTATAGTTGGTATCAGAGGTCGGTTTAGATAACTTTAGGAGTTAGAATTATATTAAATGATTATCCAAAAATAATTTTTTATGGTCAAATTAAAATGATATAGCATTTAAAGATTACCATGTTTCTTCGCCTAAGATATTTTTATGTTAGGAATGGTTCTTCATATAGGAAACAGAACAGATTTTCTAGGAAGGCATACAGAGGGAAATGACGTTTCAAATCAGTATCCTAAGATGGTCAGAATCAGAACTAAACAGTTTGTTGCAGTGATGGCTCAATTGACTCAGGTGAAAAATGTTGGTTGTTTTCATTGATGATATTTTGGTGTTTTCTAAAAGTAAAGAGGAGCATGAAAGACATTTAAGGGTTATCTTGAAAACCTTAAAAGAAAAGAAATAGTATGGGAAATTCAGCAAGTGTGAGTTTTGGTTGCAACAAATTTCTTTCCTTGGTCACATTGTTTCTAAAGATGGGATAACTGTTGATCCTGCAAAAACAAAAGTTGTGGAAGACTGACCAAGACCCACAAATGTAACTGTTATTCGTAGCTTCCTTGGTTTGGTAGGATATTTCCGAAGGTTTGTTAGAAATTTTTCACGATTATCTAGTCCAAAGACTAAGCTAACTCGGAAGGGTGACAAGTTTATCTGGACAAAAGAATGTGATGATTGTTTTCAGGAATTGAAAAGAATATTGGTGAATGATCCAGTTTTGGCACTACCATCCAGGAATGGTGAGTTTGTTATATACAGTGATGATTCATTGAAAGGACATGGTTGCGTCCTAATGCAGAATGATCAAGTAATTGCTTATGCTTCAAGACAGTTGAAGACTCATGAGGTAAATTACCCTACACATGATCTGGAATTAGTTGCTGTTGTTTTCGCTTTAAAAATTTGGAGGCATCATTTGTATGGAGTAAAGTGTGAAATATATACCGATCACAAAAGTTTAAAGTATATATTTACTCATAAAGAGTTAAAAATGAGACAAAGGAGATGGCTTGAATTAATCAAGGATTATGATTGTAAAATTCATTACCAACCGGGAAAATCAAATAAAGTGGATGATGCTTTGAGTCAAAAAAGTAATGATTCATTAGCAATGTTGCATTTGGAACGTGATACTTTGGTTAAGGATTTGATGAACTTTGGCATAGAAGTTTTTGGTGCAGGAAGTTCTTCTGTTTTTTTCAGGTATCAGTGAGATCATCTCTATCAGATAGAATCAAGCAAGCACAGAAGAAAGACAGTGAGTTGCAGAAAAAGGTAGAGCTGGTTCAGAAAGTTAAGTTTCCTGAATTCAACATTGATAATGATTGTGTTTTGAGATTTGGGAAGAGATTGTGTGTTCCTTGTGATTCACAGTTGAAGAGAGAGTTGTTATGTGAAGCTCATAGTCCTCTGTTTTCAGTTCATCCAGGCAATACTAAGATGTATAGAGATCTTCGGGAGTATTACTGGTGGGATGGAATGAAAAGAGATATTTCTAATTTTACTGTGAAGTGTTTGACTTGTCAGCAGGTTAAAGCAGAGCGACAGTTAACAAAAGGGATGCTTCAGCCTTTACCAGTGCCAGAGTGGAAATGGGAGAATATATCCATGGACTTTTTTGTGGGATTACCGAAGAAATCTCGTGGTAATAATGAAATCTGGGTTATTGTTGATCGCTTGAACAAATCTGCTCATTTTCTTGCTATACGAGATACTTTCTCCCTGGATCAACTTTCCCGTTTGTATCTTAAAGAGATAGTCAGGTTTCATAGATTTCCTCTCTCCATTGTATCTGATCGTGATCCCAGGTTCAGTTCTAACTTTTGAAAAGGCCTTTAGAAGTCGTTGGGTACTGAATTAAATTTTAGTACAGCTTTTTATCCTCAATCAGATGGGCAATCAGAACAAACAATTCAGACCTTGGAGGATATGCTACGTTCTTTCTCTATGGATTATCAGGGAAGTTGGGACCAACATCTTTCTTTGGTTGAATTTTCATATAATAACAGTTTTCATTCCAGTATACAGATGGCACCATTTCAGGCATTATATGGGAAGCAGTGTCGAACTCCAGCTTTCTGGGATGAAGTGGGTGAAAGGAAGTTGATGGGACCAGAATTGGTAGAAGAGATGGCAGAAAAAGTTCAGCTGATTCAGAAGCACATGAGAACAGCTCAGAGCAGGCAGAAGAGTTATGCGGATAACCGGAGGAAGGATCTATCTTTTGAGGTAGGTGATCATGTTTTTCTCAAGGTTTCTCCTTGGAAAAGAGTGTTGAGATTTGGTAAGAAATGAAAGCTGAGTCCAAGGTTTATTGGACCATATGAAATTCTGGAGAGAGTTGGATCAGTTGCTTACCGAGTGGCTTTACCTCCGAGTTTATCTCAGGTACACAATGTTTTTCATGTTTCGATGTTGAGAAAGTATATGCCAGATCCATCTCATGTGTTGAGTCCAGAGGTAGTTCAGCTGGAAGAGAACCTATCTTATGAGGAACAACCAGTCCAGATTCTTGACCACAGGGAGCAAGTGTTACGAAATAAGGTGATTCACTAGGTAACGGTTTTGTGGAAAAACCACATGATTGAAGAGGCAACATGGGAATCTGAAAATGCAATGAGGGATAAGTACCCCCATTTATTCGATAAGTAAATAAATTGCGGGGACGTAATTTTCTAAAGGGGGGAAGGATGTAACATCCCAAGTAAGTAATGAATAATAGATATTTTTATCTATGCCTATCAATGAATTGATAGTGTTTTAGAGGCTTAAAATGAAAATAAATCTAATCTTAAGCATGGAATACACTAATATTTTTAAAAGATTGTTTTACTGCCTTTTGATGGCAAACCATTTTTGAATCTATCTTTTAACAATTTTATAAACTATGTTTGTCAAAATAAACTTATTCTTTATGATTGGGACATCAAAATTTACTTTGTGTGAATTTTTGGTATTTTTCTGACAATGTTCATTTTTTAATGAATAGTGAAAAATACTGCATTTTATATCAAAAATGCTTTTTAATATAATTAGATTATCTTTTGAATTGGTTATGAAGTGAAATTAGAATATATTTTTACCATTTAATCCAATGGTGGTCATTGGGATCAATTTCACTTTGAAATTGGACTTAAACTGGTGTCAGTCTTTTGATACTTATTGTTTCATAAAAACAAGCTATTTGCTCTGACAGCGGGAATTAATTATTAAATTAATTAATGTGACTTATATGTTTTGAATTTTTTAAAATAGACTTAATTTTTGAATTTAGAATATCAAATATGGCTTAGGGTGAATTTTTGGTATTTTTCTGAAAAACTTCAATTTTTGATGAATAGTGAAACCACTAAGTGGTACTTATAAAAAATGATTTTTCGTTTAAATGAAATTTTACCACTTCTGTGTTTTGAATTTCAAAAATCCGACATACATGGTTGTCATTAAGTAGTAAAATGTGGTTCAATGAGATTAAAATAATTTTTTGTTGAATAGTAACTTTTAAGTTCTTAATCGCGATTAGTCGTAATTAGTGTAGTTTAAGGTAAAAATAATGCTTTAATAATATAAAATGACCTAAAAACATGTCCTAACCTTATTGGATATGTCATGACCGACCAATAAAAGTCATGGGTCAACTTGGGGACCCCATGGAACCACTTTGGTTGGGAAATGACACAAATAACATTTTATTTAATGTAAAAGTAAAAATGACACAAACATAATATGTTTTACGAAAACAATTTTTAAATGGGGTTATACAAGTCATATTTTTTATTATAAATCTTCATTGGAAAGATAAAAATATTTCTTACATCATAGTGTTTTTTTTATAATTTTTTGATATTAAATAAATAAATGTATTTATGCCATCATAATGATGTAGCGATTACCTCATTAATAAAGGATTTAATCAAAATGAAAAGATAATGTAAAATATATGACCTACACATGTCCAAAACCTATTGGATGGGTAGATTTAGAACTCTTATCACCTTATCCTCGAATTATATCAATGTGGGACCATTTAAATCCGAAAATCATTTTCAAATAAAGTAATATTTTTTTACTTTCCAAGAGTGCCCCTCCTCTCCTCTTATAAAAGGCCCCCACCTCTACCTCTTTTCTCACACTCCCAAAGGCTTTGGATCGGCCAAAACCTGCCCATTTTGTCTCTCCACTTCCCTCTCTTACTCCTTGAAGCCTCACTTTGGGCAGAAGTCTTCCCAAGGAAGCCTTTGAGCTCAAACCAAAGGGAGTTACCTTATTTTAAGGTAAAGTCTTCACTTGAGTCCGTTTGTTTTATTTTGCTTCTCCAACCCTCTAAACTCTTTTTATTTATTTCTTTTGTAACAACTCCAGTATCTTAAATATACTAGGATGTTGTTATAAGAAGGATTCGAGATACACTTACACACACCTACATCTAATGGTTAAAAAAAATACGGTTTCCGTGGATGGTGAATTTATGCCTCCCAAAATGATGATTGTTCAACATTCTTTTAACACCTGCAAACGTGGCCATTAAGATGTCACTATATTTATATATGATATATAATATGTTTATGTTTTCCTTAAGCTTATGTTTTTTCTTTTTGGTCATACCTTTATGGTTTCCATTATGGGTAAACGCGATATCTTCATTTAAGGAAGTGCGGACTACCGCCCCCTCAAAGTGATTTGATTCGTTAAATACCATATGTGGGACATATAAAGGATGGAACTATGATATTATATATGATATTATACTGGAATTATAATATACCTTTATATAATTATGATTCCATTCTATGAAATATGAAATATAAATGAAATAGCGTTCATGCGTACGTACGGCTTACCGTCTCCATGAACGGTGCATTTCATTTCTTACCTATAAATGATTATGTAATATTATAAATGCATGTATATACTGGATATATATGATATATACATAATTATTATAATTCTGTATATAATGGATACATTAACAACATATAATTATAAAGGGTTTATTTTTGACTCAAGTACCAATGATCGTTAAAATGACCGTTATTATCTTAAATAATTACATAGTGTTCATGACACGGAAATAAGTTATATAAAAAGAATAATGAACTTGAAAAAGGTTCTTAAAGAAGTATAAATTAACTCAAGTTTATTATTCAGGAGATTAAATAACGATCGAGTCAAGTCGGACCTGAGGTAATGGAACTTCTTAACCCAATTTCTATTCTTTGGGTTAATCTCCTACTTTCAAATTATGTCATGATATTATTATGTCCTATCTTGTATTTGTACTTTATTTATGTGTACTTATAGTTAATACACATAATAGATCTACTTTATTTAAAAAAAATGATCTTTGTATGGGACTTCATCTCAATATCCTTTCATTGAGGCATATTTTGTTTTATACACATCCTTCTTTTATACGGTGTATAAACCCCTTTGACTTTTACATTTATTCAAAAGGAATCTTTTTTATACGAAGCGTTTAATAACGACAAAAGGGAATGTTTTTGTCGTACGTATGCGGCGACAATGACTTCTCCGCCGTCGTGACCGTTATTTGAGTTTCGGCTTCCTCTACAAGCCATACCTTATTTTTAAAAGAAAAATAAATACCATGTTTTACTTTTCTTTTATTTTGGTATCGAAAATGGTTTTCATAATGTTTTTATATAAATGTGTTGTATTTATATCTTGTGATTGAAAGGTGGGAATGTTATGTTTCATTTATGCATGTTTTATGTGATATGAATATGTTGAGGATCTTGGGCATTATTATGAAAACGGGTGGTTCTGTGATAAACTAAGGGCGGGTGAGCCCGATATAGCTCTCCAATGCATTGGGGAACGCGAAGGAGTGAAACATTAAGGTTTCTCCGAAGAGATTTAGGGAATATACTGTGATGGGTATTCCAAACGTAACCAAGAGGGTTACTCCCTACGTAAGAATGCTATGAATGCCTCAAGTTACATTTATGTCTTATGATTTCTATGATTTATTCATGATTTCATGAGGTATGTTAAAGTGCTTATGTTTTATGGGTAAAGTATTATCTCATCCTTATGTATATATGTACCCATGTTTCCTTTCCATATTTTTATATCCCTTACTGAGCTTTTTATGATAATCCCAAGTTTTTTTTGAAATGTTTTTCACAGGTCAAGGGAAAGGTACATGATATTATGATAGTGTGAAGGAAGTGTCAAGAAAGAATCCATGTTTATTTTAAATATGATTCCATTTATGGGAATGAAGAATACTATCTTTATGTAACCACTTTGTTTATATGTGGAATGTAATGGAAGTTTTATGATCTAATTCTCTAAAACTATAAACCCGAAAAGATCCTCAATGTGTAATCTTGTAATAACTCAAGATTAAGTATGTTTGAAGGCTGGGGCCTTATAGTTGGTATCAGAGGTCGGTTTAGATAACTTTAGGAGTTAGAATTATGTTAAATTATTATCCAAAAATATTTTTTTATGGTCAAATTGAAATGATATAGCATTTAAAGATTACCATATTGCTTCACCTAAGATATTTCTATGTTAGGAATGGTTCTTCATAGAGGAAACAGAACAGATTTTCTAGGAAGACATACAGAGGGAAATGACGTTTCAAATCAGTATCCTGAGATGGTGAGAATCAGAACTAAATAGTTTGTTGCAGTGATGGTTCAATTGACTCAGGTGAAAAATGTTGGTTGTTTTCATTGATGATATTTTGGTGTTTTCTAATAGTAAAGAGGAGCATGAAAGACATTTAAGGGTTATCTTGAAAACCTTAAAAGAAAAGAAATTGTATGGGAAATTCAGCAAGTGTGAGTTTTGGTTGCAACAAATTTCTTTCCTTGGTCACATTGTTTCTAAAGATGAGATTACTGTTGATCCTGCAAAAACAAAAGTTGTGGAAGATTGGCCAAGACCCACAAATGTAACTGAGATTTTTAGCTTCCTTGGTTTGGTAGGCTATTACCGATGGTTTGTTAGAAATTTTTCACGATTATCTAGTCCAATGACTAAGCTAACTCGTAAGGGTGATAAGTTTATCTGGACAAAAGAATGTGATGATTGTTTTTAGGAATTGAAAAGAAGATTGGTGAATGACCCAGTTTTGGCACTACCATCCAGGAATGGTGAGTTTGTTATATACAGTGATGATTCATTGAAAGGACTTGGTTGCGTCCTAATGCAGAATGATCAGGTAATTGCTTATGCTTCATGACAGTTGAAGACTCATAAGGTAAATTACCCTACACATGATTTGGAATTAGCTTCTGTTGTTTTCTCTTTAAAAATTTGGAGGTATCATTTGTATGGAGTAAAGTGTGAAATATATACCGATCACAAAAGTTTAAAGTATATATTCACTCAGAAAGATTTAAACATGAGACAGAGGAGATGGCTGGAATTAATCAAGGATTATGATTGTACAATTCATTACCAACCGGGAAAAGAAAATAAAGTGGCTGATGCTTTGAGTCGAAAAAGTAATGCTTCATTAGCAATGTTGAGTTTGGAACGTGATCCTTTGGTTAAGGATTTGATGAACTTTGGCATAGAAGTTGTTGGTGCAGGAAGTTCTTCGGTTTTGTTTCAGGTATCAGTGAGATCATCTCTATCAGATAGAATCAAGCAAGCACAGAAGTAAGACAGTGAGTTGCAGAAAAAGGTAGAGCTGGTTCAGAAATGTAAGTTGCCTGAATTCAACATTGATAATGATTGTGTTTTGAGATTTGGGAAGATATTGTGTGTGCCTTGTGATTCATAGTTGAAGAGAGAGTTGTTATGTGAAGCTCATAGTTCTCCGTTTTCAGTTCATCCAGGCAGCACTAAGATGTATAGTGATCTTCTGGAGTATTACTGGTGGGATGGAATGAAAAGAGATATTTCTGATTTTACTGTGAAGTGTTTGACTTGTCAGAAGGTTAAAGCAGAGCGACAGTTACCAAAAGGGATGCTTCAGCCTTTACCAGTGCCAGAGTGGAAATGGGAGAATATATCCATTGACTTTGTTGTGGGATTACCGAAGACATCTCAAGGTAATAATGCAATCTGGGTTATTGTTGATCACTTGACCAAATCTGCTCATTTCCTTGCTATACGAGATACTTTCTCCCAGGATCAGCTTTCCCATTTGTATCTTAAAGAGATAGTCAGGTTACATGGATTTCCTCTCTCCATTGTATCTGATCGTGATCATAGGTTCACTTCTAACTTTTGAAAAGGCCTTCAGAAGTCGTTGGGTACTGAATTAAATTTTAGTACAACTTTTTATCCTCAATCAGATGGGAAATCAGAATGAACAATTCAGACCTTGGAGGATATGCTACGTTCTTGCTCTATGGATTATCAGGGAAGTTGGGACCAACATCTTTCTTTGGTTAAATTTTCATATAATAAGAGTTTTCATTCCAGTATATAGATGGCACCATTTCAGGCATTATATGGGAAGCGGTGTCGAACTCCAGCTTTCTGGGATGAAGTGAGTGAAAGGAAGTTTATGGGACCAGAATTGGTAGAAGAGATGGCAGGAAAAGTTCAGCTGATTCAGAAGCACATGAGAACAGCTCAGAGCAGGCAGAAGAGTTATGCGGATAACCAGAGGAAGGAACTATCTTTTGAGGTAGGTGATCATGTTTTTCTCAAGGTTTCTCCTTGGAAAAGTGTGATTAGATTTGGTAAGAAAGGAAAGCTGAGTCCAAGGTTTATTG
This sequence comes from Viscum album, assembly GCA_963277665.1. Classification (NCBI taxonomy): domain Eukaryota; kingdom Viridiplantae; phylum Streptophyta; class Magnoliopsida; order Santalales; family Viscaceae; genus Viscum; species Viscum album. The sequence goes on from OY728159.1 coordinate 1,391,784,247, forward strand.
GACCATATGAAATTCTGGAGAGAGTTGGATCAGTTGCTTACCAAGTGGCTTTACCTCTGAGTTTATCTCAGGTACACAATGTTTTTCATGTTTCGATGTTGAGAAAGTATATGCCAGATCCATATCATGTGTTGAGTCCAGAGGTAGTTCAGCTAGAAGAGAACCTATCTTATGAGGAAGAACCAGTCTAGATTCTTGAACACATGGAGCAAGTGTTACGAAATAAGGTGATTCACCAAGTAATGGTTTTGTGGAAAAACGACATGATTGAAGAGGCAACATGGGAATCCTAAAATGCAATGAGGGATAAGTACCCCCATTTATTCGATAAGTAAATAAATTGCGGGGATGCAATTTTCTAATGGGGGGAAGGATGTAACATCCCAAGTAAGTAATGAATAATAGATATTTTTATCTATGCCTATTAATGAATTGATAGTGTTTTAGAGGCATAAAATGAAAATAAATCCAATCTTAAGCATGGAATACACTAATATTTTTAAAAGATTGTTTTACTGCCTTTTGATGGAAAACCATTTTTGAATCTATATTTTGACAATTTTATAAACTATGTTTTTCAAAATAAACTTATTATTTATGATTGGGACATCAAAATTTATTTGTGTGAATTTTTGGTATTTTTTTGACAATGTTCATTTTTTAATGAATAGTGAAAAATACTGCATTTTACATCAAAACTGCTTTTTAATATAATTTATTTATATGATTTGATTATATTTTGAATTGGTTTTGAAGTGAAATTAGAATATATTTTTACCATTTAATCCAATGGTGGTCATTGGAATCATTTTTAATTTTAAATTGGACTTAAACCGGTGTCAATCTTTTGATACTTATTGTTTAATAAAAACACGCTATTTGCTCTGACAGCGGGAATTAATTATTAAATTAATTAATGTGACTTATATGTTTTGAATTTTGTAAAATAGACTTCATTTTTGAATTCATAATATCAAATATAGCTTAGTTTGAATTTTTGGTATTTTTCTGAAAAACTTAAATTTTTGATGAATAGTGAAACCACTAAGTGGTACTTATAAAAAATGATTTTTCGTTTAAATGAAATTTTACCACTTCTTTGTTTTGAATTTCAAAAATCCGATGTACATGGTTGTCATTAAGAAGTAAAATGTGGTTCAATGAGATTAAAATAATTTTTTGGTGAATTTTAACTTTTAAGTTCTTAATCTTGATTAGTGGTAATTAGTGTAGTTTAAGGTAAAAATAACGCTTTAATAATATAAAATGACCTAGACACATGTCCTAACCTTATTGGATGTGTCATGGCCGACCAAGAAAAGACATGGGTCAACTTGGGGACCCCATGGAACCACTTTGGTTGGAAAATGACATAAATAACTTTTTATTTAATGTAAAAGTAAAAACGACACAAACATAATATGTTTTACGAAAACAATTTTTAAATGGGGTTATACAAGTCATATTTTTGATTATAAATATTCATTGGAAATCTAAAATGATTTCATACATCATAGTATATTTTTTATAATTTTCTGACATTAAATAAATAAATGTATTTATGACATCATAATGATGTAGCGATTACCTCATTAATAAAGGATTTAATCAAAATGAAAAGATAATGTAAAAGGCCCCCACCTCTACCTCTTATAAAAGGCCCCCACCTCTACCTCTTTTCCCACACTCCCAAAGCCTTTGTCTCAGCCAACACCTGACCATTTTGTCCCTACACTTTCCTCTATTACTCCTTGAAGCCTCAATTTGGGCAGAAGTCTTCCCAAGGAAGCATTTGAGCTCAAACCAAAGGGAGTTACCCGATTTTAAGGTAAAGTCTTCACTTGAGTCCGTTTGTTTTATTTTGCTTCTCCAAACCCCTAAAATATTTTTATTTATTTATTTTGTAACAAATCTAGTATCTTCAATATACTAGGATATTGTTATAAGAAGTATTCGAGATACACTTACACACACCTACATCTAATGGTTAAAGAACATACGGTTTCCGTGGATGGTGAATTTATGCCTCCCGAAACGATGATTGTTCAACATTCTTTTAACACCTTCAAAGGTGGACATTAAGGTTTCACTATATTTATATATGATGTATAATATGTTTATGTTTTCCTTAAGCTTCTGTTTTTTTTCTTTTTGGTCATACCTTTATGGTTTCCATTATGGGTAAACGCGATATCTTCATTTAAGGAAGTGAGGACTACCGCCCCCTCAAAGTGATTTGATTCGTTAAATACCATATCTGGGACGTATAAAGGATGGAACTATGATATTATATATGATATTATACTGGAATTAAAATATACCTTTATATTATTATGATTCCATTCTATAAAATACGAAATAGAAATGAAAGTAGCGTTCATGCGTACGTACGGCTTACCGTCTCCATGAACGGTGAATTTCATTTCTTACCTCTAAATGATTATGTAATATTATAAATTCATGTATATTCTGGATATATATGATATATACATAATGATTATAATTCTGGATATAATGGATACATGAACAACATGTAATTATAAAGGGTTTATTTTTGACTCAAGTACCAATGATCGTTAAAACGACCGTTATTAACTTAAATAATTACATAGTGTTCATGACATGGCAATAAGTGATATAAAAGGAATAATGAACTTGAAAAATGTTCTTAAAGAAGTAGAAATTAACTCAAGTTTATTATTCAGGAGATTAAAGAACGATCGAGTCAAGTCGGACCCGAGGTAAGGGAACTTCTTAACCCAATTTCTATTCTTTGGGTTAATCTCCTAATTTCAAATTATGTCATGATATTATTATGTCCTATCTTGTATTTGTACATTATTTTTGTGTACTTATAGTGAATACACATAATAGATCTACTTTATTTAAAAAAATGATCTTTGTATGGGACTTCGTCTCAATCTCCTTTCATTGAGGCATATTTTCTTTTATACACAACCTTCTTTTATACAATGTATAAACCCCTTTGACTTTTACATTTATTCAAAAGGAATATTTTTTATACGAAGTGTTTAATAAACGACAAAAGGGAATGTTTTTGTCATACGTATGCGGTGACAATGACTTCTCCACCGTCGTGACCGTTATTTGAGTTTCAGCTTCCTCTACAAGCCATACCTTCTTTTTAAAAGAAAAATAAATACCATGTTTTACTTTTCTTTTATTTTTGTATCGAAAATGGTTTTCATAATGTTTTTATATCAATGTTTTGTATTGATATCTTGTGATTAAAAGGTGGGAATGTTATGTTTCCTTTATGCATGTTTTATATGATATGATTATGTTGAGGTTCTTGGGAATTATTATGAAAACGGGTGGTTCCGTGATAAACTAAGGGCGGGTTAGCCAGATATAGCTCTCCAATGCATTGGGTAACGAGAAGGAGTGAAACGTTAAGGTTTCTCTGAAGAGATTTAGGGAATATAGTGTGATGGGTATTCCAAACGTAACCAAGAGGGTTACTCCCTACGTAATAATTTTATGAATGCCTCAAGTTACCTTTATGTCTTATGATTTCTATGATTTATTCATGATTTGATGAGGTATGTTAAAGTGATTATGTTTTATGGGTAAAGTATAATCTCATCCTTATGTATATATGTACCCATGTTTCCTTTCCATATTTTTATATCCCTTACTGAGCTTTTTATGCTCATCCCAAGTTTTTTTTGAAATGTTTTTCACAAGTCAATAGAAAGGTACATGATATGATGATAGTGTCAAGGAAGTGTCAAGAAAGAATCCATGTTTATTTTAAATAGGTTTCCATTGATGGGAATGAAGAATACTATCTTTATGTAACCAATTTGTTTATATGTGGAATGTAATGCAAGTTTTATGATCTAATTCTCTAAAACACTAAACCGGAAAAGATCCTCAATGTGTAATCTTGTAATAACTCAAGATTAATTAAGGTTTAAGGCTGGGGCCTTATAATGAAGATATAGGTTTAAAAGTCCCTAGAGGGGACCACAAAAAAATATAACCATATTCACTCAAGGGATGCATTTTTTCAACCAAAAACCACACCATATGTTTAGACCATTCACTTTTAGGTGATACATCATTTTTTTGGGAAGGAATACCTATAAGAAAACACAGACCACCCTAATAATTGGAAATACCCCTTGGAAACACCCTTTATCAATGAATAACTTCTCAGAGGAATGTTACATATAAATTGAAGTAACCTCATATTATTTGACCAATTTAGTGTCTTCAGGACTTTCAAGTTTATACGTAAAATATGGGACTCCCTCAATCTCTTACAATAGTCCCTTGAGGGTATCAACTAAAAATAATTTATTATAATTACACTTAGAAATAGAAACAACAGTTACTAAAAAATCATTAATAAGTTAATTTTTATAAAATATAGTGTTTTATTTAAGGGATAGTAATGAAACAGGTGTATCAAGGTGTTTGAGAAGAATCTTACAGCTCTCTAATTCATTTTCTACATTTAAAAAATCTAAAACAAAGGGGACAATGACTGATTTTTGAAAAGTATAATTAAAGAGAGGTTCTCAAAGAGCAATTTATATATTTTTTAAATATTTTTAAATCAATAATAAACCCTATTCCAATTTATTATAATCTTTTTAATGAGATTCATCACCAAAAAATTGATTAATTGTTTGAAAATAATGAAATAATTTTTTTAATTCAAATTCTAATTAATAATTCACCAAGTTATGGATTTATTATCTAGCTTTCACATATGGAATTAGATACTCATTAATAAATAATTTATATTAAATAATTTGACTTAAACCTAATTGTGTGTTCTCAAGACTAGTTTCGAGTTCACTTTCAATGACTTCATCCTCCAAATATAAATCATTAGAGTGTTTTAATTCAATTGGGGTGGGGGTGTTCAATTTAGTACCATGAAATTTATATTCAACATATTTCAAATTTTAATAATTTTGTCCTAAATCATCAATGATAATTTCTATTTCATTAAATAAATACTTAGAGGAATCTTCAGTGAAAGGATGAGGGAGTGAGGTTTAATCAATAAATTCATACTGAAAGTAAAGTTACTTTCCCAAAACATTTAAAACCATTTAAAAATGTGATTGGTTCTCATGTTTTTTAAAAATTAATATTAGATTTGAATCCATTTTCAAAGTTTAATTTTTTTTGAATTCATGCTGCTTTTTTCTTCTAATGTTTCCCCAACATCTAGCTCAAGATCACTATCTAATATCTAATAAAAACCACTTGAATACATTTTAACATTTAAATTTTCATTCTCATGTTTCTTTAAAACACAAGAAACTATATCTTAATAACTACAAATTTTTACTTGTTTTGGTGGAAAAATGATAATAGTATATTGATCTACTTACACTTATTACTTTGGAAACCTCTTAGAGGTATTGGTCCAATAATTTGTTTTGAGATTTCCCAATTATTTTATATAGGATCATTTATTTGGTCCTCTTTTTTAATTTTTATATTATAGTCATTCCCTAGATCAAACAATTTATTATCTTGAAAACTAATTACAAATTATTATTGTTTTTTTATAATTTTTTAGGGATTTTGTCACTGGCCATTGACACATGGAAAAGAACATTTCCCATAACAGCTTCAAAAGAACAATAATTACAATACAATTAATACCATCCCCAATATGTTCCATTTTATCCTACAATAAATCATAATGAAAAAACAACCTCAATTCCAACAATTAACAAAAAACCCCCGCAATAGTAATAAACAATTACTGAATGATTAAAAATGCAGAAAGTTCTAATAATCTTTAGATAAAATAACCCATGAAAAATTTTAAGCTAAGGTGCACACTAAGAATCCCCTGATTTGATATTTTAGAACCCAACAGTAGTATAAAAAATATTTTTTTTGATTATAATTTTTTTAAATTGTTATTTATTATTTAAGAAATAAATGAATCTTTATGCATCCCTTACCTATCAATGACACAAAATTTTAATGGGACATCATTTAAATCATTAAAAATATCAAGTTATATCTACTAATTCAAACTAGGATAGTGGAATGTAGATTTGAACATGAGGAAAGGGGGTGTGTTATACTAAGGTATTTAATGAAACCTATTTTATTGAAAAAATATTCTAAAATGATTAGTGGTGAATAAATAGAGTGGAATGTTGGAAGATGTGGTAATGAGGTGTGTATGTTTATTTTAACAATATTAAAACCTAAAAATAAAAGTAATGGGGAGGATCCATGAAATAAAGATATTTATGGGGAGTCCAATTGATGCGACTTATTAAAAGAAAAATTCTTAAGAAAATGGTCACAAAAAAGGCTTTAAAAAGGGCGAGTCATCCATAGAATCAATTATCACTAACCGATAAATATCCATTCATCTAGTTTCAATATTCAAAATATTGATGTTTTGTTTCAATATAATTGATTCAAAACCAAAGATGAATTCATTTTTACCCTTTGAAATCTAAAAAAAATGAATACTGAATCAAAATAAGGAATTCCATGAAAGATAGATTTAATTATTCAAGAAGAAAATAAGACCATGAATGAATTAACAACCAACAATAATTCAACTCCCCTAATAAGAACTCTAGTAACAATTCATGTTTAAGGAAAAAATGTATAGTATGAATGATATAGAAATTTAGTAGAATATAAATAAATGAGAAGAGGATTCCTTCTACATCTAAGGTAGAAATCCACTCCCTCATCTATCCAAATATCCCTTCCTCCATGATGGGTATCCTGCGCCTCGTACTCCTACCATCCAACTGTATCTAAAAGTTAGTTGTGATTTTTTCTAACTTAGTAAAATTACCATTTTGAGCTGATTTGTCTAAAAATAAAGTCACATCCCATAATTCATGGACTCCCATTATCATGGATCTAAAAAAACCACTAAGGTATTCCCTCCCATATAGACATGGAATTTTTGGGATTTTATCATCTTCCCCACTGTGACTCCATAAAACCATTATAATAGAACATGCCTCTCCCATGTGGTATTGTACTTGTATTCAAGTAGTAAGAACCTAAAATAATATCCAAACACGAATTAATATTCAATAACCCTCAATAAAAATTTTTCATCTTCCCTGGAGAACTTCATCTTTGATATTGGATCCTCATTTTGTTTGATTAGCCTTTTTAGAATTAGGACTATATGATTTTTAATCATTCCATAGAACCTTAAGGTAGATTCATATTTGCATAGGTAGATTTATGCAACTGTCCTGAACAATGGTGTAAATTTTTGAAACTCTGAGAAGAGAAACATCAACTTTATATTGGTTCTCAATCATTGATTCAACCATAAGAAAGTATCCATCCATCGTACAATACCCATTTGTGGTCATTGAAGACATACGGTACGTTTTTTATCTTATAAAACCTATATTCTACATTGTCATAGAATGAGGACATTGATGAAATCGTTATATTTCTTTTATATATACATATTGACATTTCTATGGGTTTGTTGGATGACATTTACATGTACTATACCTATACACATCATTAAAAATAAAAAATAATCAAACAATTTAGTGACAATGAATAATTGAAAATGAAAAATAACTTCAGAAATAATTACATATCATAAAAAAAATATTCCAACAATTTGGTATTAAAAATAAAATCATGGAGTGGAGAAAAATTATAATGATGGTAAAAAACTATTTCCAAAATAATATTTTAATGAAATTTCTATAAAAAATAATCAAAATATTTGTTCTCAAAATATATGAAAATTAAATCATTTAACTTTTAATCTATTTAGAACCAAATCAAATATCTTTAAAAATATATTCTAAGAATCATAGTTTAGGCTAAAAACTAACAAATATTCAATAATTCACCATTTTAAGCCCATCTTGACCATAAAAACCAAATAATTTATTAAAATGAATGATGGAAAAATGTATCAAAATATGCCTATTAGCTATGCATGATAGGGGAATCAAATAGTTTTTTTCTATAGATGAAACATTAAAATATAATAATAGTAAATTTACACAGGGATAGGAATTCCATGAAAAAATTCTTAGGAATCAAATGCATGCTAATTGTAAAGCAGGTATTAGAAGCAATGGCTGAAAGCCAAATATTTATTGAAATTTCTCTATTCCATGTTCTAATAGAAAAATCATGTGTTTGAATTCTTCCACTACTTGAAATTGTTCTAATTATCACTGATTTATAGCTCGTAAATTTTTTGATGTTAATCATGCCTATATTTCTAGAATTTTATGAAATGTTAAAGCTAGAATTTCTACTCCCTGAAAATATATTTAGTTACAAAAGTTATTAAACTATAACAATATTGGGACCAATATTATATTAGTATCAAAATATCTATTTGTATTATATTTTTATATGGAGGAATCCATAAAATAATGATTTTAAAATACATATATATAGTTTATACTCATGAAATATGAGTAGAGATCTTTAAAATTTATTTTCATTATCAAAACATGATTGATGCAATTTCACATCTGGAGATAATACTATAGGAAATGTCATTAGAGTTATATTTGATAGTAATAAAAAATCTATCCTCATAATAATGTTTTATATATTAAATATTTAATTAAAAACATAATAAATATTTCTCAATTATGTGATGATGGTTACTCAATTGAATTTTCAAATTATGCTTATTATGTTATTAATGATAATGTTTTGAGATTTAAAGCACCCAAAACAAAAAATGTCAATATTTTATATCTTCATACTTTGGTTAGAGATAATATAAACTATTTGAATATTGAAATTAGTGAATCATGGATTTGGTAAATAATTATTATAAATTGTAATGTCAATTATTAAAAAAAATTTGTTTAAAAATAATTTGATTTATATAAGGTTTAGTGAAAGATAAATTGTGATGAATGCAAAATGGGGAAGAAACATAGATATTCATTCAAATCAACCAATAAGGGTTCTTACTTATATTCCACTGGAAATCATCCACATGGGTTGTTATGACTTTCTTGAATAACAATCATTTGAGGAATGTCTTTTGTTTTTTTATTAATCATTTTTTTGGATTTACTTGGTTTTAATTTTTGAGTCTTAAAAGTGAATATTTGGTTATCTTTTTGATGTTGTTCAAACTAGTTAAAAATAAAAAATATTGTAAAATTATTTCCTTGATAAGTGAAAATAGAGGATAATTTTAAAGTATTGAGTTTAATTTTTTTAAATCATGATATTAAACATAATTCTCTTATAATTAAACACCTCAATAAAATGGTGTTATTGAAAGTATGAGTAGAAATTTGTATGAATTTTTTAGAACATTGTTATTTGAATATAGTTTGCATTATCATTTTTTGGGTTGATTTTATAACACTAATTTTTATCTCACTAAAAGAGTTGTATGAAGTCCCGATTTAAAGAAAATATCTTATCAGTTTCAGAATAAGAGAAACTCTATTGATGGATACTTTATAATTCTTATATGTGAGGTTTATATCTTGAATACCATGGAAAATATTGATAAATTAGATCCAAAATATGATTAAGGATTCTTTCTTGTTTATTCTCCCACTTATAAAGCATAATGTGTTTTCAATAAAAACAAAAGGATTATATAAGAATCAATTCATGTGACGTCTGATGAAAGTAATACTTTTGTTTATAAGAAAAATCACATTGATTAACTCGATGATTCAGTGAACAACTTATGACTTGATAATTCTATCATCACTAAAAATGATGATTATGATAAAATATTCATGTAAAAAAAGGAATTAAAAGGTATAAACTAAATAAATAAAGATTACTATTCCTATACAGACTATAAAATTAAAAGGAAATCCCTTTGAAAAGACAATTGGTGGTTTAAATGGAGTTGTTATAACTAGAAGAAGTTATATAAAGGTTGTTAAACTTTTTATTTTATATTACAACTTGAACCTAAAAACCAAGAATAAGCCTTAAATGATGGAATTTTGGTTATAGTTATATATAAAGGGTTAAAATAGTTTAATATAAATATGGTTTGGAAATTAGTTAATATACCCATTATTTATCCTAATATAGTCACTAAATGGTTTCATTAGAATAAAAAATATAGTCAAGGAGTGATTACTAAGAATAAGGATAGATTAGTGGTTAATGGTTAAAATAAAGAGGAAGTTATACTGATATAAACCAATCAAAACAAACACTTATTTTATTACTTTACATGAATAATCATTCTAATAAAAAAATTTTGTGAAAACCAAAAACCTAAGGTTTAGTGTCTTGGAAGATTATATACATAAAAAAATATTTTTACATGATATTTCAACATTTATCTATAACCTCTCAACTTTAAACACCCTTTAAAAAATATCAAAAGTAATACCCATCCTAATATCCAATGGAAAGAAAACATAAGAAAGGGGTGAGCTCAAACACTCAGTAAGGGAAACTATTCATAATTATTAAATCATAAAAAGGATATATAACATTAATAGGGGATAAATATTTGATAAAAATTACAAGGAATCATAAATGAAAATCATAAAACATGATTGGGAATTAACAATAATGGAATAGAAACATAATACCAAATAATATTCATCAAAACAATGGATTATGTAAGGACCCAAATTTGCATGGATCAACCCTTTTCATATTTTCAAATATTGAATTGCTCTGAGGTGGATCAAAAGTAGTTTAGAGAAGTTCAGTTAAGTAAAAGTTAGAAAGAGGGTATTACATGTCATGTAAATTCATTACATGATTTTACATAATGTTTAATAGGTCGTTTTACGACGTGAAATATGGGATCATGGCATGAACTTATTCAAGGTCTGAAAAATAAAATAAAGCATTGGGGAGATGTGTTTTTCATAGGAACTTGACCTTGAGGCAGCACATGATGTGAAAGGAGATTTCATATCATTTAATACCCCAATGATGTATGTTTTATGTGTTTTACAGTCACTTGGTTTTGGTCAAAACCTATGGCTACAACGGATCTTACTCTACCCTAGGTGATCCGACAACCCTCTTTTCAGCGTTTTGGTGATTCTTTCATCAGGAAGTGATCCCAAACTCCCTTATTTGATCTGTAGTGATCCATATTTGATATAATGTATGATATACCTTTGTTCTTGAGGTTTTTTTGATTTTTTTCCTTCAGTTTCTACTTTCCATGGAATGGCACGTGATCTCCATATTTCTAATAGAGTTTCCTTGGTTATTGGTTGGTGCGGTTGTGCCACGACATCCTCGAGTGGATGCAGTTGTTGCGGGAGAGGTGATATTGATTTGTTTCTTTGATCTATTCTTGTTTGAAGAACGTCAATGACCATTTGAGGTAAAGGATTCACTACTCCTATATATTTGTGTACAATTTTATAGTAAGCATGATTTATCCCTTTGGACCATGATTTAATTGGAATAACAAATACTTTAACTAGATTATATAATTGGCATCGATCATATATTGTCACTTTATACCATGATAATAGTTTGTCTCTTGATTTTCTAGATAGGGTGATATCTATTTCTTTATTGGTTAGCATATTCTTCTTGATGGAAATTGGTAAAGAATGTAAAGTCTAAATTAATTGTTTAATTAATTAGCTAAAAGATAGAGAGGCATGTTTAATGAATCCAGTTGTTGTAGTTGAAGTTTGATGATAATAAAATTGATTCAAGTAAGAATGTTTTATTGAGTTGGTTGATGAAACTAATGCATGTTTATCCTTGTTGATATAAGTATTAATGTAATGTTAAATTAATTGATTAATTAATTTTTTGATAGCTTGTTATAGCTTGTTTCTTAGGTTTCCCATAGTTGGAACCTATGAATAATGAATCGGTTAACTAAAGATGGAATACGAAACTAGTTTTTTGATAAATGTAATTCCTTATGGGGAATTAGTTTTCCAATTTCTTTGTAAAGGAAAAGTTACTTATTCTTTGGATCCATGAGAGATCGTGGTTTGTAAAGGCTAAAATACTTTATTTGGGTCTGAGATACCATTTCTATGTTTGTTACTTCCGCTTATGATGTTATCTTAATACGAGACATGTAGTTGTGGGGGAAGGGAGGCCCAGATGTGATGTGGGCCTAGGATGGATGAGACCAGAGGGCCGTTTTGGTATGTGGGGGCACGAAGGCCCAGTGGTTGTGATAGAAGTTGATGCTTGGAGTGTCGAGATGCATTAATTTATGCATATGGATGTCATAGAGGACACCAAAGATAATGGAATAGGTTGAAGTTGGGATTACCCATTGATGTGAAAGTGATTTTTATTAAATCTATTGTTTGTTTCTCTGCTTCACTTTCCCCACTTCTTGAGGAATATTTTCTTGCTTACCCTCCTTCCAAAAGAGGCAAATATTTTTGGGGTATTCCACATTCTTTCTATGTTTGTATTCTCAAGGAAGGATGGGTCTATGCTCCAATTATTGGTGGAAAAGTCTCGAAAAGTATCTCATCTACTCACTGTGTTGAGCCCCTTGAATTTGGTAGCTTATAATCCTTTTATTAAATTCCTAAGAATACGGAAAATGGGAAATTTGTTAAATAAATGAATAAATTATGTTTAACCAATGGTTTTGGAGCTTACTGGGAAGAAACGATGAGGTTATGATTCTGAGAAACCGTGGAATTAGTTTTCGTTATGCATGGAGGGAATGGATCTTGGTTGGAATGTCAGTGGAACGTGATGTGTAAGAATGATAATGGTTAATTAACGGTTAAAAAATTATTTAATATAAAGTGAAACTAATAAAAAAGGGACAATGTAACTTAATTTATCTCTTTAAATGGTTATGTTCTTATAGTATATCTAGTCTTAGTAGTGATAGTCGGGAGTCAGGGAGACATTAGCTTCAGTTGAGTCTAAAACTAGGGTTTTCCCATAGTGTAGTTGTGATCTATATTATATTCTGTACCTTTTGGGTTTCTATATCTACCCCACCCTATCAGTCAGGTGACTGACACCCTAGGGAGTCTGAGCACTAGGAGGGGGGGGGGGGTCCCCAATATTCTAGTTGAAGGATTGATTGATGACTACCCCCTTTAACCCCTTTATCTTTTATTGGTAGTCAATTTTTCAGGTATGCATGACGGTTTGTTTTCCCCATATATGGGTGTAGAGGAATGTAATGGATTTTTTTATTTCACTCACATGTATTCTAGATATAATTTCCTATAGAATACTATAGGTATTACGTGTATAGTCTATGATGGATTGAGGATCCTTACTCAGAGTATGGGCTGTAATGGATTGAGGTATAATACCCAATGTATGATACACTTCATGAGGTATGCGTTGGATCATGGAAAATAACTAGTTACTTTTGGTTGTGTGTATGGTGTGGTGATTCTCCCAAATGTATTCATGAAATTATTTTTGTTGCAATAAGTGCATGTTGTGGTGCTCACCCTGGTGTCTTTGAGAAAACCTTTTCGGAGAGAGATCGTTAGGACATGCGACATTGGGGAAAAGTGGAAAAATAGGGGGAAGTGGTAGTAGGGTACCATTGATATTCTTTATTATATTATATACTATTTTATGTGATACTTGGTGTGAGTATCCATGGTTAGGCTCGAAACATAGTATACCTATTTAGGGGATGAGTTAGTTTCACCTGTAGTTCACTGTGATTTAGCATGATTTCAATAATTTTGCACGAGAGGATCTAGGGAGGATCATACATAGTATACTATTATACTCACCATACATATATAAAAACTATTTTTAGTTCAGTTGAAGCAGGTTGGAGATCTAGTTGGTTACTACTAGCTGGGTGTTTTGCAGAAGTTGTTTGGGATTCATGGTCACATCAACATTACTTTGTTTTGGTACTTGCAGTTTCCTTTCAAGTTGTAGTAGTTTTTCATGACATTACATATGTGTACTTGGTTTTATTTTATTTCTTAGTCTAGATAGGAGTTAATTGGTTTCTATATTATCTCTCTCTTTTTTCATGTGTTCTCTTAGGGGTAATGCCTTCCATACGTGTGTTTGTTATACCCTCAGTGGTAGTTTCTAACCTGGGACCTACTGAAGGTAGGATTCGAGGTTCATTATCTCTCATCTTGCATTGTCGGTCCAAGAGGGGTACACTTTGTGGGGAGGGGGTCATGATAGAGTGGTATCATAGGTCTGGTTGAGAGATAAGATGGAGTTTAGAGGTATGAACATGTTAGGTTGCATGGGTTGGCAGGGAAACCATGTCCGACAAGTTCAAAAAGTGCCGTAAACATTGGAGACTGGATTAGAGACAGGTATTTAGGGCCCCTTGGGATCCGATGCACAAACCTTTATGTTTACAGTGTCTACTATTCTAGGTAATACTGGTTATAGGGTAGATACCTTAGAAAAGATCATTCATCATTAATATTTTCACATGTGTTTGAATGGGTAGAACTTGGGATAGGTTAACCTAAAATTAATAAGAGAAGACAATTAATTAATGTTAATGTTTTCCATATTCTAGGTTTAAGAGCTCTAACTATTTTTTCTATCGCAGGTATGGATCTTGGTCGACGTCCTCATCAAGTTTTTGTATAATATGTTCAGAAGGTTGCGTCAGTATATCACCATAGAGTAGAGGTTGATGACAATGAATCTTAGAGGAGGACACTCTGAGAATTTCATCTCCAGAGTCTATAGAAGTATGAGGGCTCCGTTTCATATGCAGTTACAAAAGAATGATCGGAGGAGGTTGAGATAGCTTTTAGTTTGATCCGTGCTCAAAAAGAGCATTGAGTATCATTGGTTGTGATAATGCTGCATGGAGCATCAAGGAAGTGGTGGTTCTTGTTCCTTAGATACCCCAAAAATTAAGGGTAAGATGTCTTACCAATCTCTTACCACTACTCGAGTTATGAGATGAGCTTGTAATGGGAACTTATTTGATAGTGTTTTACCCATCACCGCCTACCTCCCTTTTGCCTTGGGTCGGCTCGTCTCTCCCCCTAAGTGTTGGATCGACGGCTTGTGGTAGTTCCACTTTCACAGTGGCACCATGAAACCTTATGGACTCGGCCACCTTAACATTTATCATCACTTATGGGATTCTTCCTCTCAATCCACCATCACTAGATATGGTTTCTTCTAGAGGCATATTGATGGTCCAGTAGCTGAGCTCTTGTTTCCTCATCTGAGGGTTGCAGCCCCACCTCCGGTGTATGCGTTGGGTGGTCTGTTGTGGTCCTTGAGCACAATTTGGATGGCGGAGAAGAGATTTGCGTTCTTTTCCGGTGATCTATGAATATCGGGTGTCCGTTGATATGGTGATTTTTTCTTAATCTCTTATTTTTACTTCATATTTATATTTTTCATTTGGTTGCTACACTTCATGTGTTGGTTTTGGGTTTTCTTTTTTTTTCTTGTCATTTTGCTCTAGGATCTGGCTTTAGATCATCCTGGGTTTATGTTGGTTCATGTGATATTGATCGATGGAGGGCTTGAGGTTTCTTTAGGTTCAATGCTTAAGCCAATATGAGGATCTGATGGTTTTGGTCCAAGTGTGGTTTCTGATCTAAAATCTATAGGTCATTGGTGATGTTTTCTCATGAAGTTGATTCGAGTGGATATCATGGTTTGATTTTCTACTGATACTAATACAAGAGGATTAACTCAGTTCTAGTTGGTGGATGATTTCTATGTGTCCATGTCTAGAATTTTCAAGATGGTTCTTCTTGAGCTTGAGGAACTTTGATAGAGACAAGATGGATGCAAGCTGAGTCTGTTACACGCCTTCATGTAAAGTTTTGAGTTGAGTTCACATTTTTCTAGCATGGAAATCCTTTGTTTTGGTTTGCTTCTTTGGCTCATGAAGATGTATCCTATGAGTTTGGTTGTGTGTCTGATTTTGGAAGGATTCATGTTCTTTTTGGGTTTTTATTAGGAACTAAGATGAAGATACGATTTTTGGTGTTGAAGGTTAGGTCATTTGCCAGCGGAATTCAACCGCAGTGATTGTTGACAACATATTATTTCGGTCTTCTTTAGATAAGGTCGAGAGAAGAAATATTTCACCCTAGCATGAGATTTTGAAGTTTGAGAGGGTATGGATTTTCCATCAGTACCAGGGTCGTGCAAACCTACACAGGATAGTTAGCCGAGCAGTCATGCGATGGTGAAGGATTTTTATCATGATGTAATTACTGGGAAGGGGAAGATCCTATAGTTTTGACCCTTGTATCCTCTTTCATGGTTTTATTTGGTTGTGATATTTGTATCTTTTTGGTTTCTCACTTTTTCTTAAAAAGTGTTTAGATAATAAAAATGTTAATTTTCAGTCAATGGTTCTTGTTCCTTGGAGATCACGAGGAGTCATCTGTCTTGTGGGAGAAGTTCCGAGAGAAATTCTAAGATGGTTTTCTTTCTTTGACTGCAAAGGCATATAATCTCCAATAGCTACTTACCCTTCGATAGGGGAGATCCAATGTGAGAGATTTCAGGATATATTTTAAGAAGCTTCTATGATATTCTTCAGACTTGAATATAGATGAGGAGGCTAGGGTGAGGCATTTATAAGAGGCTTTGTATCCAATGATCTAGTGCCATGTCACCCCATTTATGCTGAAGACATATCTTGAGGTGCTGGAGAGGGAAGAGTTCATCGAGAGGATGTTATATAGATCTGGATAATCATGAGAGGGGAGTCATTAGGATTCCTCATGAGGCAGAGATATAGTCTTGGGTTCCCAGTTTTCAGGGAAGAAGAGTTTTCATTCTCATAGTATTAGTTCCCATCCCTCATTATCTCATTTATCTAGGGGAAGTGGATCCCAAACCTATGAAAAGGGACCAATCACTTGTTTTTCCAAAAATTTTTGAGGTTATCAGTAGTGAAAGTGACCGACCTTTCTGAGTAGTCAGCATGCATTAGGTTTTCTGCTTTAGGTTCCTCCGTTGAGGTTGTTCCAGTCGAGGCAGCTGCCGTAGGTTACACCAGTTTTGGATCAGTAAAGAGTAGACGGGAAAGGAAGAGTATAGCCCCGGGATGCTATTATTCCTCAAAGACCAGAGAGAGACTATGGAGGTTGTCACTGTTAGGGCCAGGGAGGATGTGGAGTAGGTTTCAGTCAGCTTCATGCATTAGCGTTCCCAGAGTTAGGTGAGCCAGACTACATTAAAGGTACCATTTGCTTATTTTCTAATTGGGTGTATGGTTAGTTTGATTCAAGAGTGATGTACTCCTTAATATTAGCTTCCCTTTTCCATGCCTTAATAATTGAGGAAGAGAGGCTTCCAGTGCCCTTAGAACTGACTATTGTAGTTAGAGGACAAGCTGACTTTCTTGAACTATATTGAGATTGTGAGCTAGTGCTGGGGTAGCACTTCTCTTGAGGATATTTCCTATGTTTAAGAATCCAAAAATATGCTATCATCCTCTTCATGCAATGGTCATATTTAGTGCCGGATATCATAGGATTATTCCGAAGGCATGTGGTGTTCTTTGATGCTGATGGAGAGCCAACAATGTTTGTTGGTGAGTGAGACCCACTGTAATGCCCTGACCCCAATTACCTAGAGTCGGTGCATTATTACGTATCATTGGCATGATCACAAGGGATCAAATCCAGAAAGACCGATCGGTTTAGTAGCCTTGGAAGTACTAGATACATTCATAAGTCTTACATTAAATCATAAAATGAAAAACAACAACAACATAACCTCCTTAGAACACACTCATATCCCCTCATAAAATACCTGTAGGTCATTCATAAAATACTTCTTCACATCTTGGTAAAAATAAAACATTTAAATGGGTGATATCAGATGCACAATAAGGATAATAATATAGCGGAAACTTTCATAAATAAGCATAAACATTTAAGGCAATGTATAACTAAAACAAAAGCCTTTTTAACTTGAACTTAAAAAATATATGGAAAAGAAAAAATCACATAATTCCATTTACTTATTCACATGGATATTCTACTAGTCGAATAATAACATGCAATATCAATAACCACTTTCATAATAATGGAATGCATAATGATAGAATATCATAACCACATAGTCAAGGCCTTGTGCCAAGAATACAAATAAGATTTTGTCAAGGCCTTGTTCCAAGACACTAGTTTGTCTCATGAGACCTAATGATGCATCGAGGAGCTATATCGGGCTTCACTCGTCACTTACTAAGTCCAATGCATTCCTCATATGAAAAGGTTTAAACATAACATAAACATTCGTATTAAAACTAGCATACGAAATGTCAATACTTTATCCATAAACAATGAATGCTATGAAATAAAACATCCATAGTCAAACATATCAAAAAACCTTCAATACAATATGGAAGTTTTGTATCATAATAAATCAACTTCTAATAAGCTTAAAATCCATCAAAGGATGTTGACATAGATGAAATCAAAGTTATCTGAGAAAAATATCTCCTTTTTGAAATCATTTAAACGTCACATAATTATAAAATAAAACCTTTATTTTGAAAATACTATTATAAGCTTGTAAGGGAATCTTTGATGATTTTATAATGGCAGAAAATAGCTGCACCCGCCGTATAAGTTAAAAAATACATTCTTACCTTAATTTTGTCGAAAAGGTTAAAAAGGGCCTTGTTTGGGAAATGACGGAAAGATTCCTTTCAAAAATTTGTAAGGTCAAATAAGGGTATAAATTACTTTAACCCATTGTCTATTATATAGTAAAAATGTTTTGAAAGACATTTTTAAGAAACATTGATGTGGATGATAAAGAGGTCCCAGTAGATACTTACATAAAAACAACCTCGGATAATAAACAAATTGTGAAATTAACCCTTACCTTGTAATTTTCCTTGGTCAAGGGTAGGTTAACCTCCTGTATAATATTTAAATCATTTTTATTAAATTATACAAGAATAATATACATAAATATGATATCATATATGATCTTTTAACATTGCTTTGTTAATAATAGTTTAGTATTATCGTCGTTTCGGGTGTTAACTTTCTCGATTTCTTTTATATGTTACATAAGCCATGTTTGTTATGTATAGGTTGTATCTTATTCATATACAGAATGATATAAAGTCCTTAAACATTATTTTTAATCACTAAATTAAAATTATTCTTGAATGGATACTATGGGGAATGAATCTCATCGCGCTCGTGGAGACAGAATTCCGTACGTATGCACGAGCGACAATATCATTATTTTGATATTAAAATCGTATATAATTGGATGGTATATCATATATACATAATCATTATCATGTTATATTTATTATTTACATAATTTATACTCATTATTATACTCATCCAAATTATAATGTATTGAATAACAATTACACCACGACGTGGAAACAATCACTACTAGAAAAACAGGTATTTGCGACGGGCTATTTGCGACGGGATCCGGTCGCAAATAGCCATTTGCGACGGGGTCCCGTCGCAAATAGCCCGTTGCTGAAAACGCCGTCGCAACTACACTTATTTGCGACGGGCCCATCGCTAAAGCCCTTTTTTGCGACGGACATTCTCCCCATCGCAAATAGTATTCCGTATTTTTGTAAAAAACTTTTAAAATAGTTTTTGCGACGGGACCCGTCGCAAATACCTTTTGCGACGGGCCCGTCGCAATCGCTTATGCGACGGTGCCGTCGCAAAAACTATATTTTTAAAAAATAAAAAAAATTAATAATACTAGTATTTGCGACGGGAGTAGTATCCCGTCGCAAATACTAATACTAGTATTTGCGACGGGCATAGTATCCCGTCGCAAATAATATAAAAAAAATAAAAAAAATAAATTATTAATAAATTATTTTAATTAATATAATAATAGAATTATAATTTAGAAATGAAAATAATAAATTATTTTAATTACTATAATAATAGTAGAATTATAATTCAAAAATAAAAAATAATAAAATATTAATAAATGATTTAATTAATATAATAATATTACAATTATAATTTATAAATAAAAAAAATATTAATAAGTTATTTTAATTAATATAAAAAAAATAGAATTATTTTACATTCAAATATTAAAATAATTCAAGTATTACAAAAAAAAATAATTAATTTTTAATATTATAAAATTTTAATATTATAAAATTTTAATATTATAAAATTTTAATATATATATAAAATTTTAATATATATATAAAATTTAATATTATAAAATATAAATAATATTATTATTCATATTAATATTGTTATTTAAAAATATAATATTATTAATATTTTATAATGAGACAGAAACTACGAATAGAAAAAAAAATATTTTGATTTCACAAATTTTATAACAGAAATACAAACTCTAATCTGAAGGAGGGGGGGAGGGGGGGGGGGAGGGGGGGGAGGTGGGGGATCTGCAGATGGTGGTGGAGGAAACTCCATCCCTAAAGCATGAGTGAGTCGGCGCATGTACTCCATCTGCTCCTGATGCTGCTGCTGCCACCGACTCGCCTGCTCCTTGTACAGCTGCTGCTGGCGTCGACGCTCCTCCTCATGCTGCTGACGCATCTGCTCCTGCTCCTGTCGGAGACTCTCTATCTGTGCAGTCTGAGATCGCAAATGATCCTCATACTGTGTAGAAGAAGATGCACGAGCTCCTCTCGAGCTGGACGCCGACATCGCAGCACTGCCATAATAATCTCCGGGAGTCAGTCGAGAGCCGATACCAACTACTCGGCCCTTCTCGAAGGCATACTGGGTGGCCTACATCCATGCCGCCTCATCAAACTGACGGGCAGTGGTCTGATCTGATGACTCGGCCTGACTCTCAGGCCGGGCCTGTGCCGCTGCGGCCTCATATGACTCCTATAGTTGCAATTTAAAATTAAAATTGTGAATATATTATATGCAGTTAATTTTTAAACTTGAAAACAAATAATACTGACCCCGATGTGATGCTGACGATCACCTCTGAGCTCCCCAGTAGCAGGATCACTATACATCCTCCGATATACATCGTACTCTGTAATATCGGGGTGCTCAACAGCCTATAAGAATAAAAAATAAACTATTAATATTTATAGTTATATAAAATATTTATAAATAATGTACGTACCAGATGCTGTCTATGAGTACTGAAAGAACGACTCCCAGCTCGATGAGTCACCTCCTGTCTCCCCCGATTCTGCCTCCCCACCGATGATCTCCTCTGAAAGGCACCACTCAACCAGTGCGCACATAATCCATCCCATACATGGGATGAAATATACTCTGGTCGGTGTGCCCTACATGACTCCTCAAAATCTGACACTCCTGCTTTCTTCATCGCAGCTTTTCTTAAATTGTGCAAAAACTGACGAAGACGATCACGCATGGCCACCTCCCATGCCTCGTGGATGGCGTCACGCATGGTATCCTCGATCGGATACCATAAACCCTACAAATAAATCAAAATATCAAGTTAGAAATGAAATAATTTTCAAAATAAAAATTATTTATTTACGTACGTACCAACCAATGGCCGAACATGGCCTGCTGCACATCAATGGGAATCTTCTCCCATGTGGTCCACGGCTGAGAGAAATAGTTGCGCAAAATAGCGCTGCCCTGTCCGACTGCTATATGCGGAAAACTGAAAAAATAATAAACATTTATTATGTGAATAGATTAATGAAATCTTAGTCAAATCCACATGTTATCACACAGGTTATCACACCTCCGTGTGTGCGGATCAAACCCAAGACGTGGACGTCGCTCGGGGACGGGGTCAGGAATCATCAATCGTGCAAGACCGCGCCCCCTCCACGTACTCCCTGGAGCGCCTGCAGGCTGAGGGTCATCTGTCAGCAACTCATCCGCATCAAAACTCAGGTCAGCATCCGCCAACACACGAAATGTGGCGTCGTCCATCTGAAACAGAAAATGTTAATGTTAGCAAATAATTGATAATTACTATTATATATACATATATACATATTATGATTGTATATAAATACCATGAAATGCTATCAGTGTTCATCTTCATCATCATCTTCATATATGTCAATGTCATCTTCATATTCCTCCTCAACATCATCGACATCCATTCGAGTTACAGTTGCTTCATCTCTTACCGTTTCAAATTCATATGTGACATCATTAACATCATCGTCATCACCGACTCTTAAATGTGGAGTGTCGTCATCGATACTCATGTCTCTTTGTAAAAAAGATTGATTTTGAGTACTCTCTTGAAAAACTTCAATTCTTTGCATATCAGTGAAAGCACATTCACTTTGACTAAACTGATTGTCTCGAATTTTGATTTTTATTACACTCCACCAATCAGTCAAGTCTCTTGATGTTGCACAGTACTTTGCATAATAAACTTGATATGCCTGTTGAGCCAATAAAAATGGTTCATTTACTACGAGAACACTTTTACATTTAATATCGATGATTCCATGAGTCGGATGAACACGCACGCCTCTCTCTGTATCCAACCATCGACATTTGAACATGGTTATGTAATGTTGTCCAAGATAACAGAGTTCAATGATTTCATCAAGTATGCCATAAAAGTCAACTTCATTTTCTCGATGATGAGATCCTCTCAAGCTAACTCCACTGTTCATTGTTTTTTTCGATTCCCCATATGCATGTGTGTGGAATCGAAATCCATTCACCACATATGCATTATAAGTTTTAACAAGTTTGGAAGGTGGGTTACTCAATACACACAACTGTTTGTCAATTTTATCAGCATGTCGAGACACCTGAAAATTTGTGAAATAATTATCAATATAGTAAACTATACATTGAATGAGTTGCTAGAAGATAAAGAATTTATGTTACCAGTTTTTGAAACCACTGAGAGAAATTTTTCAGTCGACGTTCTTCGAGAGCAGCTACTGTAATTTGTGGAATTTGTTTCTTGATATGATTATCATACAACCTATAAAAACCAAAGTTATTTACTGTAACATAAATGATAGAATAAGTGATATAAACACTTACAGTACAACTGATGTCATCTCTTCACAGTTGAGCAGAACATACGTATGAGCTCTATGATGTTCATCATCTGAAATCCAGCGTTCAGAAACTCAACCAAAACCAAGCTCTGACTGGTTGAAAACAGATAATTGATTGTCAATTTCATCAATATTCCTCTCATTCCGTCCCATTCGGTTGTGTTTTGAAGGACACTCAGATTCAAAATAATGGGAGCAGAAAAATGATATTTCCTCTTGCAAATAAGCTTCTGCAATAGATCCTTCAACAGATGCTTTGTTGCGTACTTTTCTTTTCAATTTTTGCATGCATCTTTCAAATGGGTACATCCATCGAAACTGTACCGGACCTCCACATTTGGCTTCATATGGAAAATGTAACATCAAATGTCCCATTGAGTCGAAGAAAGATGGCGGAAATATTTTTTCCAGTTTACATATAATTACAACAACATCTTTTTCAAGTTTGCCTAGAGCATCATAATCTTCCGTAGCCGCACAAATTTCCCGAAAAAAATGAGACATGTCTGTTATGGAATCCCAAATCACAGAATTCAAGAGACCTCTTAATCCAATGGGTATAAGTCTCTCCATTATAACATGACAATCATGACTTTTTAATCCTGTAATATGACCATTCTTTACACATCTACCCAAATTGGAAGCACAACCATCTGGAAGTCTCAAATCTGCAATCCAGTGACAAAATAATAAACGGTTTTCTTTAGACAGTGTATAAGCTGCTTTTGGTTTCAGTAACCTTTCTGTTCTGACATTCTCAAATAGTTCCAATTCTGGGCGCCTGCAAATTTGGGCAAGATCTAAACGTGCATTTACATTGTCTTTGCTCTTTCCTGGCGTATCCAAAACTGTATGAAACAAATTATCAAAACAGTTCTTCTCAATATGCATGACATCTAACATGTGTCGGACCAACAAATCAGACCAATATGGCAAATCCCAAAATATGCTACGTTTAATCCAATTGTGTTCTTTCCCAAAACCAGAAATTTTCTGTTGGTTTATTGTGGGACCAAAAGTGATGGGAGGTAATGAAAATACAACCGATTTTAACTCCGAACCTGATAGCATTTTTGGAGGTCCATCCCTTTCAGTTGTTCCTTTTCTGAAATGAGATCTGTTTCTGCGAAAAGGATGATCAGCTGGAAGAAATCTGCGATGACAGTCAAAATAACAAGGTTTCTTTCCATGAATGAGCATAAATGCTTTGTTCTCTCCCATACAGTAAGGACATGATTTCTGACCATCTGTACTCCAGCCAGATAACATCCCATAAGCCGGGAAGTCACTTATTGTCCACATCAATGCTGCTCTCAGTATGAAATTCTGTTTCATTGCAACATCATATGTACTGACACCAGTACTCCACAATAAATTTAATTCATCAATCAATGGATTCAAATAAACATCAATATTTTTCTTCGGATGTCCTGGAATTAGTAAAGTCAAAAAGATATATGGATCCTTCATCAACATCCATGGAGGTAAATTGTACGGAGTTAAAAAAACAGGCCAACATGAATATTGACTACCATAAGATCCAAACGGACAGAAACCATCAGTGGAAAGGCCCAGTCGAATATTTCTAGCTTCTAAAGCAAAGGATGGATGCACTCTATCAAAATGTTTCCATGAATCACCATCGGCTGGATGATTCAAGCTTTTATCGGTTGAACTATTCTCTTTATGCCATGACATCATTGTCGCTGTATTCTTAGACATGAATAAACGCTGAAGTCTGGATGTAAGCGGAAAATATCTCAACTGTTTTACAGGAATCAAACCAGACTTCCCGTGTTGTCCTTCTTTATATCTCAGTTGCCCACATGTGGGACAACTATCCAACGACTCATTTTCCCCAGAATATAAAATGCAGCCATTTGAACATGCATGAATCTTCTGACAAGTAAGTCCCAAATTTCGAACCGACCTCTTACTTTCATAGTAATTTGAAGGTAAAACATTTCCTTCGGGTAACAGTGTTTTCAGCAAAGAAAATATCTGGTCAAAACAGGTGTTTGACATTCCGTTATCTGATTTGATAGCCATAAATTTTGCAAATGCTTCTAATTTGCTCATCTTGCAGCCAGGATATAATGCATCCTCAGCAGACTTCAATAACTCATAAAATTCAGACGGTCCCAACTCAGGATTTGAAGCTATATCACCCGGAGTTTCTGTATGTTGAACAGATGAACCTGCAACATCATGTAGTAAATCTTGAAACTGGGATGGATCCGGAATCAAGTTGGTATCACCTGCTCTGGAACTGCGTTCACCGTGTTGATACCAAAAAACATAATCTGCTTGAAAACCAAAACACAAGAGATGTTCCCCCACTTTTTCAAACATGTCAAACATTCTCAATGCACATTTTCTACAAGGGAATTTTATCTTTCCTTCTGAAACAAATTCTGGATTTGATACCGCAAATGATAAAAAAATCTCCACACCCTCTATATATAATGGATTTAAACCAGAACCATTTGGATTTCTACGTTGATTTATCCATATGCGGTCATCTAATAATGACTGTTGACGACCTCGTTGTTCCATATTTTTCTATAAAATATAAAAGCATTACTGGTTTTGAATAATTTGTTAGAAAAAACACAAGCAAGGATTGAATATATTGAGAATAAAGCAAAATCTGTTACCAATATTGATAATTTTATTATTAATATTAAAATAATATAATTTTCTATATTATATACAATTCTCCTTTCATCTGTGTGTTTCACATTCTGTCTCCACATGTAATATTGACATTCACTTTCACCTCTCCATTGGCGAGTAGGTTGATAATTTTGAAAAAGAATGCCAATATTACATGTGGAGACAGAAAAAACACAGAAGAAAAAAAGAATTGTATATAATATAGAAAATTATATTATTTTAATATTAATAATAAAATATACAAATAATGTAATAAGGTAATTATTCCTAATTATTGGTAGTTATTCCAAATTATTGGTAGTTATTCCAAATTATTGGTAGTTATTCCAAATTATTGGTAGTTATTCATAATTTTTTGTAGTTATTCCTAATTATTGGTAGTTATTTCTAATTATTGGTAAATATTGGTAATTATTGGTAAATATTGGTAATTATTGGTAAATATTGGTAAATATTGGTAATTATTGGTAAATATTGGTAATTATTGATGATTATTGCTAATTATTGGTGATTATTGGAAATTATTGGTGATTATTGGAGAATATTGGTGATTATTGGTAATTATTGGTGATTATTGGTAATTATTGGTGATTATTGGTAATTAATACTAAATATTGGTAATTAATACTAATTATTGGTAATTAATACTAATTATTGGTAATTAATACTAAATATTGGTAATTAATACTAAATATTGGTAATTAATACTAAATATTGGTAATTAATACTAAATACTGGTAATTAATACTAAATATTGGTAATTAATACTAATTATTGGTAATTAATAATAATTATTGGTAATTAATAATAATTATTACTAATTATTGGTAATTATTACTAATTATTGGTAATTATTACTAATTATTGGTAATTATTACTAATTATGGGTAATTATTACTAATTATTGGTAATTATTACTAATTATTGGTAATTAATACTAATTATTGGTAATTAATAATAATTATTGGTAATTAATAATAATTATTACTAATTATTGGAAATTATTACTAATTATTCCTAATTATTACTAATTATTACTAATTATTACTAAGTATTACTAATTATTACTAATTATTACAAATTATTACTAATTATTACAAATTATTACTAATTATTACAAATTATTACTAATTATTACTAATTATTGCTAATTATTACTAATTATTGCTAATTATTACTAATTATTGCTAATTATTACTAATTATTGCTAATTATTACTAATTATTGGCAATTATTGGTAATTATTGGCAATTATTGTTAATTATTACTAAATATTGGGAATTATTGGTAATTATTAATAATTATTGGTAATTATTAATAATTATTGGTAATTATTACTACTTATTGTTAATTATTGGTAATTATTACTATTTATTGTTAATTATTGGTAATTATTGGTAATTATTGTTAATTATTCCTAATTAATACTAATTATTGGTAATAATACTAATTAATACTAATTATTGCTAATTATTGCTAATTATTGCTAATTATTGCAAATTATTGGTAATTATTGGTAATTATTGGTAATTATTGCTAATTATTGCTAATTATTGCTAATTATTGCAAATTATTGCAAATTATTGGTAATTATTGGTAATTATTGGTAATTATTGGTAATTATTGGTAATTATTGGTAATTATTGCTAATTATTGCTAATTATTGGTAATTATTGGTAATTATTGTTAATTATTGGTAATTATTGGTAATTATTGGTAATTATTGGTAATTATTGGTAATTATTGGTAATTATTGGTAATTATTGGTAATTATTGGTAATTATTGGTAATTATTGGTAATTATTGGTAATTATTGGTAATTATTGGTAATTATTGGTAATTATTGGTAATTATTGGTAATTATTGGTAATTATTGGTAATTATTGGTAATTATTGGTAATTATTGGTAATTATAAATAATTACTAATAATTATTCCTAATTATTACTAATTATTCCTAATTATTCCTAATTATTCCTAATTATTCCTAATTATTACTAATTATTCCTAATTATTCCTAATTATTCCTAATTATTCATAATTATTCCTAATTATTCCTAATTATTCCTAATTATTGGTAATTATTGACAATTATTACTAATTATTACAAATTAATCTTAATTATTGATAATTATTGATAATTGTTCCTAATTATTCCTAATTATTCCTAATTATTCCTAATTATTGATAATTATTGATAATTATTCCTAATTATTCCTAATTATTCTTAATTATTCCTAATTCTTCCTAATTATTCTTAATTATTGATAATTGTTCCTAATTGTTCATAATTATTCATAATTATTACTAATTATTATTAATTATTGATAATTATTGAAAATTATTGACAATTATTCCTAATTATTCTTAATTATTCCTAATTATTGATAATTATTGATAATTATTCCTAATTATTCCTAATTATTCCTAATTATTCCTAATTATTCCTAATTATTCCTAATTAGTACTAATTATTACCAATTAGTACTAATTATTACCAATTATTCCTAATTATTACTAATTATTACCAATTATTCCTAATTATTACTAATTATTGGTAATTATTGGTAATTATTGGTAATTATTGGTAATTATTACTAATTATTGTTAATTATTGGTAATTATTACTAATTATTGTTAATTATTGGTAATTATTACTAATTATTGATAATTATTACTAGTTATTGGTAATTATTACTAATTATTGGTAATTATTACTACTTATTGGTAATTATTACTACTTATTGTTAATTATTACTAATTATTGGTAATTATTACTTATTATTGATAATTATTACTAATTATTACTAATTATTCTTAATTATTGATAATTAATGATAATTGTTCCTAATTATTAGTAATTAAATGAATAATTATCAATAATTAGAAATAATTACCAATAATTACAAATAATAACATTATTAATATATTTTATTATTAATATTAAAATAATATAATTTTCTAATTTATATACAATTCTTCTTTCATCTGTGCGTTTTCTATCTCCACATACAAATAATACATGTGAAGACAGCAAACACACAGATGAAAAAAGAATTGTATATATATAAAAAATTATATTATTTTAATATTAATAATAAAATAAACTAATAATGTAATAATGTAATTATTCATAATTAGTGGTATTTTTTAAAAATTATTAATATTTATTCTTAATTATTAAAAATTATTACTAATTATTCCTAATTACTATTAACTATAAACAATACTAATAATTTAAATTTATTAAGTAATAAAATAATGTAAACATAATTAAATTACAACTAATTAATAATATTTGAAACTAATACAAAATTAAAAATAAGTAAAAAATTAAAATAAACATAAATACCTTGAAAATTGATCTGCTCTGATCGTTCTTCAAATCTTTAATATCACCTCCGGAAAAAAAAATTAAACTGGAGAAAAAATAAACTTTAGAAATATAACTTCGAGAGAAGAAGAAGATGGAGTTTGATAATGATTTGAAAAAAACGGATGGGGGTATTTATAGGTTAGATTATTTGCGACGGGTTCATTTGCGACGGGACTCCCGTCGCAAATAGTGTTATTTGCGACGGTTCCCGTCGCAAATACCTTAGCCAACATTTATTACGGTCAACTGGTAAATAGTTATTTGTGATGGGTCCCGTCGCAAATAACCACCTGCCGACATACTTTTTGCGATGGGGGAATATTCCCGTCGCAAATACCTTTTACCGCCGACGGTTATTTGCGACGGGGGGATATTCCCGTCGCAAATAGTTTTCCTGCGATTTGGCGCGCACCGCGGGAAAACTATTTGCGACGGGGAAAGCAATCCCGTCGCAAAAGCCTAATTATTTGCGACGAGTAAATACCCCCGTCAGAAATAAGTTTTTAACGGGACTATTTGCGATGGGATTTATTCCCGTCGCAAATAACCCGTCGCAAATACCCATTTTTCCCGTAGTGGGTAAGCCGTACGTACGCACGTATGGTGACATGTCATTCAAAGGATGGATAGAATAATGAATATGGATGTACCATATTTATAATAACATCACAATATATATAACATACTGGATTTATTATTTTATAATGTAAATAATAGAGAAATAATAAGTGGAAGAAGAAAATAACTTGAAAGAGGGTGGTGGAATCATTACCTCTTCTTCGGGTTCTTCCTTTTTTCTTTGATCAAAAGGGCTCCTTAGGTTTTCTTTTTGATCAAACTAAGGCCTCTAGGTTGAATATAGGGAAGCTGAGAGGATATTTGGGCAGGGTTTGGCTGAGACAAATGGCTTTGAAGGTGTGAATTAGAGAGAAGGGTGAGATCCCTTTTAAAAGAGGGGTGATGGGCACCTTAGGAAAAGATAGAAATATTAGATTATAAAAAATTCATATTTGGTTTCTAATGGATAAAAAATGATTTATTTAGAGGATAAGGTGGGTATGAGTCGAAATAAACTCAACCAATAGGTTTTAGACAGGTTTGGGTCACTATATTAACCATATCGTTTAAATTTAACTCTTAGTTAATTAGTTTGACATTTACCAAGTCTCTTTGTATTTTTATATTATCTGTTTAATAAACCTACTATATACTTCCAAGAGAACCCCAAGATGTTCATTAATGATACAAATATCATAATATAAGTCTTTTGGACGAAATTTAGATTTTTAAGACCATTATATCAATTAATAATATAATATTTGTTTTAAAAACTCATTCATGTAAATTTTGAAACTATTTAATAATTGATTTTTTAAAGTGTTAAATACTTTATTAATTCGAAGTAAATTCATTTAATCAATCCTAACATGTCATATTAAATTATAAAATTAGTGTATGTCATTAAAAATTTCAAATTATATTTATTTTAACATTTATAATACCATTTATTTGATTCTTTCATTAATAAGTAAAATAATGCATCATTATTGTATCATAAATAAATTAAATTATTTAGTGTCTAGAAATTATAAATAAAATACCATTATATTGTAATTTTTTTAATATTTATAATTAATATTTATGATCTAATTTATCTTATGTATAATCCTATATTAAAAATGTATTAGTTATTAAACATTGATTTTAACTCTTTTAACTCTTCTTTGAATTAAATAATAATAAATGTCATAATCTAATCCAAGTGGACCAAAGAGGTTCATATTTTAATCCTAAGGTTGTTTTTGTTCGAATTATACTTATCCAATAGAATTAAGACATGTTTTAGGGTAAAAATAATTTCATTTTTACCCTTAATTACCCTATTTACTTTTAACCGTGGTAAATAAAAGTAAAAAGTTACTATTCACCAAAAATTATTTTCATCTCATTGAACCAAATTTTAATTACTGATATCAATCTTGTCTCTGAGATTTTTGAAATTCCACTCACAGAAGTGGTAAAATTAAGTTTTATGAAAAATTGCAAAAGCTCCTAGGAGGTGGGTAAAAGACTGTAAAAGTTCAATAAAATTTTATATATCTAAAATTAATATAAAATGACTCGAATGAATTAAATTGATCTTATATAGGTATTATGTATCTATTTTGACCTATAATAAATTTAAATAAAATAAGTAATTATTTAAATAAAAAGTCGGTTTTAACCAATAACTTTGTGTTTTTCACTATTTATCAAAAATTGAAAGTTTTCAGAAAAATACAAAAAATTCACCCTAATATAATTTTGATATTCCAAATCCAAAAATGATTTCTATTTTACAAGATTCCAAACATATAAGTTTCATTAATTAATTTAAAATCATTTCCCATTGTCAAAACCAAAAAGCAGGTTTTTAAGAAATAATAACTATCAAAGGATTGGCACTTGTTTATGTGCAATTTCAATGTGAAATTACTCGCAATGAACAATATTTAATTAAATGGTAAAAATATAATCTAATTATACTTTAAAACCACTTAAATTTATATTTTAACACAATAAATTATTTCTATTAAAAAAGTTGTTTTTAGTTAAAATTTAGTATTTTTCACTATTTACCCAAATATGAAAGTTATCAGAAAAACATCAAAAATTGATTAAATCTAAAATTTTATGTCTGGATTCTAAATAAGATATTTATTTTTTCAAATTTAATATATAAAATTTTCAAATATTGGTTTTTAAAAAGGATCTCCCTTAAAAGGTGGTAAAATTGCATTTTTTTAAAAATAAATTTTTTTGAAATATGAATTTGTTCATATATTATGTCTAAGAAACTCATAATATGGATTATAAAATTATAAGGATTATATAAAATTCAAAATTTAGTTAATAATATTCATAACCACTTTTGAACGACTAGTTTGGTAAGTCGTGAAGTGCTTAAACTCGGTGTTGGGTGTGGTGGAAGTTATTGAAATACTTTGAAGAAATAACGTACTATGAAATATTTGGGTGTTACATTCTCCCCTCCTTCAATAAATTGTGTCCTCACAATTTGAAATTGTTCTTCGAAAATGAATGGTTAAAAATAGAAAATACCTTTATGGAAAACCCACATCGAAAATTGGGTTAATAAAATTTAGTCTTAATAAGTGGGAAAGGGAAATGAAAAGTCACCACCAAATTATGATCTCTATTAGAAGAACATTTGTGGAAATTAGAGACACATAATTAGAGGGAAAATGTAAATATTTATAGGGAGTGATTGAGGTCATCAATCACAAACAAGTGTAAATTTGAAGGCCTCAAAGCCATCAATCTATGATGATTTAAAATATCTTCGGTTCAACAAAACATAAGGTATTAGGATAAAACATTTTTGGTTTTAAGTTCCCTTTCCTAAAGTTTAAGGATGACTTTGTTCATAGAATAAGAGAAAAAATTATACTTGACAAGTAGAGTTACATCCTTTAACTAATTTCTACCACAAACTCATCTTTCAGTCCAAAAGATAATAGAACTTAAAAATATTTTATTTATCCTAATCGTATAGGGTTAAAAAAAATGAATTTATAATTAATATATCATAACTTTTAAAAAAACTACATTATATAATCCAGGACATCACATAGTCCAGTGGTAGTTGATGCACCCTTGTCGCCCTTCAGTTGCGGGTTCTAGTCTCGCTGCCTTGCCAGACGTGATGGGTTGTCGCCCGAACTTCGGGTTGTCCTTTTTATAATAATCCAAAAATAATCTTTAGAAATGATTTAAATGTAAAAATAGTATCCAATGTCAAATATAATCCATTATAACCTTTAGACTTATCCAAAATACTTCTATCCAAACACACAGTCCAAAATTTATAAGGAAGGTAAACATAATGAAGATATTTTTTTCCACGTAATAACATGTGAATACTTTCATCATGTATTCTATTAAAACATGGTAACACCCTGAATTAATATAAAACCTTTTTTATTACAATCACTCTCCCTTATTCCTTATAGAATACTGGATTTACTCTTTATATCGAAAAATGTTGAATACTCCAACAATGATGAAATAAAAAAAATTAATCAATGCCAATGTTGTCAAGAGTATCCAATATAATTTTTCCAAATAAACCATATCTTATTCCAAAATTATTACCTCAGTATGAGTAACAAGCTAAGTATTACCTTTCCTTTAACAATTTATTTTCATTAAAAAAATTTAACTTGCTGTTGAGTCCCTTTTCATAGAACCATATAATCTCAAATCCTCAATGAAATAGTACTGCAGTACAATCCTTATTTATTTCCATAATTCATATAATTGATACATCATCTATATAACACTGAAATTACATAATCATTTAATAAAAACATAAAACACTAGTCATTCTTCTTCATCTTTGGTAGTACATAACTTTATTATTATCCAATAGCATCATTTGCGGCATACTCTGATGACTGGGACATTAATTCACGTAGTGTCCCAACTCCTTACAGATGAAGCATTGTACATTTGAAACCTTTTTATTACCCTTGAAATAACGTACTTGGTGTCCTTTTTCTCCACACTTATAACAAACTCCCATTCCCTTCAATTATTTACCAAGGTGATTACTTCCACAGTTATCACATATGGGGAAATCCTTCTTTCCCTTATCCCCTTTAAACATCTTTCTCTCTTCTATAATTTTCTTCTCTTCCTTCCCTTCAAAGCAATAGGATCCAGACAATTCTCTACATATCTTATTAACACATTATACTATTTCTTCATATGATGATAATATGTGGGAGGCTATTTCCATTTTTAATGTTGAATTAATACCATGAAAGATATGATCATTCTTAATCTTTTGATCATGCATATTGCTGGAATTCTCATTCCTTCTACTAGGAGCCTTTTCTAAACAATGGAATATACTAGGTCAGTTTATGAATCACAATGAATAATTACAAACTTGAAATGTACCTAACGTAATATTGAAAATATTATGCTTATAATCTATAATCATAAAATGTTTTCTTTGAGGTGGTATTTACTCCTAAATCCTTCATAATTTCTTGTAATGAAAATGTGAATTATCCTAAGCATATCCCCCGAGAGTGTCGTAACCAAGAGTGCAGCAAGGCCCGTTTTCGTGCATCAGTTCCCGTTCGAGTTTAGCTCAAAGCAGTGTTTTCAGGTTTTACCCCTAGGTAAAACTGTGCCAGAGCCATCTCTACCTTCTCATATCCAGATATAGATGTATTGCTCAGAAAACTCACAAAATCTCTACAATACCAAAATTATAGAAACCTCTTCTATACTAATCCTCAAAGTCTATCTTAGGGCTTTGTGCTCTAATCAGAGTTTATCTAAATCTATCATCCAAGGTTTATTACTAAACTTCTCTGATACCAACTGTAACTCCCCGACCCCAGTAACCCAGAGTCGGTTCATTATTACGTATCATTGGCATGGTCACAAGGGATCAAATCCCGAAAGAATGATCAGTTTACTAGCACTGGAAGTACTAGATACATTCATAAGTCTTATATTACATCATAAAATGAAAAACTAAAACAACATAGTCTCCATATTCCACACTCATATCCCTTCAGACTATCCCTACAGGTCATTAGAAAACACTGATTCACATCTTGGGAAAAATAAAACATTGAAAGGGGTGAGCTCCAATGCTCAGTAAGGATAAAAATATAGCAAAAAATTTCATAAATAAGCATAAACATTTAAGACAATGTATAACTAAAAAAAATCCTTTTTAACTTGAACTTTAGAAATATATGGTAAAGAAAAAATCACATAATTCCATTTACTTATTCACTTGGATATTCTACTCGTTGAATAATCACATGCAATATCAATAACCACATTCATAATAATGGAATGCATAATGCTAGACTATCATAACCACATAGTCAAGGCCTTGTGCCAATAAAACAAATAAGATTTTGTCAAGGCCTTGTGCCAAGACACTAGTTTGTCTCATGAGACCTACCGATGCATCGAGGAGCTATAGCGGGCTCCACACGTCACTTACTATGTCCAATGCATTCCTCATATGGAAAAGTTTAAGCATAACATAAAAATTCATATTAAAAATAGCATACGAAATTTCAATACTTTATCCATAAACCATGAATGGTATGAAATAACACATCCACATTCAAACATATCACAAAACCTTCAATACAATATGGATGTTTTGTATAATAATAAATCAACTTCTAATAATCATAAAATCCATCAAAGGATGTTGACTTAGATGAAATCAAAACTATTTGAGAGAAATATCTCCTTTTTGAAATCATTTAAAAGTCACATAATTATAAAATAAAATCTTTATTTTGAAAATACTATTATAATCTTTTAAGGGAAGATTTTACGATTTTATAACGGTGGAAAATAGCTTCACCCACCGTATAAGTTAAAAAAGACATTCTTACCTTAATTTTGTCGAAAAGGTTAAAATTTACCTTGTTTGGAAATCGACGGAAAGATTCCTTTAAAAAATGTGTAAGGTAAAATAAGGGTATAAATGACTTTAAACCATTTTCTATTAAATGGTAATAATGTTTTGAAAGAAATTTTTAAGAAACATTGATGTGGATGATAAAGAGGTCCTAGTAGATACTTACGTAAAAACAACCATGGATTATAATGAGATTGTTAAATTAACCCTTACCTTGTACTTTTTCTTGTTCAAGGGTAGGTTAACCTCCTGTATAATATCTAAATCATTGTTATTAAATTATACAAGAATCATATACATAAATATGTTATCATATATGATCTTTTAACATTGCTTTGTTAATAATATTCTAGTATTATCGTCGTTTTGGGTTTTAACTTACTCGCTTTCTTCTATATGTTACATAAGTCATGTTTATTGTGGATAGGTTTTATCTTATTAATATACATAATTATATCAAGTCATTAAACATTATTTTCAATCATCAAATGAAAATTAGTCTTGAATGGATACGATGGGGAATGAATCTCATCGTATTCGTGGTGACGGTATTCCGTACGTACGTACGAGGGAAAATATCATTTTTTGATATTAAATTTGTATATGATTGGATGGAATATCATATATAAAGAGTCATTATCATGTTATATTTATTATTTACATAAGTTATACTTATTATTATACCCATCCAATAATGTATTGAATAACAATTACAGCACGACGTGGAGACGGTAAGCCGTACGTATGCACGTATGGTGACATGTCATTGAAAGGATGAATAGAATACTGAATATGGTTTTACCATATTTATAATAACATCACAGTATATAGAAGATACTGGAGTTATTATTTTAGAATGTAAATAAAAGAGAAAGAAGAAGTGGGAGAAGAAAAGAACTTGAAAGAGGGTGGTGAAATCATTACCTCTTCTTCGGGTTATTCCTTTTGATTTGATCAAAAGGGCTACTTAGGTATAATTTCTAATCAAACTAAGGCCTCTAGGATAAAGTGAGGGAATGTTAGAGGATATTAGGGCCGGGTTTGGCTGATCCAAATGGATTTGAATGTGTGAATTAGAGAGAAGAGGGAGTGCTCTTTTATAAGAGGGGTTAGGGGCACCTTTGGAAAAGCTAGAAATATTAGTTTATAATAAATTCATATTCCGTTTCTAATGGCTACAAACTGATTTATTTAGAGGATAAGGTAGGTATAGGTCAAAAACAACTCAAAAAATAAGTTTTAAAAAGGTTTGGGTCACTATATTAACCTTATCGTTTAGATTTAACTATAAGTTAATTAGTTTGACATTTACCATATCTCTTTGTATTTTTATATTTTATGTTTAATAAACCTACTAAATACTTACAATAGAACCACAAGTGGTCCATTAATGATAAAAATATCATAATATAAGTCTCTTGGCCGAACAATAGATTTTTAGGACCATTATATCAATTAATAATATAATATTTTCTTTAAAAACTCTTTAATGTAAATTTTGAAACTATTTAATAATTGATTTTTCTTAAAGCCTTAAAAACTTTATTAGATTGAAATAAATTAATTTAATCAATACTAACATGTCATATTAAACTAGAAAATTTGTGGATGGCATCAAAACTTTCAAATTATATTTATTTTAACATTTATAATACCATTTATTTTATTCATTCATTAATAAGGAAAATACTTGCATCACTATTGTTTCATAAATAAATTAAATCATTTAATGTCTAAAAATTAAAAATAAAATAAAATTATATAGTAATTTATTTTATATTTATAATGAATATTTATAATCGAATTTATCTTATTTATATCCCAATATTAAATATGTTTTAGTTAAAAAACTTTGATTTTAACTCTTTTAACTCTTCTTTGAATTAAATAATAATAAATGTCATAATCTAATAAAAGTGGACCAAAGAGGTTCATATTTTAATCCTAAGGTTGTTTTTTGTCTAATTATACTTATCCAATAGAATTTGGACATGTGTTAGGGTAAAAATAATATCATTTTAACCCTTAATTACCCTATTTATTTTTAACCGTGGTAAATAAAAGTAAAAAAGTTACTATTCACCAAAAATTATTTTAATCTAATTGAACCACATTTTACTTAATGATATAAACCATGTTTCTATAATTTTTGAAATTCCACTCACAAAAGTGGTAAAATTATGATTTATGAAAATTTGCAAAAGCTCATAGGAGGTGGGTAAAAGACGGTAAAAGTTCAATAAAATCTTATATATCTAAAATTAATATAAAATGACTCCAATAAATTAAAATGAACCTATATAGGTATTATTTATCTTTTATGACCAAAAATAAATTTAAATAAAATAAATAATTATTTGAATAAAAAGTCGGTTTTAACCAATAACTTAGTGTTTTTCACTATTTATCAAAAATTGAATGTTTTCAGAAAAATACCAAAAATTAACCCGAAGCTAATTTTGATATTCTGAATAAAAAATGATGTATATTTTAACAAATTAAAAACCTAGAACTTTCATTAATTAATTTAAAATTAGTTCCTATTGTCAAAACAAAAAAGCGGGTTTTTAAGAAATAATAACTATCAAAAGATTTCCACTTGTTTATGTGCAATTTCAATGTGAAATTACTGCCAATGAACAATATTTAATTAAATGGTAAAAATATAATCTAATTATACTTTAAATCCACTTAAATTTATTATTTAACACAATAAATTATTTTGTTTAAAAAAGTTGTTTTTAGTTAAAATTTAGTATTTTTCACTATTCACTCAAATATGAAAGTTATCAGAAAAACATCAAAAATTTATTGAATATAAAATTTTATGTGTTTATTCTAATGAAGAATCTGATTTTGTCAAATTGAATATATAAAAGTTTCAAATATTTTATTCTAAAAGGGTTCTCCCTTAAAAGGAGGTAAAATTAATTTTTTTAAAAAATACTCCTTTTATCTGAAAAAAAGAATTTATTCTTATATTATGTCTAAGAAACTCATAATATGGATTCTAAAATTATAAAGATTATATAAAATTCAAAATTTAGCTAATAATATTCATAACTACTTTTGAACGGCTAGTTTGATAAGTCGTGATGCGCTTGAACTCGGTGTTGCGTATAGTGGATGTTATTGAAATACTTTGAAGAAATAACGTACTATGAAATCTTGGGGTTTTAAATTCACCCCTCCTTTAATAAATTGCATCCTTGCAATTTGAAATTGTTTTTCGAAAATAAAAGTTTAAAAATAGAAAATACCTTTGTGGAAGACCCACATCGGAAATTGGGTTAATAAAATTTAGTCTTAATAAGAGGGAAAGGGAAATGAAAAGTCACCAAAAAATTATTATCTTGATTAGGATAACATTGGTGTAAATTAAAGACACATAATTAGAGGAAAAATGTAAATATTTATAGGAAGTGATTGAGGTCATCAATCACAAACAAGTGTAAAATTGAAGGCCTCAAATCCATCAATCTATGATGATTTAAAATATCATCGGCTCAACAAAACATAAGGTATTTGGATAACACATTTTTGGTTTTATGTTCCCTTCCCTAAAGTTTAAGGATTAATTTCATCATATAATAAGAGGAAAAAGTATAATTGACAAGTTGAGTTTCATCCTTTAACTAATTTCTACCACAAACTCATCTTTCACTCTAAAAGATAATATAACTTCAAAATATTCTATTTATCCTAATCGTATAGGGTCCCAAAAACAATGAATTTATAACTCATCTATCATACCATTTAAAAAAACTACATTATACAATCCAGGACATCACATAGGCCAGTGGTAGGTGATGCACCCTTGTTTCCCTTCAGTTGCGGGTTCTAATCTCGCTGCCTTGCCGGATGCGACGGGTTTTCACCCGACCTCCGGATTGTCCTTTTTATAATAATCCAAAAATAATATTTAGAAATGATTGAAACATAAAAATAGTATCCAATGTAAAATATAATCCATTCCAACCTTTAGACTTATCCAAAATACTTCTGTCCAAACTCACAGTCCAAAATTTATAAGGAAGGTAAACATAATGAAGATCTTTTTTTCCATGTAATAACATGTGAATACTTTCATCATGTATTCTTTTAAAACCTAGTAACACCCTAAATTACTATAAAAACTTATTTATTACATTCACTCTCCCTTATTCCTGATAGAAAACTGCATTTACTCTTTATATCCAAAAATGTTGAATACTCCAACAATGATTAAATAAATAAAAAATTAATCAATGCCAATGTAGTCAAGAATATCCAAAAATAATTTATCCAAATAAAAAATCTATTATTCCAAAATTACTACCTCAGTATGAGGACCATGTTAAGGATTACCTTTCCTTCAACAATTTATTTTTCAGGAAAAAAGTTTAACTCGCTATTGAGTCACTTTTCATAGGACCATATAATCTCAAATCCTCATTGAAATAGTACTGCAGTATAATCCTTATTTATTTCCAAAATTCATATAACTGATACATCATCTATATAACACTAAAATGACATAATTCTTTAATAACAACATAAAAAAACTAGTCATTCCTCTTTATCTATTGTAGTATCATAACTTGATTATTATCCAATAACATCATTTGTGGCATACTCTGATGACTAGGACATTGATTCGCGTAGTGTCGCAACTCATTGAAGATGAAGCACTGTACATTTGAAACCTGTTTATTACCCTTGAAATCACGTACGTGGTGTCCTTTTTATCCACACTTATAACAAACTACCATTCCCTTCATGAATTTACCAAGTTGATTTTTTCCACAGTTATCACATATGGGAAAATCATTCTTTCCCTTATTCCCTTTATCCATCTTTCTCTATCCTATCATTTTCTTCTCTTGCATCCCTTCAAAGCCATAGGATTCATATAATTATCTATATATCTTGTTAACACATGATACTATTTCTTCATATGATGATAATACGTGAGAGGATATTTCCCTTTTAAATGTTGGCTTAATACAATGAAATATATGATCCTTCTTAATCTTTTGATCATGCATATTGCTGGAATTCTCATTCTTTATACTAGGTGCCATTTCTAAAAAATGGAATATACTAGGTCAGTTTATTAATCACAATGAATAATTACAAACTTGTAAAATACCTAATGTAATATTAAAAATATTATGCTTATAATATATAATCATAAAATGTTTTCTTTGAGGAGGTATTTACTCTTAAATCATTCATAATGGCTTGTAATGAAAATTTGAATTATCCTAAGCATATCCCCTGAGAGTGTCATAACCAAGAGTGAAGCAAGCCCCGTTGTCGTGCACCAGTTCCCGTTCGAGTCTAGCTCAAAGTAGTGTTTTTAGGTTTTACCCCTAGGTACATCTGTACCAGAGCCGCCTCTACCTGCTCGTATCTAGATAGGGATATATTACTCTGAAAACTCACAAAATCTCTACAATACCAAAATTCTAGAAAGTTATTCTATACTAATCCTCAAATTCTATCTTAGGGATATGTTCTCTAATCAGAGTTTATCTATATCTATCATCCAAGGTTTATTACTATGATTTCTCTGATACCAACTGTAATGTCCCGACCCCAGTTACCCAGAGTCGGTGCATTATTACGTATCATTGGCATGATCACAAGGGATCAAATCCCTCCAGGCTGATCAGTTTAGTAGCCTTGTAATTACTAGATACATTAATAAGTCTTACATTACATCATAAAATGAAAAACTACAACAAAATAG
Organism: Viscum album; assembly: GCA_963277665.1. Taxonomy (NCBI): domain Eukaryota; kingdom Viridiplantae; phylum Streptophyta; class Magnoliopsida; order Santalales; family Viscaceae; genus Viscum; species Viscum album. Next base: position 1,391,825,401 of record OY728159.1, read on the forward strand.
TATCCATATACCACACTCATATCCCCTAAAACTACCCCTTTAGGTCATTCATAAAATACTTCTTCACATCCTGGTAAAAATAAAACATTGAATGGGGTGAGCTCAGATGATCAGTAAGGATAACAATATAGCATAAACTTTCATAAATAGACATAAAAATTTAAGGAAATGTATAAATAAAACAAAACCCTTTTTAACATGAACTTCAGAAATATATGGAAAAGTTAAAATCACATAATTCCATTTACTTATTCACGTGGAAATTCTACTAGTCTAATAATCACATGCAATATCAATAACCACATTCAAAATAATGGAATGCATAATGCCAGACTATCATAACCACATAGTAAAGGCCTTGTGCCAAGAATACAAATAAGATTTTGTCAAGGCCTTGTGCCAAGACACTAGTTTGTCTCATGATACCTACCGATGCATCGAGGAGCTATAACGGACTCCACCCGTCACTTACTAAGTCCAATGCATTCCTTATATGAAAATGTTTAAACATAACATAAACATTCATTTTAAAACTAGCATAAAAAATGTCAACACTTTATCCATAAACCATGAATGGTATGAAATAACACATCCACAGTCAAACATATCAAAAAACCTTTAATACAATATGGAAGTTTTATATCATAATAAATCAACTTTTAATAAGCTTAAAATCCATCAAAGGATGTTGACATAGATGAAATAAAAACTATTAGAGAAAAATATCTCCTTTTTAAAATAATTTCAAAGTCACATAATTATAAAATAAAAAATACTTTTTGAAAATACTTTTATAATATTTTAAGGGAAGCTTCGACGATTTTATAACGGCGGAAAATATCTGCACCCGCCATATAAGCTAAAAAAGACATTCTTACCTTAATTTTTTCGAAAAGGTTAAAAAGGACCTTGGTTGGAAAATGATGGAAAGATTCATTTAAAAAAATTTTAAGGTCAAATAAGGGTATAAATGACTTTAACTCATTTTCAATTGAATAGTAAAAATGTTTTGAAATACATTTTTAAGAAACATTGATGTGGATGATAAAGAGTCCCAATAGACACTTACGTAAAAACAACCTCAGATAATAAAGAGATTCTGAAATTAACCCTTACCTTGTACTTTTCCTTGGTAGAGGGTAGGTTAAAATTCTATATAATAGTTAAATAATTGTTATTAAATTATACAAGAATCATATACACAAATATGATATCATATATGATCTTTTAACATTGCTTTGTTAATAATATTTTAGTATTATCATCGTTTCGGGTGTTAACTTACTCGCTTTCTTTTATATGTTACATAAGTCATGTTTGTCATGGATAGGTTGTATATTATTCATATATATAATTATATCAAGTCATTAAATATTATTTTTAATCATCAAATGAAAATTATTCTTGAATGGATACGATGGGGAATGAATCTCATCGCGTTCGTGGAGACTGTATTCCATACGTACGCACGAGCGACAATATCATTCTTTTGATATTAAAATCGTATATAATTGGATAGTATATCTTATATAAATAATAATTATCATGTTATTTTTATTATTTACAGAAGTTATACTCATTATTATACCCATCCAAATAATAATGTATTGAATAACAATTACACCACGACATGGAGACGGTAAACCGTACGTACACACGTATGGTGACATGTCATTAAAAGGATGGATAGAATACTGAATATGGTTGTAACATATTTATAATAACATCACAATATATAGAAGATACCGGATTTATTGTTTTATAATGGAAATAACAGAGAAATAAGAAGTGGAAGAAGAAAAGAACATGAAAGAGGGTGGTGAAATCATTACCTCTTCTTCGGGTTGTTCCTTTTGATTTTATCAAAAGGGCTCCATAGGTTTTTTTATGATCAAAATAAGTCCTCTAGGTTGAGGTGAGGGAAGTTTAGAGGATATTTGGGTAGTGTTTGGCCGATCCAAATGGCTTTGAAGGTGTGAATTAGAGATAATGGTAAGTTCCCTTTTATAAGAGGGGTGAGGGGAACCTTAGGAAAATCTAGAAATATTAGTTTATAATAAATTCATATTCGGTTTATAATGGCCCCAAACTGATTTATTTCTAGGATAAGGTTGGGATGCGTCGAAAGAAACTCAACCAATAGGTTTTAGATAGGTTTGGGTCACTATATTAACCTTATTGTTTAGATTTAACTCTTAGTTAATTAGTTTGACATTTACCATGTCTCTTTGTATTTTTATATTATATGTTTAATAAACATAATATATACTTCCTAGAGAACCTCAAGAGGTTCATTAATGATACACTTATCATTATATAAGTATCTTGGCCTAACCTTTTATTTTTATGACCATTATATCAATTAATAACATGATATTTGTTTTAAAAACTCTTTTATGTCAATTTTAAAACTATTTAATAATTGATTTTTGTTAAAGTCTTAACAAATTTATTATTTCTAACTAAATTCATTTAATCAATAATAACATGTCATATTAAACTATAAAATTAGTGGATGGCATCAAAACTTTCAAATTATATTTATGTTAACATTTATAAAACCATTTATTTGATTCTTTCATTAATAATGAAAATACTACATCATTATTGTGTCATAAATAAATTAAATTATTTAATGTCAAAAAATTATAAATAAAATAAAATTATTTATGAAATTTATTTATATTTATAATTAATATTTATAATTGAATATATATTATGTATAACCCTATATTAAAAATGTCTTAGTTATTAAACTTTGATTTTAACTCTTTTAACTCTTCTTTGAATTAAATAATAATAAATGTAATAATCTAATCCATGTGGACCAAAGAGGTTAATATTTTAATCCTAAGGTTTTTTTGGTCTAATTATACTTATCCAATAGAATAAGGACATGTGTTAGGGTACAAATAATATCATTTTAACCTTTAATTACCCTATTTACTTTTAACCATGGTAAATAAAAGTAAAAAGGTACTATTCACCAAAAATTATTTTCATCTCATTGAACCACATTTTACTTACTGATATCAACAGTGTCTCTCGGATTTTTTAAATTCCTCTCACAGAAGTGGTAAAATTAAGTTTTATGAAAATTTGCAAAAGCTCCTAGGAGGTGGGTAAAAGACGGTAAAAGTTAAATAAAATTTTATATATCTAAAATTAATATAAAATTACTCCAATGAATTACCTTGAACATATATAGGTATTATGTATCTATTTTTACCTAAAATAAATTTAAATAAAATAAATAATTATTTAAATAAAAAGTCAGTTTTAACCAATAACTTAGTGTTTTTCACTATTAATCAAAATTTAAAAATTTTCAAAAAAATACCAAAAATTCACCCTAAGCTAATTTTGATATTCAGAATCCAAATATTATGTATATTTTACCAAATTACAAACATAGAAGTTTCATTAATTAATTTAAAATTAATTCCTGTTGTCAAAACCAAAAAGTGGGTTTTTAAGAAATAATAACTATCAAAAGATTGACACTTGTTTATGTACAATTTCAATGTGAAATTACTCCCAATGAACAATATTTAATTAAATGGTAAAAATTTAATATAATTATACTTTAAAACCACTTAAATTTATAATTTAACACAATAAATTATTTTGATTAAAAAAGTTATTTTTAGTTAAAATTTAGTATTTTTCACTATTCACCCAAATATGAAAGTTATCAGAAAAATATAAAAAATTCATCGAATCTAAAATTATATGTCTTGATTATAAAGAAGAAGTTTATTTTGTCAAATTGAATATATAAAAGTTTCAAATATTTGATTTTAAAAAGGTTCGCCCTTAAAAGGCGGTAAAATTGCATTTTTTTTTTAAAAATACTCCTTTTATCTGAAAAATGAATTTGATCTTATATTATGTCTAAGAAACTCATAATATGGATTCTAAAATTATAAGGATTATATAAAATTCAAAAATTAGTTAATACTTTTCATAACCACTTTTGAACGGCTAGTTTGGTAAGTCGTGATGCGCTTGAACTCGGTGTTGCGTGTAGTGGAAGTTATTGAAATACTTTGAAGAAATAAAGTACTATGAAATCTTGGGGTGTTACACCCACAAATGGCCTAGAGTATTTTTCCTTCTTTGTCACCCCTAATGGATGAGTTGATGCTGATTTAACCATAGTTTCAATAGTTGGTGTTTACTAGGATCATAGAAGAGTAACCTACTGTATTTCCAAAAGAATTTTTAGTGTTACCCCCTCAACATAAGATCATTTTCAGGATTGAGCTACAGCTTGTCGTGTCTCCTATCTCAATGTATACATATAGTATGGTTACTTATATGTTTTTGGAGCTATGTATACAACATGATGGTCTGTTATAGTGCAATTTTAGTCAGCTGAGTTTGTCACCATGGGGTGTACCAGTTTTATTCTTAAAGAAGGCTGATAGCAGTTTGCAGTTGTGTGTTGATTATCATTGCTTAAACAAAGTGACAATGAAGAATCACTACCCTCTTCCGTGGATTGATGATTTTATTTCTATCAACTAAAGGGTGAATGGTTGTTCTCAAAGATTGATTTGTGGTTAGGATATCATAATATGCGAGTGAAGGGTGAAGATATTATGAAGATTTCCTTTTATTGTTGTCATGGGAATTACGAGTTCATTGTGATACCATTCGGTGTGACGATTGATTCAACTGTGTTAAAGGGGTTGATGAATGTTGTGTTTCGTGAGTTCCTGAATTTGTTCATTGTGGTTTTTATTGACAACATCCATGTATACTCCACATCCGAGGAGGAGCATGTAGAGCATCTACATGCTATTTTGGTAGTTCTTCATCAAAAAATAAAAGTTTGGGAAGTTTTCGAAGTGTGATTTTTGGGATGAAGTAGTCCATTTCTTGGGGCATGTTGTATCCTAGTAGAGAGTAGCTATGGATTCATAAATGAAAAAAGCAATTGTGTCTTGGGGATCTCCCAAGATAGTGAAATATGTGAGAAGTTTCCTTAGTATTTAAGGCTATTACAAGAGATTCCTAGCCATTTTCTCTCGGGTTATGACTCATCTATATTCATTAACCAGAAAGGAATAATCATATTTATGTACTGATCAGTGTCATAATAATTTTGAGTATCCAAAGAATAAGTTGGTCAACACTCTGGTTCTTTGTCTTCCAGCAGAAGGAGTTCAGTTTGATGTTTTCTGTGATTATTTTCATCTGGGGATAGGTTGTGTTCTAATGTAGTAGAGATCAATTATTTCTTATGGGTCCGGACAGTTTTATCCCCATGAAGATAACTATGACACCCACAATCTCGAGTTATCAGTAGTGGTGTTTTTCCTAAAGTTTTGGATACATTACCTCATTGGCGAGTGTTTTGTGGTCATCACCGATCATAAGAGCCTGAGGTATGTTTTCTCCCAACGTGACTCGAACTTGTAAAAACATCAGTGAATGGAGTTCATACATGATTACGACTTTGAAATTTCATATACACCCAGAAAGGGGAATATTGTAGATGATACAGTGAGAAAGAAGTCACCTAGTGATGAAATGTGTGAATATGGTTATTCCTTGAGAGTGATTAAAATTTTTTTAGCATTGCATCTAGATATGGAAGAACTTGGGGGAAGATTTTTTCTTTTTTCAGATGACAGTACCGTCATATCTGGTGCAGTAGGTAGAAGAGTCCCAGTTGGGGGATTTTGATGTGGAGGTTTGGAGAGACTAAGTTTTTTTTGGAGAGTCCCTTGATGGTTGATATGATGATGAACAACACTAAGTGTTATTTTAGGGAATACTTTTTGTTCTTTTGATGATGCATGAGATGGTTCTTAAAGTGTTCCATATTTCTCTCTTAGCAGTACATCATAGCATGATATATATGTACCAAGATTTTAGGATTCAGTTTTGGGGGCCTGGGTTGAAGTGTGCAGTTGCGGATTTTTGTGTCTTGATGTTTTTTCTTCTAGAAGGTGAAGGCCAAGCACCATGTTCCCAATGGTTTTATCCAGCCATAAAATGTTCCTCAGTGAAATTGGGAGGAAATATCGATGGAATTTTTTACTGGTTTACATCGATCACAGGGAGACAATGATTCTATATGGGAAGTAGTGGATCATCTGACTAAATAAACCCACTTTATAGTGATCATGGATTCGATCTTAGTAGATGTTTTGTTGAGGCATTATCTGGAGTAAGTGGTGAGACTCCACAGAGTCCTGAGGATAATCATTTCTGATCAAGATCCTCATTTTATCTCTAGGGTATGTAGAGGTATCCAACATGCTTTTGGTTCTAAGCTATGTCTTAATGATGATTTTCATCCACAGATAGGCGGTCATACATAAAAAACCATCCAAACTCTTGAAGACATGTTGCACTCTTGTGTGCTAGATTTTGGAGGTTCGTGAATGAGGCACCTTCAATTGGTAGATTTATCTTAAAAAAATTATTTCCACTCCACCATTGGTTTAGAACTATTTAAAGCCTCTTATGGATGACCTTTCTATTCTATATTGTTCTAGACTAGGGTCGTAGAGTCAGAAATTATTGGGCCGAAACTAGAACAAAATATGATAGGGATGGTTCAAGTGATTCATGAGAGGATTAAGGTAGGAAATGATAATCATAAATCATAAAATGATCATAGGAGGAGACCTTTGTAGTTTTTCTTTGGGGATCACATGTTTTTGAAGGTGAATCCCCATCTTGGGAAGTGAAGGTTTGGTCATGGGAGTAAGATTTCACTTCGGTTTGTTGGGCCTTTCAAGGTGTTGGCTCATGTTGGAGATGTGGCATATCTGGTAGCACTTCCTCCCACATATGAGACTGAGACACAATGTTTTTCATGTGTTTTATCACCATCTTTATCTTCATGATGACTCTAATGTCATCTATTGGGATGATATTGATGTTGATGATGATGCGACCTTCGAGGAGTGGCATGTAGAGTTCTATGACCGCATGAAGAGTGTGTTTTTCGGGTGTGATATCCCCTGGGTTCGTATCTTGTGGTGGAACATTGGCGTTGAAGAGATTAATTGGGAATGTGAGTCATAGATACATTCTTAGTACACTGAGATGTTTGATATTTAGATATTTTCTTGTAACGTTGATCGTTTGGTGGTTGTAGACCCTTTCGGTTTATGAGATGGATTTATCTTGTTTCATGTTGTGGATTGCTCTCTTTTGAGAGGTATCTACCCAAGGAGAGTGTTTAGAAGTTGGTTGTGGTTATCTCATGGGTTTTCACTATTTATTTTTTTAAATCATTTGAGATCCTATGGTAGCAAGAGCCTTGAGAGGTATCTCGTGGGGTGGCTGTTCAGATGACCCATTTCTACTTCCTCTATGGGTTGATTTTGTATTCTTAAGGGTAATAATGTTTTGAGAGGTATCTGATATAAGGGCCAAGATCTTCATAGATCAACCCTTTATGTTTTTTTGAAGATCTAAGTGCTTATAGGTGTCTTGGAAGAAGTTTGGAGAAGTTCAGTTAAGTAAAATCTATAAAGACGGGATTACACATCGTGTAATTGTATTACACTACGTGATATCCTATTTCATCGGTTATTTCACTGTGTAAAATAGGGGTTCACATTGTGAAATACTTTGGGGTCTGAATAATAAAATAAATCAATGAGGCGATGTGTTTTTTAGTGGAACTCGGTCTTAAGACATTACATGATGTGAAAGGGGATTACACATCAAATAATACCCTAACACTATATTTTTAAGTGTTTTCTAACTGCTCTTTTTTTTTTCAAAACCTACAGCTGCAATGACTCTCCCTCAACCCCAGGATACCCAATAACCCACTCTGCATAATTTTGGGGATTCCTTCATTAAATAATGATCCCTATCTCTTTTATTTGATCCATAGTGATCCGTTTTTGATATAAGGTATGATCTACCTCTGTTATTGAGGTTTCATCAATCCTTTTCCATCTATTTATAATTTCCATGTAATGAAACATGATCTCTATGTTTCTAATGGGGTTTCATTGGTTTTTGGTTGGTGCGGTTGTGCCATAACATCCTTAGGTGGATGCAGTTGTTGCAGGAGAGGTGATCGTGATCCATTTTTTGATCCATTCTCGTGCAGTGAACGTCAATGACCATTTGAGGTAGGGTAATCTCAGCATATATATATTTACGTGAAATCTCATAGTTATCATGATTTATCCCTTTGGATCATGATGTAATTGACATAATAAATACTTGAACTGGATTAAAGAATTGCTATCGATCATATGTTGTTGCCTTATACTATGATAACATTTTGTATCATGATTTTCTAGATAGTGTGACATCTATTACTTCCTTGGATAGCATGTCATTATTGATGGAAATTGGTAAAGAACATAAAGCCATAATTAATTATTAATTTGATTAGATAAAATATAAAATAGGAATGTTTAATGAATCTGGTTGTTATTGTTGTTGTAGTTTAATGATAATCAAATAGATGTAAGTAAGAATGTTTGATTGAATTGGTTAATGAACCTAAATAATTTTGATTCTTGTTGATATAAGTAGTATATTCATGTTAAATTAAATGTTTAGTTAATTTGGTGATATATTGTGATAGCTTGTTACTTAGGTTGCTCGTAGTTATAACCTATAAATAATGAATCAGTTAATTCAAGATGGAAGAAATAACCAATTGTTTGTTAAATGTAATACCTTATTGGGTCTGAGTTACCCACTTGATTATAAAGGCCATGTTCCATATTCTTTGGAGAAATGAGATATCATTGGGTGTAGTGGATGAAAGCCTGGATTTGGGGTCGAGTTCCTGTTTCTATGTTTGTTCCTTCCGCTTGTGATGTGTTCTAGATATGAGACTTGTGGTTGTGGGGTAAGGGAGGACCAGATATGACGTGACCCTTGTATGGCTGAGCCTGGAGGGCTGTTGTACTTTGTGGGTGTAGGGAGGCCTATTGGTTGTGGCAGTAGTTGATGTATAGAGTGATGAGATGCATCAGTTTATATATATGGGTGTTAGGGAGGACACCAGAGATGATGGAGTGGGTTGAAGTTGGGATTACCTGTTGATGTGAAAGTGGGTGCTGTTGAATCTATTATTGGTTTATCTGCTTTACTTCCCACACTATTCTAGGTAGATGGTCTTGTTTACCCTCCTTCCAAAAGATGCGAAGACATGATGGGTATGCCTCATGCTTTTTGTGTTGAGATTCTTGAGGATAGATGGGTATATGCTCCAACTATAGGTGGGAAAGAATCGATGGGTATCTAATCAACTCATCATGTTGACCCCATGTGTTTTGTAGCTTAGAATACTTTTCTAGAACAATTGGGAATATAGAAAATGAGAATTTTGTTAAATAAATGAATAAATTATTTTTAACCCATGGGGGTGGAACTTGGTAGGATGAAATGCTGAGGTTGCAATTTTGAGAAGCCATGGACTTGATTTTGGTTGTGGCAAGAGGGCATAGATCTTGGTTAGAAGTTTAATGGAATGTGATGTGAAAAATGATAATGGTTAATTAATTGTTTAGGAATTAACTAATGTAAGGTTAAATTGATGAAAAGGGGATGAAGTATCTTAATCTATCTTCTTAAATGGTTGTGTTCTTATAGGATATCTAGTATTAACAGTGGTATCTTGGTGTCTAAGATATTTTAGCTGTAATTGAGTATAAGACTGGTTTTTTTCCCATAGTGTGGTTGTGAGTGATATTATATCATATAATTTTTGTGTTTCTATACGAAAACCCACCTATCGGTTAGGGAGGCTAAAACCCTAGGGATTCTGATCCTTGGGGGGGGGGTGTTTTCCACAAAATTATGGTGGGAGGATAGATGGATGACTACCCTTTTTGGCCCCGCTATCTTCTCTTGGTAGTTAATTTTCTAGTATGCATGATGATTTGTTTTCCCCAAATATGTGTGTAAAGGGATGTAGTGGATTGTGGTTCTTTCACACACATGTATTCTATATATAGTTTCTTACAAAATACTATTGGTATGACGTGTATAGGATGTGATTTCTTGAGGATCCTTACTCAGTATATGGGATGTAATGGCCTGAGGTATACTACTATAAGTTGATGCCTTTTTGTACTTGGCTTGAGGTATAATACTCGATGTATGATACAAATTATGTGGTCTTTGTTTGATCTCAGAAACTACCTATTTACTTCATGTTTTGTGGATGGTGTGGTTCTTCACCCAAGGGTCTTTGAGCAAGAATTTGTGTTGCATAAGGTGCATGTTGTGGTGTTCGCCTAGGTGTCTTCGGGCCAGAATTGTTTGAGAGAGATGCTTAAGACATGCAATGTTGGGGAAAAGTGGAAAACCATTGGGGATGTGGTAGTGGGGGTACCTTGGATATTCATTATTTTATTATATTCTCTTGTATGTGATACTTGGTGAGAGTAACCATAGTGAGGATAGGAACATAGTATTTCTATTTAAGTGAGGAATTAGTTTCATCTATTGTTCACTGTGCTTTAGAACACTTCCTTTACTTTTTCACGAGAGGCTACAAGGAGGATCCTACTAAGTATACTGTTACACCTAACCTTTGTATATACAAACTATATTTTAGGTCAGTTGGAGTAGGTTGGAGATCAGGCTGGTTACTACTAGATGGAAGAGTTGTTTGGGCTTTATGGTCGCTGATTTTTTACATTATTTTGGTACTTACAGTTTCATTTTTAGTTGTAGTAGTTTTTCATGACATTAAATATGGGCACTTGGGTTTATTTTATATTTTAGTTGGGGAAATAGTTGACTGTGTCTATCTTATCTCTGTCTTTTTCATGTGTTATCTAAGAGGGTAATGCCTCCCAACTATGTGTTTTCTATAACCTCAGTGCTAGTCTCCAACATGGGGCCTATTAGACGTGGGAAATGAGGGTCATTATCTCTCTTCTCACATTTCCATCTCAGTAGGGGTACCCTTTGTGGGGAGGAGTTCATGCCATATTATTAGTATATAAAACAGAAAAAAAAGGACTAGAATTAATAAAATAATAAATAAGAGTATCCTTAGAACATAGAACATTATAAACATTTGTCATAACTTATAAATAATGCACATTTTAAAGATGTGAAATAAACATAGTAATATGATAATATTGTGAAAAAACTCAATTATTCCCACCTGTTAAGTTCTGAAAAAAATCTAAGTATTTACACACTTTAAAACGTGAAAAAAACAAATTATTTACACCCATTGGATTATAAATAAATCCAAGTATGTACATTATTTATATTGTGAAAAAATATAAGTAAGTCCATGGTTCATTATCTCATGTGATATAAAACATTAACCAATGCATTGGAATGTCATATAAGACCCCACCCATCATCATCCACATATATGATTTCTACTTAAAATTAAATCATTCATCTTATCATCAAGAACCCATGAGATGAAATTGTGGAATTGAGAAAAAATAAATGGCGACCATTGATTCTCTATAGAGGTTATTGACAATGAAATCTATAATGATTAAATAAGGTATAATGAATATAGGATAGGGGATAATCAAAACACATGTGATTTAACCAATAACATGAGTTCAATGTACATACATGGATAATATCAATATATAAATAATATGGATTATGGAAACTAAATTATTAACAAAGGAAATGTATAAATCTAGAAAATCATGATCCTAACATCATGGTCTTAGTGAAAATACAAAAAATAGTTCCATCAAGACCTCAATCAAGACATTCTTAATAAATGGGTAGGATTTAACTAGATACCCATCTAATATGGTATGCATTTTGTTTTGTCTGAAGAGACTTATCGATACGTCTAGGGGATATCTACAACTAAATAAAAACCATCATTTACATTTCTAATTTATTCATCAAATATAGAATTATCAATATATTCCATTTAGAAAATGAATTATATATTAATATTAATCAGTAAACAATCAATAATATAAAATATTTCCCTAGTTAAAGGAATAAATTTATTAATAAACATCCTTCAGTTGATATAATATATAGATTTAATATATGGTTGAGAAAACATCAATGTTTTGGAAGTGATGTCATATGAATCCATAAAACATAAAATATTTACACGTACGAGAAAATAATTTTCAATGAAATAATGAAGAGAGATAGGGAATGTGATCATTAAAAAGTTAATGACAATAAAACAATAAAGCAATAAAGGATAAAAGAAGACTATAAATTCATCATAAATGATTGTTTGGTAGTAAAACCAAGCCTTTATAGAATATAAAATAAAATAGAAGCAAAACTTAGAAAATAATTTCGTTGTAACTTTGTGTTTGAATGATATTATAAATGAAATTAAAAATTATATTCAAGATTTTAAGAAAATAACATCCTTATCTTTTGATACCATTTTAAATAATAATTACCTAAATATTGAGAAAATGATTTCATTTCAAAATAAAAATGGGAAATTTTAAAGAACATTTCAAGGAAAATAATGGTCATTATTTTGGGGAATTATATTTGTATGGTAAATGTTAAGACAAATATTCCTTTGACACATTTCATAAAAAGTACAAAAGTTCCTCTTTTTTAAAATGAAAAAAATATTTCTTTTAAAAATTTATAAATTAAATTAAATATGAATGAAAATTAATTTAATTATTAATTAGTGATTAAATGATAATATTCTTGAAACATTTAAAAGAACCTTGATATAGAGGAAAACAAAATGGAAGGAAAAATTTAAAACATGATTTTTTAAAAAGAATATTTCTTTCAATTTACTCACTTATTAATTTTAAATCCAACAAGAAAAGAAATGGAAAATAAAAATTTAAATAAAAAAACAACCAAATTAGAATAAAATATATGAGGTATAATAGATTATGATCATATAATATTTCCAAAGAAAATTCGAACATATACAATGTGGAAATGAAATGACATTATAATGGAAATCCCTTATGTTGGGTCTCCACTTAGTCATACGAGGCTGATCATATTTTATAATGAATTGAAATTTATTAAAAAATTTATTAATAATCTTTTTCTTCTATATTACATTCTTCAGGATATTCTATAATAATTTTAATTCTATCCATTGAATTGTTCTAACTTTGGTTGATCATTTAAGGTTGTTCAATCATTTTTTAAAAAATTAATTTGGTATATTGTATGTGGTTAAAGGGGTAATGAAATGGTTACATTATATACATAATCACAATTATTTTATGAACATATTTTTATTCATTTTATAATTATCTATACGTTATGTTAATTTAAAAATGAATCACATAGCTTTGTTGATGTGGTAGTCCACATGCACACACGAGCAACATTATCAATTTTCAATAGATGTAAGCAAAAAAGTTTAGATGATATATTATAATTAAATAAATATAATTATTTCATAAATATCATATATATTGATTAATTTCATCTTTATACCCAACCATGTAAAACCGGGAGGAAAATTGATCGCTATACGGAGAAGGTATGCCGTATGTACGTACAGATGATTTTTTCATTTTTTTCATAGGATAAAAAGGAGATATAAAATAGATGCACCAATAACATAAAAACATATCAAAATGGTTAATATACCAATTTAATTATGTTAATATGGTTATTTAATATTTGGAGGTGGTTAAAGAATAAAGGGACTTAAAAATGCTTGATAAGAATGTATACCTTTTCTTTTTATAACCACATTTGAATTACACATTAATCCTTCTTGAAGAGGTCATTCTATGAGAAAAGGCCCTCTAGGACATGTGGAAAGATTTTGGGAATGTCACACCCCGAACTTTAAAATTATTTTATTTTATTATTTCTTGGATTTAGTTAGCCTTATCAAAGTGCATGTTCAGTGATGGTCAAAAATTGTTGATGTTTGATAATTTTGGTGGGTTTCGGGCCAGTGCATGGGCATCACAAGGTTAGATGAAACTGTGCAGTTAGCCCAAGTGACCTTGATGCTGCCCGATTCTTAAAATAAATAAATTTTATCAAAGTTTAATCCTTATTAATAATGAGATTATTTTTGTAGATAATAATAATAATATTATTAAATTTTTAATAATAATAATATTAAATTGTTATTATTATTATTATTAAAATGGTTTTTAATATTATTATTATTTAAAATGAAATAAATTTTGTTAATGTGAGGAAGTATGATTATGATGATTATTATTATTATCATCATCATTATTATTAAGTTTATTATATCATTATTATTATTTAGACTATTATTATTATTAAGATTAGTATTATTATATTATTGGTTTTATTATTATTATTATGATTTTATTATAATTTTTATAATAATAATTATTATAGGTATAGTTTTTAATTTTTTTTCTTTTTTGAGAAACCCTAGGTGGGGGTGGGGGGGGGGGTCGCCCTCGCCCTTAGTCCCTCCTCTATGTGGCACACAACTCCCACCATCTCTCTGTTATGCCAGCCAGACTCCCCCACTCCCTTCCCTCTCCGTCATTCCATCCAACCTCCCCCAACCCCTTCCCTCTCCCTCGCACTAGCCGACCAACCCTCTCTATAAAAAACTCTCCCACCAACAGCACACCTCCCTCCGAATCACCCTCATGTGAAACCCCCCACCACACAAAGGCCTCCGGTGCGTTTCCTATCCTTCCCTCCATAAACCATATATCCTCTCATATTTATAAGCGAATCCCTATGTGGTGAGTTTACTCTCTATTATCTCTCTATTTCTAGGGTTTCCTTATGGTGTTTCTTAGAAATAAAAACCTTATAATAATAATATGCTTGTGCTTTATTTCCCATTGATGCAAGTATAATTATATTTTCAAGCCTTGTACTAATTTGAACCCATTTTAGTCCTTGGAATTAGAATAAATGGTTGGTTTTGTGAGCCCTCATTTTCTATTTTAAATAGGAACATTTAATTGTACTAGGCTTTCCATGAAATGTATTTGGGTCTTTCTCATGGTTTTTAAGTGGAGAAAGAGGTCGTGGAAGATGGGGTTTTCATTGGGTGATAATGTTCTTTTAAGGAGAATTGGGTTTCAAATTGAGGTGTGACCTCTAATGATTTTAAAATGGGGTCTTTAAATTGTATTCCAATGGGGTTTGAAATGGGTTTGTGATCTATCCCTTGAAAAAAATGCCCGGTTGGCCTCTTTAAAAGTGGTTTGATGGAAATGGGTGTCCTTGGGCCTTGTTTTGGATTTCAAATAATGAGACCCATGTATGTGTCGAGTGGTTTTGTAATATTTTGAAATCTTGGGTGGGTTTTTACTTGGATGTAATGGTGTATTGATTTGTGCAATGGAACTTGGTTTTGGAATGGTGTTTAATTTATTATTTATGTTTTATAAAAATTCCAATGAATATTTTCATTATGAAATACACTTGATCATTAGGATTTAGGAAAAATGGTTTTTTGAGTGAGATTCCTCTGTGTTTAAAGGGGTTTCCTTATCTTAAAGGGGTGTTTTAGATTTAAAAATAGAAAATGGAGTTCCATCAACTTATTTGGTTATTCTTTATGGTGTGAATGATTTCCCTTGGAATTGTATCTGAACGTCAAATTATTTTTAAAGGAATTTCCAAATGTATTTGATATGAGTGAAGGCTTGGTTGTCACTTGTGATATGATATTTATTTTCCCTTGATTTATTAAATGATATAATGATTTATTAATTAAGTAATTGAAACCCTAGGTTAGGGTTTGATTCAGGGTTTTTGGTTTCTTGTGGTTTAGGGTGGTGATAATGGTCCCCCGGGACCTATTCTTGTGGATTTTATCAACCGCCTCTGAAGGTGAGGCCATTTTGGATGATTACGTTTTCCGCCACCATCTCAGTTATGGATTTTATGCCGATGTTTAGTTTCACACCATCTTAATTAGGGTCTTTATTTTTTAAGGTTTTTTGTATTTGTGGTGTAGTGCGTTGAACTCTGCTTTGTGGTTACGAGCTAAGGGTGTCAAGAATGCCTACATGTATATTCATAGGGTTAGATATATATATATATATATATATATATATATATATTCCCTCTTTATACACATTCCCTCATGGCGCGAGGAATATGTGAAATCCAGATAGGTGAGTATATATATAAATTCATGTGATTGTAAGTGCGAAGGGTCAATTCGAGTGGTATTCATTAAAAAGTGGCATGTTTGAGGTAGGATCTCCATGAATTGACCTTTAAAATTAATAATAATTTATTTCCTACTTTTCACACCTAATTGTTATATTAATTATTGATATAAAACTATAATTAAATATTTTTGTCTTGAATTGGAGTGGTTTCTCTCTTGTAATGTATTGCAATAAAGGAATTAGTTTCATTTTTCACATAAAGTGCTTGATGAAATTAACCTTTGGAATTTATAAATGTGTTTTATATTGAAAATGGTGACTTGGGATTTTTAAATGAGTGTCTAAGTGGATTTTGGTTTTAAAAGTGGCGTGTGTTGGTTCTTTTGGAAATGGTTTAGTGTTAAGTGGTTTCTTGAGGCCTGTTTGATACATTTTAAAAAATGAATTACTTTGAAAAATCTCTTTGGATGCACCTATTTACTTGTTGGATATTGATGGGAATTTGTGGTCCTCTGATGGGACTTCCCTTGTGTGTTGATGGTTGAAGCAAGAGGGATAAAATCCCAAGGAATGATTACAGGGTGATTTTGTTGTGTGGGTTAATTGTGTAAGATGAAAATTCATGTGTTGGATTTCTTATTTGAAAATTTTCACTCACCCCATTATTATTCATGATATGGGAACCTAGAACAGCGAGAAAATTTTTGGTGAATGATTTGTGCACTAGTTTAGATTATGCACTGGCTAGTGGCCTATAGCAGGGGAATATTTTGTTATTATTTCTATGGGATTGGGGCCCTCGATCAGGTCAGGTAGGGCGATGATTGGGAGTTTGGGTGTTATGACATCATCAGGTAGGGAATTCCTTTAGGATGAGTCACATGTATAGTACACTCTAGATTATTCATGATTTCCCTGGTTCTACCATGTTGTTTGGTACTTAGTATTCTACGTTAAGTGAATGAGGTTCATATGTTGACTGGTTTCTTTTATGTGGTGTTTCTCCATTTCCTGTGTTTCAAGTTTGTTGATATTGTTTCTTTTTGTAGTGTATATTCTTGATAAAGGTGAAAAAATGGTTACATGTGTTTTTGAAAAAAGGTTTTGAATTTTTTTACACTCCCTTCCTCCATTTTTAGTGTAAACATAACCTACTTTAAAATTACAATGCCTACTTCTAAAAAAGGGATTCTAGTTTTATTTTATAAATTTAAAAATGGAAATAGAAAATGATTTGTTTTCAGAAGAAAATGTGTGAAAACATAGTTTTATACATTGTATTTCAAACTTGAAATTGATGGATATTATATTAAAAAGAAATTAATATGGGAATAGTTTGTTGGGGAATGCCTACAGAGTTTTAATACTCACGCCTATAGTTTTATCTTTGTTTTTATCTTAGGGTGATACGCCTTGCTTGGATTCCATCGCCATAGTGCGATGTTGGTTTGAGGTCGGTGGTGATCCATAAGGTCACATGGAGGTTTGTACAACTTTATTTTCTCACCACTACTAGTTTCCATTTTAATTTTTTAGTTTTTATTTATTTATTTTTTGTCATTTATGGGACATATTTTTCCCACCTGCTTAAATTTTAGGCCTGACACTAGTTTCTAGGTTGTGGGGAATCAGAATGCCCTTTGGGCCAGTGTCATACTGTGACCCCACATGTAGTAGTTACCCATGTGAATCCTGGGTTCCTGGTTGATGATCCTCATAGTGTTATGTCTTACATGGGACATGGCACACTACCATGTTGTCGGGTAAGGTTTAAGCAGTAGTTCATCAAGTCCGGGATAGTTTTGTGTATGTTGTGTTTCATTTTTATTTTTGTTGGTTTAATTATGATAAAAATGAAAGTGGATTTTAAAATGGAAAAATAGATTTAAAAATGGATGTGTTTTTCTTTAAATGGGGTTTAATTGGTAAAATGGTGGTTTTTGGAAAACTGATTTTTTTCTTATGTTTGTCTATTTTTGGATTATAATCCCATTACCCATGTATTGGGGTGTTTTTTTTGTTGTGTTTACTTTTTTCAGGATTCCATGTCGGTTGTCTCGGCTCAGGGTGTTTATTTTGATTGAGTTTTGGCTTGATGCCAGTTTTGATTGTGTTTTTCCTGTTGTTCTGAATATGCTACCCAGAAATGTCCCCAGAAGTTGTTATTGAGTTATGGACAATTTTGGTTTCTATTGAGTGTTACTTGTCCATCGAGGTGTTTGTGGTCTGTTAGGGGCAGTGAAGTGGTTTTAGGGGAGTATATCATGTTTTTGGGTGGTTGGGGACCCCTGAGTTTGTTAGAGTTTGTATTGTCTTAGGTTTAGTGGAGGGTCCATCCTTGTACCAGTGGAGGTGGATGTATCATCATAGTTAGAGTTGGGATGATGTGGGAGGTGTTGAAGTCCATCTTCACCCAATAGATTATACCTGAGGAGGTGAGGGAGAAAATATATCAGAACCCATCCATAGTTAACAAGGCCAGTGGTTGGTGTAGACCTGTGCTGGTTGCTTCAAGGAGTTGGAATCTTGTGCAAAAGTGCTTGAAAAATCTAGTGCCTCTCATCATTTGTAAGGGTTATCCATCTAGAGAGTGGGGTGTGAGAGAGGAACATATTTCTGAATAATCCATTTTGTCAGTGTCGACTTCTTATTCATCAAACCACTTTCTGATGTGCCATCAGTATGGATGGTTTGGGCATTCCAAGCCATCTGGTCGCATACCTCTAAAGCCTCATTGTCATTGCGACCATTCAGGTCACCAAAAAAAGTTCTATAAAAATCGCCTTTTGAGGAAGGAGATATGATTGGGAGATTCTAGTGTCTGACTATGAGGCATAAGATGCTTCAGTCATTGGATCCCCAACCTCAAGTCTTAGGGTAAAGCTTGTGAATAGTCAGGAGTTGCTGGGGGTGTGAAACCTCAGTTTAGGTTGTGAGTTTCAGGATTAGACATGAACATTTAAACCCTTTTCAATTTCTTATGCTGTTAAATTTTTACCATCATTTTAGTTCCTCATTTCATTGTATGAGTTTGATGGACTTGTTCCATTATAATCTAACCAGTTGAACCTATTTAAAGGAACCCCCATTTCTAATCATTCACCCTTCTGAGTGATTAAGTTGTGATCGTTTGGAGGTATTCATGTGTTTCATAATTGATGGATAATGTACCGATTCATTTTTTGGTTTGAGTTTCTTTTTAGGATTTATCCCTAGCGTTGGGGGTTTCTGGCTAGTGTGGAAAGTTTATAGTTCCGACAACGGTGTTGTTTTTTTAATGCTTTACAAATTGGTTTGGTTTGGGTTGAGAGTTCCCTGGTTCGCAGTTTAATGAAGGTGTTGTGTGGAATGTGTGGAGAGGTTGAGTTAGCTCTTGAGGTCCTGATTTTCTAGTTTTCTTTCGTAATGAGTTTCCTATTTAAGTCCAAGGGTTGTTGGTTAGATTTTAAAGTTTAAGTATTAGCTGATTTTTTGTGGTGGGGAGAACCCCCATTTCTTCTATCCTTGTTTTGGGTTGTGGTTTCATCTAGATCTGTTGGGTGTGACTTGGGGACTAAATAGTCCCCTAAAAAATTCCTTGTTTATTCTAGTTCGGTTTGGGCATGGACTTAATTATTGACTAACTTTTGGCTTGGTGACTTTATAGGGGCAAAAAGTTTAGTGGTGGGGAGAATTGTCACACCCCAACCATTAAAATTATTTTATTTTATTATTTCTTGCCTTAGGTTAGCCTCATTATGGTATGGGTTGAGTTATGGTCTAAATTGTTTGATGTTAGATAATTTTGGTGGGTTTCGGGCCAGTGCACAGGCACCGCATGGTTAGAGGTGACCGTGCGGTCGACCCAGGTGACCGTGTGACTACGAGATTCTTAAAATAAATTTTTTTATAAAATTTTAAACCTCACTAATAATAATTTTATTGTTGTAGATAATAATAATAATATTATTAAATTTTTATTAACAATAATAATATTATTAAAATGTTATTCTTATTCTTATTATTAATTTTTTTATTAATAATAACATTATTTAATATGAATGGAATGTTGTTAATGTGATGAGTATTATTATCATCATCATCATCTTCATCATTATTATTAAGTTTTATATATTATTATTATTATTATTATTTAGAATGTTTTTATTATTAATAAAAGTATTATTATATTATTGGTTTTATTATTATTATTATCATCATGTTATTATAATTATAATAATTATTATTATAGGTATAGTTTTTATTTTTTTTTATTTTTTGAGAAACTATGGGGGGGGGGTCGCACCCCCTTGCTCCCTCCTCTATGGAGAACACAACTCCCCCTGCCTCTCCATAATGCTAGCTGGTCTCCCAGCCTCCCCCACTTCACCACTACAAAACAAACCTTTAACAGCACTGGTAATTATCAGTGCTATTACAAAACACTGATAAATGGATTATTTATCATTGCTAAATAAAGTGCAGATAAATTCAAACTTTTATCAGCGTGATTTTTTTAGCGCTGATAAAATAAAACCTTTATCAACACTTTATTTTTAGCGATGATAAAAGGTATTTTTTATTAGCGCATTATTTTTATTGCTGATAAAGGGTTTCATTTATCTGATATTTATTTTTAGCACTGATATAGGGTTCCCTTTATCAGCGCTTTAATTTTAGAGCGGATACAAGATATCCTTTATTAGTGTTTTAATTTTAGTGATTAATAATATTTATATAAATAAAATGAAATAATTAGATAAATAAAAAATAAAAAATTTGTTTATTAAAAAAATATTTAAATTTTTATAATTAAATAATTATTGATAAAAATGAATAAATGGATTATACATTATTAATTATTAAACATTTTATTAGTTATGTTTTAATGATAATTTATGTTATTAAATTTAATATATTAAATAAAAAAGAAATTAAATAAATAAATAAATATATATTAATTTATATTAATATGATTTATATATTACAAAATATTTATACGCTTTATATTAAATAGTCATATGTTTATTAAATAATGGTTTATAATAAAAATTTATATGAATTTAAAATATTGACTATAATTTCATAGCACTCGACATATAATCGAATGTCACTTGATTTTTAAATTTAACATGGATAAAATATGTGTTATATTGATTTTATATATACGTAATTAATGCCTTTTTATATACAATGCACATAAACCAAACGTATCCATTTTTCAATATTGTTAAAGTGTACTTATTCTTAATTTATTCAATTTCACTAAATTTTAACATAGATTCATGCACTTAAAAGAAAATAATCATTATTAATATTAAAAATATATTTGAAAACAAATATTTATAAATAAATATAGTTATAAATGTACAATAAATATATTTATACAGTTATATATTTATAATTATAAATTAATAAATATTTTTAAAGGTATTTATATAATTATAAATAAATAATTATGTATATTTTAATAATTATTAAATTAATTATAAATTTACATAAATAATGAATATATTTACTATATTAATATTTATATATATTTATTCCATATATATGTATAATTATATAAATATATATAATGATATAAATAATATCTTTTAAAAATATTTTTATAATTAAAAATAAATAATTATAAAATTATAATAAGTATATTTAAAAAGGAATATATTTACTATATTTATATTTATATATATTTTATTATGTATTTATAAATTTTCATGATTTTTTATTTATATTTATAATTATAAATCCTTTAGCAGCACTTCGTTAATAAGCACTGATAAAAGAATCTTTACCAACATGAAAATAGCACCAATAAAGATGAGGATTTATCAGTGATAAATAAAGCAGTGATAAAATAAATATTTATCGGTGCTCTAATTTTAGCACGGATAAATATGGGTTTTATCAGCTCTTATTTATAAGCACTGATAAAAGAGTCGCAATCTATTTTAAAAAGCCTAACCATTTGTGAACTCGTTGCGATATTAGGAGACTTCCACATAAGCCATCCACTTCTAGTGCTCCTCCTTAGTGAATCGACATTCGAATCACACCTCTCGACTGTTCTGGCACTCCTGTTATACCAACATTTTTTTCGACATTCGGTTTTTGATTGCAGTTGCGATGTAGGTGGGGTTTCACATCACTTTTTGACAATTTCTCCACCATAGGTAGGTGGTTCCATGACCTAACAATTTTATATAATTTAATTTTCTCAGTTGGTTAATTTTCGCATGCTCTATAGTTTATTTTTGTGGTGATAACATGTTTTGGAAATTGATTTGACATGAATTTGTGTTGAAAATAAATTTTCTAAAGGGAAATTGTTATGTTTCTATATAGGTCTTATTGTGAAAAGTTAGTGGTATCTTTCAATTAATTGTTTGAGTAGTGAGAAATGTATTTTTGTGGGTGCTTAAGGTGCGCTTCTGCTAAAAAAGGTTCTTTTATTGGAAATGGATCCTTTTGAGCATGTTAGTCTTGTTGTGCGCTTTTGAATATCAGTTGTGAAGTGTTTAAATAATGAAGAAATTTTTTAAAAATGAAATTTGATATGTTGGAATGGTTTATTAAATGGAACGAGTGATGCAAAATTAGTTTTCAAAGGGTTTGGCATGAATTGTGTTGGGTTTGGGTTTTGTAACAAAAAATGGCTATGTTGTGTGTGTATTTTAGTACAGTGTTCTGTGGAAGGGTTTTATGGGTTGTTTGAATGGTGAAAATGATTTTTTCATAAGCACATAAATGTGGATAGGTTTGTAGTATATTCTTAAAGGAAATGGAAATACTTTTCCATTTTTAACATGTTGTACCATTTTTTAATGTGAATTGAATTTTCATTAAAGGATGGAACTCATGTTCTGAAAATTATTTCAGGTTGTGTACAAATTTGTAAAAAAAAGGACTTGCTATGGAATTGGTTGCAAATTGGTGTAAACTATGGTTTTGTTAATTGGATATGTTATATAAATTATGTAATAGATTTATTAAATTATGTATGTGTTATAAATTATGTTCGATGCGGTTATGTGGTGCGTTTGCTTTTAAAAGTACCATTTTCATGTCAACTTGGGTGTGTTTTTAATATACAGCCTTGAGGTGCCTATGAGGGTCATTTTAGGGAATTTTTTAAATGAATTATTAACATACATAATAGGGTTGAGGAATGTTTGTGATGTGATTTGGTGTGTGTATGTTTTCAAAAGGGGTTTGGGTGTGCAAGTAGTGGCAGAATATGTTTACTTTGTTTTGCATGACATGTGTTTGTAAATGTGATAAGTTAGTGACATGTGAATGTGAAACTTGATTGATCACAAATAAAAGGGAATCCGGGGTAACTGGGTTACCTGATTGTGCAGTTTTATGGAATCTTTATGTTTTTATATTAAAATCATTTTCCATAGAATTAACATATTGTTTCATATCTATTTTTAATTAATTTCTTTTTAGTATTAGTCACATAATAATTGTTTTCTTATACAGGTGGATTATTTTGTTCAAGTTGGGGTTCTCTATCCAACATTAATGCTTCTTCTACCTCAAAATATTTTCACCCATGCAGTAGTGCATTTACCACTTTCTTTCAAGTTACCACCACTTCCTTTTCAAGAAAAGAAATGATATTTCCTCTACTCAATCACATAATCTATATGTTTTAACAGTAAAATCATTATCATATAATTAATGTACTGTTTCATATTTATGTTTAATTCATTTTTTAGTATTAATCACACAATAATTCTTTTCTAATATAGGTTAAATGATTTGTTCATTGTGGGGTTCTATGTCCAACATTCATGTTATTTCTCCCTTAAAATAGTTTCACCCATACAGTGGTTCATTTATCATTTTCATTCATGTTTTCCCCACTTAAGTTGCATGAAGCACAATGATACTACCTCTACTCAATCACAATGGTAATCTTGATGTTTACATAGTAAAATCATTGTCCATAGAATTAATGTATTGTTTCATATTTATGTTTAATACATTTCTTTTTAGTATTACTCACATAGTAATTGTTTTCTTATACAGGTGGATTCTTTTGTTCTATTTGGGGTGCTCTATCCAAATTTCATTCTTTTTCTCCATTAAATACTTTTCACCCATCTAGTGGTGAATTTATCACTTTATTTCAAGTTTCCTCCACCTCCTTTGATGGAAGAGCAACGACGCTTCCTCTGCTCAATCAAAGAGGTAATCTTGATGTTTTCAAATTAAAATTATTGTTCATACAATTATTATATTGTTTCATATTTATGTTTAATTTATGTCTTCTTATTATTGCTGAAATAATATTTTTTTCTTATACATGTGGATTATTTTTTTCGAGTTGACCAGGTTTGTTCGAAGCTTCTCATGCGATGTTGGTAGTTCGACAAAGAAAGTAAATAAAAATCATGGTAACATTGACAGTTATGATTTTTTTGAATTAATGTAATAATTTTTATTTATGTAATTTTATAAAACAATGTTTGAAATGTCTATAATATAATATTTTTTTGGTATTTTTGTTGTAAATTTATTTTTTATTTAAATTCTGTTTTGGGACTTGTTTTTGTTGATATATCTGGTGTGTTTTTGGTGCTTATGGTGCTGCGGTGTGTTGTAACAACACATTACAGTATGGATTTTTTATTAGTTCCTTTGAAAGAAATTATAAATAAATATTTTATCAGTGCTTTATGAAGCACTGATAAATGTTTTTTTATCAGAACATTCTAAAGTGCTGATAAAGGTTACATTTATCATAAATTTTTTATCACTGAAAAAAGTCTCAGGATTTTAATGTCGTTCACATCATCAGTGCTTTTATAGAACTCATAAAGGCCATTTGTAGTGTTGTTAATTGAATGTTTTTAGTAGTGCTCCCTCCCCTCTCCACCGCACCCGCCAGCCTCCCATGTTCCCTTCCCTCTCCCTCACACCAGCCGACCACCCCTCTCTTCGACTGACTCTACCACTGGAATAACACCTCCCCCCAGAACACCCTCACACATGACCCCTACCACCTGAACACCTCCAGTGTGCCACCTCTCCTTCCCTCCAACGACCACATTTCCTCTCTTATTCGTGGATAAATCCCTCTTTGGTGAGTTTCCTCTCCTTTCTCTCTCGATTTAGAGGGTTTCCCTGTGGAGTTTCTTAGTCAGTTGAACCCTTTATTTCTAATATATATGTTCTTTATTTACCATTTATGCAAGTATAATTATATTTTATAGCCTTGTGTTGATTTGAACCCATTTTAGTCCTTGTCCTTGGCATAATTTATTGGTTTCGCGAGTCCTCATTTTATGATTTGAATTGGAACATTTATTTGTGCTAGAATTCCAATGAAATTCATTTGGGTAATTCTAATGGTTTTAATGTTTGGAAATGGGTCTACTCTGACTGGATTTTCATTGGTTCCAAATGTTCTTTTAAATATAATTGGGTTTTAAATTGATATCTGACCTCAAATTATTTTAAAATGGGGTCTTTCACTTTTATTCCAATGGGGTTTTGAAATGAGAGTGTGGTCTATACCTTGTTAAAATGCTGTGTTGGCCTCTTTAAAAGTTGTTTGATGGAGATTGGTGGCATTCGACCTTGTTTTAGTTTTAAAACAATGAGGCCCATGTGTGTGTCTGGTGGTTTTGTAATGTTTTGAAAGATTGGGTGGGGATTTCCTTTGACGGAATGGTGGATTGATTTTCACAATTGAATTGAAATGGGGTTTTATGAATTCTTTATGTTTGATAAAAATTACAATGAATGTTTTCATTGTTAAATACACTTGATCTTTGGGCTTTAGGCCTAATGGGTTTTTTGAGTGGGCTTCATTTGTGTCTAAAGGGGTTAACTTATCTTAAAGGTGTTTTTTGGTTTTATAAAGAGAAAATGGATTTTCATTGACTTATTTGGTTATGACTGAGGTTGTTTATTCTTTCCCTTGAAATTATATCTAAATGTAAAATTCTTTTAAAATGAATTTCAAAATGTATTTGATATGAGTGAAGGCCCGGTTGTCACTTGTGATGTGATATTGATTTTACATTGATTTTTGAAATGATAGAATGATTTCTTAATTAATTAATTGAAACCCTAAGTTAGGTTTTGATTCAGTTTTTGTGGTTTCTTGTAGTTTAGTGTTATGATAATGGCCCACCGTAACCTATTCTTGTGGATTCTGTCAACCGCCGCCGAAGGCAATGAGTTTTGGGATGTTTTGGTTTTCCTCCACCATAAGAGGTATGCATTTTATGCCGTTTTTTTTGTTTCACACCATCTTAATTAGGATCTTTATTTGTTTCATGTTTTGTAGTATTTGTGGTTTATTTCTTTTAACTCTTCTTTTTTTGTTTCGAGCTGCAGTTGTAAAGAACGCCTACATGTATATGCATAGGGTAAGACATATATATTTTCCCTCTTTTCACATATTCCCTCATGGCATGATGAATATGTGCAATGAATTTAAGGGAATATATATATATATATATATACATGTTCATGTATGCGCGAAGGGTGGATTCGAGTGGTCGTCATAAAAAAGTGGAAAGTTTGAGGTAGGATCTCTATGAATTGACCTTTAAAATTGAGAATAATTTCTTTCTTTCTTTTCACACCATGTTTTTACATTAATTATTGATATAGAACTATTAGTAAAATTTCTTGTCTTGAATTGGAGTGGTTTCTCTCTTTTAAAGTATTGCAATAAATGAATTAGTTGCATTTTCACATCAAGTGATTGATGAAATTACCCTTTCGCCTTTATAAATGAGTTTTAGATTTAAAATGGTTACTTGGGTTTCTTAAATGAGTGTCTAAGTGGTTTTTTGTTTTGAAAGAAACATGTCTTGGTTCTTTTGGAAATGGTTTAGTGTCAAATGGTTTCTTGAGGCCCATTTAGTACTTTTTTTAAAAATAAATTAATTTGAAAACTCCCTTTGGGATGCACCTATTACCTTGTTGGATATTGATGTTAATGGGTGGTCCTTCGATGGGACTTCCTTTATGTGTTGATGGTTGAAGGAAAGAGGGATAAAATCCCTAGGAGTGATTCGAGGGTGAATTTGTCGTGTGTGTTGATTTTCAAGATGAAAATTCATGTGTTGGATTGCTTATTTGACATTACTCGCTCACCCCCTCATTATTCATGACATGGAAACCTAGCTTAGCAAGAAAATATTTAGTGAAAGAATGCTGCACTAGTTTAGATTATGCACTAGATAGTGGCCTATAGTAAGGGGATATTTTGTTATTATTTCTATGGGATTGGGCCCCTCGATCAGGCCATATAGGGAAACGATCAGGAATTTGGGTGTTATGATGTCATCAGGTAGGGCATTCCTTCGGGATGAATCACATGTATAGTATGTTCTAGATTATTCACGAGCTCCTAGAGTATCCCATGTTTTATGGTATGTAGTATTCTACTGTAGAAGATTGAAATACTTAAGTTTATTCGTTTCTCTTTTGTGGTGTTTTTCCATTGCTCGTGTTGCGTGTTTATTGATCTTGTTTCCTCGTGTAGTGTATAATCTTGCTAAAGGTGATAAAATTGTTACATGTGTTTATGGAAACGGTTTTTAAAATGTTTTACACTTCTTTCCTCCCTTTTTAGTGTAAACATCACCTCCTTTAAGATTCAAATTCCTACTTCAAAAAAAGGGAATCTCTTTTTTTTATAAATTGAAAAAGGGAAATGGACTATGATTTGATTTAAGAATAAAATGTGTGAAAACCTAGTTTTATACATTATACTTAAAACATAAAATTGATGGATCTTTTATTTAAAGGAAATTCATATAGGAATAGATTATTTGGGCATGCCTATTGAGTTTTAATACCAATGACTATAGTTTTTTCTTTGTTTTTAGCTTCGGGTGCCGCACCTTGCTTTGATTCAGTCACCATAGAGCGATGTTGGTTTGAGGTTGGTGGTGACCCGTAGGGTCACATGCAGGTATGTACAGATTTATTTTCTCTCCTATACTAGTTTTAATTTTCATTGTTCATTTTTATTTATTTATTTTATTTCATTTATGGGTCAAATCATTCCCACCTTCTTAATTTTTTTGCCCGACACTTTTTGCCAGCCTGTGAAGATCGAGAATGCCCTTCGGGCCATGTTGCGGGCTAGCTCGGTTGACCGGTTCAGGGTCTACCCGGGTTAGTTCATGATAAAATGGTATCTGAGGCAAGGTTCTTGATATTTAGGGTGTATGATATATGGAGATTATAAGTTTTGGGGATTATTAGGTATGTTACGGGTCGGTTCCTGATCACCATCGCTCGCGACAAGACTTGAGTTACTAGAAATAATCTGGGTTTTGAGTTTCTTATCTTTATTTTGGATTAAGGGATGACAATAGAGGTGAATCAGTGTCATAATATGACCCCTCATGGAGTGGTGACCCATGTGGAACCCCGATTCACGGTTTAATGTTATCTTAGTGTTTTGTCTTACTTGGGATGTGGCCCACTACCATGTTGCTGGGTTAGGAGTAAGCACTAGTTCATAAATTCTAGGTTAGTTTGGTGTATGTTGTGTTTTATTTTGGTTTTGGTTGGTGTAATTATGCTGAAAATACAAGTGGATTTTGAAATAGATAAATAGATTTAAAAATGGAAGTGTTTTTGTTCAAATGGTTTTAAATTAGTAAAATGGAAGTTTTTGGAATATTTATTTTTGCTTGTGTTTTTATATGTTTTGATTTTAATCCCATTAACCTTGGATTGGGGTGTTGATTTTGGTTATATTTAAGCTTGTTCATGATTTCGGGCCAGTTTTCTGAGCTCGGGGTGTTTCTTTTGATTGAGTTTTGGCTTGATGCTAATTTTGATTGTGTTTTCCGTGTTGTCATGAATATGCCTCCAAGAAATGTCCCCCAATGTTGTTAATGATTTATGACCAATTATGGTTTCATTTGAGTGTTTCTTTTCCTTTGAGGCATTTGGGTTCTTTTAGGTGTAGTGAAGTTGTTTGAGGGGAGTAGAGCATATCTTTAGGTTGTTGGGGACTCTCGAGTTTGTTATAGTTCGTATTGTCTTGGTTTTAGTGGAGGGTCCATCCTTTGACCATTGTAGGTGGTTGTATCATCATAATTAGAGTTGGAATAATGTGGGAGATTTTGAAGTCTATGTTCACCCAATGGATCATACCTAAGGAGGTGAAGGTTGAAAGAGGTAAGAACTCATCAATAGGTAACAAGGCCAGTGGTTGGTGAAGGCACGTGTCGTCCACTTCAAGGATTTGGAATCCGGAGCACAAATTCATGAAAAATCCAATGCATATTGTTTTTCATGAGGGTTCCCCATCTGGAGAGTAGGGTGTACGAGAGGAAACTATTTTTGATTAATCCCTTTTGTCAGTGTCAACTTATTATTCATCAGAACACTTTCTGATGTACCATCGGTATGGACAATTTGGGCATTCCAAGCAGTCTAGTCACATCCCTCTGAAGCCTCACCATTTTTGCGGCCATTCGGGTCACTAGGGAATGTTCTGTAAGAAGCACCATTCTAGGAAGGGGTTCTGATTAGGGGATTCTAGTGTCTAACTATGAGGAATAAGATGGTTTAGTCATCAGAGACCAAATATCAGGTCTTTGGGTGAAGCTCACACACAATCAATAGTTTCCGGAGGTGTGAACCCTTGGTTCAGGTTGTGAGTTCTGTGTTGGGACTAGAAAATTTAATGCCTTTTTGTTATTGTATTTATGTAGTTAAAGTTTTACCATAATTTTCATTTCAAAATTTCATTATAAAAGTGCAGTAGACTTGTTCCATTATAAGGTAACCACTTGTACCTGTTTAAAGGTACCCCAATTTCTAATCATTCATCCTCCTTGAGTGCTTAAGTTGTGCTTGTTTGGAGGTATTCATTTTTTAAAAAATTGATGGATAATTTACCATTTATTCATTTGTTTTGAGTTTATTTCTTTTAATTAACCATGGGGTTTGGGTTTTCAGATGGTGTAGAATCTTTCCAGTTCTGATAACGGTGTTGTTTTGTTTGTTCTAAAGAAATTGGTCTGGTTTGGGTTGAGAGTTACCTAGTACCTAGTTGTGTGAAGGTGTTGTGTGGATAGTGTAAAGAGGTTGAGTTTGTTCTTGAAGTCCCAGTTTTACAGCATTCTTTTGTAATGGGTTTCCTGTTTAAGTGCAGGTGTTATTGGTTGGATTTTGATGATTCTATATTTGCTGATTTTGTTATGGAGAACCCCCCTTGTTCTCCCCTTGGTTTGGATTGTGGTTTCATCTAGATAGGTTAGGCATTACTTGGGGAATAAATATTCACCTTATAAATTTATTGTTTCTTCTGGTTCTGTTCGAGGATGGACTCAATTCTTAACAGACTTTTAGCTTGGTGAATTTTTGGGGGCAAAAGGTTTTGTGGTGGGAAGAATTATCACACCCAGACCTTTAAAATTATTTTATTTTATTATTTTTTGGCTTCAGTTAGCCTATTCAAGGTGTGGGTTGAGCACTGGTCTATTTTGTTTGATATTTGATAATTTTGGTGGGTTTTGGACTAGTGCATGATTATCGAATGGTTAGAGGTAACTATGTGGTCAACCTAGGTGACCGTGCGGCTGCCCGGCTCTTAAAATAAATAAATCTTATAAATATTTAAACCTTAATAATAATAATATTATTGTTGTAGAAAATAATATTGTTATTAATTTTTTATTAATAATAATAATAATATTAAATTATTATTAATATTATTATTTAAATTGTTATTAATATTATCATTACATAAAATGAAATGAATGTTTTTAATGTGATGAGTATTATTAATATTATTATCATTATCATTATTATGAAGTTTTTTATATTATTATTATTATTTAGACTATTATTTTTAATATGAATAATATTATTATATTAATGTTTTTATTATTATTATGATCATGTTATTATAAATATAATAATAATTTTTATAGGTATAGTTTTTAATTTTTTTGAGAAACCCAGGGGGGGTCACTCCCCATTGCTCCCTCCTTTGTGTAGTGCACAACTACGCCAGCCTCTCCATTTCACCAGCTAGCCTCCCCCGCCCCTTCCCTCTCCCTCACATCATCCGACCATTGTATCTTCGTCTGAATTTCCCATTGGAAGACCACATACCTCCTGCCCACCCTCATGCAGGTACCCCACCAACTGAAGGCCACTGGCGTGCCACCTCTCCATCCCTCTAGAGACCACATATCCTATCATCTTCATGGGTGAATCCCTCCATGGTGAGATTCCTCACATTTATCTCTTGATTTCTTAGGTTTCCTTGTGGGGTTTCTTCGTTTTCCGAACCCTGTAATTTTAATATTCTTGGGATTTATTTCCCTTTGATGCAAGTATAATAATATTTGATAACCTTGTGTTGATTTGAACCCATTTTAGTCCTTGGCCTTGGCATAAATGGTTGGTTTCATGAGTCCTCATTTTATGATTTAAATGGGAACATTTAATTGTTCTAGGCTTTCCATAAAATGCATTTGGGTCTTTATAATGGTTTTAAAGTGGGGAAATGTTTCTTGACTGACTGAATGGCCCGAAGGCCTCAATTTTTATTTATTTTTGGATAAACCCCATTTTAAGGAAAAAAGGGGAAACCTCACATGAATTCAAAGAAATGGATACATAAACATAACCCAGTACAAAAAAAAACTACTAAAAATGCCTCTCCCCAGCATCAACATCATTATGGCAATCCTCCACCAATGCATGACTATGCAGAAAACTGTCCCATGCAAAGATACACGGGCCTGGTACTGATGGCTGGGCCATACCCTCTCAAACATCCAAATCCAAATAGTTGTGCATAGTGGAAGAAACCTACTATGAGTCCTCATATGAAGCATTTCCTTGTAGAAATTCTGGCCCAATCCATCATCAAAAATTACAAACCATAGAATGCTAAAAAGATTCAACTTTCCCAACTGTTCTTACCTTACTCCAATCAAAACCAGAGAACCCTCCACTACCAGAAGCTCTCATTGTCATCATTAACCAGAAGTAAGAACAAAAAAAATCTAATTTCATCATCCATATTTTGAAGCCAAATGCAACTAGACCTAAGCAAACCATGAGGAAAAATCCACACATCACACCACAACCCCTCACTACCTTGTATGGAAATGCCACATCCGACGAGGCAATGATTCTTGGCTAGTTGGGTTTTCATTGGGTGAAAATGTTATTTTAAATAAAATTGGTTCTTAAATTGAGGTGTGACCTCAAATGATTTTAAAATGGGGTCTTTTACTTTTATTATAATGGGGGTTGGAAATGGGAGAGTAGTTTATCCCTTGTAAAAATTCCCGTTTGGCCTATTTAAATGTGGTTTTATTAAAATGGTTTTCCTTTGTAACGTCCCGGTTCCGAAAGACTCCCAGAGGCGCCTCTTACCCAGTTAGTCACATGGCCTCAAGCGAATTTCCCCAAATGCCAGAGGCTGCCGAATAGCAACAAGGGCCTTGGGTGTGATAGAGGTGAAACTGTACCCTCATTGGTAGAATACACAATAGAAATAATCAACACATGCAATAGCAGAAGTAGTAAATATCCATCAACAACAAATAGCGGAAGACTAAAGAAATAAAAAACTAGAGAATATATATATATATGAAATAATGCATGATACATATATCTAGGAAAATAGCCAAACATGTCACAATGCTGGAAATAAAAATAGTACCAAAACAAGTACAAAAGAAAAGATAATCAACTCCTCAACATCGCATGGCTAAGCTTGGACCGAGGCTCTCCGGCTCTAAGCAATCAAGTACCAGAAGTCGAAGGGTGCTTTCCCTTGTCTATAACTATAATAACATAGTCTGTTTGGTCCCAAAGCATGACCCAAACAGGGTGTGATATTAAATACCAGTAGGAAACCACCTGAAAATCTATTCCTAACAATCAGTGAGTATATGGCAGGTAATAGCACAGTAAGCAGAAAACAGTAAGAGCAGGCAGTAATCAGTAAACAGTAACAGGATGCTATACAACAGTAACACTCCACAGAACTAAAATCAGCAGTGAAGTAAATAAATAACCACAATTGGAACCCCACTAGGAAGTACTCACAGCCAACCCCTCTGGTCTTATCCAAGAAGTACCAACAACCCTCTGGGCAGTGCACTCTGCCTAACCCCTCTGGTTGGGTCATACAAAATTATAAGACTCTCTGGGGAAGCTCGCTCAGTCAATTCCCCTCATTGTCTAGGGTAGTCAGGGACTCTCTGAGTAAGATCACGCGGTCTAACCCTCTTATAGCCCCAAGGTATAGAAACTCTTTGAGGAAGCTCACTCGGTAAATCCTCTTATAGTCTCAGGTCTATGACAGACTCTCTGAGGAAGTTCGCTCGGTCAATTCCTCCTCCAGCCTGGAATAGTTTAAGGAAATTCAAACAAGTAAAGACTCTCTGAGGAATCTCACTCGGTCTACCCTCCTGTATTCTATAATATTCAAGACTCTCTGGGAAGCTCACTCGATCTATCCCCGGTAGTCTATAGTGTCCAAGA
This sequence comes from Viscum album, assembly GCA_963277665.1. Classification (NCBI taxonomy): domain Eukaryota; kingdom Viridiplantae; phylum Streptophyta; class Magnoliopsida; order Santalales; family Viscaceae; genus Viscum; species Viscum album. The sequence goes on from OY728159.1 coordinate 1,391,858,931, forward strand.
CTCTCTGAGGAAGCTCAGTCGGTCTATCCCCATATAGCCTATAATATCCATGACTCTCTCAGAATCTCACTCGGTCTATCCCTTATAGTCCTTAGCACTAGGTTCTCACGGTATCATGCCATTCAGTGCATAATAATTCTATAAGGCCAAAGTACACTTACAGAGCTACTTGGCTAACCAGTCTACAATATAATAAGCATGTCAAGAAAAACAATCCATCCTATGGTCACAAGGCATGGAAACAGGCATAACAGCGAAAGGCTATCAAGACTCAAGGTCATAACAAGAACAAGTCATGGGAAAAACATCCAAGTACAACAATTATTATCAAACATTATCAAATTACCTCTACGAAAGCATATAAGAAAGGCAGGAAAACAGTAGGGAAAAAAAAGGTAAACACGCAATACCCCATTCACGGGTATTGGTGGAATTTGCACATAAAACTAAATGAAATCGCAATCTAAGGAACAAACCACCTACCTAGATCCTAGGAGATCGATATACTTGAACTAAAAATCTTGATTCCTCTTAGAACGGCGTAGATCAACGAAAATTTACAAAACGTTCAAACCACGATAACTCGAGAAAGAGGAGGAATTGGAAAACAAAGCTCTAGGAGAAGAGAGAACTCACCGCTGCGATTCCAAATCACTCACCGGTGTTCAAATTGGAGGACGGACGGAGGTTTAGGGGCTCATTGAAGATCCGTGGCCGTACGAGATGCTCTCTGTCAAATGATACCTAAAAAAAGAGCGTTCTGTATGTCAAACACGACTCCGGTGCATTTAATGAAAAAGAAGAAAGTATACGGCGTGTAATTTTAGAGTACACGACATTTACTAGGTTTTTTCATACTCCACTTTAAGAGGCTTCCAAATCACCCCTACACACCATGTGTGTGGCCCAGACACGACCAACACACGGGTTGAAAAATCAAAAACATACCTGAAAAGAAGATCCAGGTTCTTACAAAATTCCCCCCTTAAATAAATTCATCCTCAAATTTCCCTAGCGAGGCGTAAATGAAGAGACCCCGAACAACTCCGGCCACTACGATCGTACATCGGCCTTCCTCTCCCAAGTCTCGTCATGTACTCGCCCGTGCTGCCATTGCATCCGTACTAGAGGAACAGACAGGCCACAAAGAACCTTCGTACTGCGATCGACGATCCAGATATGATTCTCCTCAAACAATGCATCCAATTAGAGCTAAACCTCCTCGGGTTGAAAGACATGAGATGGGTCTGAAAAGTAACGTCAGAGCTAAGAAACGTGGAAGAGGTCGTGAATAGCCTAGTATCTCTGAGGCAACAACAACCGGTAGGCAACCGACCCCACTCTCTCCAACACCTCAAACGACCCAACGTACCGTGGCGAAATCTTACCCTATCTCTGAATCCTATTATGTCCCAACCTCAGTGCAACATGTAGGAAAACCTGATCCACGACCTTGAACTCTAGAGGTCATCTCCACTGATCATCATACGACTTCTGTCGAGACTGTGCTATAGATATCCTCTTCCGAATCAACTCTATCTGCTCTAAGGCCTCCTGAACAAGACGAGGTCCCAGAAATGTGGCCTCTCCTATCTACAGCCAGCCAAAAGGTGATTGGCATGGCCTACCATACAAAGAATCGTAAGGTTCCATATGAATGGTCACTTGAAAACTGTTGTTGTAGGCGAACTCCACAAGAGGAATATGCTTCTCCCAAGAACCACCGAAGTCTAGAATGCAAGCTCAGAGCATATCCTCAGGGTACCTGGATCGTATGCTCGGACTGGCCATCTTTCTGGGGATGGTATTTTGTTCTCAAAAGTACCCATGTACCCAAAGTCTTCTAAATCCCCTGCCAGAACCGAGAAGTAAAGCGCGCATCCTTATCTGAAACAATGGAGTGTGGAACTCCATGCAGACGTACAATCTCCCAGATGTACAACCACCCCAGTTCATCAACACTGAAGGTCTCCTTGATCAGAAAAAAGTGAGAAACTTTCGTAAGTCTGTCGACGAAAACCCAAACAACATCACTTCCTCGAGGTGACCTCGGTAACCCGGTCACGAAGTCCATCGCGACATCGTTCCATTTCCACTCCGGAATGGGTAACTACTGTAACAGCCCTGCTGGTCACTGATGCTCCGCTTTCACGTGCTGACAAGTAGAATATCTCATGAAGAAACCAGCAACATCTCTCTTCATACCTGGGCACCAATACTGGTGGTGTAGATCACGATAAATCTTAGTAATTCCAGGATGAACTGCCCAAACTGAAGAATGAAAATCCTGCATCAGCTCCTCGTGTATGTATGCAGTCACCCATACGCGTCCCTGGAAATGGAAGATCTCATCCTCACCCACTGTCCATCTAGGAAGAGGGTCCTATCCTAATACTCTCTCCCATAGGAATAGGCCTTCTGAGTCTGATAGCTACCTCATCTGTACACGATCAAGAAGGGTAGAGGTAACAGCTACAAGAGATAGGAATGTTTGCCCCTTTCTATCGTGCACCTCCAAATGCATCTCAGAGAACAGATCCATTAGCTGCCACTCATTGCTGGCCTCTTGAACTTACTATACATGAGTTCTCCTACTCAACGTGTCATCCACTATGTTTCCCTTCCCTGGCGTATAGGCAAACTCAAAGTCAAAGGACTGAAGATACTCGACCCACCTATACTGTCTCAGATTCAGATCATGTTGAGTGAAGATATACTTGATACTCTTGTGGTCAATGAAAACCACGAAGTGCTATCCCAGAAGGTAATGTCTCCAAAATCGTAAGGCATGGACAACAACTGCCAACTCTAGATCATGCGTCAGGTAATTTATCTCATGTGGCCTAAACTACTGAGACCCGTACGCAATGACTCCATCTCCCTACATAAGTACAACTCCCATTCTGACACCTGAAGCATAATTGGAAACTGTATAGATCTTTCCTGGATCTGGAAAGACTAGTATCGGTGATGCCGTTAACCTCCCTTTCATCTTCTGAAAGGCCGACTCACAAGAATCTGACCATAAAAACTTCGCCCCTTACATGGTCAGACCTGTCAGCGGTGTTGCTAGTTGGGGAAAGTCCTATATGAAATGCCTGTAGTATCCAGCCAACCCTAGAAAACTCCAAACCTCAAAGAAATTCTTGGAATGCTCCCAGAAAACTACAACTCTCACTTTCACTGGGTCCACTGACACTTCTATCTCTAAGATAACATGACCCAAGAAGTTAATATGATCCATCCAAAAGTGGCATTTCGAGAGCTTAGCATATAACTGATGCTCTCTCAGTGTACCTAGAATGATCTCAAGATGGGTAGAATGGTCGTGTCAAGTGTGAGAATACACCAAGATGTCTTCCAAGAAAACCACCATGAAGGAATCCAAATATGGATGGAACACTCGGTTCATCAGTTCCATAAAAACTGATGGCACATTCATGAGACCGAAAGGCATGACCGTATACTCGTATAGACCATACCTTCTCCTAAAATATGTAAGAGGTATATCTGATGGTATAACGTGCAAATGATGATAACCATACCTCAAATAGATCTTCAAGAACACCCGGGCTCCTCGATGTTGGTCAAAGAGGTCATAGATCCTTAGCAAGGGATATCAGTTCTTGATCGTCAACTGGTTCAGCTTCCTATTGTCCATGAAAAGCCTAAGGGTGCCATCTACCTTCTTCAAAAACATGACAGGTGAACCCCAAGGAGAAGTACTGGGTTGGATTAAACCCTTTTCCTACAACTCCTCCATCTGCTTCTTGAGATCCTTCAACTCAGGTGTAGCCATCCTATAAGGAGGAATGGACACCAGTGCCACTCCTAGCACGAGCTCAATCGTGAAGTCTACCTCACGCTCTAGAGGCAAAACTGAAAATTCCTCTGGAAAGACATCCCTGAAAAAATCCACCACTGTAGGAAAGTATATCTGTGAAGTCCCTTGGTCATCCAGATAAAGACTGACAATCTGGGTTGTAACTCCTCCTAGCCCATGAAGCTCTGGTCCAACTCTACCCACCTGGACATCCCACTCACCTCTATGGAGAAAAGATCTACCCTCTGGTGATACGAAACTCACCCTACGATGATAGAAATTGACGACTGCCTAAAAGGGAACTAACTAGTCCATACCAAGAATGAAATCATAGCCTGTGATCTCTAAGACATAGAGGTCCCATAAGAAGTGACACCCTGCAACCTCAAGAGGGAACTCTCTGCACTGACGTACGCTAAATGTCCTCATTCCCAATGGTGTATCAAGTGTCAACATGTCGGCAGACGAAAAGATACAGAGCCCAAGGATCTCCACAATAGAAACAGAGATAAAACTATGTGAAGCACTAGTATCAAAAAGAGATAAAGATAAAACTGAGGCTACTAAGATCGTACCTCAAACTATAGAAGGGCCAAGATCTTGATCCTGGTAGGTCTGCTCCATAGTGAAAGTTTGGCCTGTGCTGCAACCCTGCACCCCTGGCTGACCACTCTGAGCTGACCCACTCTGCTGTCGCTAGTAACCTGGTGATTGACCACCACGGCCGCGACCTCCACCTCGGCCCGAATGATCGGAAGAACTCCAGTTCCTTGACTAGTGAGAAACTGGCGATGCATCTCCTGAACGGGGGGTCATAGAAGAACCCCTACCACCAGTTGTAGGAGAGAAGATCTGACAAAAACGCTGAAGATATCCCATCTTGCCACAAGATCGATACTCCATCGGGTCTCTCTGGAACTGAGGCCTAGTATGACCACTCCTACCACACTAGTAGCATACGACTTGGATGCATGAAGATACATCTCGCCTACTCTAATCCCCTTGATCAGACTCTTTGAATCCCTTCCTGCTATCAATAGGAGGAACACCAGCTCTAGCTGTCGAACTGCCCTGGATCAATGCTCCAGAATACCTCAGATTGCACTCAGTGATTAGCACCTAGTTTACGATAGAGGATATCAAAGTCAACCTGAAGATATTCACTTGGGAATAGATCTCCTGCCTCATACCATCCTCAAACTTCCTAGCAAGGAACAACTCATCACCTGTTGGAATCGGCGTGAAACACTGCAGCTCGGTAAAACGGGACGTGTACTCCATAACAGAAAGAGTACCCTGCTGCAGACTCATAAAATCCTGGGCTCGATCGGCCCTCAAGGTATCCCGATAGAAGTAATCATAGAAGTTGCACCAGAACTCATCCCAGGATATACTCTGTTGGTGCCCTAACTACGAGATCACCTCCCACCACCTCTTGGCGGTGTCCCAGAGCATATAGGTAGAAAAATTCACCCTCTTACTTGGAAGTATATCCAGATGATCAAAGATCATCAGTGTGGCCTCTAACCATGACTCTGCAGCCTGGGGTCCCCCATACCCTAAGAAAATAGGAGGATGATAATGTTGGAAAACCCGCATCAACTCAGCCATCGATGGGGTAAGAGGCGGCACTCCCTGAAAGGTCTGCATCATCCTCAGAAAGTCCCCCTGAACTACTCATCGGCACCTGCAATGGGTATAACTGCTGGTTCCAAGGCTGGCATAGTAGGAGGATCTACATGAGGCCCCTGATCGACCATATCCGGTGTCTGATCACCATCTGATGACTGACGTACAACCGAAGGACGTCTCGGAGGCATAGCTCTGAAAGATCAAAAGCATACGTTAGATCAGGAAAAAAAAGGTCTGATAACGCAAGATTACAAAATGGGAAGTGGAGGATGAAACATTCAAGTTTTACAAAACACAGATACACGACATGTATAAAACATACACAACGTGTTCCTTAAAGCCATTCAAATGGGTGTGTACCTCTTCCACCACTGGTCGTGTAACACCCCAAACTACACGACATGTTGTTCCTATACACGGCATGTACTTGAACTCTATTCCCCTGTCTAAGTCTCTTTACATGGCTAACCCACATGGTCCTCTTAACCCTAGACTACACGGCGTGTTCACTAAGGACACGGTGTGTACTAGACAAGGTTTCAGAGACCCGTGTTGTTAGTTACATGGTCGGATACACGTCTAACCCTTACACGGCGTGTTCCGAACACACACAGCGTGTATATGAAAAAGTATTACCAACCCGTGTTTTTCGTGACACAGACAGGTACCTGGAACAAGGCTATACGGTGTGTTCATACCAAACACAGTTTGTCCTACTCGAGCATCCCCGACCCGTGTTGTTAGTGACACGGGCGGGTACATGGCTCACTACTACACAACGTGCACCTACCGTATAGGGCGTGTTCCTGAAAATTTTTTCACAACACCATGTCTCTACTCACACAGTCAGTGACACGGTTGTAAAACTACACAGTTTGTAGTCAAAAATTACACGCAGTGTATTTTGTGTTTTTCCGGGCAGTAGCTCATAAACTGCACCGACGCCCAGAAAACACTGAAAAAAAACAAACATGAAGGTGATAAATTCCGATCCATGAGGGCCCATACTCCCCGCGAATCAAATCCTGGCATCTTCTACAATCATTTACAAGGAAAAAAGGTCATTGATTCACCAAGTTCCGATTAATGAGGGCCCATAACACCTCAAGAACCAAAATTTGGCATTCATTTAAGCAAGGTACAAAACAAATAGTTCTCTAACAATCAGCAGATATTTTATCAAAGCATATATCACAACAGCATGCATAATATGGACAATGTCTATCACAACAACATGCAATTGCTAATGCACCCTAGATTGTATGGAAAGAATGCATGGCATGTGATTTCTAACAAGTTCCTATATGATGTGTGAGATGGAATACCCTCATATCATCCGGTTGCGACAGAAATATAACCGTAATAACAACAACAATAACAACACAAGGCATGTGAATCACTCTAGGTGAAATCATATCAACCGTAAAATCTCAAAACCAGAGAAATGCATTAAACAAGGTAGTATGGATTTTACCTATACACGGGTTAGCTAATACCAAGCACAACTTATTACCAAGTACCGAATCCATCCTATCCCCAGCTAAAGGCTCCAAACAGTAAATCACGAGAAAACAATTCTTCTAAAACCACTTGGTAACATCCCAGTTCAGAAAGCCACCTAGAGGCGCCCCGTACCAGGTTGGTCACATGGCCTAAAGAACATTTCCCCAAACACCAGAGGCTACCGACTAGCAGCGAGGTCCTTGGCTATGATAGTGGGGAAACTATACCCTCATTGGTAGAGTACACAATGGAAATAATCAACATATGCAATAACGGAAGCAATAAATATCCATCAACAACAAACAATGGAAGACTAAAACAATAAAAAATCGGAGCACATATGTATATATGAAATGATAGATGATACATATATCTTGGAAACAGCCTAATAGGTCACAATGATGGAAATACAAACAGTACCAAAACAAGTACAAAAGAAAAGATAAACAGCTCCTCAACATCGCAAGCCTAAGGTTGGTCCCATGCTCTACTGCTCCAAGAAATCAAGTACTAGAAGTTGAAGGGCACTATCCCTTGTCTATACCTGCAACAACATAGTCTGTTTGGGCCCGAAAGACTGACCCAAACAGTGTGTGAGACAAAATCTCAGTAGGCAACCACTCGAAGATATGTGCCTAACAGTCAGTGAGTATATGGTAGGTAATAGCACAGTAAGAAGAAAACAGTAACATCAGACAGTAATCAGTAAATAGTAACAGGATTGTATACAAAAGTAACACTCCACAGAATGACAAGAAACAGTGAAGTAAACAACTAACCACAACAGAAACCCCTCTGATAAGTACTCACAACCAACACCTCTGGTCCTATCCACGAAGTACCAACAACCATATGGGCAGTGCAATCAACCTAACACCTCTGGTTGGGTCATACGAAATTATAAGACTCTCTGGGGAAGCGCGCTCGGTTAATTCCCCTCATAGTCTAGGGTTTCGAGGGAATCTCTGAGGAAGAACACGTGGTCTAACCCTCTTATAGCCCCAAGGTCTAGAATGTCTCTAAGGAATCTCACTCGGTAAATCCTTCTATAGTCTCAGGTCTATCACATTATCTCTGAGGAAGCTCGCTCAGTCGATTCCTCCTCTAGACTGGAATGGTTTAAGGAAATTCAAACAAGTAAAGACTCTATGAGGAAGCTCACTTGGTCTACACTCCTGTAGTCTATAATATCCAAGACTCTCTAAAATGCTCACTCAGTCTATCCCCTGTAGTCTATAATGTCCAGGACTCTCTCAGGAAGCTCACTAGGTCTATCCCCGAATAGCCTATAATATCCAAGACTATGTAGGAAGCTCACTCGGTCTATCCCTTATAGTTCTTAGCACCAGGTTCTCACGGTCCCATGCCAGTCAGTGCATAATAATGCTATAAGTCCAAAGTACACTTATAGAGCTACTTGGCTAACTAGTCTACAACATAATAAGCATGTCAAAAAATAAAACAATCCATACTATGGTCACAAGGCATGGAAACAGGCATAACGGCCAAATGATATCAAGAAAAAAGGTCATAATAAGAACAAGGCATGGAAAAAACATCCATGTACAACAATTATTTTCAAACATGATCAAATTACCTCTACACAAGAATACAAGCAAGGTCGAAAAACAACAGGGGAAAAAAGGTAAACACGCAATACCCAGTTCACGGGTATTGGTGTAATTTGCACATAAAACTCAAATACATCGCAAGGTAAGGTACAAAAAACCAACCTACATCATAGAAGATCAATATAATTTAACCACGAAGCTTGATTCCTCTTATAATGACATAGATAAATGAAAACGCACAAAAAATTCAATCCACGATAACTTGAGAAAGAGGAAAAATTGAAAAACAAAGCTCTAGGAGAAGAGAGAAATCACTTCTACGATTCCAACACACTCGTCGGTGTTCGAATTGGAGGACAGATAGAGGTTCGAGGGCTTGTTAAAGATCCACGGCCGTACGAGACACTATCGATCGAACGAGACCTAAAAGAAGAGCGTTCTATCCGTCAGATGCGACTCCGATGCGTTTAAGGAAAAAAAAAGTACACGGTGTGTAATTTTAGAGTACACGGTGTGTACTAGGTTTTCCCATACTCCAGTTTAAGAGGCCTCCACATCACCCCTACACACCGTGTGTGTGGCCCAGACACAGCCAACACACGACCTGGCGCGACAAGGGAGTACATGGCGTGTACTCATAAAGTACATGGCGTGTGCTTCAAAAATATCCAGAAACTCCTCTTTTCTCAAAAACTCTAGAAAAAGAAAAAACATACCTAAAAAAAGATCTGGGTTCTCACAGCCTTAGGCCATGTTTTAGTTTTCAATGAATGAGACCCATGTGTGAGTCGGGTGGTTTTGTAATATTTTGAAATCATTGGTGGGTTTTTCCTTGGATGGAATGGTTGATTGATTTGCGCAATGGAACATGGTTTTGAAATGGGAATTTATGCATTCTTTATGTTTGATAAAAATTCAAATGAATGTTTTCATTGTGAAATACACTTGATCAATGGGATTTAGGAAAAATGGTGTTTTTTGAGCGGACTTCCTTTGTGTTTAATGGGGTTTCCTTGTTTTAAATGGGTGTATTGGTTTATAAAGAGAAAAAGAAGTTCCCTTGACTTATTTGGTTATGATTGAGGGTGTGTATGCTTTCCCATGGAATTTTATATGAATGTAATTTTTTTTAATTTTTTTCAAATGTATTTAATATGAGTGAAGGCCCGATTGTCACTTGTGATGTGATATTGATCTTAAATTGATTTATTAAATGATATAATAATTAATTAATTAATTAATTCAAAGACTAGGTTAGGTTTTGATTCAGGTTTTCTAGTTTCTTGTGGTTTAGGGTTGTGAGAATGGTTCCCCGAGACCTTATCTTGTGGATTCTGTAAACCACCGCTGAAGGTGATGTGGTATGGGATGTCTTAGTTTTCCGCTGCCATCCGAGGTATGGATTTTATGCCGTTGTTTGGTTTCTCACCATCTTAATTATTGTATTTATTTGTTTTAAGGTTTGTAGTATCTGTGGTGTAGTATGTTGAACTCTACTTTGTGGTTTTGAGCTACTGGTGTCAATAATCCCTACATGTATATGCATAGGGTAAGACAAATACATATGCCCTCTTTGTACATATTCCCTCATCAAATGAGAAATATGTGAAATTCATCTAGGGGAATATATATGTATGTATGTATGTATGTATGTATGTATGTATGTATTAATGAATATGCCTGTAAGCACTAACAGACAATTCGAGTGGTCTTCCTACAAAAAGATGCATGTTTGAGGTAGGGCCTCTATGAATTGACCGTTAAATTTAAGAATAATTTATTTCCTTATTTTCACACCTTGTTTTTATATTAATTATTGATATAGAACTATTAGTAAACTGTCTATCTTGAATTAGAGTTGTTTCTCTCTTGTAATGTATTGCAATAAATGACTTAGTTTCATTTTTCACATCACGTTTTTGATGAAATACACCTTTGTCCTTTATAAATGTGTTTTAGATTTAAAATGGTGACTTGGGTTTCTTAAATGAATGTATAAGTGGATTTTGGTTTTGAAAGTGGTGTGTGTTGGTTCTTTTGGAAATGGTTTTGTGTTAAATGGTTGCTTGAGGCCCATTCGGTACTTTTATAAAAATAAATTACTATGAAAACTTTCTTTAGGATGAACCTCTTTCCTTGTTGGATATTTATGGGAATGGGTGGTCCTTGGATATGACTTCCTTCATGTGTGGATGGTTAAAATTAAAGAGGGAGAAAATTCGTAGGATTGATCTGGGGGTGATTTTATTTTGTGTGGTGATTGTGTAAGATGAAAATGCATGTGATGGATTGCTTGTTTGACATTGTTCTCTCGCCCATATTATTCGTCACATGGGAACCTAGAATAGAGAGAAAATTTTTGGTGAACGATTATTGCACCTTTTTAGATTATGCATTGGCTACTGTCCCATAGTAGGGTGATATTTTGTTATTTTTTCTATGGGGTTGGACCTCTAGATCAGCCTAGGTAGGACGATGATCAGACATTTGGGAGTTATGACATCATCAGGTAGGGAATTCCATCAGGATGAGTCACATATATGGTGCATTATAGATTATTCATGACCTCCTAGGTTCTCCCACATTGTATGGTACTCAGTATTATATGGAATATGATTGAGATGCATATGCTGATTGGTTGCTCTTGTGTGGTGTTTCTCCATTGCCTCTGTTGCTTGTTTGATGATATTGTTTCTTTGTGTAGTGTAGCTTCTTGGTAAATGTGATAACATGGTTACATGTGTTTATGGAAAAAGGTTTGGAAAATTATTTAAACCTCCTTCCTCCATTTTCAGTGTGAACATCACCTCCTTTAAAATGCCAATTCCTGCTTCTAAAAAAAGTGAATCTGTTTTTTTAAATTGAAAAATGTCAATGGACTGTGATTTCTTTTAAGAAGAAAATGTGTAAAAACCTAGTTTTATACATTGTATTTCAATATTGAAATCAATGAATCTTTTATTTAAAGGAAATTCATATGGGAATAGATTTTTTGGGAATTCCTACTGAGTTTTAATACTCATGCCTATATTTTTATCTTTGTTTTTAGCTTCGAGTGCTGCACCTTGCATGGATTCGGTCACCATAGTGAAAATTTTGTTTGAGGTTGGTGGTGGTCCGTAGGGTCACATGGAGGTATTTACATCTTTATTTTCTCTCCTCTATTAGTTTTCATTTACATTGTTTAGTTTTTTTGTTTATTATATTTCATTTATGGGTTTAATCGTTCCCACTTACTTAATTTTGATGCCCGACACTAGTTGCCAGCCTGTGGGATCGAGAACGTCATTCGGGCCATTTCGCGAGCCATATCGGGTGACCAGTTTGGGGTCGAACTGGGTTGGTTCATGACATGGAAGGTATTTGGGTTGGTTTTTTTAGTCTAATTTGGTAATGTAGTTTGTATAAGAGAGGATAAGGGGATCCTTTTGATAAGTGACGTGGATGGGAAACATGTAAATACTAAAAATGTTGTTGTGTAATATATGTATTACTCATGTCAAGTTTAACCAAATTGTCCTAGATCCAAATATGACAATTTTTAGGTCAAAATGAAACCCATAAATTATATTTATTCATGTTTTATTTGTGTTATCATGAATCCTTATCCCTTTATTTTTAACCCTCTTAACTTATTTCATCATAAACCAAAGATATAAATATTTACTATGGTTACTATTCATTATAGAGAAATAATAAGTTGACCTTATTACCTAATATTAAATATTAAAATTCAAAAAAGGAATAAATTTTACAAGATTTATTTTCTATAAGTGGTTAAGATTACTTCTAATATATGTACATAAAGTGCAATGAAAATAATTTTTAGAAAACTGTTTATTTTAAGCATAAAAATGGTTTTACATCAAAATAAAGTATAAATTTGATTAAAATCAAAATAATTGGATTATTTAAAATTAAAGGAGGATTATGTTTCATTCAAACCAAAAAAAAACAGAAAGGCTCCTTTAAATACTATATTAAGAGATAAAAACTAAAAAAAGTTTTTAGTTGAACAAAAAATTCACTTAGATTTTCAAAATTATAAACATATATATATGATCAAAATAATAATTTTGTATGTATTATATTTATTATTAAATACATATTCTCTATATAAAGAAATGTTTTATAAACTTTCAATTTTTTCTTGTATAATTTTAATGTCATAAAAGTGGTAGTTTTTGTAAAATTGGTACGTAACACCATTCACTAAAAAACAAGTATTTTTGAAAAATCTAAAAATTCACCCTAAGATAACTTTGAATAAATAAATTAAAAAATGAAAATAATTACATCAAATTAAAATTTTAAAATTTATTAATTGAGGTTTTAATCACATTCTTGAATAATGTTATGTTAATTATGTTATTGTTGTTTAGAAAAAATTATTACTTACTATAATTTAACTCAGGTGTTACATTATTACATTTTTCAATAATTTCAGACTCAAACATACTAAAATGACAACATATGAAAATATGTGGGAAGTTATTCATTATAAATTCTTCAGGTTTCAACATTGCGTCTTCTATTTTATGATTTCCCTAATGTGTCTTCATTGATCGAGTCATTCAATTCCACAATACATGTTCTATGATGTCAAGAATCTAGATAGTATCTTCATAGTAAAATAAATTCAGTTCCAAAACTATTTCTATAGATGTGAGAACATTAGTTTTATTTTCCATGTAGTTAATTGATAAAGAGATATGGAAAACATCATGAACTTTATAAATTCTAGGTGGCACTCCCAAACAGTGTTCCACAAATCTAATTCATTACAAAATTTTAAAACTACCAATGTACAAATGTACCAAGGTATTAATTTCATTTTATTTCTGAATATTATAAAACAAATTCCATAGAGATAACTTCAAGATAATATGATAACCCACTTTAAATTCAAAATCATTTTTCACTTATTGGAATAAATATTTTTTCTACATTTATCAACCACAGTATAACTCTGAATAATTATCACTTTCATCATTGTCCCCCACCAAAATGTTCAGAGCATAAACACTTGCTTCCACTGACATCATCCTAATATGTTTTTGTACGAAATATTTTTCCATACAATGATTCATATGCTTCTATATGAATTCATGAATGTAAGATATTTTTATAATAAAATCCTACCAAAGGTATATACTAATCCCACAAACATTAAAATTCACGTAAGCATGACCTCAACATATCTTCTAATGTTTAACTAGTCCTTTTGGGCCTTTAATCTATTTGAAGACGATATATAGTGATCAAATGTATCTTGTTGCCTAGATTATTTTGATGATTCTTCCAGAAATTCAATGTAAATTGTGGTTCCTGATCAGATACAATCGAAATAGGTTCCCTATGAGGTTTTATAACTTCATTAATATATAGCTGTATGACGTTCTCAAGAGGCAGAACCTCCCTAATAGAAAGTAAATTTGTGGAAAATAATAGTTAATAAATAAATAAAACATATAAAATTATTCTTTCTCAATTTATTTGGAAATAAAATGATAATATCTAAAATAAATATCATCACATTTCCACACAAGAATTGGTAGAGGTTGCACTATCCTTTATGATATTTCATCTTAGTCTTTACCTACCATACAACTAAGCATCATGAAACATAGTCTCAAATTTCAAATTTCACATTATCCCACAAAAAATGTTCCTTCAAATTTTGATACATATCACTGTTACCTTGGTGTATAGAGAAATTTTATATATAATCTTTATTTAATAATTATAATTTTTTAACAGGAATAGATGAAACACATAACCTTTTTTAAAATTTCAATATACAAACTTCATCGATGAAGTATACCAAATTCCCATTATTCACAACTTTAATTATCTTTTACATATTCTTATCATCAAGATGGGAATGTTTTATTTCCTCTAATAAGGATGGATTGACTATCATTTGGAATAGATATGATGTTTCTCATTTTTCAATGATTTCCATATCCAAATTTTGTAATTTTCTGAATATATGATCTTTGTAAAACCTCATTTCAATGCATCTTTTACCTTATTTTACTCCCCAAAATGATAGTGTTTTGAGAAATCATACACCTATATTAGTTCTAGAAATCACTGCAACCTCATGTTGAGCATTTTTAGTTAGAATATACATTTCAATTTTTTGATATGAATATAGTTCAAAAATTTCAACATAAAGGTAATGCCACCATATATTCAATGAAAATGTTGTGGATTCTAACTTAGTATAATATGTTGAATAATTATATACATGAATATTTAACTACCTTTAATCCTATGAACCAACTCTATCATTATACATAAGGACACATCCAATTACCTTATTCAATGCATCACTATATATCATAAATCCATCCATTCCCGAGGGTAATGTTAATATCAGTGCATTTAATAATCACCTATTCAATTCTTAAAATTATTCATTAAATTATTATAACCACATGAAAATAACCTCATTACATATCAAACTGGTTAATGGGTAAGCTAATTAAGAATTTTTTCTAACAAATCACATATAATAACATACTAATCCAAGGAAACTGCATACCTTGGTTATATTCGTTGGTGTTGGAAATTACATCACTACCTTTTTCTTTGAAGGAACAATATATATTTCCTATTTAGGGAAAACATGGATTATAAAATAAATTTCCAGAATCCAGAATTCACAATTTATAAATTTTACTTATAACATCTTTTCTCCAAGAGTCGTAAAAGTAATTCACAAATAAATCTTATGATCATCACAAATTTTAGAGTATACCATGATATTATAAATAAAAACCACTATGAAATTATTGAGATAAAACTTGAATACTCTATTTGTAATATTTATAAAAAAATATGGTGTATTAGTCAATAAAAATGGAATTGAAATAATTTTTTAATGTCCACACCTCATAAGAAATTTTGTCTTTGAAATATATTCATTATTTACCTATAGTTTATGATACCTAGAAAAAAGATAATTCATTTTAAAATACTGATCACCTAAATTTTATTAAACAAGTCATCAATATGGGGAATTTTATTTCTTTATAGTAATGAAATCTATTTCCCTATAATCTATGTACAACCTCATATAACCATATTTCTTTTTAACAAAATGAATAGTGTCTCCCCATGATGAAATAATAGGGAGTATAAATCCATCATAATAAAAATCCTAACATTGTTTCTTATATTACACTAATTCCACTATTTCCATCCTATAGGGAGTCTTAGATATACGTTTTTTGTTAGGGATAAGATAATAGGAAATCTCAACCTCACACTCTGGTGGATGTCCATGTAGTTCTTTGGGAAACACATCAATGTATTCCTACCCAATAGATATATCCTCTATTTTATAGACACATTTACAATTAATCGGTTGTGTCTACTTGTCTTCTATAAGAATTAAATTTAAGAGATCCACTAGAGTTAGAAAAAAAATGATCGAAATGATGTAGTCTCACATTTGATGATGAGGGATTTTACATATCTATCTCAAATCTTAATATTTCTTATCTTAGCATTAAACTTTTAAATTATAATTATAAATCCATTCCATACCAAGGATTATATCGATGTAAACCATATATATAATAATAAATATTGTATATATTTTATCTATATGTGTTATAATAGGAACAGACTGACATATCCTCATTGTAATAATATTTCCCTAGGAGTCTTGATTGGAAATTCAATTCTCAAGGTGTTAGGGAAATATTTAATTTTCTTAGAAAAAATTTAAAATATAAAATATTATGAAGAAAAAAATAAAATAACTCATTAGTTAAATGTTTATATATGTTCAAAATACTTACCACAACTTCTTTAGGATCTTCAACCACAATTATTAGAATCACATAATCTTGGCCTTCTCCCATTGGATTCTCATGAAGATGGTTCTCTTGATTCTTGGGACATTGGATTGAATAATACTAGATATTATTATTGGTGATGCACTAGATATTAAAGTATTATTTATGTCCTTTATATTCCTGACGCCTTTAACCCTTTTATTTTCACAAAAAATATTAAGGTTTTATTGGGGTGCTTCATTCCACAATTATCACATGCTTGAAACATCATCTTCCTTTTCTTATTCTTTTACACATTTATTTTTTCTTGGTGATTAGATGACTGAATCTTTTATTGATTTCCACTAATTTTATAATTCCTAGAAAATTATTTCACTATCTTGATAGAACTTGATACTATATCATTATATGATGAAAACGTTTTTGAAAGGAGTTCCCTTCATAGAATCAGCACAATCCTATCCAACGATTGGAAATCCTTACTTTCTAGACTATGTATATAGTTTTTAGCATACTAAGATAATCTTGTAAAGTTAGGATCATACTCTATATCACCTTCTCATTTTATCTACATTAATGCGAGTAACTTCCAATATATTTCATATTTTTCATCTTGAAGAAAATATTTATTCAAGAATATCACTTTAAAATTTTTCAATTCCATACATTCTTTTTCATTAACATATTTAGTGTTTTATATCAATGACCATTATTGATTAACATCTCCATTAAAAAAATACAATTATATAATATTTTTTCCTTTTATAACTTTACAATTCAAGAAGTTTTTTTTTGAGGTACATAATCCATTTTTCATCTACCAATTTATTAGTAGTTCCATTAAAATTTGAGGATTTTTGTTATATAAAGTGATCCAACATAGGTGAATAGTGTTTTAGAATAATAGGTAACTCCATAAAGTCAAGGTTATTCTTTATGGCCTAAGTTATCTACCATAATATGGAAAATATTTACTCAACTCTAACATTAGTTGTATTATCTTTCTCAGTAAAGAAATCCCTACATTAGCTATGAGTGTTGAATCCCTTCTTTCCAATAAGTGCCATCTCTAAAAAATGTCACACACTAAGTCATCTCATAATAATCATGAATATAAAGATATAAAATAAAAATCCCTATGATAGTAAAAGTTCTCCAATACCCTAATGGATTATTATTACTCTAATGTTATCTATGTTTAATTAAATTTTAGTTCTGAAGGTTTTTATTAAACTTCACATGATACACACTATAATAAACCTGAATCCAATAACCAAAATCTAGTGTTTATATTATTACATTGGTATAAAATAAAAGAGATCAGACCATGACATATTGATTAGTTTATCACTTTTTTATAACTATATACAAATGTGATCCCCATATTACATTTGAAATATAAAAACTATTTATAAGAAATATTATTTCATCATTGAAATCATTTGAAATATCATTTTTCATATCAAAGGGAAAGTAAAACATATAATGGGTGAGATCATAAACTCATTAAGGGTGATGTGAAGTGGAAGCTACATGAGTAAATAAGGAATAATCAATACTATAGAGTGGACAATAAAAAAACATGTCATTTAAGGAATAACATTAGCTCAGTGTACGCCCATGTAAAATAATAACATAAAACTGACATGGATAATAGAAACTGAATTCTAAAAAAAGGAATTCATAAATTTAAAAATTCATGATCTTCAAATCAAGGCATCGATGAAGGTATTATGAATCTCATGACCAAGTCCTAGTAAAACAAATTTTTAATAAATGGGTAGGTGTAAACCTGCAACTCATCAACTATAGAATGCATGTTCTTTTGTCCCATGAGACTAATCGATTCATCGAGAGAATATCTATAACAAGTCCCCAACCATCACATGAAAATCCTATGAATTCTTCATGTACTTAATTATCAATACAAAAAATCTAAAAATTCCTTATAAATAAAAAATTATCCATATTGAATCAAGAACATAGAATATTTTCTTAGTCAATGTAATAACATTATTAATAAAATTATTTCAACTAATACCATATATAGAAATTGTATATAGTTGGGACAACATAAAATTTATGGAAATGATGTTTTATAAATACATGAATATTGAAATATGTAAATGGAGGGGAAATAATTTCCAATGAAATAATGGAGAGTGATAGTGAATGATATCATGAGAATGTTAATAACCATAAAACCATAAATGTAAGACCCTAAATTTCTCTAGAGATGGTTGAGGCTCATTTAGAGGTACCCTTTTGCCTTATTTTGAGTATATTTATTTGGGTTTTACCTTAGGGTATGTATGGGTGGAAAGTTTTCGAAAAATGGAAGAAATAGATAACAAAATGGTTGGGGGACAATTTTCCATAAACGTGCACCCCAACCCAGCAAACCATGCAACTCTGGATTGTGGGTAATTGCATGGTTGGCACACAATTTTTCGAACCAAGAACCCTCCTAGAAGTAACCATACACCCATTATAAAATAGGTTCAAGGTTTAGGTATACGGTTGCGGGAAACGGTTCCCCCTTCCCAACAAACCGTGCATGGCTTTTTAATTCACCAAAATATTAAATTTTTAATTAACTGAACCCCCATTTTAATCCGAAAATAACCCCCATTGAAACCATTACGATTTATCATGATTTGGGAGACTCATTTACATATTCTAAGACGTTCCAAAATCTATTATTTTCAATTGAAATCCTGAATCAAGGATCGACGCCTCATTGAGTAAGAGATTTCTATCTTGGAAGCTTTCACATTCATCTCCATTTCGTCTATGTTTGTTTAAGGGAAGTTATTATCTATTTTTTATATCTATAACTAATTTTGTGGATATAGATCAAGGAGTTTAGATCTAGATCTATATTTAATATATCTTTATTTGTTAAATCTTGATTTAGGTTATAGATCCTGATCTCATTCTACCCCATTACTCTATTGAATTTTGGAAATTTCCATTGTGCGATTTTTCATCGACGAATCATGGTAGGTAGTATAATATTTAAATCACATAGTCAATATTTTTATTACATGTACGAAAATTGTAGAATTTATGGAGTTTTTTAATAATTTAATTTCCTAATGGAATTAATTATTTTTTTCAATTAATTAACGAAGGAATTCTGGAATTACAGGATTATGGATAATTAATTGTTAAATTAATTCGGAGATATTTTAATATTGAATTAGATAATTAATTATGGAATTAAATATGATATATTTTTTTATTAAATTAGATAATTAATTTCTGAATTAATTTTGAGATATTAGATTTTAAAATTAAATAATTAATTGTGAAATTAATAATGTGATATTGAGATTGTGAATTAAATAATTAATCATTGAATTAATTATGTGATATTGTAATTTTTTAAATTGAATTAATTAATTATTGAATTAATTAATATATTGTATTTGATTAATTAATTGTATAATTAATTTATGGGTTGAGTGTGATTAATTAATTAGAGGATGAATTAATTGGTTTTACTTTGATAAAATGATTAATGTTTATTAATCTTTATTGATGTGATATAGTGATATGATGGTATATTTTATATATGTGATATATGTGATATTGATTGATAAACAAGTGCGGGACATGGAATAACTCTATAAATACCCATATAATGTAAAAAGGGAATTAATGAGAATATTGGATGGGATAGGGACTGATGCTCCAAATAACCATGGGTTGTGGGATATGTAATGATGCTCTAAATACCCATGGGGTACTAGACATGACATTATATGCCGATAATATTAGAATTAGACTATGGTTCCAAGTAGAAATGATATTGAATTGAAAACTAATGGATAATGAAATTCCATTTGTTAAATAAAATTTGACTTCATATATGGCATGGTTCAGACTCCTTGATGGGTCGAAGCAGGTATCGTGGTTAGGGTTTCTTTGGGAAACCAGGGGATTATGTGGTTAAGTAAAGAATAATAGATATTTTGGTAACTATTTAATTATACACAGTTATTTTTTCTATATACAACTGAATACACTGTTATTGATTAGATATTGTTTTAAGCATCATTGGTGGTAACCTACTAAGTTGTACTCACACCCTACACAAGATTCTAGATTAGAACCAGATTAGATTTCATGGTTGGAGGACAGGTTGAGGGAAAATGACCTGTGTTAGATGGATGATTCGGAATAGATCATTGATGAGTGAACCCGACATGAATCGATACCCACTTGGGGGATCCATCAATGTCTTTATTTTGAGTTTCATTTTAAACACTTGATATGTATGTTGGTATGGATTATTTCCTAATTTAGTTTTGATATTATATTTCTAGTTTTTTCTATATTCTGATTCTTGTTCTTAAGGTTATGATTAATTTTTATTCAGTTATTGTTTCTTATTTTTCACTAGTGTATTACAATGATAAAAGAAGGTAGAGTGTCCCAATGATTGATAAATTAGACCCTTGATTTTTGTTGTCTACCTTTGGAATACGGGGAGGCGTTCTTGAGGTCATGTGACCAACCGAATTGGGGAATTGGTACGTGGAACTTTGGCCAAGATACTACAAAGTGGCATCAGAGCTCTATTTTCTTTTCTTTTCATTTTTCTTACAATTTGGGAAAGGTAGACATGAGATTAGGGATAGTAGGTCCTTGGACATGAGCTCGTGTATGGGAGTTGAAAACTCATATAATGGGGAAAACCCAAGTACCCATGATGGGATTGTTGTTATTGCTATTTTCTATTACCGTTGAATATTATTTCACCTCAAGTGACACAATTGTTGTGTGATGTGACAATTGTTTCAGATATTTGTTGAGATTTGACTCATGGACCAGTATGTAATGAGAGATGATTATACATTCATCTAGGTAATCAGGATTATTTTTTAACATGAATCATTTTAGGAATGCATAAGAGAATGGGTTATGAGTAAGTTAATAAACTTGAACCATTTTTTTTACTTATGAAATTGTATTGAAAATTGGGACTAAAATGAAATTAAAAATGGTAAAATGATGAAAAATGTGAATACATGGATGTCTAATGTAATTTGAATAATGAGAATGTATTTACCCTTTTTAACCAAGACCTAGGTTTTGGATGGTTAAGGGTAGTGATAGTACATCAGTTTTGACTGCATTGTGAGGCTTGGGGAAAAGACTTGTCGTGACCTATTGAGATTTTCACTCTTACGTAAATGTGATAATGTTGTGTTATGAGTCCTAATATGTGTTTTATAAATTGTATATACATGCCTCCATGACTATGATTATTGAGAGGCTGATAGGAGGATATGGCTGGAGATGCTCCACTAATAGTAGAACCAAAGGCACTGATAGTTCCAGTTGAGGAAGTGGGGGAGAAGTTCCAAGAGAAATTCACTCGCTTTATGAAATTCTTGGAAGGATACCCCTGGAGGGTTGAGAAAATTATGTCTAATCTGACAAGGGAGTTTCAATTTCATCACCCTATAACTTTTACTAGAGATGGTGGACTTAAGGGAGATTTGTTTTTGAGGTATTCTATCCAGAATATACTTGAACTCTTAGAGACTCCAACTGGGAAGACAGTCAAATTGAGTACCTATATGTTATGTGGTTATGTTAGGTGTTGGTGTGAAATCTTGAATTAGGATGGATATCTTGAGTCTATGGAGTGGAAATAATTTCAAGAGAAGTTCTTGGATAACTTTTATCCAAAGATGCTCAATCTAGAGAAAGCAACTGAGTTCATGAGATGGAATCAGGGGTGTATGTCCGTGATAGACTATGATAGAAACATTACTAATTGGCAGAACATTCATTTAATTTTGGAAAAAATGAGGCTCCTTCAGTAAAATTATTTCAGGATAGACTTAAAAATTGAATTAAGTAATAGGTTAATATCTTCAGGCTAAATAAGTTTTCAGAAGTGGTGAATCAACCTCTCATTACTAAGGGGAAATTGAATGAGGCTTCTAGTTGAAAATAAGTGATTTTTTCTAGTCTATTAGATGATGAAACTTTAGAGATTAAGAAGAATAGTTAGGAGAATTTTATACAAATAAGTGGGAAGTATAGTGGCTAGAAATACATATCAGTTACCTAGGATCTTACATGAGTGCTTTTACAATAGTACGGTAGGTCAGGACACTTTCCTAAATATCATCCCCAACCACGGATAGAGTATTAATCTTTATAAAATATGGGAAATTTATAGAGGTTCTATAGGAACTATATCCCAATGGATTTTTGTGTAAGAAGTATATATAACCATATTGCGGGAAGGGTATTTTATACACCATATTAGTATAATATCTAGAGTTCTACTAGCCAAGGTAGTAGAGGCAGTAGATGTGGTACATCTAGACAATATTTCAAATATCAGTAGAGGGGTGCAACTAAAGGGATTAAGACTACATCACATAGAATAGGGGTAGTAAAGTTACATTCCATTAATCCTACACTTATGGAGAGCGAGGTTAGACACTTTATAGTGATAGGTACTATTCTTACAACTCCTAAAATATCTAGTGCCTTATTTGATACTAGTGCCTCTAATTCCTTTATATCATCAAAACTTGTTAATGGTTTGAGCATTAATATAGAGTTTTTGAGTATATTTATGATGTTAGATACACAATTGGGAGTATGTTATAGAGATATAGGTCTATATAAGTGATGTTCTATTGATTTGGTGGAGTACCGTTTTCTCTGGGATCACTATATTCTTGACACGTCATAATTCAACCTAATTATAGGTATGGATTGGGTAGTTTCATACCGAGCCCATTTCGGTTGTTAACAATGTATTATGAATTATTATTCCCCTAAGGGTGAACACTACATTAACTATGGAGAGTGGGATATCTAGGTTGGCCAAGAAGGGTCAATTAATCAACAATTGGGAGAGCTTACAACCTAGGTTTCAAGTTTATTTCCAGATTATGGAGGTATAAAGATGGATTTATTTCCACCTATAGTGGAACTATTGTAGGATCTATTTCTTGAGTACATATTCGGGATTCCACCTGAGAGAGATGAGGAATTCACTATTGAGCACATGCAGGGGCTCGACCAGTTTATATTTCATCATACAAAATGGCTCTGACATAGATTCAAGAACACAAGACTCTTCTGGAGGAGTTAGAGGATAAGGGATTTATCCAATCAAGTAAATTTCAATGGGTCTCACAAGTGTTTATTTATAATAAGGTGGATGAGACTCATAATTTTGTGTCAACTATAGGACGTTGAACTAGATGATTGTGAATAACTGGTATAAAATTCTATATATCAATGATCTTTTTGACCAGTTAATGCTAGCTTGTGTTTTCTCAATGATCGACTTGAGATCAGGGTATCATCAACTGAGAGTTTAACCTTATGATATAATTAGGACTGACTTCAGAAGTATTTATGGCCTATATGAGTTCATTGTAATTCCATTTGTGTCAAAAAATTCACTAGTAGTGTTTATGATGTTGATGAATAGAATCTTCGACCTGTACCTGGATCAATTTGTTGCAGTGTCTGTGTATGACATCTTGGTGTACTCCAAGACTCATGATAATCATGTCCAACATCTTGACATCATCTTAAGTACATTGAGAGATTATTGTCTCTATGTAAAGATATCTATGTGTCAATTTTGGATAAATCAGTTACACTTATTAGGTCACATCATCTCTGATGAAGGTGTATCTGTGCACCCAGAAAAGTTTCAGGCTGTGGTTTCTTGTGAGAAACCTAAGAAATTGTTTGATATTCAAAGATTTATAGGGTTAACTGGATATTACTATAGGTTCATTTATGACTTTTCCATATTATAAGCACCACTTATAGTCTTGACAAAAAAGGGATAATGTCTGAGTGGTCAGAATCAAGTGAGAACTCATTCTAGGAGCTAAAGAAGTTCTTAACATCAAAACTGATCATGATCCTACCTGATCTAGGTGAGGAGTATATATTTTATTATGAAACTTCTAGGATCGGAATCAGAGCTGTGTTGATGTAGGGAGATCAAGTTGTAGAGTATGGGTCTCAGCAGTTGAGGACACATTAATGAAATTACCGTATGTAGGACCTTGAGTTAGCAGCAATGGTTTATGCATTGAAGTGTTGATGGAATTATCTATTGGGTGAAATGTTTAGGATGTATATGGATCATAAGAGATTGAAATATTTCTTTTTTGTAGTGATAATTGAATATAAATTAGTATAGATGGGTTTAGTATATGTAGTTGTTTGATTTTAAGATAGCATATACTCCCAGAAAGGGAAACAATGTGGCTGATGCTTTGAGCAGGAAAACTCAAAGTCAAAAAATTTAAGAGTATAGTGCTCATTGTAAAATGATGAGATTACTATCTAAAATGCATGTAGTGGTATGGGAGAGTCAGGAGTAGATGAAACTTATATTAGTTTCAGTGAATTAAACAATTTTGAGCTAGATTAGAGACAGTTAGTATGAGGATCATGAGTGTTTGACCATAAGGGAAAGCCTAGAAGGTGGGGAGTCAACTTCAGATTGGATAATAGATGAGGATGAGATCGTTTATGTAAGGAATCAAGTTGTTGTAACTATGAGAAAGTAGGATGAGATAATTCATGATTTTCATGCCTCAAAGTGGGTGGTACATCTATGAGTGAACAATATTTACCATGACCTATGATGATAGTTTTGGTGATTAGATATAAAAAGGAGATAGTAGGGTTCATGACATGATGATACACCTATCAGTAGGTGAAGATTGAGCATCAATGACATGGTGGTTTTCTACAACCATTGCCCATTCGAGAGTGTAAGTGGGATGAAGTGACTATTGAGTTTTTTGGTGGGTCTCCCAAGGATACATCTAAATAATGATGTATTTGGGTTATTTTGGACATACTGATGAATTTAGTGCATTTATTACCTATAAGTAGACCTTTCCAGTGGAGTAACTTAGAGATTTATATGTCCGAAAGATAGTCCATCTTCATGGGGTTCTACTTCCTATAGTTTTAGACCATGATTCATTATTTACTTCATGATTATTGTAGGTTTTACATAAGGAATTTGGTACAATGGTTTTATTGAGTATATATTTTCATCCATAGAATGATGGGAAGTCAGAGAGTACTATACATGAGCTTGAGGATATGCTGTGATCTTGTGTTCTTGACTTCGGTGGGTCTTGAGAGATGCACCAAACTTTTGTGGATTCTGGATATAAATATATCTATCAAGATACGATGAAGATGGAACAATATGAAGATATTCATGGTAGTCCATGTAGATCACCACTATGATGGATGAAGGCTATTGATTCAGAGTTTTTGGGACCAAGTTTCATGCAAGATATGTCAGAGTAGGTTGAGTTGATTTGAAAGAATGTGGATATGGCTCAGTGTAGACAGAAATCATTTTCTAATAGATGCCGACAACCCCTAGAGTTTCTAAAGGGTGATCATGTATTCTTTTTGGGGTCCCCTAGATTGGGTCACCATAGGATATAGAGGTGGGTAAAGTTAGCTCCCATGTTCGTTAGACTGTTTGAGGTTGTTGAGAGAATCAGGCTAGTGGCGTACCAATTGGATCTTCCATATAAATAATGTTCTATGAATGATGTTTTACATGTATCACAACAAAAGAAGTATCACCCTGACCCCTCTCATGTGAACGATGTGGGTGATGTTGAGCTTGAGATAGATGTTTCCTTTGAAGAGCATCCAATACATGTGTTGGATTGTAATGAGAAAATGTTGCAGGGAAAGACTGTACCGATAGTCAATTTATTTTGGAAACATAGGTGTGTTCATGAGGAAACATGGGAAGGGGAAGAAGATATAGGGGCTTAGTGGAATGATCTTTTTTGACTCAGAATATTAGATATGCTTGGGAGTGAAGGTCGAGGAAAAGATGTTATAAGGTGGGGAGATTGTATGATCCCAAACTTCTCTATAGATATATCGAGATCATTTAAAGGTACTAGGTTGAGTACTTTTCATTTCGGTTTTACCTTGTGGTTTACTTGGGTGGAAATTTAAAAAATTTAATGAAATAAGCTAGTGCACAGTTGGCTCATGGTTTTATCTAACCGGGCGCTCTATCCCAAAAAACTGTGCAACCCTAGAAAAAGGGGAATTTCATGATTGGCACATGATTTTACAAACTATGCACCCTATTTGGAGTAACTATAAACACCCTATACAATAGGTTCTCAATTTAGGCTCACAGTTAAGGGAAACTATGTTCCCCTACCCAGAAAACCATGCTTGACATTTTAATTCACCCGAAAATTAGATTTTTCATTACCTGAACCTCATTTTAATCCTTAATTGACCTCGATTTGATCTATTATGATTTATTATGATTTTGGAGTCTCCTAGAGAGATTCCAATTTTTTCTGACCTCAATTCTTCATGATTCAAAGCCCAAATCAAAGATTCTCAAATCTCTCTATAAGAGAATTCCATCCCGGTTACTTTCCTATTCATATCCCTTTATTCTCTCATTCATTAAGGGAAGTGATTCCCTATTTTTTCAGATATATACCTAGTTTTTTGGATCTAGATCTTAGATTTGAGATGTAGTTCTAGATTTAAGAGATCTTGATTTATTTTATAGATCCAGATGTCATTCAAAACCATTACTCCACTGAATTTTTGGACTTTTTTGGGATATTTTTTATCAAAGAATTGAGGTAGGTGGTTTAATATTGAAATACCATACTCATGATTTTGATTATATGAATGAAAATTGTAGAATTGCTAGAGTTGTTTAGTAACTGAATTAATTAATTTGGTAAATTAATTAATGAAGGAATTGTGGAATTATGGGATTGTGGATACTTAATTATTGAATTAATTATGAGATATTAGATTTCTGAATTAGATAATTAATTATGAGATATTGGATTTTTGAACTAGATAATTAATTGCGGAATTAACAATGAGATATTGGATCGTTTAATTAGAAAATTAATTATAGAATTAATTATGATATATTGAGATTGTGAATTATATAATTAATCATTGAATTAATTATGTGATATTGAAAATTTTAAAATGGACTTAATTAATTATTAAATTAATTAATATAATGGATGTAATTATTTAATTGTAGAATTAATTAATTATTTGAGTGTGATTAATTAATTATATGATTAATTAATTGAATTTCTTGTAATAAAATAATTAATGTTGATTAATATTAATTGATGTGATATAGTGATACTATGATATATGTGAAATTGATTGATAAATGAGTGTGATACATGGACTGACACTCTAAATAACCATTGAATGTAAAAAGGGAATACATGAGAATATTTTATGGGACAAGGAATAATGATCCAACTACCCCAGGGGTGTGGGATATGGACTGATGCTCCAAATACCCAAGGGGTTCTAGACATGTGGTTGTGCACCCATAATATTGACATTAGACTATGGTTCCAAGTTGTTGTGATAGTGAATTGAAATGAAATGGATATTGAAATACAATTTTCTAAATGAATTGTGAATTGATATGTGACACGGTTCAGACTACAACATAGGACAAAACATGTATTGAGGTTCGAGTGTCCTCGAAAACCCATGGGATAATGTGGTTAAAGAAATAATAATTGATACTGTGATAAATATTTACTTCTACATAGTACATATTTCTTTAAACAACTACATACAATGTTATTGACATGATATTGTTTTAGACACTATTGGTGGTGGCCCACTAAGTTTTACTCACACCCTACTCTGGCCTCCTGATCAGTACCGAAATAGATTTTATGGTTGCAAGATAGGTTTAGGGAAAAGGCTATATGTTTGATGGATGATTTGGGATGGAGCATGGATGAGGGAAAGAGATATGATTTAGTACCCTTTTCGGGGGAGTCATCAGTGTCTTTATTTTGGGTTTCATTTTAGAAACTTGAAATGTACACTGGAATGATACATTTCCTTCTTTATTTTTGATATTTTATTTCCATTTTGTCCATCAAGTGATACTACTTCTTCAGTTTTTGAATAAATGTTATTTAGTTATTGTTTCTTATTTTCCACTAGTGTATTAATCTGATGAAATAGGGTATAGTCTCACCATGATCGATATATTAGACCCTCACTACTAGTCGGTAGCCTCTGGAATATGTGGTGGCGCTCCTGAGATCATGTGACTGATTGACTTGGGGCACCAGTGCGTAGTACTCATGTTGGGACATTGAAAAGTGGTGTCAGAACCCACTTTTATTTTCTTTTATTTTGTCTTAATATTTGGGAAAGGTATATAAGATATTAAGGAGAGTTGAGACTAGGACATGAACTCATGTATGGGAGTTGTAAACCCATATGTAGGGGAAAATGCCAGTACCTAGGATGAGATTGTTGCTATTTCTATTTTCCATTTCAGTTGAATATTATTTCACCTTGGGTGAGACACTTGTGGTTTGATTTGATAATTTTTTTAGAGATTTTTTGAAATTTGAATCATTTACCAATATTTCATGAGATATGAGTATTCATGCATCATTTTAGGCAGTTAGGATTATTTTGTGACATACATCTTTCTAGGCATGCATGGGAGAATAGGTTATGGTTATGTTGTTGAACTTGAGTTATAATGACACATTCTTTATACAGATTGATATCAATTTAGAATTGATGTATATTTATTTGAATATTTAACAAAACAATGACATGACCTTATAGGTATAGTGTCTTTAGAAACTAGAAAACATAAACAACTAGTTCATAAAACTTCTACATTGTCTTCTGATTATTTCATCATATCTAGACTTCTTTTTGGAATATCATACTTAATATGCTAATTCATGTCCTGGGGAAAAGAAACATATTAAAGGGTGAGCTCAAATTCCTAGTAAGGGTAAAAATATTAAATAACAATCATATCATATTCATAATAACATAACATTTGAAAATATTATCCTGCATATAAAAGATCACAACATCATATCATGGGGTAAATCATAAAAGTGCAATGTAATCCCAATAGTCATAACATAAGACATGAAATTTTGTGTCATACACACACAAGTTTATAAAATAATTTCATATTAGTAAAGGCCCTTTTCAATGACCATCATAGCAGTAAAAGTCCATTAATGAACCAAGTTCTCTCTTCGTTCCAGCCATGTATCTCTAAACCCGATTAACTTTCTGTTCCAGCGATGTATGTCTCATGAGATATAAATATTTACCCAATTAATTGGAGGGATATATAGGTTCCACCCATCTCATAATGAAACCTTTCTTATGTGTTCCACAAAAACATAAATCATACATCATAGCATAACCCATGTAATAAAATGGCATTCTTAAACATCATGCCATCATAATATAATCCATATAAGATAAATGTAATTCATAAAATTAATCCCATCATAACTTAATAAAATTTAAGTAATAATAGGGATTGAAACATAACCCTATGTCATCTTATACGGAAAATAATTTCGGTAAAATACTTGAACTTAGTTCTTGAGAAAAATATCCTTTATTCTTCAAAAACATTTTCGTTTCTCAAAATGTACTGAAATTATAAAAGAAAAGAAGTTAGTTGAAAATAAACATGAAAATTATAAAGTAAGATTCATAGGAATAATTCTTTATTAAACTGTAAAAATCCATTTATTCCGTATAAGTTAAAAAAACCTTCTCCTTGTAATGTTATCGAAAAAGTCAAAAAGCACCTCGTTTGGTAAAGAAAAGAAAGATTCCTTCCATAATATGTAGTAAAAGTCAAAATGGGTAAAAATTAATTTAAACATACATGGATGAATAGTAAACATTTTATGAAAATAGTTTTAGAAAAAATGGACATGGATGATAAATATATACCCAATAGATACTTACGAATAAAAAATCTTGGATAAAACAAGATTTGAAAATTTATCCCTTAACATAGGTCCAATATGATTCATATGTATATAAACCTCATATATAATGATTTAAATAATGTCACCAATTTATTCCAGAATTATAATAATTTTTATGATAAGATTTAAGATCATATTTTCATCCCTTTGTTAGTAACATTTTATTGTTAATCATTATTCCGATATTAACTACTTTATGTTCCTATGTATGTTCTATCGGATAAATTATTATTCACTTTATGTTATAGTTATATAATTTAAAACATGGTATTAGTATAATATATAACATATTTATTCATTCAATTCATTTATGTAATCATGTTTTAATGATGATTATGCAGAACAAATCATAACGCACTGTGGAGATGGTAAGCTGTACGTATGCACGAGTGACAATATTATTCCCGTAATTGTTGAATGGTATTGAATTAGATGGTGTATAATATCTAATAATTAGTATCATATTATAATAATCAAATATAGTTATTATTTTCACCATTATAGCCATACAAATAAGGTGATGGTGAAAAAAAAGATTACACCACAGCGTGAAGACAGTAAGCTGTACGTACGCACACACAGTGATTTCGTTTTTCATAAGATGGATAGATGTTGAAAAAGGGTTGTTTCATATTTATATTAAAATATACATATATTAGTTATACTTATGTTATTAAATTATAATGAAACAACTAATTAATATTAAGTAGAAGAAGAAATAAATTTGAAAGAATTGGTAGAAGAGATTACCTCTTCCTCAACGTGACTCCTTTAAATTTACTCTTAGGGAACTAGAGTTGGTGTTTTGAGAAGAAAAAAACTATAGAATGCTACTAGGGAAGTTTAGAAGAGAAATTGGTAGGGTTTGTCTGATCTTGAAGGCTCAAAATGTAGTAAAGAGGAGAGGGAGGAGGTTCCCTTTTATAAGAGAGGAGAGGGGAACTTTAGGAAACTCTTCAAAATATTAATTTACTATTGATTAAATTTAAACTAATAATTGTCCAAAACTTCTTTAATTAAAAGATAAAATGATGTTGATTCGAAAAATCATCATAAAATAATATTTAAACCTATTCTAAATTTTTTTTTATCCTTATCTTTTTGGTTTAACCCCTTATTTTACCCTTTTTAATATTACCATGATATCATGTTATTTACACCTTGTGGGTTAGTGTAATTACCATATCATGTAAAAATATCCAAAAAAAGTTATTTATGACAAATTTGGACTTATATTACCCATTTTTAGGAATCATATATTTTTATGAATTTAATATCATTTAATAAAATATTTTATTTTTAATCTTAGGAATTGGGTA
Organism: Viscum album; assembly: GCA_963277665.1. NCBI lineage: Eukaryota > Viridiplantae > Streptophyta > Magnoliopsida > Santalales > Viscaceae > Viscum > Viscum album. The sequence goes on from OY728159.1 coordinate 1,391,890,452, forward strand.
AATTTTGGACACTAATTATACTTGTCTTTTAAAAAATCATATAAAATTTTATTAATTAACAAAAAGGAATTAACTCAAATATAATATTCCAATTAAATCCAAAAAATTCTTGTATGACATCAAAATAACCAAATTATCTTTGTTTTAATATTTATGAGTTCATTTATTTTAATTTTTCATTAATGAGGTAATCACTACATCATATTTGTGTCATAAATAAAACTATTTATATAATCTCTAAAAATTATAAATAAAATAACATGATATAGTAAATATTTTTATATTTCTAATGAATTTTTATAAGCATAAAGATCAGTTATATTACCCTGTATTAAAATCAATTTAGTAAAAGATATATGTTTAGGTTATAATTATCTTTACTTTAAATTAGTTTTTATGAAATGTCATTTTCACATCCAAGTGAATCCATGGGGTCCAAAAATCAACCCAAGGATGTCTATAGTAGTAAATATCTCAACCAATAGGATTTGGCCACGTTTTAGGGTAGTTTTATATTATTAGATTATTATTTTTTACCATTTTTTACCAGATTTACCCTTTAACCATGGTAAATAAAATAATTACTGAAGTTACTATTCCTAATGTCAAAAAATAAAATGTAACTATTCACACAATTTGGACCTTATGATTCCAAATATGGAACCCATTTTTCGAAATTCAAAACACCGAATTTTTAGTAATTAATTTAAAATTTTCCTTTTGTTGAAATGAGAAAACGAGTTTTAAAAGTTAAGACGTTGCAAAATATTGAAATGTTTTTACCTATGAATTCAATGTAATATTAATTATAATGAGATAAATTATATTAAATGGTAAAATTATATTATATTTATACTTTAAAACCATTAAATAATATAATTTAATCATATAAACCATCTCAATGAAAAAAGTTGTTTTTAATTAAACTTTAGTGTATTTTCACTATTCATCAAAATAAAAAGTTATCAGAAAAATATCAGAAATTTATCAAATGTAAATTTTTATATCCTTCTTCAAAATAAAATGTTTATGTTTTCATATATAAATTATTAATGTTGCAAAATCATAATTTAAAATGGGTTAGCCATTCAAAGGTGTAAAAATAACCTTTAAAAAATATGTTCTTATACATAAAATAGGCTTCTATTCATACCCTATGAATGAAATATCCATTGGATGAGTATATTTTTTTTATTAGGTATATAACACATATATCTCATTAATTTTTTTACCAAATAAAATTCACTCAAAAATACAAATATCTAATTGATTTATATTTTTCATAAATAATTAATAACCAATGAATTTTTATAAATTAGTTATAATTATTCCCACTAACCTAACAGATAGGGTATAATGGTAATTTTATATTAAGGAAATCTCGTGGTTTGTTTAAACTCACGATTACATGAAACGAAAGATACTGAAGAATAAAAATTATTTAAATAAAACATAAAAAAAATCTGAGTGTTACATTTACCCTCCCTTAAACTTAATTTCACCCTCAAAATTCATCACATGGAAATAAACAAATGAGGATACCTCTGCCTCATCATATCCTGAAGTTCCCATGTATCTTCTTCTCATTGGTGGTTCCTCCATTAAACATTAACCAAGTAAGTGGTCTTGTTTTGTATAACTTTTTCGCTATGTTCCACAATCTCTATCAGTTGTTCTTCATAAAAATGATATTGCTAAAACGGTATTAATTATTAACTTAGTACATTTGAAGGATTGGGTATGTACTTTCTTACGAGATATACATGTAACACATTATGAACTTGAGAGAGATTCAGTGGAAGCGCCAATCGGTAAGCTACCTTCCCAACATGATTGAGTATTTCAAAAGGACCGACGTACATAGGGATCAACTTTCCCTTCTATATAAATCTCATTACTCTCTTCTAGGGAGATATTCATAAGAACACCTTATTACCCACTTCAAACTCCAGGTATTTTCTTCGGTTTCCAGCATAACTTTTTATTTGACTCTAAGCTAATCTTATGTGTTGTTGAATAGATCAGACCTTTTTTTACCATTTCATCGACAAGATCAAGTCCTAATAGCTTTCTTTTCCCAAACACATCCCAAAAAGTTGGAGTTATGAACTTCTTTTCATAGAGGTATTCATAAGGAGCCATCTGAATACTATAGTGAAAGATATTATTGTATGAAAATTTCACCAATGGTAGGTGTTGATCCCAACCACATTTGAAATTCATAAAGAAATCTCTCAACATGTCATCTAGAGTTTTAATTTTCCTATCAGACTGACCATCTATCTAAGGATGATAAGTAGTGATGAAACTTAACTCTTTATCCAGAGGATTCTGAAGACTTCGCCAAAACTTCTAGGTAAACCTCGGATCCCGATAAGAAATAATGTAAAGTGGTACTCCATGAAATATTACCAATTTCTTTATATATATCTGGGAAATATGATCAAGAGAGAAATCCTCTCTAATAGAAATGAAGTGTTCCAACTTCATAAGGTGATCAACCATATCCCAGAATGCATTATTGACTTTGGATGTTTTGGGATGTCTGATGACAAAGTCCATAGTGATGTTTTCCCATTTTTATTTTTGTATGGGTAGTGGTTGTAACATCCTCTTAGAATTATGTCTCTCAACATTAACTTTATGAAAATACAAGAATCAAGAGATATATTCAACGACATATTTTTTCATTCCATCCCCCAGAAGTAATCCTTCAGGTCCCTATACATCTTGGTGCTTCTAGGGGGAAATGAGAATGAAGAACTTTGAGCCTCATCCATTAGCTCATTCTTTAATTCTGGTATGGGAGGGACATAAACCTGATTCTAGAACCTTATTATTTCATTACAATCAAGTTTGAATTCAAGAAATTTTTTCAACTTATTTTGTCACTCTATATCTTCCTTATATTCCTCTTTAATATTCACTTGTACAGATGGTTGAACAGTCATTTGAGAAAGGTAATATTTCTCCCCTTTCGTTATAATATAAAGATCTATCCTTTGAAAATTCATAAATATTGGATCTTTCACGATCCTCATAATGGATAAGCTGGCATGTTCTTTTCAACTTAATTCATCTTCAACCTTGTTTTCTTTACGAGGGTGGTAACGTATTGAGAAGTTGCAATCTTTAATCAACTCCAACCATCTTCTTTGGTGCATATTCTGCTACTTTTGTGTGAAAATATAATTTAAACTTTTATGATCAGTATAAACATCACACTTTTCACCATAAATATAATTCCTCTATATATTTAATGAAAATATTACCACAACTAACTCCAACTCATGATTTGGGTAATTTTGCTCATGTATTTTCAACTGTCATGAGACAAAATCTATCACCATATCATTTTTCACGAGAACACACCCTAGAACCTTCTTGGATGTATCACTATAGATCATAAAACTTTCTCCACTACAAGGCAATGGGAGAACATGTGCACTAACTAACCTTATTTTTAGCGCTTCGAAATTATATTCACATTCATCCATCCAAAGGAAACACAACTTATTTCCATGTCAACTTGGTGAGTGGATTATATAATCTTGTAAAATCATTCACAAAACATCGATAATATCTAGCCAAACCAAGAAAACTTAGGATCTCAGTTACTGTTGTTGGTCTCGACCATATTTCAATAACCTTTGCTTTTTATGGATCCCCAAATATTCCCACTCTTAAGATTATGTGATCCAAAAAATGAAACTTTTTGAATCCAAAATTCACACTTGGTAAATTAGGCATAAATATTCTCATTTCTCAGGGTCTTCTATACAATTATCAAGTGATTTTCATGTTCTTCCCATCTCTTTGAATAGACAAGATTATCATCTATATATATTACCACAAACTGATCAAGATAGTCTCTAAAGAATCTATTCATTAGATCCATGAAGATATCAGGGGAATTAGTAAGACCATAAGGCATCAGTATAAATTCATAGTGTCCATACCTTGTACAAAATTTCATCTTTGGTATTTCCTCCTTTTGACCCTTAATTGATGATACCATGAATGAAGATCAATCTTGGAAAATTATTGATCTCCGCGTATTTGTTCAAATAATTCATCAATGCGCGAGAGAGGATACTTGTTCTTGATAGTGATCTTGTTATGTTCTCGATAATCAATTCAGAGTCTCATTGCTCTAAATTTATTATTAACAAACAGAATAGGTGCTCCCCAAGGTGATGCTCTAGGGTGTATGAATCCCTTATCAATATTCTCTTGGAGTTTCTTGTTCAATTTTTGAAACTCAATTGGGGCCATTCTATAAGGTGTATTTGAAATAGGTATAACACCGGATATGAGTTCTATTGAAAACTCAACGTCATGATTTGGTGGAAGACCTAGAAATTCCTCCAGAAAGACACCATCAAATTCCTGTACAATGGGTGTATTATTAATCATGAGTTTCTCCCCAACCATTTAATATAAATAACCTTTATTTATTGGATTCAAGACCCATAAGATGGACGTAATTTCTACTGGAAGATTTTATTAACCCTTTTATCTATAGATGATCATAAATTGATCTGGAATATGAAATGTGACTTCCCTTATATAGCAATTGATATGATCTCCATATAAAAAAAATCCAATCCATTCCAGGAATCACATCAAATTCCACTATAAGAAGGATCACAATATTTACAGGAAGTACATTCCCACAAACTTCAATTGGAGAAGAATTGTAATCTTTTGATGCGATTGTTGTGCCATTATGATTTGTCCCAACTAACTCAACATCTAATAGTGAGGTAATATAGCAATACCATTAGAATATTATTTAAAAATAAAATAGGGGGTAGATCCATAATCAAATAAAACATTTTCTACTTTAGATTGGATGGTAAGTGTGCCTTTCACCACTTCATTATCATACTCCATGTCGTCGATAGTAATTTCATGTGACTTTCCTTTGTCATTGGCCTTAAGAGCTTTTTGACATCAATCATCATCAATAACCTTGGGATTAGGTCATTGATTCACATAAATCACCATTTCATTGCACTTGAAACATTGAAGTGTAGGAGGTGCATTCTGTGTAGCCTTTTATTTGTTCGCATCATTAGACATCTTTTTCCCATCACTTTGGCATTCAATTTTCCGATGACCTTATTTTCCATAATTAAAACATTTACTAGTCCTTTTAAGAAAACTCCTTCAATGTTTCCTTCCACACTTTGAGCATAAGGGAAAAATCATCTTCTTTTTAGTGTTGTCTTTAGATTTTCCTTTGAATTCCATTTTTATATTTTTATCAAACCCTTATGACTGATGGGTTACTCCAATATCCATTTCAACCTTGAGATCACATCGAACGATTTCCCCATAGCTATTGAAGTTCCTTATGGCTAATTCCCTTCAAAGGCTCGGTTTTAACAGTACCACAAAACTAGGCAAGGCCAGCGCCACCCCTTTATCAGCACTAACAAAAAAGCGCTGATAAGGGGGGGGGGGGTCTTTATCAGTGCTAAAAAAAGCACTGATAAAAGTACCCCTTTATCAGCGCTTTTTTTAGTGCTGATAAAGGTCCCCCCTTTATCAGCGCTTTTCATAGCACTGATAGAGGGACCCCCTTTATCAGCGCTCGTTTAGTAGCGCTGATAAAGGGTCGACTTAATTTTTTTAAAGAAATATATTAATATATAAATATAGTTATATAGTTATATTCATATAAATATAATATATAATTTTTAAATATATTTTAGATAAGTATAAATGTACATTTACACTTAATATACTTAATATATAAGATATTTAGTGAAAATGGATTCTTAAAAAATTAAAAAAATATATTTAATTAATAACTTGATAATTATTATGGAGTAATAGTCATTTAATTACAATTTAAAGAATAAAAAAATAAAAAAAATAAAAAAGTTCCAAAATATGTTGAAAACACAACTCAAAATTAAAACGGCCATAACTTTTGATCCGAGTGTCCGTTTGAGCTCTACCACATATAAGATCGAAGCTTGCGACGAGATCTACATCTCTATAACCTAGATAAACCCTGGTCAAGCGTTTTTCGAGGCTAGAAGAGGCCCTAAATTCCTCCAAAACTGAGTTTTTTGTCGGGGTACCCAGATTTTTTTACATTTTGTGGATTTTCAGCCTCATTTAAGGGGGTATTATTGGATTTTTTGTGGGGACTGAACTTATCCCAAGGTATTACTTTCATATTGAAATTATTTATTTTAAATTTTATCATTATTTATAATTCACTACTATTTATAATCAAATATATAACTATATGTACATATTTTTTATATATTCCCAGCTAAAAATTAAAATTTTTAAATAAATAATTAAACATATTTACATATAAAATATACTAGCTTTATCTAAATAATTACTAATATCCATTTTATTTAAAATACCAATATATGAATATTTATATAACTACTATATATTAATATAACTATATATATATTAATATAACTATATATATATTAATATAACTATATATATATATATATTAATATAAATATATATATATATTAATGTAACTATATATATTAATATAAATATATATTAATGTACGAATAAATATAACGAAATATATATATGAATAAATAGATATATCATGAATAAGATAAGAAATCAATATAGGGTAGTGGCAAAGGCTTTAGGTGCGCATGGGGGAGGTCTCGAGATCAAATCTGGGTAGAGGCAAGGGTACGCGCGCAAGGGTGATTTAAAGGGCTAGCACTGATAAAGGGTGTAGGTGGTGCGAGTGGGCGATGGATGTGTGGGAAAGCACTGATAAAGGGGGGAGCAAGCACTGTAAAAATCCCCCCCAACGAGATTGGCAGTATTTTTTTTAATTTTTTTATTTTTATCAGCGCTAAAAACAAGCGCTGATAAAAGTGGTCTTTTATCAGCGCTAAAAAGAAAGCACTGATAAAAGACCCTTTTATCAGCGCTTTTTGGAGTGCTAATAAAGGGGACCCCCCTTTATCTTCGTCAGCATTCTCAACGCTTTTTCTAGCACTGTTAATGGCCATTTTTAGCGCTGATAAAAGCCATATTTTTAATAGTGTAAGCCACTAAAGAATCGCTCAATCTTACTCTCAGGTTGGATAATAATTCCAGAAGTGTACCTTGAAAGTCTTGTAAAATTTACTTCATAGGTACCAACATTTTCATTATCCTTTTTCTTAAGTTCAAGAAACTCCTCTATCTTTGTTCAGAGAATAAAAGGAATGTACTTATTGAAAAATAAGTTCATGAACTCATCCAATTCCATGGAATAAATTTCATCTCTTTTCCTCGTATTCTTGATAAGATTCTTCCATTGATCAGCTTCATCTTCCAATCAATATACCGATAAGTTTAAATTATCATGTTCAGAACATTTTAGAACTAAAAATATCTTTTCAGTGGTAATGATACATAGTCCAACCACTAATAGATTAGAAGACCCGCTAAATGAAGGTGGATGCTACCTCATAAAGGATTCAACATAATGTTTATCCCTTCATTGTTTGTTTGGATGTCCGACATGATTCATAGATTAATAAATGTGTCTGAGCATGGATACAAGATTTTTCATTCTAGCTCCCATAACATTTGGTTACTCAGGGGGAAAATCATTGCATTGTCCGTCACAATCAACATTAACGCGGTTCCTTCGGGTTCCAGGCATTGACTAAAACCAAGAAACATGGGGTGAGAAACACTAATAATAACAAGAAAACCACATAATCATGAAAAAAAACTTCAATTTAGGACACTTTGGGTTTTATACTAGGTTATTCATGGTCATTTCTAAAATAATAAAATTGTATCTTATACTTAGAAATATCCTTATGGATTTCTCATCATATTTTCCAATGGTTAACTATACCGTTCCTCTGATACCAAATATAGAAACCCATTCTTTACATACATTGATATCACTAAAGTATTGAATTATATTTATTACAACATGTAACAAAACCATGAAAGGATCATATAGGTATAAGTTCTTTAAAAACTGAGAAACATAAACAACTAGTTCAAAAAACATCTACATTGTCTACCGATTATTTCATCATATCTGGACTCCTTTTTTGCATATCATACTTAATACCCTTCTTCATGTATTAGGGAAAAGAAACACATAAAATGGTGAGCTCAAATGCTTAGTAAGGGTAATAAAATGAAATAACAATCATATCATATTCATAAGAACATAACATTTGAAAATCTTATCCTTTATATAAAATATCACAACATAATATCATGGGATAAATCATAAAAGTGAAATGTAATACCAATATTCATAATATAAGACATGAAATTTTTTGGCATACACACATAAGCATATAAAATCATTTTATATTAGTCAAGGCCCTTTTCCAAGTCCATCACAGTGGACAAAGTCTATTACTGAACTAAGTTCTCTCCTTGTTCTAGCCTTGTATCACTGAACTGGATTAACTTTCCATTCCAACCATGTCTATCTCATGAGATATAAATATTTAACCAATGCATTAGAGGGATATATAGGTCCCACCCATCTCATAATGAAACCATTATTATATATGACACAAAAACATAAATCATACATCATAGAATAACCCATGTAATAAAATTGGATTCTTAAACATCATGCCATCATAACATAATACATATAAGATAAATGGAATTCATAAAAATATATCCACCATAACATAATCAAATAAAATTAATAATATGGATATAAACATGACCCTATGTCATCTTAGATGGAATTTAATTTTGATAAAACACTTGAACTTATCTCTTGAGGTAAATATAATTTCTTCTTCAAAAACATTTTCTTCTCTCAAAATGTCATGAAATTTCAAAATAAAAGAAGTTAATTGAAAATAAACATGAAATTTTTTAAAGTAAGCTTAATGGAAATAATTATTTATGAATGCATAAAAATATATTTAGTCCGTATAAGTTAATAAAACACTCTCCTAATACTTTTATCAGAAAAGTCAAAAAGTACATCTTATGAAAACAAAAGAAATATTCCTTCCAAACCATGAAGTAAAAGTAAAAAACGGGTAAAAATGAGTTTAAAAATAAATTTAAGAATAGTAAAAATTTTATGAAAATATTTTTTTAAAACAAGGACTTGGATAATAAATATACACCTAGCAGATACTTACGAATAAATAATCATCGATAAAACAAGATTGAAAAAGTTATCCCATACCTTAAGTCTGATATGATTTGTATGTATCAAAAAGTACTGTATAATTATTTAAATAATGTTACTGACTTATTCCAGAATCATAATAATGTCTATAGTAACATTTATGACCATATTTTCATCTGTTTTTTAGTAACATTTAATTGTTACTTGTTATTCCTGTATTAACGGCTTTATGTTCTTATGTTTGTTTTTTCAGATAAGTTATTATTACTCTTTCTAGGTTATAGTTATATCATTTACATAATGGTATTAGTAAGATATATTTCATATTTATTGATTCAATTAATTTATATTATCACATTTTAATGATGATTATGTAAAACGAATCACATCGCACCGTGGAGATGGTAAGTCGTACATACGCATGAGCGACAATATCATTTTCATTATTATTGATTGGTATTAAAGTGGATGGTGTATAATGTATTAGAATTAGTACCATATTATAATAATAATATATAGTTATTATTTCCACCATTATAACCATCCAATTAATGTGGTTGTAAAGAAACATATTACACCACAACATGGAGATAGTAAACCGTACGTACACATGTGTGGTGATTTAATTTTTCGTAGGATGGATAGAAGGTGAAATAATATTTTTTCATATTTATATTAAAATATAATTATATCAGTGACACTAATTTTATTAATTTATAATGAAACCACTAAATAAGAATAATTAGAAGAAAAGATAAATTTGAAGGAATTGGTAGAAGAGATTACCTCTTCCTTGACGTGCCTCCTTTAAATTTCATTTTAGGGAACTAGAGTTGGTATTCTGAGAATAAAAAAACCTCTAAAATGTAACTAGGTAAGTTGAGAAGAGAAATTGGAAGGGGTTTTCTAAGCTTGAAGGCTCAAAATGGAGTGATGATGACAGGAAGGAGGTGCCCTTTTATAAGAGAGGATATGGGTATTTTAGGAAACTCTTCAAAATATTAATTTATTATAAATTCAATTTCGATTAAAAATTGTGAAAAACTTATTTAATTATAATATAATATGATTTTAGATCGAATTACCATAATTCAGTAATTTTTATACAAGTTTTTAATATTGTTTTATCCTTATCCTTTTGGTTTAACCCTTATTTTACCCTTTTTAATCTTATCGTGATGTCCTGTTCTTACACCTTGTGGGTTAGTTTAATTACCATATCATGTAAAAAATGAAAAAAGTTATTTATGAAATATTTTTACTTATATTAACCATTTGGAAAAATCATGGATTTTTAGGAATTTAATATAATTCAATAAACTATTTTTTTTGTTTTGTGTTATGAATTGTGTCAATTTGGGACACTATTCGTACTTGACTTTTTAAAAATTAATAAAAACATTATTCCTTAAAAAATAAGGAATTAAATCAAATATAATATGTTAATGTCATACATAAAATTCGTGGATGGCATCAAAATATCCAAATTATATTAGTTTTAATATTTATAAATTCATTTAATTGAATCTTTCATTAATGAGGTAATCACTACAACATATTTGTGTCATAAATGAAACTATTTATATAATCTCTAATAATTATAAATAAAATACCATTATGTCGGAAATAATTTTATCTTTCTAATGACTATTTATAAGCATATAGATCGGTAATATAACCCTATATTTAAATTTATTTAGTAAAATATATATATTTAGGTTATAATTATATTTACATAAAATTAATTTTTATAAAATGTCATTTTCACATTCAAGTGAATAAATGGGATCAAAAAATAAACCCAAGGATTCTAATGGTTGGAAATATCTTAACAAATAGGATAAGGACACGTTTTAGGATTGTTTTATATTATTAAATTATTATTTTTTATCCTTATTTACTAGATTTACCATTTAACCATGGAAAATAAAATAATTACTGAAGTTACTATTCATAATGTCCAAAAAATAAAAGGTACATATTCACAAAATTTAGACCATATATTTCCAAATATGGAATCTATTTTTCAAAATTAAAAATAGAGAAGTTGCAGTAATTAATTTAAAATTATTCCCATTGTTTAAATGATTAAATGAGTTTTCAAAGTTAAAATATTGCAAAAGATTGAAATGTTTTTACATATGAATTCAATGTAATATTAATTATAATGACATAAATTATATTAAATCATAAAAATATATACTATTTATACTTTTAAACCATTTAATATTATTATTTAACCATATAAATTATCTCAATGTAAAAACTTGTTTTTAATTAAAATATAGCGTATTTTTACCATTCATCAAAATATGAAGGTTATCAGAAAAATATCAGATATTTATCCAAATTAAAGTTTTATATCCCAATTCAAAATAACATGTTTATGTTGTCATATATAAATTATTAATGTTCCAAAATATTAATTTAAAACGGGTTCACCATTTAAAGGTGTAAAATTAACCTTTAAAAAAATAGGTTCTTATACATAAAATAAGGATTTATTCATACCCTATGACTAAAATATCAATTGGATGAATATAAAAAATATTTTATTGAGTATATAACACATATATATCATTAGTTTCATTACCAAATTCAATTCACTCAAAAATAAAAATATCTAATTTATTTATATTTTTATAAGTAATTAATAGCCAATGGATTCATAATGAATTTTCATAAGTTATTTATTATTATTCATGCTAAAATAATGGCTAGGATATAATGGTAATTTTATATTAAAGAAATCTTGTGGTTCATTTAAACTAAATATTTCATGAAAATCAAGATATTGAAGAATAAAAATTATTTAAATAAAATATTTCATAAAAAACATCCATGTGTTACATGAGTTGTTTTTACTTGATTGTGAAATTGAAATAAAAATGGTACCTAAAATTAAATTAAAAATGGTAAAATGATGAAAAATGTGAATAAATGGGTGTCTAATGAAATGCAGATAATGATTATGTGTTTTACCTTGTTAACCACAACCTACATTGTAGGATGGTTAGGGGTAGTGATTGCACCTCGGTTTTTATCGTGTGGTGAGGTATAGGGAAAAGAATTTTTGTGACTTGTTCTGATTTTACCTATTACGTACATGTGATAATGTTGTGTTATGAGTCCTAATATGTGTGTTTGGTATTGTAGAGATATGTCTCCATAATAAAGCTTATTGAGAGGAGGAAAGTAGGATATGGCTGGAGACGCTCCACTAGTAGTGGAACCTGAGGCACCTGTAGTGATAGTTGAAGAAGTGGAGGATTAGTTCCAAGAGAACTTCACTCGATTATTGAAATTCATGGAACGAGACCCAGGGTGGGTTGAGAAAATCATGCGAGATATAATGAGAGAGTTTCCGTTGCATTACCATCTAAATTTTACTAGAGAGGGTGGACCTAAGGGAGTTGAGTTCTGGATTCAGTCCATCCAGACTATACTTGATCACATGAAGATTAATACTGATAAGAGAGTAAATTTGGATGCCTATATATTATGTGTTCAAGTGAAGCATTGGTGAGAAATATTGATTGAGGATGGATAACTAGAGAACATGGAGTTGAAGGTCTTTTAGGAGAAGTACTTAGAGTACTTTTATCCAGAGATACTCAGGAAAGAGAGAGTATCTGAGTTCATGATATTGAATCAGGGGTGTGTGTCCATGATGAACTATGCTGGATTTTTTAAATATTTACAGTAAATTTCTCTAATATTGGTAGAATATGTGGCTACATCAACAAAATAATTTCAGGATGAACTTAAATGTGAAACTACGTTATAAGTGAGTATCTTTTGGCTGAAGAAGTTTTCAGAAGTGGTGAATAAGGCCCTCATTACTGAGGGGAACCTAAAGGAGGCTTCCAGTGGAGGACAATTGATTTCTACTGGATGACCAGGAGGTGTGACTTTTGAGAGTAGGAAGAGTTGTGATGAGATATTTAGACAAAGTAGTGGGAATCAGAGTGGCTAGACAGATGGAGAAGTTATCCAAGATCTTACCTAAGTACTTTTACACTAGTGCGGTAGGCCGATAGACTTTTGTAAATATTTTCTCCAACCACTGGAAGAGTACCAATAATCTTGAAATATGGTAAATTTATAAAGGTTCTATAGGAACCCATGATAGATGGTTAATGGTGGAGGAGTTAGACAGAACCAAAATGTGGGAAGGGGATCTTCTGCACCATATCAGTATGGAAGAAAGAGTTATACAGGGCATGGTGGTAGATGCAGTAGAAGCGGTGTTTCTGGAAAATATTTCCCATATCAGTAGAATGGTATATCTTAGGGGAGTTAAACTACATCACAGGGAAGAGGGGCAGGACAATTACTTGCGACTTATCCTATTCTTGTGGATAGAAAGGATGGACTATTGATATTGAGAGGTACAATTCCTATATCTTCTAAATTATGTAGTTCCTTATTTGATATTTATACCTTTCATTATTTTATATATAAAAAACTTGTTAATGGTTTGGTCCTTTTACCACTATATGTTTACACTACCATTTGGAGTTTTATATTGGAAATTAGTTTTTACCTAAGTAACATAATTTTTTAATATAAAGTGAAACTTATTTCCAAATTTTGATGTTATAAAAATAAAATTAACCACAACATTATAAAATTCAATTTATAAATAAGTGAAAAGTAAATTTAAAATTAAATCATATAATATTATGAAAAACTATTTTGTAAAAAAATTATGTTTTAAGTATTCAATATTTTTAATATTATAAAACATTAATTACCAATTAAATCAGTGATAATATATTTTTATATATTTTCAATCATCATATCATATAAACTAAATAAAATAAATAAAATTAATTATTTTTATAGAAAAATAAAAACATTTATAAAAAAATTATTTTTAGATATCCCATTCTCCATTATCATGATCATTAACTATAATCAAAGTAATCATAATTTTAATCCTAAAAATGAAATTAAACTCATTATATAATAATTATATTTTAATTTAAAATATGAAACCATTTTTTTAATTTAACTTCCATATGTTATGAAAACTGATATTTTATATATGCGAATTAAAACTTATTTAGAGTTAAATATTACTCAAGTTTCCAAAACATTAAATAAGGTATTTATAAATTCAACATTTATTTTTATGTAAACCATTTAAGCTATTAAAAATATAATTTTTATAAAATTGTTTTATATGTTTTTGAGGTAATACTTACTTCAAGATAAAATTATTAACATTACAGTATTAGTTACAAAAATATATATTTTACTATTTTCCTAAAAATCAACTATTTTAGAAAAATCTCAAAAATTTTATATTAAGATAATATTGAAATGATTTATCAAAAAATGAAGTTAATTTTTCCAAATTCAAATTTCACAAATTTTTAATTTACTTTTTAATTTGAAATCTAAAAATATAGTGAAAACTATTTTTATAAGAGAATAACTTTTTATAAATATACTCAATGATTACTATTATTTCGTATAAATTACTAATTTGATTACTGTGATGTTATATATATATATATATATATATATATATAATATTTATTTTCAATTAATTTAGTGTACAAAAAGATAATTTTACTAAAATACATTTTAAGAGCAAAATTATCTGATTAATTTTAAAAATACATTATTAAATATTTTTTTCTATGAAATTCCTATGATAAATAAAATACCACATTAATAGTGATGTGATTATATCATAAAAATTTCAATTTATATTGAACTTAAAGATCTTCATGTAAAATTTATGATTAATTCACACTGTTGTGGTAGTCATGTGTGGAAATTATGATAGCAAAGATTTCATGGAAATTTCCACGTGATTAAATTTATCTCACATATGATTTCAATCATACTATAATTTATGGAGTTAAACTTTGGATTGGTATAGGAAAAAACCTAGTGATTCTATCTTCTTTCCCTTTTTGAAAAAATGGGCATTACATGGTAAAAATAAGCTACTCTACAAAATTAATTTATGCTTTATTTGTAGATTTTAAAATATGGTTACTTACATTTATACTCACTAATTTAATTTCTATATTTTATTGGTCCAAATTATTTTTTTTAAAGTTTTATGAGTTTTTCAGTATAATTTTTCATGTGTATCTATATATTTAACATATTATATTAATTTTATGGAAATATAAAATGTAAAATCTTATGGAATTACATTATTCCCCTAAATAAATTATGTCAACACAATTTTTATTACTACTTAGCAATACAATAGTTATGGATGCCCATGTATCAAGATTTTATTTATAATTATGTTTCATACATACATTCTTAGGTATGATTGATGAACTCATATTTTCAATTAACAGAGGCATATCAATTACATTGAGTTTCTCTCTTACGGTTTTATTTAATTAACCCTCGTTATTTTGTGTTGTGACCTATATATTGGGTGTGAATTTTTTCACAGGGAGTTTATAATCATCCTTTTACTAATAGGTTACCATTATAGGATTTTGGATTTTAATTTATATTTTTTCCATACAGAAAATTATCTTGCTGTCAATCTAGAGAGAGACAATCGATGCCCAATACCGCCTCAATTTTTTTAAAGGAGTGATAATTGGATTTTACAGGGGGAACATATTTCAATGAAGAGTTATGTAACTGTGATATAATAATAATAAAATATAAAGTTTTTATTAATAATTCAATATTTATACATCAGGATGGTGATTTTTTGTTCTTATAAATAATCCTTCATATAAAAGAGTATATATGGAAAGAATAAAATACAAAAATCTTAATTCTTGAGTGGATGATCAATGTTTCTCACCCTCATCATTTTCCAAACTCACATTAGTATTTTTGATTACATAAGACATTTCGTGTTCCCTTGTAATTTAAATTTCTGATTCCTATCATCCTTGTTGTCCATTCGTTTAGAACATTAGTTTGGGTAATTCTAAGGCTTCCCACATTTAAAAAATTTCACTATTAGATGAACCATAGAACAAATTATTTTTCGTTTCATCATATCCTAATTAATCTTTATTTTATCTAGAAAATCACCTGATATATTCCCTCATTTTCAACACGTAAATCATATTGAAATTACTTTGATTCATTCTACTTGGTTAGATTTACCACATTTTGGAAATGAAGGAAATTGAATCTTTTTTACTTTACCATCTTCATCACCTAAACATCCATCAGGCTCCATCCTTATCTTATTTGTTTTGTTTGTATATTAAACTATTTTTATGTCATTAAACATATTGATTGATAGATATTTTATCATAATCATAATATTTAACACTATAGTTATTATCCTATGAGTTTTCTTATTAGTAAAATCTCTGTATTTTCATTGAAAACCATTTCTTACTCTGTTTATTTAGGCTTTAAAAATTATTAAAACCAAAAGGGGGTTAACGTGAATGATGAAAAATTGAGATCATAATAAAATTATAATGAAAAATCTCATAAAAAAAGAAACCTCAAAACTTTTTACTCTTTGAAACCATCACATTACCTTTTAGTTAAACCTAAATCACTCTCAGATCAATTTAGGTTTAACTACGTTGTGTTACCTCAAACATGTTAACCTAATTCCTAAAATAATTACCACAAAATTTTCATGTACATTCTCGAACTATTCTAAACTAAAAAATAATTCAAATCTATTCTCTTAAAAATTAAATATATCTTTATCCATAAATTCACATATCAATATATGTACCTTATATTATCAATATATACATTTAAATATAAGTTACTTATATAAATTTTATTATTATATCCCTTAACCTAAAAATATTCCAAATCCCATATCATGGTTTATAAAGAGAGTGTGAATTAACCAAATCATATCCCTCGAGAGTGTCTCCCCGTGTGTGAAATCTTAGGCCCAATTATTGTGAATTAGAGTGACGATTGAGTTGATAGTCAACCAATATTTTATAGGTTGATTACAACCATGTCCAATAGTTCCATATCCAAATCCAATTGTTAGTTCCCAAACATGGTTTTTATTTTTGGAAAAACCATAAAATATCTATTTTACCAAAACATTATGATTTAAACCAATAATTAGACTTATTAAAAAGGTTATCACTAAAGGTCCCTAAAATAATTCCCAGAATAACTATACTATCATTTTATATCAATAAATGTGACTTAATCTCAATAAACACACTTATTTCAATACTTTACATGAATAATAATTCCATTCAAAAATAGCTTCAAAAAACCATAGAACTAATGGTTTATAGTCTTTGAAGATTATATTCATAAAAAACTCATTTTAAAATACTCATCAATGGTTCTCTATAATCACTCAACTCTAAAAACTCTTATAAACATATTATATTTAATACCCATCCTCATATCATGCAGGAAGAAAACAGAAGAAAGGGGTGAGATCTAATTCTCAATAAGGGAAACTATTAAAAATAATTATATTATAAATTGAAGAGAAAACATGATTAATAGAGAAATGTATGATAAAAATAACATGAAATTATAAGTCATAATAATAAAACTTGATTGGGAATTAATTTTCATACATTAAGAACACCTTACCAAAGAAATGCCATCAAAATAATTTATTACAGGTATATAAAATAAATACCAAATAATATGAAATCATAAAATAAGATAAAGGAGAATCCTTTGAAAATGGCGTATCATAGGCGTTTATAAATTACTATAAATAAAGGATATTTTAGGGAAGGTCCACAGAGATAAGCATAAAAACATTGCAAGAAAACATAGTCATTCCCATACCTTAAGTTATAAAATAATCTATGTATGTACACCCTTTAAATTTTGAACTAATCTAAGTATTTTCACCAATTACATTATGAAAAAATCCAAGTATATCCAACCTTTATAATTTGAAAAAATTTAATTATGCACACAATTCATTATCTAATAAGATATAAAACCATAACTAGTGAATTAGAAAGAGATAAAGGGCCCTAAACATTATTTTAAACACATTTGAGTTTCACATAAAATCAAATAATTCATCTTATCAAAATAAAACCATGAGAATAAAATTGGTTTCATAAATTTTCCAAATGGTATCAAATAAAATGAAATTTCCAAAAAAAACATGATTGATTGAACCAAAAGCATGATCACCAAAAACAAGTATTAAAAAATATCACATATTACATGATTTAGGATCCATTACTCCATTATAGATGAATTATTTGAAAATGGAGAAATAAATAAAAATAATAGTAGTTTTTAGAAAACATATCTTAAAATCATTTTAAAAATACAAGAGTTTAATGTCACTTTGAAAGAGTATTTTTTCAAATATAAAGTGAAAATTTCCAAAAAAAAAATCACTTTAAAACATATTCCAATAATTATACCCTAATAAAAAATAAATCATATGTCACAAATGTAAAGTATAAGGGAAGAATATATGATAATTGAATGAAAAATCCTTTTAAATAATTTAAAATTAATTTATTGAAAACCCACATCATTAAAATAAAAATATAACCTATTTTTTAAAATAAATAAAGTCTACTATAAGGATAATAGTAGGAAAAAATAATTTTAGTTTCAACTAGGGATAGAAGAACATTGGTGGGAAGTAAAACTATTGATTTGTAGTACAAATCTTTAAAAAGAAATGGGATTATTCCAAACAAAATTACATTCTCATGAAAAAATATATTCATAAAGAAAGATTATTTGGGTGGGAAGAATGACTTCTCAATAAAATAATGTGTAAATAAAACATAATATCAATATATTACGTAATAAATCAACTTTGAATGATTATAGTCCAGGGGGAGTGTTTATAACCTATAGAAAATGTTTGTGTCACAAAAATCCATTTCCATTAATCATAATAAGTCAAATGTGCTCTATCAGCCAATATAGAAAAATAAAAAAATTAATCACCTATTAAATATCGGTAATCATATATAAAACCTTTTATAAATTTCATTTATTAAAAATATTTTATTTAGTTATTCCCTATATTCATCACCATATGTTATTAGTTTTGATAGATTGTTTTGAAAAATTTTTGTAATGGAAGTGTCAGTTATTATATATAGACTAATATTCAATCATTAAAAATACATAAATTTAATTTAATATATTTTTTATAATTACTAAATTTTTTTAATATATGTTCATATGTATTATAGTTTTGATTCTGAGGATGAGGATGATGATAAACACATTAAAGTAATTTTATTCAATGGGGTAGTGTTATCTTAACTATAGGTTAGATATTACCATTAATATTATAGAACCAAATAAAATATTTATTTTTTTATAATTTTAAAATATAACCTATAATTATTTTTTCTTAGTTATCCATGATAGAAAAAATTTCATGAAAAAATACAACACCTTCGGGTTGGAGGTTTTCTGCACCTAGGCAATGGTGACACATTTGGTTATATAGAATGTGCAGAATATAAGAATTGGTTTATATTTTAAAAAATATTTATATTTTTTAATAATCATAATAATTTATTAAATACCCCATTATAAATATACTTGTATGGTGGTTAATAAAAATTGATAATGTCACTTATGGCAGTGATAGTCAACATTTAACCGAATTGACATTTTTTATGTTTTGGATAGTTGGGAGGAGGGTATAAAATGGATATTATAGTGGTATATAAGAATTTTAGAATATTATCAGCACTTATGTTATAATAATTTCATGGATACATTAGTTTTGATGTGGTAGTGGAAGATGATAAATTAGAGATCTTGGTTGAGAACATTACCTCTCTCTATGGACATTCTCCCTTGGGAAACACATTAATGATCCATAGATTGGTCTTTTAGAAAGCCCAATTCTTATTGGATTTTAGGAGTAATTTTAGGAGATACTAGGGTTGATTATTCATACATCAAAGGATTTATAAAGTATGGAGAAATGTGGTGGAATTTATCCCCTTTTATAAGTGACGAAAACTGCACTTTTGTAAATACCCATTAATTGTTCAATGGTGATATCACACTATTTAAGGTGCACAAGAGTGGTAAATTATGAATTTATGGGTGATATAGCTTCTATAAATCCTCTAAAAAACATTTCAAACATTTTTTGAACTCGTTTCAAGCCTTCTACCACAATTTTTTTACTCTACCATTTTGGTTTTTACCTGGATAACTTGTTTTTACCTTGATAATTTGTTTTTACCCAAGTAATTTATTTTTTAATAAAAGTAAAAGGTAAAAAGTATTAAAATATTTTAAATTTAATATCCTACATTTAAACTCTTTATAATCTAGTAAAATTTATAAATAACATAAAATTGACATTTAAATTAAATCATATAATATATTGAAAAACTATTTTGTAGACAAATGACGTTTTAACCATTATGTTTCCTTAATCATAAAATACATTAATTAATGATTAAATGTGTGATAATATATTTTTATATATGTTTAAAAATAATATTATCGTCATCATATATAATAAATCTATTTTATTTATTTAATTAAAATTACACAGTATTAATAAAACAATTCTTCAAAGATAAATATTTCATTAGTATCATAGTCATTAACTATAATCTTAGTAATATTATTTTTATGACTAAAAATATTGACCTTTGTAAATAATATGAAGCCTATTTTTTTAATTTTAATTTATGCATGTGATAAAAACTAATTTTTTATATAAGTGAATAAAAATAGTTTGTAGAGTAAAATATTTTTTTAATTTCTAAAACATTATACATGAGTTTTTTTAATTCAACATATAATTTTTAAGTGAATCATTCTACTCCAAAAATATATATTTTGTCTAAAAAATATTTATATGTTTTTAAGTAATACTTCCCTCATTATAAAGTTATAAATTTTATAGTATTAGTAAAAGAGGTATTTTTTTTACTATTTTCTTATAAATAAACTATTTTATAAAAATAGAAAAATTTCCTCTTAAGATAACATTAATATGATTATTTCAAAAAAATAAGTTATTATTTTCAAATTAAAATTTATTGAATCCCATACTATTCATACACAAAAACAACATCTTATTATATGAATATTCATTACATATCCCGATGATCCATGCTGGAGTCATATAGGTTTAGTGCTTTTCGAAAAATTGATACATAAAAAAATGATTAATAATTGAACTAAATTATCTCCCACTTAGTTTATCATAAATGGAACCCTTCTTAGACATATCATACTAAATAACTTTATTCATAACCTGGGAAAAGATAACATTAAAAATGGTGAGCTCTAATTATCAGTAAGGGAAAACAACGAAGATATCTATGATAACATAAGAATAAAATGATCATAAGGGTTTGATAACATGTGTTTAACATTTGAAATCCATGATCTACATATCTTTTATTATAATATTGATTCATAGAATAAAGCTTAGCAGTTCATAAGACATGAATCATAAAGGAATCAAATAACGTTATCAATGAGAGAATAACATTAAATAAGAGATGTAATTGTATCATACATAGAAGCATAGGAAAAATTATGTCAAGGATAACCAACAAGACATTAATAACATGTTGGTATTGGGAGAACCACCCATGAACCTACTTCTGTCTTGTGATAACCTCATGTATACCCTCATTATGCATGGTATAACCTCCCATGTATCGTTTGAGCTTATAGAACATTAATAAATACCTAATGAATTGGAGGAAGTTATAGGTAACACCTATCACATATTGAATATAATATATATGTGTGTTCCAAAATATCATAAAACATTCATCATATCCGAACCCATGAAAATAAATTGGTTTCATAAATATTTCATCAAAGTAAAACCCATTGAAATGAAATCGTATTTATTATCATTTTATTATAATATATCATGTGGAAAAAGGAATGGGTTTATTAAATAACCTTTCATTATAAAAATAAACTTTCCAAATAAAAAATAAGGATGTTATCATTTAATTATTATCCTAGAAAGTCTTAAATAATATCAAAGGATTTTATCTTTCATGGAAAATGATTTTGAAAGATCACTTGGAACATTTCTTATGGAAGGAAACCTTTATATTTAGAAATCACTTCATGAAAATATAAAATTTTACAAAATATTATGGATTTTTTATTATTTTAAAATACCATAGAAACATTTATAGTAAGATTAAAATCATTGAGGAGTCCTGAAAATGGGAAATTATGTTGAAAAAATTTATGTTAAAAAAACATTTCTTTTTCACTTTTCTAAAAAAATTCATAAAGTACATTGTTCAGAAAACAAAAATAAGATTCAATTTGAATAATTTTTTTAATGTAAAACCTTTATAAAAATGAATTTTAAAAATTATATGAGAATAGTAAAAATATTCCTTAAAACATTTTATAAAACTAAGATATTAAAGAAATTTTATTTTCGACCCAAGAGAGAAATAAATTTTCATTTAATTGAACTATTTTTAGTATCTTGAGAGCATAAGGTATGGAAAATGAAGATAAAAAACTAATTTCAATAAATAACTGTAGGAGAAGAAAATTCATAAAATTATTTAGAGTTAGATCAAAATATTTAATCATCATAATCCTAATGACAAACAATTTTTATAAACCATCAGATTGTAACATAAAACCATCACCACATGGTATATTTTGAGTCATAAGTCCCATGAAATAAATTGATTTATATGAATATATAAATAATAATAAAAATTGTAATAATAATCATAAAATACATTCAAGGTAATAATATACACCACACATAAGAAATAAGTGGTGAATATGTAATGTGCCCCACAGAGAAAAATTGAGGTGATTATCCCTTACCTCGAGTTCCACTTGTTAGAGAAGCATTCTAACATATTGTATAATACATTTAATTTTATTATAATTCTATAAAAAAATAAAATAAATTATTTTTATATAATATATATTCATTATATAAATATTTTTATTGTCATCCATTATTTTAGATATGGAAAATGAATTAAGCCGTTCATGGAGATAATAGGTCGTACGTACTCATGAACTCTATTTTTATTTTTCAATGGAAAGAAAGATAGAAATATATATAATAATTCAAATTTCTAGAATCATTAATATATCATATAACTAATATGTATTCATCATATATATCCTCCTTAACATCTATGTAATATATAAAAGAAAAAAAGAATCACATCGCTTTAGAGAGGTGGTAGTCCACACGTACGCATAAGCAGCGTTATCATATTCCATCAGTTTGTATGCTAAAAAGGTACATATTATATTACCATTGAAGAACAATAATTATTTCATAAATATCTTATATTAACTTAAAATCCATCATGATAATCATCCATGAAATTTGGTGATAGAAAATGAATTTTACCACTACATGGAGATAGTAAGACGTACGCACATATGAGCGATACTTTCACTCCCCTTTCGATGGAAATAGTGTGGATTTTGGTAGTTTCATAAAAATAATAAAATTTAATCATATTTATTATGTTTAATATTTTATTTTTTTACCAATACCACATATTTATTGAAAGTATAAGAAGAAATAAATTGAAAGTGGTCAGGTAAGACAACTACCACTCTTTCAGGATACTTCCCTTAGATCCTTTCTTAACGAACATAGGTTTTGTATTTTTGGGAGATAAACACATGAAAAAATTGTATAATGATATTTATAATAATTATTTATAGGTTATATTTAACCTAGATGGCTCAAATTGGTGTAATGAAAAGAAAGAAAGGGGGTCCTTTTACAAGGGAGAGAGAGGACACACTTAGAATTTCATATATGATTAAACTATAATAAATTCATTCTCATTCCAAATGGTTCCAAAAAGACTATAAATAGACATGGGATTATTTTTTCAACCATAAATTATTCCTCTTTTCCTATTTTAATATTTTATTATTTCTAAGTAATTTAATAAAAATAATATTTTTATAAAATATATTTAATGTCAATTTGGACACTATTAAATTAATTTGACTTAAAAGGAATAAAGGAAAAGTATGAATTCTAATTTAATTCCTTAAAAGAATAATGATATTTCATATCCATTAAAAAAATCCTGTATCACATTAAATAACTGAATTTTCATTAATTTTAATATTTTAAAAAACCATTTATTATATTTTTTTATTAATTAGAGAAATACTATATCAGTGTTGCAAAAGTTTTTAAGGTCATTATATAATCAATAAAAATTATAAATAAAATTATTTCATGATAATAAAATAATGAAAAACTAATTTACTATTAATATTCATTCATAACTATTTTCCCCCTATGTAAATACATAAATGATATTTAAAACTAATGGAGCAACACTTTGTAACTTTCATTGTTTTAAATATTATACATGTCATTTTCATGGAGATGTTTCCATTAAAAAATAAAATTGTAGAATAAGTTTATGAGGGTCGAATTATATTTATCAAATAAGAATTCATACAAAAAATTATGGCCTTATCACATATTTTTAACCTAGATTATCCCGATTTACCATTTACCATAGTGATAAATTTTACTACGGTTACTATTCATATTGACGAAATATAAAAGATAACTTTTTAA
Source organism: Viscum album (assembly GCA_963277665.1). Lineage (NCBI taxonomy): Eukaryota > Viridiplantae > Streptophyta > Magnoliopsida > Santalales > Viscaceae > Viscum > Viscum album. The sequence goes on from OY728159.1 coordinate 1,391,915,087, forward strand.
AAAAATTTAAAATAATTTTTACAAATATATAATTAATTCTATTAAGTTAAATACTTATAAGTGGAATAAATAATTTTAATTTATGTGTGAAAAAAGTGAAAAAACCTGCTTTAAAAAAATACAAATTTTAAGCATAAAACCAAATTTATTTTTATCATATGAATAGAAAAATATTTAATGAATGTATAAAATATGTTATTGAATAAATTATATATAAATTACATAAAATAATACACTAATAGTGATAAATTTAATATATTATGATAAAAATAAATTTCACATATAATTTTTTTTTCAAAAAACATCTCCTTCATTTTCAAATTATTTTTATTTTCTTTTACAATTTACTAGTAAGTAGGGAATTAATTTTTTAATTAGGTAAGAAATAATTTTTCATTTTTTAGTTAGTCCTATTCATCCCCTCCAATCCAATGTCTAGGTGATAACATATAATAATATCATTCTAATAGTATGTAACAGTTCATTAAGACTTATTGTTCTGTGTAACACAAGCTATTGAAGAAATAGATTTATTAAAAAACATTATTTCATAAAATCTATGGGTATAAAATTTTCCCCCCTTACAACTTATTTTTGCCTCAAAATTCATCACTTTTATACAAACAAATGAATATATATTAGTTTCATTATATCCTCAGATCCTCAGGCAACTTCCTCAAATTAGGGGTTTCACTATAAAATCATTCAACTTCTTCAAATCAGGGGTTTCACTATAAAAAATTGACCAAGTGAGTTGTCTTGTTTTTTAGAAATCCCTATATCCTCGTGATCCAAAATTTCCATCTACTATTCCTTATAAGAGATATATTTCTCCCATGTTATGACCACATAGTTTATTACTGGTGAAGGATCAAGTATTTACATAGTCAAGAGAGATATATGGAACACATCAAGGACTTGGGGGAGATTCAGTGGAAGCACCAATCAATAAGCCACTATCCCCACATGATCAAGAATTTGGAACTGATAGATATACTTAGGGCTCAACTTGACCTTATTTATATATATCATCACCCTCTTCTAGGGTGATATTCATAAGAACACCTTTTTGACCAACTTCAAAATCCAAATCCTTTCCTCAAATGGCCCGAAGGCCATCATTTTTTATTGATTTTAATAATCCACCTTTCAAGGGGTGAGGTGGAACCCTTACAAGACCCATAGGCATAAGTATAATATGGCCCATAGGCCTTAGAGGAATTCATTGCCCGTAGGCTTCAAACATTACATACAACCCAGACTAACTACTTGGAACTGCTCATCCCCATTATCTTAATCGTGAAATCAGATCTCCACCTTCGCATTGCTATTCAGATAGGCATTCCCGTGCATGAACAGGATTGTCCAGATGGCGGTTGACATACCCTCTCATTCAGGCAATCCATTTAGCTTCTACTGTGGTGATATCTCCTTGCTCATCCACCTTGTAGAGCTTGTTCCTTGTAGGTTTTCTGGTTTTCATCTGCACTTAAGGTGGCCCGAAGGCCTTGACGTGTCCCTAAGGACTTACTGACCCGAAGGCATGAGTGGCCCGAAGGCCTTAAAGGACTCAGGGACCAAATAGGTGGCCCGAAGGCCCAAACAGGGGCATATTCTCGGCTGCTACACTGCCAAAGAGTGCAGACTACAGTTCCCACTATAGTACCTGCTACAGTACTACACAGTTCCCGCTACAGTGCCTGCTATAGTGCTGCTGCAGTACCCAGAAATTCTGCCTCCACCTGGATTTGATTCCTGGTCGCTTTAATTCACTTACAGAGTCCTTACCATCCATGCTAAGGCTCATGTGACAAATTCTTTCAATTATTGTCATCATACCTCTTTTAACAACCCTTAGGTACCCTTATATACATCTAAATGGACTCTATATCCTATACTTTTTCTATATCTCGGTCAGTTCTTAATAGCTTTATTTCTCCAAATTCATTCAATCACGTTGGAGTTCTGCACTTTATACCATAGAGGGATTCATAAGGATCCATCTATTTTCTGGAGTGTTGACTATTGTTATATGTGAATTCCACCAAAGGAAGGCATTAATACAAACCATATATGAATTCCATAGTTCAATCTATCATCATATATTATAGAGGTTGAGTAGTTATATTAAACTAAACATCTATCTGAGGATGGTACATCATATTGAAGATTAATTATATATTTAGAGCCTACTGAAGAGTTTACCAGAACTTAGATTTAAACCTTAGATACCAATCAAATAAAATGGAATAAAATTTTCAATATAGCTTTACAACATCGTTAAAATATATCTAGATGAGTAGATCCAAAGAGAAATCTTCTCTAATAGTAAGAAATTTTGAAGAGTTTGTAAGGATATCGATAAAAACCATATGGAATTATTCCCTTTAGTAATTTTGCAGAGTCAAATGACAATATCCATGGTGATGTCATCCTATTTACACTATGATATGGGTAATGATTATAACATCCCCTTAGAATTTTCTCTCTCAGAATTATATTGTTGACATACCAGGAATATATAAGAACACTCTACAATATATCTCTTCATAATGTCCAACCAGAAATAATATTTCAAATCTTTATACACATTTGTACTTCAAAGACAAATAGAGAATGAAGAACTATGAGATTAATCCAATATATCCTTCCTCAAAACTAATATAGAGGGTATATAAAAATGATTTCAGAACCTTATCATTCCATCATAATGAAGGTTGAACTCATGAAGAATTTTCAATTTCTCTGAAAACACTACATCTATAAGGACCCGACCTTAAAACATTTCATAATCTTGAATTAAATGAATAATTTGCATTGAGGATCTTTTTAGGTTTATGTTTTTAGATAATTAGTCCATAAATATTACATTATATCTCAAAAATTATGAAGTAGACACTTTTACTTGGAAACTGTTTTTTTATAAAATAAAAATTCTAAAAAAAAGATTCATGTCCAGTTCCATATTTTTGATAGCATGACTTTTCCTTGTTCTCATCTTTGACCCTATTCCTCTTTATGTCCTATGAAAAACATTTCAAAAACTTGGGATGATCATAAAAAGATTAGTAAGGGTTATAAAACAAATAAAGGAAACATTATCCCATCAATAACTACAAATCAATGAAACCATACTTCTCAATCATAACATACCTCATGAAATCATAAGAATTATGAATAACAATCAAAAATCATAAATCATAAAGGAAAATTATGGAATACATAACATACTTACATTGTAGCTATCACAGTTACATAGGGAGCAACATTTGGAATACCCATCACAGTATATTCCACATATATCTTAGGAGAACCATTAACGTTTACCTCCGTCTTGTTACGTAAGGCATTGGAGAGCTATCTCGGGCTCATCCACCCTAGGTTTATCACAGAACCATTAATATGTGTAAAAAATTCCCAATAACCATAACATATTAATGACACATAAAACAAGAATAAAGGAAAGATAACATTTCAACATTGTAATCACAATATATCATTTCAAGATATTGACATAATCAATGATTTATCAAACCATCTTCAAAATAATTTAAAACATTTCATAAAGATATTTTTGAATAAATGTGTCCCATAACACTTTGAAGCTTTTAAAGAATTAATATTTTATAATAGTAATGTCCATATAAATAATTCTTTAAAACCATTTTTAAAACATGGACATTAATGAGAATTATTTAAAAGAATAAATATTTAAAATGATAATTTAGTTAAAGAGTTATTAACCAAATAGGAGATTCTTGAATACAAATAATTAAAGAATAAAATTTAGTAAAAACATTATAATATCATTAGAATAAAGGTATTCATGATATAATATGCCAAATGACAGTATATACCCCATATAAAAGTGAATTGGTGCATAAAAACAATGAAGTCTCAATGGAATTTAAATTAAGGCGAAATCCCTTATAAGGACAGAATCCTTAGATTAAAGATAAATAAATTACGTAATTATGTGTGAAAAATATAAATACACCCAATATAAGTGGATATTAAGTGTAAACCAATCATAGGTCAGTCACACATATTCATATCACGACCTAATCAAGAAATAGAGGTTTAACCAAAGAAATTGAAATTAGGTTAAGAAGTTCCCTTACGAAAATTTGGTAGCCTAAAAAAGTCAAATAAAATTTAAGAAAAATATTTGATGAGATAAAAAAGGTTATCTTGTAAATTGGATAGAAAATTTACAGCAATAAGAATATAAAAGAATATATCCCAATAGAAGAAGATGAAAATTAAAAGACAGAAAAAAAGAAGTTTTTTAAAAAGAGGAGGGTGAAAGGTTCCCTTACCGATTTGGTAACTTTGAAAAACATAAAACCCATGAAATTTAAATACCCATATATTAAATTATATTACACAATTAATACAATCATGGATAGTACATGTACCACACAAAAAAGAAAATAGTGGAAAATATAGCATGAATCTCACGGTAATAAAAAGTGAGATGAAAACCCTTTACACGTTGTAATCAATCGAGTCGTATGACCAAAAGTTAATAAATACAAAATTAGTCAAATAATACCATTAATATAAATATAATCATTATAATATATATCAAATGTAAGTGCACAATACACCACATGAAATAAATAAGTGGCAAACAATGGAAATCTCACGGAATTAAAAGTGAGATAAGAGACCCCTTACCTCGTTGTAATCAATCGAGTCGTATGACAAAAAGATAATAACCACCATAATAATACCATGAATATAAAAATAATCATGATAATATATATCAAATGGTAGAACATAATACTCCACATGTAAGAAATAAGTGGTGAACAATTGAAATCCCACTGAATTAAATGTGAGATAAGAATCCCCTTACCACGTGTCCGACTTGACTCTCTTGTACGTTCCTTTTTATTCATTAATGTTAAAATTAATTTAATTTATACTTTATTAAGAATATTTTTCAAGTTTAATATTCCTTTTTATCACTTATTACCCTTTTATAACAATTATTTTATTTTTTGAGTTCACATCGGACATTTTGTCGATGTTGGGAACCTGAGTAAAAAATGACCTTGTTATAATTAAAAAATGTCCATGTGGTCAAAATTCCATTATCTACAGAATTATATTAATCATTTATATGTCATATATATCATATTTATCCATTATTTATATATATGTATTTATAATAGTACATAACATTTGGAGATAAGAAATGAAATGCACAGTTTATGGAGATTGTAAGCCGTACGTATGCATGAACACTACTTTCATTTCTATTTCATATTTTAATGGAATGAAAAAATATTGATTCATAAGAATATTATAATTTCATTATAATATATATGTCATATATGTTACATAAGTTCATAAATTCTATATTTTATACGTTCTACGTATGGCATGAATGAGTCATATCACTTTGAGGGGGCGTTTATCCGCACTTCCTCAAATGCAATTATCGCGTTTACCCATTATGGGAACCATAAAGGTATGATATAAAAAGGAAAATAAAGAAGCATAAAGAAAAAATAAATATAATATACATCATATATAGATACAGTTCCATCATAATGGAAACCATTATAGGCAGTAGGAGATAATTGAACAATCATCGTTTCGTGAGGCAATAGTTCGCCGTCCACAGAATCAGTATGTTCTTTACCCATTAGATGGAGGTGTGTGTAAGTGTAGCTAGAATAATTATAATAAAAACATCCTATTATATTTAGTATACTGTTTTTGTTATAAAATAAACTAATAAAAATATTTTAAGAGGTTGGAAAAGTAAAATAAAACAAAAGAAATTAAGAGAAGACATTACCTTTAAATCGAGTAACTCCCTTTGGTTTGAACCAAAAAGGTTTCTTGAAGTGATTTATGCCTAAGGTAAGGCTTCTAGTATTAATAGTGAGATCTTTAGAGATTATTGGAGTAGAGTTTGGATGATACAAGGGCTTTAGAAGTGTGAGAAAACGGTAGGAAGTGAGGTCTTTTTATAAGGGAGAGGAGCAGCTCTTTTGGAAAGTTTGAAAATATTATTATTTTTATATAATGCTTTTCGGTATCTAAAGGTACAAAAATAATTAAGGTATAATATGAGGTGTCCCATATTCAAAATAAAATCATCCAAAAATAATTGGAGACGTTTTAGATATTGTTTTAATTTTTATCTTCTTATTTATTGTAATCATTCATTAAGTTTGTTAACGCTGCATCATCATTGTGTCATAATTAATTTTATTTATATGTTTTCTAAAAATTATAAAAAAATTACCATGGTGTAGGAAATATTTTTATATTTATAATTAATATTTATAGTCAAATATATCAAATATATATTCCCACATTAAAATTGATTAAGTAAAACAATACATGTTTATGACATTTTTATTTTTACTTTAAATAAAAAGTTATTAATGTCATTATCTTACCCAATTGTCTCCATGTGGTACCAAAATTGACACATGGATTGTCTTGGTTGGACATCACACATCCAATAAGGTTAGTACAACTGTAATGATAATTTTATATTATTATAACATTATTTTTACCTTAAATTAACCTATTTACCTCTAATCGCGGTTAGTAAAAGTCAAAAGCCACTATTCACCAAAAATTATTTTCATCCCATTGAACCAAATTTTAATTATTAATGAACACCATGTATGTTAGATTTTTGAAATTCAATTCACAAAAGCGGTAAAATTACGTCTTATGCAAATTTGGAAAAGCACTTTGAAGGTGGGTAAAAAGACGTTAAAAAGTTCAATAGAATTTTATATATCAAATATTATTATAAAATGAATCCAATGAATTAAATTTTATTAATATTTTAATTATGTATCTATTTTGACTTTAAAAAAAGTTAAATTTAAAAATAATTCTTTAAATAAAAAGTTGGTTTTAAACAATAACAGAGTGCTTTTTACTATTCATCAAAAATGGAATGTTTTCAGAAAAATACCAAAAATTCACCCTAAGATAAATTTTATATTAAAAATTTAAAAATGATGTCTATTTTACCAAATTCAAAACAAATAGTTTCATTAATTAATTTGATAATTAATTCATGTTGCCAAAAAAAGAGTGTTTTTAAGTAATAATAGCTATCAAAAGATTGATACTTATTAATACCCAATTTCAAAGTGAAATTACTTAAAATGGAAAAAAATGGATTAAATGGTAAAAATATAATCTATTTACACTTTAAAACCAATTAAAAAGATAATATAACCATATAAATAAATTAGATTAAAAGGCGGTTTTGAATTAAAATACATAATTTTTTCACTATTCATTAAAAAATGAACATTATCAGAAAAATACCAAAATTTCAACCAAAGTAAATTTTGTTGTCCTAATTCTAAAAAAAAAATTTATTTTTTCAAAAATAACATATAAAAGTGACAAAAACTATATTTAAAAAGGGTTCTCCATCAAAAGATAGTAAATTGACCTTTTAATGAATATTAGAGTATTTGTGCTTAAAATTGGATTTCATTCACATTTTAAGCCACTAAATTTTATTGGACGAATGTAAAAACATTTAAAAAAAATATAATCATATTTTAGTTAGTTATATTCATTATCTCCAATACAACGAATCAACATTAACTACCATTTAAAATTATATTATTATATTATTAGTGTGTAACGTAAGATTTCAAAGAAACCCGTTGTTTTGTATCGGGTACTCCATCGAACATAGCATCCACTTTAAAGTAAAATTAATATTTAATTCAAAAATATTAATAAATATTAAAATGTATTATTCTTTATTTACCTGGGATGTTACATCCTTCCCCCCTTTTGGGAATTGCATCCTCGTAATTTAAAAAAAAAAATAGGCTCAGAAACATCATTAAAAGTCCCACATCAGAAAAAGAGTCAATACAAAATATCTCTTTAAAATAAAGTAATATAATTAAAAAGGTCACCCAAGACAGAATATACTAGGATTCTATGAAATAATGGATATGGAGGAGAAACAAACCGGCATGTTCTGATGGAGAGTGATAGAAATCATGATTAGGAGAAAGTTAAACACAAGAAATCAAAAATTTGTGATGGGTTAAATGGTCTTTGATTCTACAATAAGAAAAGTTAAGGGACAATGTTTTTGTTTTATGTTACCTTTCATAATGTTGAGGAATTTATTTAAGAGCTCAACTAAAAACATAAGGAAACATACTTACTTTTCATGTAGACTTTCATCCTATACTAAATTTCTACCACAAAATAAACTTTTCTCCCAATGATTAGTAATCAAGCTAACTTGGCCACATCAAAAACGATAGAATCAAATTCTAGAGAATCACGTAATCCACAAAAGAGCTATATATTTACCCTGTATTTAGACATTAACCAAAAAAAAAATGGTTAGTACGAGATCAGATAATCCCCAAAAAGGATAATCCTTTATAAAAAGAAATAATACTCTTAATCTTCAAAAATTAAACAAACAGTACCCAAAATTTAAGAAAGACCATTCAATACACAATCATCCTTAAAAGTTATTCAATATAATCCAAAATAAGTTCACAACCCATAACCCAAAAGAATTTGATCACATAGTCTTACACAATAAATCTTAACATTTATCTCTAAATAACATTGACTACTCTTAAAGTCTCATACTAAAGTGTAATTAACCTAATCACATATTCTCTATGCTAGGTTAATCATTTTCCAGAAATAACCCAAATCACCATATGTCCACAATAACTACATATATTCTTACAAAATAAAAATTTCAACCATTCCTCCACAAAAGAGATCCCATAGTATTATATTTTCCTTGAGCATATAATGTTCCCCAAAGAGATAATGTCTTCCAAAATAACCTTTATCTCTTAATCAACAAATTATTTTACTATACTAAGGATGTCCATTTAATATAACATAAGATAACAAATCAAATTATTCTTGATCCATAAAATTATTTAACTAAAAAGAATTTTCCTACTAACCAGAGACTTCACGTAGTCCAGTGGTTGGCAATGCACCCTTATCACCCTTCAGTTTTGGGTTCATTTCCTGTGGCCTTTCCAGATGCGATGGGTTTTCACCCTTCCTATGGGTTGTCCTTTTTCTAAAACCACATAATTTTATAACATTCCAAAACAGACAAATTCCTCAAAACAACCATAACATATTTTAACAAAAAGGTTATATAATACCATTCATTTTGCATCCCAAAATGTAATAACCATTTATCACCTCTAAAATAATTCTGAATCTTTCTAAAATTATAACCAATTATTGGTATGTCACTTATTATTAAATAAAAACCTAACCTCTAAAGTTATCTAAACCGACATTTGATACCAACTATAAGAACCCATACTTAAAACATTTCCTAATCTTGAATGAAATGAATAATTCACATTGAGGATCTTTTTAGGTTTATACTTTTAGAGAATTAGGCCATAACTATTTAATTACATATCAAAAAATACAAAGTAGACACTTATACTTAGTAACAATCTTTTTCATAAAATAAAAACTATTAAAAAAAGAGTCATGTACAGTTCTATATTTTAGATAGCATGACTTTTCTTTGATCTCATACTTGACAATATTCCTCTTTATGTCCTGTGAAAATTATTTCAAAAACATGAGATGAGCATAAAAATCTCAGTAAGAGTTATAAAAAAAGGAAAGGAAACATTATACCAACATTAAATACAAATCAATGAAACCATACTTCTCAATCATAACATACCTCATTAAATCACATGATTTATGAATAACATTCAGAAATCATAAATCATAGAGGTCACTTATGGAATACATGACATAATTACATTGTAGTTATAACAAATATATAGGGAGTCAAATTTGGAAAAACCATCATTGTATATTCCCTAAATATCTTAGGAGAAAAATTAACATTTACCTTTGTCTCGTAACCCAATGCATTGGAGAGCTATCTCGGGCTCACTTTCCCTAGGTTTATCATAGAACCACCCATATACGTAAACAATTCCCAATAAATATAACATATTCATAACACATAAAGAAAGCATAAAATAAAGATAAAATTTCCACATTGAAATCATAATATATCATTTCATGATACTGACATAATCAATGCTTTATCAAACCATTTTCAAAACCATTTAAAACATTTAATAAATAGATTTTTGAATCAAAGTGTACCATAAAAATTTGAAGATTTTAAATGAATTAACCTTTTAAAATAGTAATGTCCATATAAATAAATCCTTAAAACCATTTTTAAAACATGGGAATTAATGAGAAAGATTTAGAACAATAAATCTTTAAAATGATATTTTAGTTAAGGAGTTCTTAACCAAATAGGAGATGCTTGAATAAAAATAATTGTGGAATAAAACTTAATAAAAACATTATAATATAATTATATTAATGGTATTAAAGATATAATATGCCAAAGGATAGTATATACACAATATAAAAGTGAATTGGCACATAACAAAAATGAAGTCTCAATGGAATTTAAATTGAGATGAAATCCATTATAAGGATAGTATCCTTAGATTAAGGATAAACCAATTACGTAATTATGTGTGAAAAATATAAATACACCCAATATAAGAGGATATTATGTATTAAACAATAATATATCATTAAAACATATTCATATCATGACATAATCAATAAGTATAGGTTTAACCCAATGAATTGAAATTGGGTTAAGAAGTTACCTTACAAAAATTCGGCAGCCTAACAACGTCACATAAAATTTCAGAAAAAGAGTTCATGAGAGAAAAAAGTGTATATAATCACTTGGACATAAAATTTACAGAAATAATGATAAATAATAACATATCCCAAAATAGGAAGATCTAAATTAAAAGACATAACAAAAAGAAGTCTTTTAAAAAGAGGAGGGTGAAAGGTTCCCTTACCGATTTGGTTACTTTCGAAACATACAACCCATGAAAGAAAGATCATACAAAGAAGTTGTAAATAACCATAAATTAAAATAATATTACACAATCAGTACAATCAATGGTCGTACATACAACACACAATAGGAAATAGTGTCAAATATAGCATGAATCTCATGGGAATAAAAAGTGAGATGAAAACCCCTTACACGCTGTAATCAATCGAGTCGTATAAACAAAATTCAATAACCACAAAATTAATCAAATAATACCATGAATATAAAGAGAATAATGATAATATATATCAAATGTCAGTACACAATACACCACAAGAAATAAATAAGTGGCTAATCATGGAAATCTCACTGAATTAAAAGTGAGATTAGAGACCCCTTACCTCGTTCTAATCAACCGAGTCGTATAACCAAAAGATAATAACCACAAAAAGTATACCATGAATATAAAAGGAATCATGATAATATATATCAAATGTTAGTACACAATAATCCACATAAAAGAAATAAATGGAGAACAATTGAAATCCCACTCAATTAAATGTGAGATAAGATTCCCCTTACCACGTGTCTGACTTGACTTGCTCGAATGTTCCTTGTTCTTCCTAAATGATAAACATAAGTTAATTTATAATTGATTAAGAATATTTTTAAATTTTATTATTTCTTTTATATAAATTATTACCCTACTATAATAATTAGTTAATTTTTTGAGTTTATATCGGACATTTTGTCGATGTTCGGAACCTGAGTCAAAAATGAACTTGTTATAATTATAAATTGTCCATGTGGTCAAAAGTCCATTATCTTTGGAATTATATTCATAATTAATATGTAATATATATCATATATATACAGTATATATATATGTCTTTATAATAGTACATAAAATTTGGAGATAAGAAATGAAATGCGCCGTTCATGGAGACGGTAAGCCGTACGTACGCATGAATGCTACGTCCATTTATATTTCATATTTTAATGGAATGAAAAAATATTGTTTCATAGGTATATTATAATTTAAGTATAATATATATGTCATATATGTTACATATTTTCATAAATTTTATCCTTTATACTTTCCACATATGGCATGAACGAGTCATATCACTTTGAGGGGGCGGTAGTCCGCACTTCCTCAAATGAAATTATCACATTTACCCATTATGGGAACCATAAAGGTATGATATAAAAAGTAAAATATATAAGTATTAAAAAAACATAAATATAATATATATAATATATATAAATACTTCCATCATAATGGACACCATTAGAGGCGGTAAGAGATAAATGAACAATCATCATTTCATGAGGTAGTAGTTCACCATCCACAGAAACAGTATGTTCTTTACCCATTAGATGATGGTGTGTGTGAGTGTAGCTGTAATACATCTCATAAAAAAATACTAGTATATTTAGGATACTGGTTTTTTTATAAAAGAAATAAATAAAAAGATTTTAGGGGTTTGGATAAGTAAAATAAAACAAAAGAACTTAAGAGAAGACGTTACCTTTAAATCGGATAACTCCCTTTGGTTTGAACCAAAAGGGTTTCTTGAAGTTCTTTATGCCCAAGGTAAGGATTCTAAGATGAATATAGGGATATCAGGAGATTATTGGAGAATATTATGGATGATCCAAGGGATTGAGAACTGTGAGAAATGGGTAGGAAGTGTGGGCTTTTTATAAGGGAGAGGAGGGGCTCTTTTGGAATGTTTGAAAGTATGATTTTATTATATAATGATTTTCAGTTCCTAAAGGTCCAAATATCTTTAAAGTATAATATAAGGTTTCCCATGTTCTAAATAAAATCATCCAATATTTATTGGACAATTTTTGGATATTGTTTTCATTTTTATCTTCTTATTTATTTAAATCATTCATTAATGATGTAAACACTGCATCATTATTGTGTCATAAATAATTTTATTTATATGATGTATAATTTTTTTTAAAAAAACCATTATGTATTAAATATTTTTATCTTTCTAAATAATATTTATTGTAAAATATATCAATTATATAATCCCACATTAAAATTGATTTAGTAAAACAATACATGTTTATGACATTTTTTTACTCCAAATAAAAGGTTATTAATGTCATTATCTTACCCAAGTGGATCCATGGGGTTTCAAAATTGAAATATTCATTGTATTGGTTGGAAATGACTCATAAAATAAGTTTAGGTCAAGTGTCAAGGTAATTTTATGTTATCATAACATTATTTTTACCTTAAATAACCTTATTTACCTCAAATCGCGATTAGTAAAAGTCAAAAGCTACAATTCACCAAATATTATTTTCATCACCTTGAACAAAATTTTACTTAATAATGAAAACCATGTATGTCATATTTTTTAAATTCAATACTCAGAAGTGGTAAAATTATTTTTTATGAATATTTCGAAAAGCACTTAGAATCTGGGTAAAAAGACTTTAAAAAGTTCAATAGAATTTTATATATCAAATATTATTATAAAATGAATCCAAGGAATTAAATTTTATTAATATAGGTATTGTGTATCTATTTTTACTTTAAAAAAATTTAAATATAAAAATAATTCTTTAAATAAATAGTCGGTTTTAAACAATAATGCAATGTTTTTCACTATTCATCAAAAATGGAATGTTTTCAGAAAAATACCAAAAATTTACCCTAAGATAAATTTGATATTCCAAATTAGAAAATGATTTATATATTAACAAATTCAAAACATAGACGTTTAATTAATTAATTTTATAATTAATTCCCATTTTTAAAATAAAAAGGGTGTTTTTAAGTAATAATAACTATCAAAAGATTGATACTTTTTAATGTCCAATTTCAAAGTTAAATTACTTCTAATGACAACAATTGTATTAAATGGTAAAAATATATTCTATTTACACTTTAAAACAATTAAAAATGTAATCTAACCATATAAATAAATTAGATTAAATGGTGGTTTTGAATTAAAATACAACATTTTTCACTATTAATTAAAAAATGAACATTATCAGAAAAATACCAAAATTTCATCCAAAGTAAATTTTGATGTCCCGATAATAAATAAAAGAATCATATTTTGTAAAAAATAAAATATAAAAGTGACAAAAACTAGATTTAAAAAGGGTTCTCCATCAAAAGGTGGTAAATCGACCTTTTAAAGAATATTAGAGTATTTATGATTGAAATTGTATTTCATTCACATTTTAAGCTGAAAAATTTTATTAGATGAATGTAAAAACATTTTAAAAACATATATAATAATATTTTAGGTAGTTTTATTAATTACTACTGACGCATGCCAATTTTAGGGCGTGGGAAAAAATTATTTCCTAAGTTAAAATGCAATAATGTGATTGACCAATGATGTCTTCCTAAGAGGAGTGCACACAAAATAGTTTGTCACTTTAAAAAAAGGGTAACAATGTTGTGAATTTGAAAGGAAATTTGAAATTTAAATGATTGAAAAACTATGATATTAAAAGGGTGATTATGTCTGGGCCAGTTTCCAAATTGTAATTCTATCCTTGTTCAATTTAATTCAAACACCTTCTTCTTAGTTGATTAATGTGTGTTACAACAATCTTTTCCTCTCATTCCTTGGTAAAATTATGATGTTAAGATAAAAACTTAACAAGATCTCGGTTTGGTCAACTCTCCTTCAATGTGTAACATAGTTGTATTGAATATACTTAATTGACCTGGGAAATACACGATCAGGTCTTGTTTATCCAAAAAAATCAAGAACATTCACTACCCCTTTTACACGTACTGACGATCGTTCAGTACTTCACCACTAATCCCTGGTCTATTACATCATATAGAAACCAGAAATTAGTAGAGGGAGATAATGATTATTTTATCAAGAAAACAATGGAATTAAAATTCAATAATGACTGCACTTGATAATAAAATCTGATATATTAAATTTAAAACAACTTTGAAGAAGAAAGAAATTTCATTCAATTACATCCAAGAACTCAAGAATTACAAAATAGTAAACCAACCCTTCCCTAATCACTCAAAATGTTTACCACACCATGGTAAGGGTAATTGAGATGAATGGGGAAAAAGAAGGCATTAAAAAACTATGAAAAAGAAAATAAATAATAGGGAAATATGAAAATGTTCTCATCCTTGGTGTCCGAGAAGGAATGGGATGGAATGAGAGATGATTTGGGAAGGAGGTGAGGGCCTCCTTTTATAGGCATAATTCTGGACTCTAAAAGTTTGTGAGTTTGTGTCCCAATAAATGGTCTATTCACACGTAGACCCCTTCATAAAAGTGGTTCCATAATGTGTTGGTTGTTCACCCTCAAAATCTAAGCTTATTTGGAAACCTTTTATAGGAGTTATGAATTCTTCATTGGCAGATTTTATTTCTGGATGAAGCTTCCAGGAAGGTTCCTCCAAAAGTATGTCATTCAATGGATGCCTTAATGAATTCAAAACTCCCCCAATTTTTTTAGATCCTACCTTATCTGTCCTCATGCTAGCCCGGGTGGAAACACCTAATATGGATTTGTGTAGGCTGATTTGGGGTTCCATTACGGTGGTGGGGTCCACACTGTCTGCCAGGAAATATTTCCAACTTCAATTGATTTTTAGGCCCTTTATATGGCCGAATCATCTCCTGGTCCTGAAGAAAAATTTGAAGGAAAAAAATCAGGATTATAAGAAATTTTGAATCAGAAAATTTGGACTTATATATTTCATAAAATGACTAAAATACCCTTTATGTAAAAATCTGTCTAAAATCCAAAATTATGTATTTTTCACCATTATTATCAAAACACATCATAAATCCAAAATTGATTCATATAATATCATTTTGATTATTTGGGATGATTAAATCAATTGAAATGAATTCAAAAAATGCTGAAAAATTAGTCCTATCACCCATCAGTACAACGACTCGACATTAACTACCATTTAAAATAATATTATTATATTATTAGTGTGCAATGTAAGATTTAAATGAAACATGTTGTTTCGTATCGGGTACGCCGTCAAACCTAGAATCTATTTTAAAGAAAAATTAATATTTAATTCAAAAATATTAATAAATATGAAAATGCCTTTTTCTTTATTTACCTGGGATGTTACAACATCTCCCTTATACACATCTTTAATAATTACATGAATACATGGTTGAAAACTCATTTGAGATTGATAAGTATTTCCCCTACCTTTAATATCTCTACCTCCATTCTATTTAAATCTAATAATATTAGATATTTTTTTATCTAAATCCTAGATAATCTAGCATGATATTTTTGAATCAAAGCATCAAACACTTTTTTCTTTCTAAAGGTGGTAATGTATTGAGTAGACACAATCTTTAATCATCTCTAACCATCTTCTTTGGTGTATATTCAACAATTTTTAAGTGAATATAGATATTAATATATATATATATATATATTAATCCTTAATCCATAATGAAAATTCCACCATATATTTAATACAAAAATTACCATAGCTAAATCCCAAACATGTGTTGGGTAATTTTGTTCACGAACCTTCAATTATTGTGAGGAATAAGCTATAACCATATATTTTTGCATGAGGAGGCATATAAATCTATTCTATAATTCATCATTATATATTAGAATCCCTTATCCATTATAGGTTAATGTAAGTATAGGTGCATTGACTAGCCTTCTCTTTAGTTATTCTAAACAGTCATCACATTCATTTATCCAAAGGAACTTAACTCCCTTCTGATTTAACATAGAGGTTGGATTGGAAGATCATGATTTTTTTTGAAAATCATTGATAATATCTAGAAAATATAAGTGATATATAATTCTTAATAACTATGGTTAGTCTAATACAATGTTTAATAGCTTCCATCTATGATGGTTTCATAGGTGTTACCTCTCTTGAGATTATATTACACAAAAAGGTAACTTTATGAAGCCAAAATTCACACTTTGTAATTTTTTCATAAAACATAACCTTCCTTAGGATATTAAATAAAATCCTCAAGTGATCTTCATGAACTTACTTTATCTTTGAATATATAATAATATCCTTTATAAATAATACCACACACTTATCATGGTAATCTCTAAAGGCTTGATTCATTAAAACCATAATGATATATAGGGAATTTGTAAGACCAAAATGCATCTATATATTCTTTATTTCCAAAACTTTTTCATAATGTTGTGTTGGATATATACTCCCTTTTTACCCTTAATTGATGATATCTAGAATGAAGTTCAATATTGGAAATTTATTTAAATCCACACAATTAATCGAACAATTCATCTGTATGATATAATGTATACTTGTTCTTGATGGTCATCTTGTTTAGTTCCCAATAATCAATGTTGAGTCACATTGATACATCACTTTTCATTATAAAAATAATAGGTATACCCAAGAGAGAAACAATTTTCAAAATTAATCCATTTTCAAGATTCTCCTAGTGTTTTTTTTCAATTCATGAAACTCAATAAATTCTATTCTATATAGAGCCTTGAAAAAATGAGTATAACTAGGTATGAGTTATATTAAAAAATTGAGTTTATAATTTTATAGAAGACCAAAAAACTATTCTAGAAAGACCTCAAAAAACTCCAACAAACTAAGAATATTTTTTATTTAGAGTCTCTCCATAAATAACTAAGATAAAATCCTTTTTAATATGAATCAATATCCATACAAAGAATTTTATTTCAAATAGAAGGTCATAATTATCATCAAACAGATATATAATCATATTTTGGTTGAAAATATTATATAAGATTTCCCTTCCTTTTAAATTTATGTTGGATTTATTTAAGGAAATCATATAAATTTAAAAATTAACATCAAACATAACCACATGGAGGATAGAAATATGTACCGGAAGCACATTCAATCAAACTTCAACCAAAGAAGAACCATAGAATTGAGATATTAGAATTATACCATCAATGGTTTTTACTACCAACTCAATATATAATGATTGAGGTGGTACTATAATACATGTATAAAATTCCTCATAAATAAAAGATTGGAAATATATAGAATCAAATAAGAAATTAGAAGTTCTAGAGTGGATGATAATTTTACCTTTCAACATGTCATTATCAAACCATTAATCAAAAATAGTGATCACATGAGATTTCCCTTTGTCTCTAGTCTTAAGAGATTGTTGATGACCATCATTTCCACTAAACTTCATATTTGGGTACTGGTTATCAGAATTCTTATACTTATTGAATTTTAAATTATAGTGACCCAAGATTAACATACATGGATATTACATCATTTTGAAGAATTTTTTTCACCTTACAAAACTACAAGCCTGAGGACCGTAATAGTTTAGTGTTATTGGAAACATGGAACAAAATATTCTAACTTGGTGAACAATATTCAATGTTTCACAAAAAATATATTCCTCTTTAGTAATTATACTTAAAACCTTTATTCATAACCAGGGGAAAAGAAACATAATTAATGAGTGATCTCCGATTCTTAGTAAGGGAAAACAAAATAGACACATAAATATAACATAAGCATAAGGGTATGAGAATATGAGAATAACATTTTAAGATCATAATATTTATATTAAAGACTATATACATGACTCATGGAATATTTATTGGTAGTTCATAATTCATATACCATAAAGGAATCATGATCATAATCCATGAAATCACAATATAGGAATATAACATAGAATTTTTGGGAGACACATAAGCATGTAAAATGATATCTATATTAGTCATGGCATAACATACAAGGTAATCTTAGTAGTATGGGTTCACTTATCATACCATCTTGGTAGTCATGGTTTAGTCCCATGACCATATTAGTAGTAAAGGTTCACTCCTAATACCAAAGAAGTAGTAAAGGTTTGCTCTGAAGACCATCATAGTAGATAAAGTCTTTTACTGAACTTATTTCACTTTCAGTTACATCCATGTCTATCCAATGAGATATAGGTCCCACCCATCTCATACAGAAATCATACATACATGTGACAAAAGATCATAAAAATTATATAATAACCAACGAAATAAAATTTGTATCATAAAAATTTAGTCATATTATAACCTTTATAAAAGATATAAGTATCATAATAATTTGATCAAAACACTACCCATGAAAAAAATATGGATTTAAGATCATATAACCCATAAAAGATAAACGCGTTTCATAAAAAATAACCCATTTAAGATAAATGGTATTCATAAAAATCATACCCTAAAACTATTTAGATATGAAATATGAATGGATCCCTTTGATCATGTCCCCAGAAAAGGTATGATTAACACCAACATATGTCATATCATATGGAAAATAACTTTAAAATATCTTTTAAAATCAATTCTTGAGGAAAATATCCATTATTCTATGAAAAATTATTTTAAAACATAAAACCTTTTAAGAACCATTTTCATTAAAAAAACATGAAAAATTATAAAGGAATCTTAAAATAATTTTAAAAACATTTTTGTTTGAACATAATTTGAAAAATTATAAAGAGTGCTTGAAATTTTTTTTGGAAAACCTTTTCTATGAAAATAAATTAAAAAATTATAATGATATTTTAAAAAACAATTAAAACTTTTTGTTTGAAAATACATTGAAAACTTTTAATGAATGCTTGAAAACCTTTTGAAAACCTTTTTCTTTAAAAAATTATAAAAGAAGACTGATTTTTTGAAAACATTTTTACTTGTAAAATTATAAGAGAATATTGAAAACATTTATAACACTTTTTAAAATATATATTTTTTAAACACTTTTTTATTAAACATGGGTTCAAAGAACATAGATTCCGTACCGAAGATAGAGATAAAGTTGGGTTTTCATTAAAAATAATTCTTAACTATATTAAGTATCAAAGAGTGAAAAATGGTACTAATACGTGAATATATCAAAAATAAACATATGAGAAGAAAATCCATGAGGGTTCTTGAGATACGGATCATAATATTTTATCCATGGATGAATACTCATAAACAGTTCCGATAAATGATGATACCGTGACACTAAAATATTACCATTTTGATAACTTTGAATTAAAATACCCATGAAATAATAAAATTACATGATGATTAAAATACAATTAAAAAATGTAGATTGATGATATAAAATGTCAAAGACAATTATATACACATTATAGAATCATATAGGTTTATAACATGACATGTATCTCAAAGAAGGCAAATTGAAACAAAAACTACTTTACCGGTTTGGTAACATTGGAACCATAAACCTCATGAAATAAAGATCATAAAATGGATATGTAAATAACAATTGATTTATTTATAAGAAACATAGAAAACAGTAATTTCAGTATTTACACCACAAAAAATAAATTAGTGGTGAATAAGGCATAAGTATCATAGAAATAACAGAGAGATGAGAAAACCCTTACCTTATGTCTTGAATATCGTCATAAAATTTCAAAACTCATGTATAATAAATATAAGTTTATTATATATATACAAAAAAACAATATTATAATATATAATAAAATATTTTATTTTTTATTACTTTAAATACTCTTTTATTAACAATTCCTTGTTAATGTTACGTTTCAGGAAATATCCACATTGTTTTTTGTATATGTTTGGAGTTATTATTCTTGATACTATTACATAGGTCCTAATTGACTTATTTATAGAATGCAAAAAATGATATTAATTTCATATATATTCAGTATATAAATATTTAAATTAATCTATAGATGTTATAAATAGAAAAAGAAATACATCGTTCATGGAGATGTTAGGCCATACATATGCATGAATTATGTTTCCATTTTTTTGTCATTTTGAAAGAAAGAAAGTAAAATAAATACATGTATATATTTACTATAATTACATTAATATTATTATTTCATATTTATCATATAATTTTACTAAACCCATCCTTAATATATCCATGTAAAGTGTGAATGAATCACATCACTTTGAGGAGGCTATAGTCCACATGCCCACAAACAAATTTATCATATTTACATAAAATGGAAATAATGGAAATATATTTCATATAATAATTAAATAAAATAGATACATCATAAAAATAATATATATCATATAAAAATAGTTTTTAAAAATAATTACCTCCCATGATAGGTTGTAAAGAAAAAACGAACTACATTGTTTCGTTGGGCAGGAGTCCGCCGTAAACATGAATGGTACGTTCATTACACATTAGATGGAAGTGTGAGTAAGTGTATGTATGAAACTTAGAATAAAAAATTGTCAGTATATTTATTATTATGATTTTATTATATAATAATCTAATAATAATAGGTGATGGGGTGGAGGATTAAAATAAAACAAAGGAGCTTGAGGAAGGATGTTACCAATTCTCTGGGTAACTCCACTGGGTTTGCACCAAATGGATTCTATGGTTGAATTTATTACCAAATGGAGGATTATAGGATGAAGTGAGAGATATTTTGAGATTATATGATCAATATTTTGGTGATTCTAATGTATTTAGAGGAGAAAATAAGTGGGAGTGGTGAGTGACTTTTTATAGTGGAAGAGGAGTGACATTATTGTAAATTTTTGAAAAGGGAATTGCACAATTGTTTTCCCATGTAAATTGGATCCAATAATGGTAAATATTTGAGACAAGGTGGGATAGGGTATAAATATGAACATAAAATGGACGTTTTTCATGTTTATAGGTAATTTTGGGCCTTAAGTTTATGTCCTATTCATTTCCTAAGAAATGTTTTCACGTAATCACTGTAATTAACTTTATTCACTTTCAATAATATTTTTGGTAAAAAATTATATTGAAATTATTTGAAATAAAAAATTATTATAATAAAAATATGGAACCCATTTTTCCAAATTTATATCACATAAGTGGTATAAATTAATTTAAAATTAATCCCGTAGACGAGACGATAATAAGAGTTTTTAAAGCAAAATAGTCTAAATTTTGGAAATGTTTTATATCGAATTTCATTGTAAAATTGGTTCAAATGATATAAATTATATTAAGTGATGTGTAATTTATGTAATTATACTTTAATACCAAATTTAAAAATAATTTAACTATATAAATAAATTATATGAAAAAGAGGTTTTTAATTTAAATTCAGCGGTTTTCACTACTCATCAAAAAAAGAATTTGTTTAAAAAAATAACAAATATTCACCCCAAGTAAATTTTAATTTTACAATTTCAAAAGTGAAGTTTATTTTTTCAAATAAAAATTATAAATATTTCAAAAATAATATTTAAAATGGGGTTTTCATTAAAAGGTGATGAAATTATCTTTTTGAAATATACATGTCTTTATTCATAAAATTGGATTCATTCTTATATTATACCTATAAAATCTATTTGATGAGAATAAAAAATATTTAATTAATATACAATATATATATTTTATTGAAAACATTAATCAAATGTGGTTTATTTAATTTATCAAGATAAAATATAGTTTGTTCAGAGAAAAATAGTCTTCTTAGAAAAGTAAATTCTTTATTTTCAAATAGTTCTTTCATTCAATTATAACAATTGATAACCAATGGATTATTTTTATATAAATGTGTAAATAATATTTTAATAAATTATATATTCCTATTCATTACTTCCATTCCAATGTCAATGTGGTATCTATAATAAAATTTTAATAATGATATTAATAGTATATTCTAGTTTTGTAAAAACTCAGCCTTACATGTAACTCAAGATATCAAAGGGACTCAATATTGTGTGTAATACTTGTCAAACATAGTGTTTCGTGTACTAAAAGATAATATCAGTGTTGCATGTAGTGAAATATTAACATGGGGTTGCATATAATACAACCCAAACTTAGTACTTTTATATAAAAAACTATATTTAGTGGTGTGTGAAATGAAAAATAACAAAAAGATTAAATTAATTGATTTTATTTCACAAAATATATGGGTGTTTCATTCTACCCTCATTATAATTAAAAAAATATTCAAAAATAATCTTTTAATTTAGTGAAAAAACATAAACCGAAAAATCTGTATATATTTCACCATTCATATAACAAGATTAATGAATCCAAATACATAAAAACATCAATTATTCCACTTATTTATTAATTCATTAATAAGTATACATCATCAATTTACTTAATACCTATTTTCCATTCATGTTTCACCTATAGAATCATCATCATCAGAAATATAACCATTACTTATACCACCTTGATGATTCTCTTAGTGAGCTTTCCACTTGGAACATCGATTTGCATAATGACCATTCATTCCACACTTAAATCATTTAACCATTGATGATATTATGTGGAGTCCAATATTCACATCTATTATGTTAACTAAAATATTTATTTTTTTCTTTGTAGTTAATTTATTTATGTCATTCTTTTTCATAGTTAAAACATATTTTTATTCCTCAAAGTCATTCAGTTAGGCGATTCTTTTCACATTATTTATAGAATGGAAAATGAATATTTTTGCCTCCACTGTGTCCATTACCTGAACTCTTAGAAATCTCTTTCATTATCTTATTTAGTGAGTCCAAGAGTTGGTTAAGGTACACATTGTTAATCATGTTCCATAATTACTAATTAGGCATTATCACATCATCCTTCACTCCAGTGATCATCCTATTTGAATTCTCATCAAAATAATTTCCATCAGATTCAGTATTAACCTAGTTCCTTCTAGTTCTCTCCATTGTCTAAAACAAGAAAAAATAATGTGAACATCACTTATAATAGTGTAAAACCACATAATCATGAAAAATCATCCCCAGGATGTCAAAATTATGACACCTTACCAGGACACCATAGGATTATCCTTAAAGACATCCCCAAATATATCCTTAGTAATATCCCTAGTGGTATCACTAAGGTTTTCTCATCCCAGTTTCGAAAGGTTGACTAAAACAATCATTTGATACCAACTCCAGTGACCCAGGCCTAATATACATGGATATTATAACATTTCTGATGAATATTCTACATATTAAAAAAGTACATTCATGAGGAACATAATAGTTTAGTATCTTTAATAAAATGGAACAAAATATTCTAAATTGGTGAAAGCTATTTAATGTTTCCCACAAATATCTTACCATATAGTACTTATAATTAAAACATTTCTTCATAAACCAAGTAAAGTAAACATAATATATGGGTGATCTTATATGCTCATTAAGGTTAAAAAAAATATAAATAAGCATATCATGAGAATAAGTGTATGATAATATGTGAATAACATTTGAAGACCACACTCTTCATATAAAAGATTATATTTATGATTCATGGAATATATATTTATTGACCATAATACACAAAACATAAGATAATCAATATAATAACCCATAAAAACATAATAAATGAATAAGATGTATAATTTGTGGCATACACATAAGCATGTAAACTGAATTCCATAGAAGTCAAGGCATCACCTCCAAGGCCATATTAGTAGTATGGGATCAACTACCATACCATCTTGTTATTTTTGGTTCACTCCCATGACCATATTAGTAGTCATGGTTCACTCCCAAGACCATCTTAGTAGTCAAGGTTGACTCCAAAGACCATATCAGCAGAAGAATTTCATTACTAAACTGAGTTTATTCCCTCTTCCATCCATATCTATCTCATGAGATATATATATTTACCTAATAAATTTGAGGGAGAAATAGGTCCTGCCCATCTCCTAATAAAATCATACATATGTGTTCAAAAAGATCATAATTTTTTTTATAATAACCCATGAAATGAAATGGATATCATAAACATGTCATCATATCATATCCTATGGAAAAGAGATAGTTTTATTTATTATTTCATCAAATCATAATCCATGAAAAGAGGTGGGTTTCATAAAAAAATAACCCATGAATTAGAAAAAAGTTTTATTAACATATAACCTGTGAAAGAGAAACAAGTTTCATAAAAATAATTCCCTATAAACATAAACCATTTACAGAAAAAATATAAATGTAACCCTTGGATCATATCACCATAAAAGGCATGAGTAACACCATCAGATGTAATCATAGACTGAAAATAATTTTGAAATATTATTTTAAAAAATTATTTATTAAAATATACTTTCTTCTATAAAAATTTATCTTTAAAACATAAAACATTTTTGAAACTATTTTCTTTGAAAATGAAATGGAAATATTGTAAAGGAAGCTATAATTTTTTTTAAAACCTTTCTCCTTGAAAGCTTATAAAGTAAGATTCATTTTTTTAAAACCTCTTTAATTGAAAACTTATAAAGGAAGATGGAAAAAATTTTGACAAATTTTTTATTTAAAAATATTTTGAAAAATTATAAAGAATTATTGGAAACATTTTCAAAACCATTTTAATTGATAACACTTTGAAAACTTAAAAATAAATAATAATTTTTTTTAAAACCTTTTTCTTTGAAATACTTTGAAAACTTATAAAGAATGCTTGAAAACATTTTGAAACTATTTTTCATTGAATTATTATAAAAGAATAATGAAAAAATTTTAAAAACATTTTTTATTTAAAACTTATAAGGGAAGATTTAAAACATTTAAAATAGTTTTTAAAATAATTTTTTTGGAAACCTTTTTAGAAAACATGGAATTGAAAGAACACATATTTCTAACCTAAGAGAGAGATAAAGTTGGATTTTCTTAAAAACACATTATTGATTATCTAAAGTACCAAAGAGTGGAAAATGGTTCTAATACATGAATATATCATTAATAAATAAATTATAAGAATCTTAGTGAGGAATATTAAGTCATGAATAAAATTTTTCATCAATGAAAGTATAATCATAAACAATTATAATAGATGATGGAATTATAGTAATATAATGTTACCACTTTGGTAACTTTGAATCAAAATTCCCATGAAAATTAAATTATATTAAGGTTAAAATATAACTAAAATAATGATATTAATGATATAACATGTAAAAAGGTAAGTATATACGCCTCATATAAAAATATACGTGCATAACATGGAATGTATCTCAAAGATGGAAAATTGAGGCCAAAATAAGATTTCATTAATTTTGAACCATAAACTCCATGAAATAAATATTATCAAATATAGATGAAAATACCCATAAATTTATTTATAAAAATAATATAAAAAATTATTTGGAAGTATATACACAACACAAAATAAATGAGTTGTGAATAAGGCATAAGTATCACAGAAATAAAAGTGAGATGAGAAAACCCTTACCTTATATCTCGACTCTCTTCATACTTGTTCAAACCTCCTGTATAGTAAATTTTTTTTAAAAAAAATCTAACATAGAACCATATTATTATATCAAATATCATATATTATGTTTTTATGACTATATATTACCCATTTATTAAGAAACCAAGTTAATGCTACATTTTAGGTAATATCTACTTCATTTTTCATAAATGTTTAGACAATTTATTATTGATTGTATTATATAGGTCATGATTTAATTATTTATAGAATGTAAAAAATTGAATAAAAATAATATATATTCATTATATAGAAATTTATAATAATTAATAGTAGTTATAAATATAAAATTAAATACACCATTAATGGAAACAATATGTCGTACGTACGTATGCACACTATTTAAATTTTATTATCCTTTTAAAAGAAAGAAAGTAAAATAAATATATGTATATATATAATTAAAGTATAATTATTATTTTATACTTATCATATAAATTTACAAAATATATCCTTAATATATTCCATGGAAAGTGTGAACGAATCATATCGCTCTAAGGAGGCGATAGTCCACATATCCACAAATGATGTTATCATATATACACAATATGGAAAGTATGGAGGTATCTTATTTATAATACTTAATGAAGAATAAATAAATCATAAATATCATAAATATAATATTAAAACATATTTTCCATCACAATAACCGCCCGTGAGATGTGGTAAATGAAAAATGAACAACATCATTTCGCAAGGCAGTGGTCCACCTTACACAAGAACAATATGTTCATTACCCATTAATATAAGTGTGTGTAATTGTAGGTTGGATCCTTAGAATAGAAAAATATTAGTATATTCATGATACTTAGGTTATTATATAATCATGGAATAAGAATATACGAGGGGGTTGAGGATGAAAATAAAACAAAGGATCTTGAGGAAGGATGTTACCTATTCTTTATGTAACTTCACTTAGTTTACACCAAAGGGATTATTTGGTTGGATTTATTCCCAAAGAGAGGCTTTTAGGATGAATTGATGGAATTTTATAGAATATTGGTTCATATTTTGGGTGATACAAAGGGATTTGTATGTGTAAATAAGTGGTAGGTGTGAGTGCCTTTTTATAGTAGAGGAGGAGTAACATTCTTATAAATTCTTGAAAAGGGAATTCCACCCATGTTTTAGCCAGGTAAATTGGTGCCAATAATGTTCCAAATTTTATAAAATTTGGTATAGGGTATAAAAATAAAAATAAAATGGATTTTGGACAAGTTTACAGGTCAGTTTGGACCTTAATTTTAAGGTGTAGTCCTCTATTAAGAAAAGTTTCCTCTTAATCACTGTAATTAATTTTAATCACATTCACAAATTATTTGGTCAAAAACTAAGGTGAAATTATTAGACCTTAAAAATTATTCTTATTATAAATATAGAATCAAATTTTATAATTTTTGATAACATAAGATTCATTAATTAATTTAAAATAAATCTTATAGATGGGACGACAATGCGGGGTTATAAAGTGAAAAGGCTCAAAAGTTTAAAATGATTTTATATCCAATTTTATTGTGAAATTGGTTCCAAAAACCTATATTGGATTAATTGATTTATAATTTATTTAATTATTATTTTAATAAATATTTATATATTATTTAAATATATAAATAGATTAGACAAAAAATAAGTTTTGAATTTAAATTCAGAGTTTTTCACTATTCATGAATAAATGAAAATTTTCAGAAAACTACCAAAAATTCAACCAAAGTAAATTGTGATATTATACTTTCAAAAATAAATTTTATTTTCAAAAAAATTATAAAAGTGTAAAAATTATATTTAAAATGGGGTCCACCATTAAAAGGTGGTAACAATACATTTTAGAAAAATACATCTTTTTATTCAAATAAATGGATTTATCTGTATCTTATACCTCTAAAAAACTATTAGATGAGTATAAAAAACATTGATTAAATATATAATATATAAATTTAATTTAAAAAATAAATTAAAAGTGTTTTTTAATTTATTGTGATAAAATTTTGTTTGTATAGAAGAAAATAGTTTTCTTAGAAAAGTAATTTTGTTATTTTAAAAAATTTATTTTATTCACTTATAATAATTGATAACGAAAGGATTCATTATATATTCATGCCTAAATAATATTTTTAAAATTTAGTTATTTATATTTATAACTTCGAGTCAAATGGATTAGTGGTAGAAATAATAATATTTTAATAATCATATTAATAGAATTTTGTATTTTGCTAACAAATCGCTCTTGAGTGTAAGGAAAGCCATCGAAGGGGCTCAATATTATATTTAATACAATCCAAACATACTATTTTGTGTTCCAAAAGATAATCTATGTTTTGAGTGTAGTTTAAGATTAACTTGGTGTTTTGTATAACACAATCCAATCTTAGTTATTATATATAAAAAATTATATTCCATATTGTGTGAAATGAAAAATATAAAAAATATTAAATTAATTAAAAAAAATATTTCACTAAATCTCACGGTGTTACAGAAGAACTAGATTTTGGGTGGTGTATTTTGTAGATATTTCTATTTATTAACATCATTAGATAAATTCTTCCCATGGATTCTGTATTCAGTCTCTCGATGGAATTATTTTCCATTCTTAAAACATTTATTATTCCCCTTAATACTATTTTATAAATGTTTCATTCCACATTTTCATTATAAAGGAAGTGTCATCTTCTTACCCCCATGGTTTTTAGAATTTTATTTAAATTCCATCTTTATTTTCTTATCAAATCAATGAGATTGTTGGGTAACTAAAATCTTCATTTCTATATTGATAAAACATTGAACGATTTCTTCATAGCTACCAAAGTACTTTAGGCATAAACCCTATTATAAACATGGCATCAAGCCACTGAAGAATCGATCAACCTTAATTTCTGGTTAGATTATAATTTTATAAATTTACCTTGAAATTATTATAATATTTTCATCATCAGTACCAATAGATTCGTCATCCTTCAACTTTAACTCTAGGATTTTCTTCTCTATTTTTTTGAATAATATGATAAGAGTAATTATTGAGAAAAAATACCTTAATGTCATCCCACTCCATGGAGTCAATCAGATATTGTTCCCTCATGTTCTTGAAAAGAGTCCACCACTAATCTGATTCACCATCCAAATTATAAACAATCAAAATTTTATTTTCATAATTTAAACACTAGAGAATAGAAAATACAATTTCGGTAGTATTCATAAATTTCATAGTAACTAATGTATCAAAATACATAAAACAATAACGTGGAAGTTATTTCATGAATTACACAAAAAATTTGGTCTCCCCTTTTCTAATTTGGGATCCAAGTGTGAATCATTTCTTGAGAAGGTTGTGTGAGATAACAAATTGATTTTTTTATTCTGGATCCCATAACGTTTGGTTTAATATGAGGAAAAATAATTTCACTTTCCATTGAGTTCCAAATTAACATAATACCTTTATCTTTCATCCATTTAATAAAACAAAAAATCATAGTGTGTGCAACATTAATGATAGAGGGAAACTACATAATCATGAAAAATCATTTACAAGATGTCTAAATCATGACACCATAGGTTTAACCTAGGCAATTCATGATCATTAACAAAAAATTAACATTTTATCCTATAATTAGAGTTATCCCTAGAGTTATCAATATAGTATTATCATCCTAGTTTCCAAATGGAATGTAGTACTTTATCTGATACCAAATATAATAACTCATACTTTTAATACATAAATATCACATTTTATTAGATGAATATTCCTTACATAATATTTTGATCCATGAAAAAATCATATAGGTCCACTTCTTTTGAAAACACAGATACATAAACAATTGGTTGATAAGTGAAATAAATCATCACCCACTTAGTTTTTCATAACTATCACCCTTCTTAGACATATCATAGATAATACCTTTCTACATATCTTGGGAAAATGAAACATAATAAAGGGTGATATCTAATACTTAGTAAGGGTAAACAAGGGATATATGCATGATCACATAAGAATAAAATGAACATAATGGTATGAGAATATGAGTTTAATGTTATAAATACATTTCATACATATCATATACTATAATATCGAGTCATGGAATACAAATTTTTAGTTTATAAGACCTGTATCGTGATGGAATCAAGGAACATGACCCATGAATACCTAACATTTTTATAAGACATGGAATTGTGGCAAACACATAATCATAGAATAAATTATGTTAAGTCTACCCAACAATAAATTCATAACATGCTAGTTTTGGGATAACCACTTATGTACTTATATAGGGCATGCGATAATCTCCCATGTACCCGATTTTGGGATTGGGATAACCTCAAATTCACCCTTGGATCCAATAGAACATTATTTATTTCCCAATGCATTGGATGGTGAAATAGTTACCACCCATCACATAATAAAAATCATAAATATATGTTCCATATGATCATAAAAAATTCATCATATCAGAACCCATTAAAATAAATTAGTTTCATGAGAATTTCATCATAGTATAATCCATAGAAAAATAAATGGATTTCATAAACATTTCATCATTTCATCATAATATTTCCCTTGGAAAAAGGAAAGGGTTTCTTAAACATATTTTCATCATAAATATAAATAATCTAGATTAATAATAAGGATTGTATCATTGGATCATAATCCTATTATGTATTAATTAATATCATAATATTTCATTAAAGATGGAAAATTATTTTGAAACATCAATGGGAACATTTATCAGGGAAAATAACCTTTACATTTAAAAATCACTTCATTAATATTTAAAAATTTCCAAAGAATTATGTAATTTTTTTATTTAAAAAAATAATAACAACTTTTAGAGAAGCTTTAAATAATTTAGTGGTCACGATGGTTGTAAATACTTTTAATACATTATTTTTAAAATTAAAACATGTGTAAAAATTAATTTGAAAAATAATTGGAGAATAATAAAAACAATTTAATTTTTTTTAAGAAAAGTATATGGAAGAATAATTTTTTATCAACCGAAGAGTCAAATAAAGTCGATTTTACTTAAAAGCATATTTTTAATATATTGAGTGCTTAAATATGGGAAAAATAAAGGAAACCATGTATTTTCAAAAAATGACCCAAGAAGAATAAAATTAATATTTTTATTCAGAGGTATATAATATTATTTCATCATTGTAATCATAATCATAAACAATCCTAATAAACAATGATATTCTAATATAAAAAATTTTATACTTTGGAA
Organism: Viscum album; assembly: GCA_963277665.1. Taxonomy (NCBI): domain Eukaryota; kingdom Viridiplantae; phylum Streptophyta; class Magnoliopsida; order Santalales; family Viscaceae; genus Viscum; species Viscum album. Next base: position 1,391,946,369 of record OY728159.1, read on the forward strand.
TATTTCGAATCATTAGTACCACGAATCAAATAGCCATATATGGGTATGTAAATACCCATAAAATCCATAATAATAATAATAATCATAAAATACATTTGAATATAATATATACACTATAAAAAAGAAATAAATGGTAAATATGGCACGTGTCTCATAAAAATTAAAGTGATATGAGAATACCTTACATTAAGTTCCACTTGCTTAGAAATAGTTCTAATCTCTTGAATAATATATTCAAATATATAATTAATTAAACACTATAATCATGTATATTATTTTTATTACCATATATATTAATTATATAACTATATTTAGAGTCATCTATCATGTTAAATATAGAAAATGAATTTCACCTTTCAGGGAGATGGTAAGTCATACCAACATATAAATGATGTTTACATTTTTCTATAGATGGAATGAAAGAAAGGTAAATAATAATTCAACATAATAGAATCATTATTATATCATAAAAATAATATATAATCATAATATCCATCTTTCTTATCATTTAAGTAAAGTATAAATGAAAAATGAATCACATCGCTTCGTGGAGGTGGTAGTCCACATGTACACATGAGCAGCGTTATAATTTTACATCGATTTGTATGGTAAGAAAAAATAAATGATATTATTATTATATAAGAATAAAAATTTCATAAATATAATATATAGACATTAAAAACATTATAATAATGATCCTTAAAATATGGTGATGGAAAATGAATTGTAACGGTACGTGGGGATGTTACGACGTACATACACACGAGCAAAACATTCACTTCCCAATTGAAAGAAAGAGTATGGATAATGGAAGTTTAATAATCATAATAAAATTTATTTATATTTAGGATAATTATGTTTTTATTTTACAATAAATAAGATATATTTAAAGTAAGTATAAGGAGAAATAAATTGAAAGAGGTTAGGTAAGAAAAATACCCCTCTTTTGGCAGACATATCTAGATCCTTTCTTATTGAACTTAGGTATGGTATTTTAGGGTGATATGAACCTAAAAAACATGGGTAATTATGTTTGTAATAAATCTTTTTAGGTTATTGATGATATAAATAAGTCAATTTTGTGAGAATAATATAAAGAAAATGTTTCCTTTTATAAGGGAGAAGAGGACACATTTTAAATTTCTTAAAAGATTTAATTATAATAAAGTCATTATCAATCAAAATGGTTCCAAATGTATTATAAATGGATATTAGATGAAATTTTAGATAATATATTGTAACCTTTTTCCACTTTTAATGTTTTTATTACTTCTACATAATTTAATAACGTATTATTTTAATAAAATATCATCAATACCAATTTTCAAAATATTAATTTAGTTTGACATAAAAGAAAAAAAAGAAAGTTGTAATTGGAATAGATATATTCAACATAAAAAAAATATGGAATATATATTTGAAAAATTAATGGAAGACATCAACTGACAAAAATTATATTACTTTTAATATTTTTAAAATCATTTATTATATTTTTTTATTAATTTTAGAAATAATGAATTAGTGTTTCATAAGAATTTAAAGTCATTATATAATTAATAAAAATTATAAATAAATTCATATAATGAAAATAATTTCATTAATATCAAAATTAACATCAAGATTAATTCATAACTATTCTCTATCCTTATGTGAATACATAAAAGATATTTAAAACTAAGAGAGTGGCACTTTATAACTTTATTTGTTTTAAATATTATAAATTTCATTTTCATGGACAAGTGTCCATTGAAAAAACACATTTCAAGGCTAACTTAATAATTTTATAGTTATGTTAATCAAATAAAAATTAATTTGAAAATTTATGGTCTTATCACTTAGTTTTAACCTTGATTTACCTAGTTTACTATTTATTGAGGTAATAAATTTTACCATGGTTACTATTCATATTGAAAAAAAAATAAAAGGGACCTATTTAAGAAATTTAGAAATCATAATTATAAGCATGGAATTATTTTTATCAAATTCAATACTTATATATTATAGAATTTAATTTTAATTTAAGTGCAGAAAATGCAACAAAAATTTCTTTTTAGAAAACTACATATTTTAAGCATAAAATGAGATTTACTCTTATCCCATGCCTGTAAAAATATTATAATAAAATATAAAATAGTTAATGATTTTGTTATATATAAATTTCAATAAAACCACCCACAAATATTGATAAATTTAATTTATTAGGAAAGAAATTCATTGCGCGCATAAATTTTTTTCAGAAAAATATATCATTTACTTTCAAATGATTTTTTTTATTTATAATTAATTTATAACCAATGGAATAATTTATAATTAATTTTATATATTTAGTTCGTGATATTCATACCCACCGATTCAATGTCTAGATGGTAGAATATATAAATAATATTCTAATAGTATATCACAGTTCATTTAGAATTTCTTTTGCGTGTAATGCAAGATATTGTAGAAATAAATTTAATCAATTATTTTACATAAATTCTAAGTGTTTTAAAATATTATAAAATTTATGAACTTAAATTTTATATAAAAACATAATAATATAGCTACAATTGTTTTCTTAGGAAAATAACATTTAAAAATATATACTATTCTTACTCTTATTTCTTATCAATTTCTAAATAAATTAATGTAACATTATCAGTATAAAAAATATATTTAATATATTTATATTCATTAAATAGAGTTCAGAAAAGGATAATTTTATGAAAATATACACTTTAAGAATAAGATGATATCATTAATTTTATCAATATATTTGTAAATAAACATTTTTTTACAAAATACATTGGATAAATAACATACCAAACAAATATTTACATGATTATATGATAATAATTTATAGTTTCATATCCCCTAAATATATCCATATAAGATCAAAAGTTAAGGTAATCTCTTGTGGCAGTCCCAGGTGGGGAATCCACAAGAATTGATCTCAAATAAATTTTAATGAGATTGAATTGTTTTTGCATACAATTTCTCCCATAACATAATTTTTAGAGTTTTTCTAGGGATTAGTCTAGGAAAAAACATAGTTAATATAACTATATTACAATCTTTTATAAATTATACTCATATTAGAGACCTCTTCTATCCAATTCCATTTATTTCCCTTTTCTTTACAAATTTCATACACAGTTACTTCCTTTTATACTCAATAGTTTAATGTAAATATTATAATAGTAGGAATTATTAGTTTCAGGTTAAATTGTAATGATAAAGTATTAGTTCTATGTTTAATGTGGAGTATAATTTTAAAATTATTAAATATATTTAATGGTAATATATACAATAAAATATAATTATGTTATATATAAATTATGGGATACCCTTTCACTAGTAGCTAGATCCGGATCTATTAGAACTATCATTACCTATGAAACTCATTTGAAATTTAATATTTTCTAGATGGATGTTAATTATAATTTTATAAGTGGATTTATTTTTATATAAGATTATTTTTGGAAACCTTTATGTATTCAAAACAATATCTTTACATGTTTTATTTCAAAACGTACCAAAACTTTATAATGTATTAAATAGGAACCTAGATTTGTGTATATGAGGCTTAGTTATTTTCCTGAATCTATTGGTTAATCTTCAGGTTTGGATGATTCTACACTATTTAATATAATTTCATCCTTGGAAGCTTTTCTGACACAACTATACATTTATGATGTGAATTTTAGTTCAACTAATCATAACTTATGTAATGAATTTTATAAACACATACATTAAGAGTTGAAATTAAAAGTATGGTTGAATGGAATTTCTTTATTGGTTTTTAAATATTTCAAAAAAATATTGGGATTGGTCTGAACAAATTAAATTATATACATGACTTATTAATTTTTTTACTCGAAAATATTAAAGCATATGATACAACTATGAGTTATAATACTAAATTGATATGGATGAATCTAGAAAACCAGAAGATAAAATGTTATATGGAGGAATGATTGGGATCTTGTTATATAAAATATAAAGTATAAAAATAATCTTGTTTCCTCTATTTATCTAATGTATATTTCAATAAAATCATAAGGAATATCAACTAAATTATTCCTAAAAGTATTTTAAGATATCTTAAAAGTTAAATATCTCCTATTGTCATTCCTTAAAACCTATGTATTTGGATTGAATTCTTATTATGATGTTTCTTTTAAGGGTATTAGAATAGATAGAACACGTACCTAATGAACATAAATTTATTTGGAAGATATATAGATTTATGGTCCTGTAAGAAACAACATTTTGGTGTCTTATCTATTCTTGATGTTGAGTATATTATATTTGGTTGATGTTATGAACAATTATTGTGGAAAAAACACACTTTAAATGATTTTATTCTATATGGTGAATGTGTTATGTTAAAATGTGATAACACTAGGTATATTTATTTATTTTAAAAAAATGTAATTATCCTTTCAAGGAAACAAATTTATTTATATTAGGCACAATTTCTTGAGATATAACAAAACAAAACAAGTGATATTTATCTAGAATTTATTAATTGTCGATATAATTTAGAAGAAATTTTCACTATGACCCTTACCTATAGTAATTTTAATTTTTTTAAGAGTGAGTTGTGGATATTTTATTTTAAATGAGTTTAATTTTTTTATGTGTTTATTCTATTTTTTTCTTCTGTTTTGTTTTTTGATGTTTCCTTTTTATTGTTTTTTTTCAAGTATTTTATTCTTATAGATTATTTCTTATTTTTTCATATTAAACTATTTTATTATTACATAAGATACATTATATTATATGTTAATGTGTTAGATTAACTTTCAAGTAGAGTAGTTCTATTTTAATTATCTTTATAATTTATACAGTTGTGTTGCTGTCTTATCAAATAAAGTTTTATTTTATTTATTTAAATATATGTTATCATTTTTTTCAGATTTCTGAGTCAATTGAAAACTTATGTTCATTTTTATCAATTATAAACCATAAAACCTCCAACCACTAAATTTAATTTGGACCATGATAAAATAAAATAAATCTATTTTTTTTTATTCAATAAATTTTAATAAATTTAAATTAAGTGATTCTAGAAGGATAAAACTATCAAAAAAGCTATTGATTTCTCATAGATGAAACTGACATGTTTAGTGTTAAATAAATTATTTATTTTTCATGGATGATAATATATTTTTGATATAAAGAAGTCATATTCCATCTATAGATATTTAGTAAAATAGTTTTTCGTTATTCTCATTTAAGTTTTAGATATACTGATGATTCAATTTCTTCAAGGGTTAACAGTAACGAATTTACATTTACTTATTTCACGTTAGATGAATTATTTCATTATATACATGAGTAAAATTATTAGTTTAGTCATTATTTGTTAGATGATAGATATATCAAGGATTCATATATAACGTTATATCTTTTTTAAATTACTCATTTTTTTGAAAAATCTCAAAAAGACTTTGAACCAAAGAATAAGTTTCTTCTATAATTTTCTTGATTTAAATTTAATTAAGAGATGAAGTGTTTGAGAAATTAATCTACCAAGAAATGTATTTTATATATATGTTATTTAATGATTATAATGTTAACTTTTGATACATTTTACAATATAAGAATAATTTCTATCAAGGAAAACAAGAAACTTTGTAAGCCCTAGTAGATTTTATCGACACTCCTAAGATGGGGGGGGGGGTGTGAATAAAGTGGGTTATAATTTTACCAAATTTAATTTTATTCCTAAAAACATAAAAAAACCATTTTTAACATAAACCTATGATTAATTTTTTTACTACTATATTCTATGTTTCTATCCTAGTATACACTGATATTTAATTTAGTACGGGAGGTAAATTAGCTAACTTATCTTTACAATGTTGACCATATCTTGGGAATCAAAGTCCATATCATTATTGGGTTGTCCAAGTAATGGGTTCTATAATAAAATAATATTAATAATATTAGTTGATTTTCATTGTATTCATTACAAAATAAATCACACCATATTACATAGGTGTGATGTCACTATATTATACAGGTGATCACTTCATCATCCTATTGCACATATTTATTCTAGAATCCCACAAGTTCCACTTCTTCTCTTCCTTATCTTGTTGAAGCATATCACTATATTTCTATAGAATTAATTGAATCCAAAATAATTATATTGTCCCTATATTATAGTGATTTTACTACTATTATGTATTCAAAGAAATCTCATAAAACTCACCCTTTGTTCTTTACTCAACATCCCATATATTATTTAAATCTATTTATGGGACTAATCACCTATGAATTTCTTATATGAATCAAAATTATAAACTTAGATGTTAAAAATATTATAGTACATGACATGCCTCAAATTCAAGAGCTTTTTATTATTATTAATTTTTCCTCTTTAGAACCCAACATATTCCACAAGTTTGGTTTTCATCTTCTTCCATGCAATAGCATGAAACAAATAACTTTTCTTATTAATTGATAGATTTTGTTCTATTAGATTATCATTTTCTTCATTGAGGGAATTTTTCTATTATACTGTAAAATATATTATGTCTCTGAAATGGTTCACATATTGGAAGCAAGAATTAATAACAAGGTAGCTCGGTGGCTCCAATGGATGAATTGTCTTGACTTGTGGGGGTGGAAACTAGTTCCCTAAATATGGGAGGCATGACTAGAGAAAGTACTCTCCCATGGGGAAATCATTTGGTTGTGGGTTAGGTGGAGGTGGGGGTATGGTGATGGTGATGGATAATCATGTGGTGAGAACAACAAAAAAGCTTATTAGGCATAAAATTATGGTCATTCGGTTTATAATGGGCCCATGGGCAAGGGTCTTCAGTCCAGATATAATGGGTTCCCCTATAACCAGTTGAAAAAGTGGGTTTCCCTGATTTAATAAAAAAGGGGGAGTTTCCTCCTACCTATTAAAAAAACCAAATTTCGGATCCCATGATTAATTTTCAACTCAGAGGATATTTCAAAAATACCTTCATTTAATTCATTAGACATGGTTAAATAAATATTCCTTTTATTCTTCTATATGGTTAAGATCATATTCCTCAAAATACCACTATAATATCTACATTTCAATCTTCACTGCTATATATAAATATACAGTATACATATCTTGTAGTATAGAACTCGGGCAATCACTTGAGATCATAACCTGAAATCTGTATAGAAATAGAGTTTAGATTTTACACAGTTCTAGAAACTCAATATTCTTCTTTATTCTTTATTCTAAAAAAATTTACTTTATAAATGACTTATGATCAAATAAATTTTTCAATAACTAACTAAATAATTCCTAAATAATTATTAATATCAAAATAAATTAATTTCTAGACATTTTATATTGTAGAAATTCTCTCAAACAATGATCTTATTCTCCCTCATCTTGAAGATCATTTTCCTATTAACTCATAGCTTGTAAAAAATTTATTTTTTAATGATTTTTGTCTTTTAATATGGGATATATATTCATCCCATTTCCCTCTTCATAATCTCATTATTCCGAAAATCACATTTTAAAACAAGGAATATATTTTCTAAGTTCTGTTAGATATTTTACATTATCTCAGAATAATTCCATATGACACAAATATATTACAAGAAAAAAATTATATGAAATAGTTAAAATTCACATATTCATAGAAAAATTCACCATTTCATTGAAGGATTCGCACCAAAATTTATTACAAGATCAGTTTTTTCCAAAATGTTATAAATAAAAACATCATATAGTGGCATAAATATCTTACTTCTAGATTGAATATCTTAGGAAATTATTAAATCTCATACATTATTTAAAAATATTTGACACATTTCTTGAGTTTCATATGTAATATGAATTTTTTAATTATAAAATTATGGTATACTCAACTTCCATAAGTGTAACCCATGTGGCACAATTTAATGACATATAGGATAAATCTTCTACACACATTACAAATATCATCCATGTAGAAAAAATAACATTTAATATTTTATATCTCACGAAATCTATTATACATGACTCAATTATCATGGCCAATGTGCTATCCCAAATATCTTTTGTGTGAGATAAATTCAATTTCCATTTATTTAATATTCAATATCAAAAATAATAATTCAAGATTTTCTATAAGTCAAATTTTTGAATCATCAAATCCTTTATAATCCTTCTAAATCATGTCAAATATATTTATAAAATCTTCAAATTATTCCAAAAAATATTTTACTAATTTCAAAACAATTTATTATTGTTGCAAAGACATGATTCATGTAAAATACTCAAGATTGTGTATTATCAAGAATATCTTTTCCTTATCATCTTCAAATCCAAAATGGTCTTAGTAAACCATCATTCAAAATTTTTTAAATACACAACACAATAGTTGATATTCTATAAAATATGATGATAAATTAACTTGATTTATATAGATCTTCAAAATACTTTGAACGTGTTTAACAATTATAAATACCACTTATACAAGTTGTAAAATTTATGTTCAATAGTTGTCTCTTTGTTCATATCCTCAATTAAATTAAACTATTGTATGCGGTTCTTCTTCAATGTTTTATCATATACATGGTTAGTAGATCAAAAATATTTTGACATATTGGTCTATAGAATCTATCCAACCTACTATTTAAAGGACCATTGTTCTCTTACTCTTCCATAAAAACAAAATGGCATCATCCTTATCACCATGCATAGGTGGATACTCACTCATTCATCAATGTAATATAATTTTTATTAATTATATATTAAAATAATAATAATTATAAAAAAATATAATAATAAACTTTAAGATTCTAAAACATCTACGCATATGGAATAATTTTAACACATTTATTTGAAATAAAGAATATTGATCTAAATGAGCTAGAAGTCCTAAAGTTTCATCCTCATAATTTGATGGAATCTTTTATTTTTTAAATTGTTGGGATATGTTATGAATATGTCATAATATAATATTATTTCAATTAAAAAAAGGATATAGAAATAGATAAAGAAGAAGATACAAAATCCCCTACTACTACTAATGGGGAGTATATTTGGAGTTTAATATCTAATAAAGAAGAGGATATGAAAGTTTAAAAAGTAAATTTTAATTCAAAAACTCCACCTGATACTATAATAGATGAATCAAAGAAGGATTTTATAGATGATGATGAGTGTTCTCAAGCTATTGTGATAGATTATATTGATGAAGAGTGAATTCTAGCTTCTCTTAAGGGGATAAATTTAGTTAAGATAATGATTTTGAGATGAATATAATTTATAGTCTGATAGACGATGACATTGAAATTACTTCCCTATAGATAGAAAAAGATATATTCCATGAATAAAATCCATCACTCACACTTGATGACATTTATTTCTCTTCTTTTTATCAACAATGGGTGGATAAACTAAATGAATAAATGGAGAAATTATTTACAATAATGATATAATAATTTCAAAAGTTAAAATATGAATTAATATATATGAATATTTTTGAAGGGAAATAATAGAATAGTTTAAAACCTTCAAATAACTTTTTTTGTAATAAGTTTTAGGAAAAGAGATCATTAATGGTCTCTAATTCAAATTTTAAAGACATGAAATCTCACATGGTATCATAAATATATTTTTATGAGTTTAAATATCTATTAAATTATTATAAATAAAAAACAAATCACAAATACTATTTAGATAATAATGGATTTTTTTTAAAAAATTTGAATAATGGAACATTAAAATCTCAAATAGAATTAATAAAGATATAAATAATACTTTCAGATAGAAAGATTTGAATATTTTGTTAAGGAACTAATTAAAAATAAAGAGTGTATGGTTTCCATTAGTTCAGATTCATATTTAGAAGTTATAAATGAAATATTTTAAATTTGACAATTTTATGATTTTATATTTGATAGATTTTAATTTTTAAAGAGATTATTATATAATCTACACATGTTTCATCTTTAAATACTATGGAAAAGATATTTCTTCAAGGTAGTAAAACTATGTTTGTGAAATTCCAAAGGTAATATCATCAGTAACCTGAAGAAGATCATACAAATCAAAAATTTATAAGTTATTTCTAAATCAATTTTTCCACAATGGTTGAAAAGGAATTTTAACACTAAAGTATATTTTAATGGAAAATCATAGTGACAATAATGCTGCAAATATTTGGAATAGAGGGATGGAAATATAAAATAGAGGGATTCCAATTTCCATTTTTTGGAACATGGTTAAAAAACGATTCTAGAGAATCATGATTATATTTATTCTTAATCTTTGAGTCACATGATGCGAAATTTGGATACTATTTAGAGAATTTATAAGTATCAAAAAAAATCCAAGGACATTATTGTTTACAATAAACCTTCAATTGAAATAGCTGCTATGGTTTCACTAAAACTATCTAAATACACTTTTCCTATGTTTTACCAATTTTCATATAACATTTAAATCTATTAAAAATGGATATCTTTATAAAAATAATCACTAATGAGAAATATATGTGAATATTTATTAAAATAATTATCTAACATACTGAAAAGAGTTTAGATGGACTGATGGAAAAATATTGATAGATGGGAGTACAAGTCACATTAGTTTTTTGTGTACTGTGATGGAATAGATGTTATTAAAGAAATAAAGTAAGGATATTTAAATTTTCTAAGATAAGGATATAAAAATATGCATAACTATATCGATGGAAAAATGAAATTAACATTGCAGGCCTTTGGTAAGGCATTATATGAGCTAATGGGAAAGAAACATAGATTTGTATTCTTAGAAAAATAGATATATAAAAATATTTGTTGAAAAAGATTTTTTACCACATAAATAATATCATGAAAGTGTAATGGATGATCCTAATTATCAGTGGGGGATAGATGTGAAAGAATCCAAACACCCTCCAAAACCTCTATATGAGTTACCAGCTATGTCGCATGTTGCACCAAATCTTACTATAGGATCTAATCGAAATTAATATTTTTCTAAAAATATTTGTTTTAGAGAAGCTAATTACAAATTAGTGAAAATAAATCATGGATGTCAAATTACTAAAAAATTGAGAAAATAGTGATAAGGATCATAAATTGATAGTAAGGAATTAGAGATTTAGGGCACCAACCTGGTTCTTCAAAATCCAAACTTAAATATTTTACCCAGGCTAGTATACAATTTGAAATGGAAGTATTTCCTAATATTTAACATATTAATCCCCATGAATCTAAGAAACCATATTTCTTATCCAAATGATCAATTATTCACTTATTTTTTATTATTTATTTTTTTCTATGTTAGATTTATATTTTAATTTGAGATGCTATTGATTAATAAATGTATTTTCCAAATTTATATTCTATTATGTAATATAATCTAAAAGATTTATTTATTTTATAATATTTATTATGTTATACCATCTCTTTAAATTCCTTGATGATATTATAAAAGTGGTGAAAATTAGGATTTAATGGGAAGAAACGATGCATTATTATGATAATTCCTTTTATTCTTATAGTTTTATTATTATCGACAACTTCTTAATTTATTAAATTTCATGTTTTAATTTTTAGTCATTGTGATCATCAGAAAAGAAAACATTATTGGGAAATCATAGTGTACCAACATGAACTCAAATATTTTAAGTCGTGATGACCACAAATCCATTATTTATTCATTAATGATTTTTTTGTATGTGAATTTATGAATATTTTTTATTTTTTATTTTTTATCAATGGTATTATTATTATGAGTTTTTTTGTGAAATATTTTCTAAAGTATTGACTCTTATATATATAGATTAACTCTTAAATATACTATGAAATTTAAAATTTACTCTTATATTTCTATTATTTTGTAAATTATTAGTCTTTTCATATCTACCTTAAAATGAATATAACTTTTAGGTATTTTATTTTTTTACAAGGAAATGAACTTACATATCATAGTCATACTCTTACATATTAATATTACTTTTAAATCTAAAATAAATGTTACATTTTAATTTTATATATTGATTAATTTTCATGAATTCTCTAAGTATTATATGTTATTTCGGAATCCATGGTTTGAAATATTTATTTTTGTATTCTCTGCGAAGAAAAAATTAGTTATAAAAAGTAACTATAAAGGATATTACTCTTATGTAATTTTTAAGAGAATAAAATTTACCATTATTTAATCAATATGGTTTATACTTACTGTTTCAAAATTCATTATATTTTTCATGTGAATAACATAAGTAAAATTTAAGGAAGACTAAAGCTCTCAGATAGTTATGAAGATGTTATTATTAATGAGAATATTTCTCAATATTAATGTAGTTTGTTTTCAAAGATAATATTTTCAGAAGAGTTTGAATATTTAATTACTATATCTTTTTTTTTAGAAAAATATCAAAAATGGTTATGTAAAATATATATTTCAAATATGAAATCATGGATTTCTTGACTAAATTATGTTTTTGATATTATAAATATTTTATTTTTATATAATGATAAAATAAATTGATATCAAACAGAAAATAAATAAACATATTTTAAAGCATTACTGTGATATTTCTTATTTTATTTAGTAGAGACTATAATTAAAAATTATTAATGTGATTAGAGGGTAAAGTAAAAATGAAGGTAGGTATACTAAAAATAAGTATTTAAAAAAATGTATTATTAATGAAGAAACTTTTTTAGAGTTACATATTGGATATATACATATTGTCTAGAGATAATTAAATGATATGTCAGTTATTTAAGACAACTGGGTTATATCTACAATAATAAAAATCATTCAATCGTCTCTATTGTGTTATATTCAAATTTATAATAGTAAGTGCGGTAGTGAATCCTTGTAAAATACTTAAGAAAAAGATCCTATTAATTTACCTTTTTATAATTTGTGATAAATTAATTGTTAGATATTTTCACATAGTTGTGAGAAACCAAATAAAGCAATCAAAAACAAAATTTCTAAACCTACATTGGGTTTAATTTGAGTGGATTGGGTGAGGTTGTCTATACCATAAAACCACTACCAAAAATATTTTACGTATATATATTTTATGTTCAATTTATTTATAATGTATATTTGATTAATTGAGAATGGATAGTTTAAATTGATTGTATAGAGAAGTTTTTTCTGGGAAACTCCATAAGTAAATTCACCATATTTTAAAGTATTGTACCAAAAGGCTTGGAAAATAAAGAATTCAATCATATTTAATCATAATATACAGATAATATCAAACATAGGGGAGATAATAAGAAGAATAAAACCAACACCACATTATACAATAATTATTCCAATCATCGAATCCATGAATACGAACTCATCAACAAGTGTGGTAACTATTATTCACCCTTTTGGACCATATCTTGAGGATATATGTTTAAAAAACAACATATTTTTACTTTTTATATGTCATGGTTTTACAGTTATGATTAAAATAAAAAATGAATTCATAAACCAAAGATAGTGGTATGTGATAATGAGTGAATCAAATATATATATTTGTGAAGCACAAACAATGATTGGAGAATCTAATACAAGTTTAAGAGGAAATGAAATGATATCTTTATTATAATGATATTGTTCTTATTTTTATTTCTAAAATAGTGAGAATATTAAATTTTTTATTAAACTAACCATATTGTTCTCCTTAATGCAGTTATTAATTTAAACTGTGGTACCCAAAGAAGAAGTCGATTTTTTTACCACCACCTTGTTATCGATTCCACAAGGTCATATCGACGATATATATTTTATGATGAAGAAATAAATTAAATTTTAAATTTATAAATGGATATGATAATTAAATTTCTTTGATAGTGGGTAGTGAAAAAATTTAAAGGATTTGAAAATAATAATGAAAAAGTTATTCATTATCATGATATGGTTTCACTCCAAGTATTTTTTCTATAAATTCAAGGATATATTCAATAAAGGAGTTTTAACAAAGAATGTGGTCTCATATGAGGTTGTACAAAAGGATTCTAGTTTTATTATTTTATTTTTCATTATATTTATTTATCAAGAGATAAGAAAACAAGACTTTTAATTTTTTACCATTGTATTTATTTTTTTAAATGAGAAACATTTTTTTATTATTTTATGAAATTAAATGTAATTTATTTATTTAATTATTATTAATTATTAAATTTAAAAATTTAGTTTATTTTAACATATTTATTCCTTATTAATTATTTCAATTATGGTTAGTAATCAATTAATAATGTGTGGTTAAAATCCTAGGATTGGGGAATTAATTAAAATAGATAGTTTTAATTTTTTTTAATAAAATCTCACATGTGAAGAACTCTTGAGAAGTAATATCATATTATAATTTATTGACATATATTATTAATTATTATTATTATTTATCATAATTAAATAATAATTGAAGATAATCAATCAGATAGATTGGATTAATTCATAATTAATGACTTGGTTTCTTATTTTTCACATAGGATTTATATGCAATTAACATTAGTTTAGTTTGATTCATTTGACAATAAGAGTTGAAATATAATGGGTGGGATTAGTGGATGTTTAAATTTAAAACAAAAATTTCAAATATAATCTTGAGAATATTTAATTTAACAAATTTCATCAATAAGTTAGAACTATTTCATTAATGTAAAAACAACCTTTTTGATTAATTTTCATAAATTTTCTTTAATTAATATTATGTTATATTTATAATATAAAATTATAATTTTACCTAATTTTTATGATATATCAACTAGTTTAGGTGTATTTCTAGATGTTTTCATCCCCTATGTATAGTTTTTTGATTTTGGAGGTACTGGAGTGGTAATCATAGATTTATTATAGGGGAATGTTGAGGAATACTCAATTGTAGTCTAATATTGTCTATATTATGGTTTATTTAAGGGGTTGTGGTGTTATGGGTTTGGGAATGATGTGAAAGCCGTATTATTGGTTTTTTGATCCTATGTATTTTGAGATTATTTCAGTGAATAATTATATCATTGTTGTGTTTATGGCATGGAGGTTACCATTTTAGAAGGGATAGTCCTTAGTGAAATCCATTTTAGATATGGGTAAGTTTGAAGGAGGAATTTTGGGTGTTGAGTTTCATTATAACTTTTTTTATAAAAAACTACCCCATGGGGGTTTTATAGAGGTGGGATGGAAATAGTGAGGTTGGATGTCATTGTGTCATGCTGGATTCTGGTTCGAGTTTAGATGATAAAGACTCTATGATGTGATGGATATAAATATATCATGTATAAAGTAAACTATAATTTTAGAGTGAGAAATAATTGGATAAAAAGGGAGAATTAGATATTTTGATTCGAAAGATTTCATATCAGTGTTGTGCAAGACCCACCAGGATGTGGTCTGGCATACCCAATGTAATAGTAGAGTTAATTTTTATTATTATATATTATCCCTCATTATCTTGATTTTTTGGTCTCTTTTGAGCTTTAGAATATATTTAGTAATGGGTTGGATCTTCTATGACTCATGTATTGGATACAAATCCATCAACTTCACATGATCAATCCCTTGTGATTCATGGTGTATTTCTATATCTATTCCCATTTGATTTTTTGATTTTATTTTTTCTCATAAATATATGGAAGGTGTTTGGCGTTTATTTTGTTATTTTCTTGTTTCTTTTTTGATGGAGGATTGATTTTTATTGGTCCAGTTGGATATTCTTATAAGTCTAGTGTCATTTTATCATTGATTCTTCTTATTGTTATTCTGTTTTCGGGCTATATTGTTTCATATTTGTTACTGGTAGGTGACCTGAAAAAATATTCTTTTCTTTTTTTTTTAAATTTGGAAATAAAATTATTTCATTATACTGGTATAAATTTCTATAATTAACATAATAAATAAAAAAAATTTATTATAAATTGAAAATTAAAAAATTTACATGAGCATATTTTATATACATCATTATTATTTTTGATTTCTTGTTTTTCTGATTATTATATTAGCATGTTGTTTATAATAATATAAAAAATGTTATTTTTTTGAATTCATTAAATACATTAATGATAAGAGGACATGGTTATCTATAAATAATTTTTTTGTTTAAAATGAATTATCAGATAAGTGATGGAGAATAAATAAAAAGAGACATTGGTTATTAATTACTAAAATGATTTCTCGTTATTTGTACCTTGATTGACTTTGTTTTGGTATGTATAGATCATTTTGCTAATAGTTTAATGGTGAAAATTTGGGATAGTGTGGTTGTTATCATTATGCTAGTGTGTATGATGTATGGAGTTATTGAAATGCATCATAGATATGGTAGATTTTTGTGGTTGATACATTAATGGTTTATCGTTTCCCAAAGATATTGAATTATATTGAAATCTAATAATTAATTAATGATTAAATGAAATGTGAATTGGTTATGTTGTGATAATATTTTGTTAGAAATAATAAATATTATGGTTAGTATGTAATTTATGGTTGGAAATTAATATATAATATTAAGATAATTAATAAATAATAAATTAGATAAGGATTCTTTTTGTGTGGAGGTGGTATGAAATTGATTTAGTGTTTTGGGATAATTGTTTGGATAGATGTTTACTCAGATATTGGAATTGATATTGTGTTGATTGGATGTGTTGATAGTGTTTCACTAATATAAGGTAACCTCCTTGGTTAGGTTGTGTGTATTTATCTATTCATTGTAGTTATGTTTATTCTTACACACTACTACCAATGTTAGGTAACTTGACCAACACCAATATGAGGTATTAGGTTTTGTATATTCCCTTAACATATAGGTTGTGGGTGATATTGTTAACCAACCAGTTCTCTACCCCCACTCACTCATTTAGTCATAGTATATGCAGTGATGTCTTAAAATTAATCATTGTTGTGATGTAATGGTGATATAATGATACAAAGATGAAAATATTATGTAGTTGTGATGTGGTTATACAGTGGCATGTGGCAAGTTGGCTTGGTATCTAGTATGTGTCAATGGTATGTGGTATTTCTATTCAATATGTAGTAATGTATGTTATGTGTTTACATAGTATGTGGTCATGTGGATATGGAAGGCATGATAGAAGTAGGATATATGTCATTGGGGTATGAGGGTGAAAATTTCAGTAGGAAATTTTGTAAAGGTTACCTTTATTACAATAATTTCATGATATTATATTACAATACTTGTTTATGGATTTTGTGGGAGAGACTTATAAAGGCAAGGTGGATAGATGATATGGTTATGTAATGATCTTTTTTTATTTCCTAAGAAATTAATATACTTTTTATACATTTACCTGAGAGATTAAAGGGAGGATATTACTAAGTAGACCTATAAAATAACCTTTATCTACTATACGATATCTTTATATAACAGAGGAAATTAATTCATGAATAGGATGAACAATAGTTTCTTGTGATAATCCTTGGATTTATAGTCACTTCCATAGGATTTAATTTTATATTCATATTTTTTCTAGTTTATATAAAACTATATATACATTTTAGAGTATAGGTTTTATTTTATATTACTTTATTAGACTTTATTAGTTGTTTAATTTCATTTTCCTATAACTTATGGGGCTAATCCAACATATATATGTGGTTTATAACCATAATGAAAGTCTCTTTCCTATGACTTATTAGAAAAAGAATTTGAGGGTCATAATTATCTTAACATCCATCCTAAGAAGGGTTTCATTGGGTATATTTCATAAATGAGTGGTATCAAATATTTGGTCAAGAGTTATAATGAAGTTTGGAATTCGACACCGGTGAGGATTTAAGGGGTTTGGTGGGGAAATAGTGTTATTCGAGCATAAGTAATGATGAATATAAAAGATGTTATCTATGACACATATCACTCCCTATAATCTGATACAAGGACCCTAAGCCTATTAAATATACTAAAGTATGATGATGTATATTAATTTCTATAACATAAGGTATGATACATGAATTATTCTTACCTACACTCATGTTTAAATTTGTTATAATGTGGGTTGAATAAATTGAATTTAACAATTCATATTAAATGAATTATATATCTTGAGTATATGATATTTGGTTTCCTTGATAGAGATGGATGATATAACGATTCCTCATAGGTTTTTGGTTTGAGAGGTTCAACATTATTATGTTATTGATTCTGTGTGAGTTAACCATGAGGAGGAGGATTCATGGAAGAAGTTTTTTCAAGAGTTTTAGTGTTAGATATAACTAAAGTATGAGGGTACTATATCTGATTGCAATACATTAAGATAGTTATAGAAGATTGAGTTTACTTTTATATTGATTTGTGTGAGAATTATGCATTGGATTCACCTAGTTATTATCTTCTATCATAATGATACTCATAAAAAGTTCACTTTTTTTCTTGGGGATCATGAGAACACTGAGGTATCATATGAGATGTTTCATATTCATTAATGAGCATAGTTGTTTCATTGATGTATATGGTAAAAGATTTATAAGATTTTTTATCTCTTCAGAATTAAATCCTGAGTGTGGGAGATATTAGAGTCTCATTTATAAACCTTTGTCATTATTATCCCAATCTTCTCAAAGTTGAGGTGGAAAGAGTAGGATATTTTGAAGAGTCATTATATCTACTGATCCAACACCAAGGAGTAAAACTGTATAGGGGAGTTCTGATCTCTCAGTACATTAAACTTTTCTACAAATAGGAAGAAAAACTCATCTTTATTCATCTCATTTCTCGATATATATAGCTATTATCATGAATCTACCATGTGAAATTTAATAGTTTTATTTCCCTTTAGAGGCCATGTCCATCAGTAGTTCTAGTGCCAGACTGTTCATAGTGGTCTACATGGGATTGAGGGTTTGTTTCATAAATACCCTCATATGGAATCCCTAAGGGAATATCAATAGACATCATCCTAGATAGATACTTAAAAATATACCCCTAATAATCAACTATCTTAGAAGATATAAATGAGTGAAACAATCCTGTGTCAAATAAAATATTTTCTAAGTTAATGTAACCAAAATATTACCTAAAACATTCAATAACCCTAACCATGATCAAAAGGAGTCATACTGAAAACATTAAACTATCTCAATACCATGTCACTTCCCTGGAATCCTATCTAGAAGAATACTTAGTGAGAAATGTAAAAAAGTAAAATTAGTTATTATCTTTTACTAACATTCATTTAAATTTTCTCTTTGAAAATTTTAAGATAATATCCTTTTTATAACCGGGATAATTGAGTAACAGATAAGGTTAAATTATCTTCAAATTAGTAATTTGGAACTAACATTGTGAAGGTCATCCTAATACCATATGTAACTCTTGTAATATAAGAGGACTAGATGAGGTATTTATATATAAATTTAAAATTCAATTAGGAAAGAAGGAGAATTGATTTCCTATTATCATTTGATCCAATAGAGAATATTTCAGAAAAAAATATTAGAATCACGGATATGCAATAAAATTATATATCTCAATGGAAGAATTAAAATTCCCTTATGGATGAAATTTCACTCTTGTTACATACACATGGGGATATCACTAAAACCAATCAAGGAATAATAATTTTATTATTTAAAGGAATACAAACTATTGTGGTGGATGATGGTTTGATCAAGGGTTCACTATTTCAATTTATTTCAAATTTAGTTTTGCTCATAGTTCCTCCAGGGTTGTAAACCTTAAAATAGAGGGATAATTTTTTTGGTTGGTAAAGTGGGAAGGAAACTTTTAATATGAATGAATCTGAATATTTATAATAAACTATTATTCCATTTTTTGGTCATAGTGCTCAATATTAGAGTATTTTAATGAAAATGATTGTGTTTAGTTATATATTCATATATAGTGTTTTTTACACAGGTTGAAAAACTCATTTCTCCCTCAAATCTATATTACTTATATATAATTTAATGTGAAAATGTTGGTGGGTAAGTGTCTATATATTTCTAATACATGGGTGGAAAATAACATGTCTCTTTAAATTTCATAAGAATACCTTAATCTAATTTGAATTTTATTGATAAATTCAATGAATGTTCATTATTGAGATATTATGTAGTCTATTTAATATCTTCCAAATCACATCTGAAGGAGAATTATTCACATAATGATCATTAAATGGTTGATAATCACATTAACTATCAACCTTGTATGAGAGATAGGAGATTGTGGAATCTCTCACTAATAAACCGATAGAAGAAGGATTAATAATTTTAAGACTATAATGAAATAATAATTAATAATTATTACCCATAACCAATCACTAGATTTTTCCTTCACAATTTATATTTTTTATAATTAGACATATATTCTGTCAAATCAATAAAAATCCTAAAACATTTTGATTAATTATGATACTAATGAAATTTCACCCCAAATTAGAGACAATCCTTGGTATCTACTATACTATATTATTACATTAGGTTTTGATTTTATTTTTCCACACCTATGACAGAATTGTGTAAAAATCATAGTATTGTTTTTGTTACGGTAGACCTAATTTCATAAAACATTATCCTTGAGTGCATGAACTAGTCAAATAATGAAGTTATAATCACTTTCTATCTAGATATATGGGGATTTTTTTTCAAGATCTAGGAATATAAATAAAATTTTAAAATGTACAATGTGATTTTACTAATTCATTAGAAACTCAATGCGTTCACTCTAAAAATAATCTTATAAACATGTTATGGAATCATTGTCAAATCATAATAGACTTATGAATGTCTAATTTCATTAACTGAAATCTATAGATTGTGAACCCTTGTTTTAAAGATGAATTTTAATTAAAGAGTTGACTTATGAAACATTTTCTAATGATTCATGTTCTTATAAAAGAAAATCCCAAAGAACACATTTAGGAATTTACCAAGGACTATGAATCACTAAATCTAATTAGATTAGGGTAGGATAAATTCAATTAGAGACCATTTCTATTCTCTCAAGAAAGAGTTTCTATAGAATTATTTCAAAACCTATATCATAGAGAAATAAAAAAATGGAAAGAACATCAAAGGAGATTTCTCCAAAGGTTCTTTCCAAATTCATGGATAACTTCCCTAAGAAAATTGAAATATAAAATAATATATTTAATATAAGATACACTCTATGAGTATAAAGAGAGATTAAAGAAGTTATACAGTAGTTTTCCACATGAATCTACATATAAATACCACTTATTAGTATTATTCTTTCTTAGACTACATGATAGTGATAGGAATTATAGGGATGCATCATTTTAAAATATTTGATTGAAAAAATTCCAAATAATAATAAAGGAATTATTGAGAAGATTTCTCAAAATTCACAAAATCTTGATACAAGTGGTATTGGGACAAAAGGTGTACATGAGGAAAGATCAAATGAATCCCATTTTATTTTATCTTCACTTAATGCACTAACTATGTTGTTTACATAGATGGATCATAAGAAAACAAATTGTAAACAAACATTATGGAAGGTATATGGACTTTTTTCTTTAATAAAGGAATTTACTAAAAAGTGTATAGAAGTGAAGGATATTGAAATTTGTGCAGTTACCTATAAACAAATATAGTTTAATCCTGTGAACAAGAAAGGATACAGAAAAAATTCTAAATTTTATTATGGATTTGGCATTAAAAAAAACCAATCTAGACATCAATTTCAAAAAAAATTAAAGTATACATATTACCAATCATTTAAATCACCATTATTTTAATTTAAATCCTATGATCAACTTTCAATTAGTTTATAACAAAAAATATAGATTGAAAAAAAATCCAATAATTAAATTGTTGAAAAATGAGAGAAAAGATATAAAAAACTTGTTAGGGATTCTAGTGGGAATGAATGAAAAAAATATGTAGATGTAACCAGCTCAACCCCTTCTCAATCCAAAATGTAATGTGATCACGGTAACAAAATTAAGTGATAATTAAATTCAATGTACTCCCAAAAATTATTATGAGAAATACTATAAAACCATTTTGAATGAGGTGGAAGACAATTTTTAAAATAAAGAGAAGAAATTAGATAAATAGTGAAGGGAAAAGAAAATACTCCACTACTATTTTCTACCAAAAATTGTGTAATTAAAGAAGATTCATGAGGGGAAAATTTAAAATTAAATCCATAACATGTTAAATAATATTGAAATAAATATATCCATTTTGAAATATCCTAAATATATTAAAAATTATACTAAATTCCATAGGGAATTACACACTATAAAAAGGAATATTCAATGGAATGAAATGAAGAATTTAGGGTGGAATGTTTCAATATTGATCAAACAACAATTTACTACCAAATTTCAATATCTAGATAGATTTCTATTCCTTGTATCATATAAGAAACTTCATTTACATATTTCTTATGAAATCATGTCGAATAAAAAAAAGTTATGCTTCATTGTTTTTCACCTTTTTACATTGGTGAACTAATGATAATAAGGGCAGTTTTAAAGCTGGCTAGCCGAACCACTATATTTCTATGTGGGGTGATTGTATATTTTTTAGTTAGGGTAAAAAATTTAATATTTTGTGATGAATTTTATATACTAAAAATGAAAAATGAAATGACGTAAACTGATTCATTAATTATTTATAAAAGGCCAATCCTAAAATAATTTAAGATAATCGTAAATTCCTATGAAGGAATTTTATAATTTTAGTTTAGGGAAAATGAAATTCACTCTAACATTTTTGATTTAAGGAAATATCCCTAAAATGAAAATTCACTTTTTATACTTACACAATCAAATAAATGTAATCAATGTAAAGAAACTAATTTATTAAAAGATATTTTGAACATAGAAAATAAATAAATATTTTGAAAACCTATTATATATGTTTATGAGAAACCCATTTCCAATAGAAATTTTTTTAGGATTAGGTGAATTCTAATTTCATTTTTAGTTTTAACTATATATTCTAAATTTTTTAAATCGATAGTGTATGTTTTTTTCTTAAACTCAAAATGGACAAGGTTAGTAAACATAAGCTCCTACCTTCTTTAATTCATCCACAAATGTTATATTTAGAATAATTTATTTCTATATTGAAATATGTATACTTTCGGGTTAACGATAAGTTAACAATGATTATTTTTAGAAACATATACTTATATAAAGAATTGTTTTTTTAATATTTTGATAGAAAATGTGAAATCCATAGGATGAATTATAGGATACATACCTAAAAAATCCTAAAAAATTGTTTGCATAAAATATTCCTTGAAAATTATTCCAAACCAATGAGGAAACATAAAATAAGAGTAAACACAACTATAATGTGGATAGTGAAAATGTAATTGAGAATAAGATATCATATACCCCATATTAGAATCCAAGTGGGTATGACCAAAACAAATTTCACTGAAAAGGTCAACAATGACCATTATAGATAATGAAAATAATGACTTGATCCCAATGATAGTCTAAAATAGTTATATATTTTTCATTATCTTTATGAAACTAAATCATGAGACCATGAGAGAAAATATTCTATCAATATTTACTGATTGAGGTTTATATATACATTTAGTAAAGATCCATTATTGTTTACTAGGACTATTTTCAGGATATTTCAAACTATCTATTGTACATTATGGCCAAGAAAATAAAAAAATTTACCTGTATTTATATCATATATAACTAAAGTAGAATGGAATTTGGATTACAAAATAATCCCAATAATAATTTAGAGATATATTCAATGAATTTTTCTAATTTATTTTGGGACTATCTTAAAGTGTTTCTTGGTGATTTTACTATTTTTTTAAATCTCATTTTATTTTACTTTTAAAATATTATGAATTCATTTTTTACTATCTGTATAGGAATTAATTTAATCAAATAGAATATAAATTATCTATAACACTAGTAATACATCCCCCAAATCAGGAATAAATATTTGAGTTGTTGTGCGATGCCACCAATAGGGTTGTGTTATAAATTCTTACCAAAATAATTAATGTAATTTTTTTTGGTATTATGACTCAAAAATAGAAGATTTTTCTTAGTGAAACTATACAACAACTATTTAATAATTTCATACAGTCTTCTATTCGCTAAAAAATTTAAATTATATTATCTTTTATTTAAAGTGAATGCTTACTCTAATCTTAAAACAATTAGGTACATAATAAAGAGTGTCAATAAAAAGATGAGGCTTATTAGATGAATATTTTTATACATGAATTTTACAAGGAGGTAAAATACAAAATATGAAAATAGAATCAAGTATTTGAAAACATATGTAGACTTCCTCACAAAAATAAGGTAGAAATTTAAAAAATGAGAAAATCAATGACTCCATTCTAGGTGAAAAACATTAAATGGTTGAAGGATATGTTATATGGTAAATAGATATGGTAAATTTCAATGTAAATTATCATGTTCCACAACATATGAACTTTAAAAAAGTTTTTAAACTCAAATCTCATTGAAAATTTTATTTATATGATGGACTATATCTTGATAAATGTTTAGTCCCCAAATGATTAAAATATGGTTGACTGAAATTGATGTAGCGTAATTATATTAACCCATAGAAATATCTTTGGAACTCAGATAACTAATAAAAAATTCCTAGATACTAGAATATATTAGCCTAAAATGTTTGGGGCTACCCATGATTTTTTTTAAAATTTCCAAAAATTACAATTCACTAAAAATATATCCATAAGAAAATAAATACTCAAAGACTCATGAAATTTTGTGAAATATTTTAACTATTGGGAATATATTTTATGTGAAATTCGTAGTATATTTTAAAAATTCTTATATATTATTAGATATGGAATATGTTTTCAAATTTACGGAATCCAATGCCCCAAATATTAACGACTCATCTATTTTTTTGAAATTTTCATTACTAATATCTTTTGGGAGTCTGAAATCCCAACATAATTCATACACAACCTAAGAACCCACATTATAAATAGAATAATAGAATATTTTGTTGGAATATATAGAGTGAACTATAAAACACAAACCCCTTTCCATCCATAAGCATGTGGAAATACTAATGTTTCTAAAAAGGAAATAAAATTTATTCTGTGAACGATTTTCAAACCAAATCGAAAGGATTAGAGATAAAGGTTAGAAAAAACATTATATATCTATATAACATCTTACAAATACTAAAATATAATGAGACCATATAGACTCATCTATGAGATAATCTTCCATTTATATATTTAATTAGAACATAGATTACCTTGTGAAGTTATGAAGATGAAAATGTATTAGGAAAAATGTAGAAAAAAATATAAGAGTTAATATACATTTGGTGAGAGGAGTTTTAAAAATAAAAAATTTATACAAAATTAGTGTAGAACCCTAAGATTTTATTGTGGGTGTATTTTAATTTTAACATCTTGATAGTTTATGTTTCACACAACACCACATTTAAAACCATGTTATAATATAAAATATTAACTTGACCATTGGAATAGTAATGTGACAATTGGGAATAGTAATCCAGCCAATAAAATAGTAACATAACCTATGAAAGAATACATAAAATTTAGGAATCTTATGAATGAAAATATAACTTATTTATATAAACTAGTTAGTAAATAAATGTTTTAAAAATGATAAATTAAGTGTTGGTATTTTGGTAAAGATTAAATATTTATTTAAAATTTTAAAACTAATATAACGTTTTAAAAGAAAACATAATTTCACAAAATTTATTCATAAATTATTATTATTTTTTATTATGATTATAATATAATATCAAGATACCTAAATTATTTCTTCAAAGTGTTATAAAATTAGTTATAATTTTTAAATCAGTATATTTTTGAATAAATAATGATTTTAATTAATAATTAAATTTATTATATTTCAAAAATATTTTCATAAAATGAAGTTTATTTTTTAATTCTATACATCAAAAAATTGTTAGAGTTATTTTTTTGTGATTTTCCGAAAATAGTATAATTTTTTGGCAAATATTGAAATATGATAATTTGCAGGATATAAAATTATAAGTTAAATATACTATTTCTTGATTAATTTCTAATTTAATCACCATTATCTATAAATATCTATATACCGTTAATATAATTATTCAGAGTAATCTAATCTATTCATAGTCTAAGCAAAAATGATAAACTAATGAATAAAATAAATAATTAACATCCCTCTCCCCTAATATAAATATCATCATCCCTCACCACCTATTTTCCTTACACCTGATAAGACTTTTAGATTACTTATATTTTACCTAATTACTCTCAAAAATATATTACCAATGTTATTTACTTCCTGGTCTTACCAAAATTCCTTTTCCAAGTCCCTTTAGGAGGTTCTCGAGGAGGCTACACTCAAGAGGTAAAACCTTCTCTCTCTCTTATTCAATTTATTTTCTTTCCTTATCCTTTTCTCACCTTCCCTATAAAAAGTATTTTGATAAATCCATTATAATATATATTCTGTTATTTTATTATGTTAATGGTATATTCACCCTCATTTATCTTCTATTCTATTTTTTTAAATGAAAATATCGTCCATGAGGTGTCGATTCACCACCTTTATGGATGCTGAATTTTCATTTTCTAATATCACCTTCAAGGCTAGTCATAAAAACATTTATAAAGTTAAAAAATATTATATAATGTGTATTGAAACTTATTTAGTGTTCTGTAACCAATATATATACATAATATTAATTAATAAAACAAAACTAGTGCGTGATGATTGAAAAAAGGCCAAAATAATCTAAACAATTATCATCAGCATTTTATGTAATAAATCATACTAATACCTCAAAAAAGATAAATATAAACTTTTAATATTAATTAATTTCATTAATAACGCATAATTTTTATTATATATAAATATTTTAATTTTACATGATCCTTCATACATGTATACAAGTGTATCAATCATGAAAACCAAGGAAATGAACACTCTAGAAATATGAAATCGAATCTTACAAAACATTAAAAAGGTCATAAATAATCTTAATATATTTATAATATATCAAATAAATGTTTATGTGGTACTAAATTAAATTATTAATGACTCTAAATTAATTATCTTGGTCATTAAGTGCAAGTGAAGAACACTTACAGACATAAGGTAAGGGTTTCTTCCCAAACCTCTATTTTTTCCTCCAGGTTACGCTTTATATATCTTTACCCAAATATAATTCTTAATTATTATTATTTATCCTCATAAATTATGATTTTATGTTCCAAAAATATGTAACTTTCTCAATTATTCTTTATTTGATGGAAAATTCATGTTTTATAAGGTTATCTTTTTTAATTCCTCCCTATAAGCATGACTAATTAAATTGAACCTCCCAACTTCATCCCCATTTTCAAGTCCACTCCATAATATATTTTAAGATACCAATAATTATATAAAATATCTATATTTATAAAAAACAACTATCTTAGCTAATTTTTGGTTTTATTTAAACAATTATACCTTTTTCTTCTTTAAAGACTCATTTATATTTTCCCTTAAACTATACTGATGTTGATCATTTCCAAAGTTTCTTAAACACCCTTTTTATATGTTTTCACTTTAGTTTCAAAATTTCAGTATAAATATTCTATTAATATTCCTAATCTATAATTTCATTACATTTTAGTTTCTGGGATATACATGTTTACAATCTTATTTTTATGGATAATACAAATTAATTTCCAAAAGAACTCTTCTTTCCAAAGTGAATGGGTATTTATCCCATGAATTTCTCAATGATTTTTTTTGATTGTTTTCTTATATTTCAAATATCCTCTATTGAATATTATTATTACTTTATATTTATATCTTTGATTACCCTCTACCATATTTTATTGAATGGTTTTTGATTATTAAGACTGGGTATGTACTTTCTTGATACCATTCACCATATTACTCTAGATAGTTTATGATTATGTTTAATGAATGGGGATATTATTTACATTTAAAATGATAGTTTTAATATTTTTTATATGTTTATTATGTTTCCCAACTATCCTATTTGTAATGAATTATAATTAGAATGTTTTAGGTGGGGACTGCTATAGCCCCTAGATGTATTAGTAGGCTACATGAGTCAATCTAGTTTTGTATTGTATAATGTTTACCTGATTATGTATTGTGTCTTGGATGAATCCTTAACAGTACGTTTATGATGGACTGCATTACAAATTCACTAATTATGATATTATTTCTTGATAATCCATGTTATTATTCAACTAGTATAATATCAATGGTTTAGTTTCATTTTCATGTGATTATTTATACAGAATTATTTTGAATAGATTTTATTCATTCCAGATTATGTTAATGATTATGTCTTAATGGAATGTGTTTTTAGGTATTAACCTTTCCTTATTATTTATGTTTATAAAATATACTTTATTTTTTAACATTAATTATAATCTGATCTCACCCCTTTTCTATGATTTATTTTTTCCCTAGGATTCCAAGATATATATTATGACCGATGTGCATAGATAAGATAAGATAATAAGAGTGTTTTTAATCAATAAACATTGTTGTATTTCATTTAAAGTTGTAATGTAATACTTATGTTTGTACCTATTTTTTTGAATCTAATAAAATATTCATTCATTTGGTATATGATCTCTTTTTAATAGTACAAATGTAATAAATTAAGGCACTGACTCTGGGCTACTGGGGTCCAAGACTTTACAGTTGGCATCAGAGTAAGTTTAATAGAATATTTGGAAACAAGATACATGAAAACATAGATTAGGGAAATATAAACCTATAACTAACTTTGAGAGTACTCTCAAGTTAACTAATATTATTATCATGATATTAGTGAAACATTAAGTGTTACACAAGTTTTAAAGTATCATAATCTAATCTAGTATTTCCCATTATTTAGAAATGGTGCCTAGTAGAAGGAATGGAATCATATCAACACACATATCCCATGTGTGGATATATCTCATATGAAACATAATGATGTTGGAGTTAGAGATAATAATGGAGATGAAAAAATTATAACTATAATATAAAAAATGACTCAGGTTATGATTAATAACCTTACCTGCATGGAGCATCCGGATCCAAATTGTGGTTTAACAGTATTATATTGCTTCATGCGATAACAACTCCCATGATTCAATTGGAGTAGAAATCCATTTGTAACTAATAAATGAATAATTTCTTTAGAAAATATATTTCTCACTATAGTAAGTAATGAAAGGGGTAACATCATCATTGAAGTTTATCATCTCTCTAGAGATGTAGATTAGTGATAGTCATTAATTCAAAACACAAAGGAGGGGGAAAAATTGAAAATATGGAGTGGAATGATTTTAAAGAAATTTTCATGGAAAAATATATCCCTCAAGAACAATGAGCGGATATGGAGAGGAAATTATCATGTCTAAGAGGGAAAGATGATTAAAATGTTTCCAAGAATGAAGAAAAATTTACAAGGTTAGAAAGAAATTCTTCACACTATATACAATGTCTAAGGAGTAATATTGGGCATTTATTTTATGGTATTAAACCAATTATTTTAAGGGAACTAGTATCCGAAACATTATCATCATATGAGGATATAATATTATGTTCCATGAAGATAGATAATGAGTTTTTGAATCTATATGGATTCAAAGGAAATTAGGATAAAAGGAATAAGGATGATTATTACTCTACAATTAGAAGTAATGAAAAAAATAAGAAGAGAAGAATGGAAGTTAAAACTTTTAATAAAATTGCAAAGAAATATCATGGAACAAGTATTTTGGGAATGAGAGTTTTTTTTCAAGTGTAGAGAAATAGGCCATTAAGCTTATGATTTAACAGGGTGAAAAGTGATCAAGAATGTGAAATTCCTCAGCTGTAAGGACATGGGATACTATGCACATGAATTTCTTATATTTTAAAGGAAATTTCCATAGAAAAGTCCAAGGGAACAAGACCATGCTTATGCAGTCACAACAACTGAGTTTGATGTTCCTAATCATGTGGTGGAAGGTACATTAATTATATGTTCAAATTTATCTAATGATTTATTTTATTTTATATCATCACATTCTTTTATATATTCCCATTTATTAATAAAAAATAGATATTTTCAATTCACCTTAATGAGGAATTTGTCAGTAAAAATGCATAGTGAAAACCTTATCGTAACAAAGATGTGTTTAGTAGTTCATATTATGACATATAAACATTATCTAATTTTTTTAATATCATACTTGAGTTTGATATAATCCTTGGTATGGATTGGATTAAAAAGTATAATGTAAAAATTTATTGTAAAGAGAAGAAAATTATGATTTGTGATGAAGGCATGAAATTTATCATCATTATAGGGGAGAATTCATCATCTGATTTATATCTAGATCCACCTATAGTAGCCCTTATAAATGATAATATTAGAGTGGAAGATCAGATAAGACCTTTTAAAGAAAAAGGAGATATTCAAATTGAGGATGTACCTATTATGCAAGAATAAATCGATGTATTTCCAAAGGATTTATCTAGACATCCTCAAGAGTAGGAAATTAATTTTTATATTGATTTAATCCCTCATTCTAGACTTATATCAAATAATCCTTATATAATAACCATAATAAAGTTAATAGAGTTTAATAAACAACTTGAAAAGTTGAGTGATAAGGTATTTACACGCTCCAATGTTTTACCTTGGCGAAACTAATGTTATTTTTGTTAAGAAGATGGATGGATCTATGAAGCTGTGAATTGACTATAGAGAGATCGATTCTATTAAAATAAATAACTTGTATTCTATACCTCTTATTTAAGACTTTTTTGACCAACCTCATGGAGCTAAATATTTTTGAAATATTTTTATTTCTTCAATATGTCATAAATTACATTTCAAGAATGAATATATTCCAAAGAAAACATTTTGAACATGGTATAGACATTAAGAGTTTACAGTAATGCCATTTGGTCTGACTAAGGAACCCTATGTTTTTATGTATCTAATGAACATAATATTATAGTTACATCTTGAATTTTTTTGGTGGTATTTATTGATGATATCTTGGTGTACAAAAAAAGTTTCTAAGAGCATGAAAACCACTTCCAGATTATTCTGGATACTCTTAAAAGAAAATAGTTATATGGGAAGTTTATCAAGTGTTAATTATAGCATTAAACAATTTCTTTTCTTGGTGATTATGTCTCCAAGGATGGAATATTATGTAATCCTTCAAAGAAAAAGGTAGTCCAGGAATGGCCTATACTAATGAAGATACCCAAGGTACACTATTTCATTGGTTTAACATGGCACTATCAACATTTCATTTCAACTTTTTTCAATTAGCTAACATATTATCCAAGATTACTTATAAAAGATTTATGTTTATTTGGAAAAATTAATTTAAATAATGATTTGAATAATTGAAGATGATGTTATTGAATTATTGGTTTTTGAATCTACAATTTTGAAATGGAGAATTTGGTGTTAATAGTGATGCATCAAAGAAATGGATTGGTTGTGTCCTTATAAAGAATTATAGAGTTACTCCCTATGAATTAAGGTAGTTAAAAAATCATGAAAAATACTATCCAGATCATGATATTGAGTTAACACCTATAATATTTTCTCTAAAGATATGGATACACTATCTCTATGGTGAAGTATAAAAGATATATACAGATCACAAGAGTTTGAAATATATATTCTAACAGAAATAACTCAACCTGTGCTGATGGAGATGGATTAAGTTACTCAAGGATTATGTTTTTTCAATACACATTGAGAGGGAAATACCATTGAGTTTTGAAAAAAATGAGGATTGAAAGGGATCCTGTGTACATGGATCAATTAAAGATGGATATGGAAATTATCAGGGAAGGAGAAACATAACAAAATTTTCAAATAGTTTCTAAACCATATTTATTGTAAAGGATTAAGTGTTCTTAGTAAAATGATGATAATTTTCAAAAGAAAATTAAAGCTGCGACTAATGGGAAATTGGTTGAATATATATATGAAGATGGAATACTTAAATTTGGGGAGACACTGTTGGTTTTCTCTATACTCGAGATAAAAAGAGAATTATTAGATGATTCTCATAGCTTAAATTTCATTATAAAACTTGGTAACACTAAGATGTGTAGAGATTTGATGGAATATTTTTGGTGGGATTATATGAAGCGGTAAATGGATGATTATGTAACAAGGTTCTTAGTTATTCAATAGGTGAATGATGAAAGAAAACATCCTAGAAGAGTCATGCAACCTTTTCCTATTAGAAAATTGAAATTAAATAACATCACTATGGATTTTTTCACTATATTACCAAATACTCCAAGAAAGAATGTTGAAATATGGGTAATTGTTTATTTAATTACCAAATATACACATTTCCTCCCTATAAGGGATGATTTTCCA
This sequence comes from Viscum album, assembly GCA_963277665.1. Lineage (NCBI taxonomy): Eukaryota > Viridiplantae > Streptophyta > Magnoliopsida > Santalales > Viscaceae > Viscum > Viscum album. Next base: position 1,391,978,665 of record OY728159.1, read on the forward strand.
CTACAGATCCTTACGAAATTCTATATTAATGAATTTTTAAGTCTCTATGGTGAACCTCTATCAATTGTTATTGATCATGATCCATGATTTACATTGAAATTGTAGAAAATACTATAGAAGGATATTGATACCAAGCTTCATTTGAGCACTACTTATCACACTCAAACTGAAGGGCACTCAGATAGAATAATCCAAACCTTTAAATATGTATTGAGTTCATGCTCAAATGAATTTCAAGGTATGTGAGATCATTGTTTACCTTTGGTAGAGTTTTCCTACAACAATCGTTTCCATTAAAGTATTCAAATTGAACCGTAAAAAGCATTATATGGAATGAGATGTAGTACACCAAATTTTTGGGATTATGTTTGTAAAAGGAATCTCATATTCCCATTACTTGTGGTAGAAAAATAATAAATGTGATGACTATTCAAACATCTATCAAAGAAAATCAAAATAATAAAATTATTTATGATTACATATCGAGAAAATATTTGGAGTTTAATTAGGAGATCATGTCTTTATGAAAGTATATCTATATAATGGTGTCATAGGGTTTGTTAAGAAAGTAAAAATTATCCCCAGGTACATCAGATATTTTGGAATACTAGAGATAATTAGAGTTGTGTCTTATCATTTGGAAATGCCACCTAGCCTTTCTAAAGTACCTGATGTGTTAAACATATCTCTTGTAAAGAATAACATTCCATACCCAAGCCATGTTATCAATTTTGAAGGAAAAGAATTGAAACATGATTTATCTTACAATGTAGATTGTATCCAGATTCTGAACACCAGAGAATAAGAGTTGAGGTATCAGATGACTCGGATGGTAAATGTGCTTTGAAAAAATCATAAAATTGAAGAGGTGGCATGTGATCCAAAGAAAATTATGATGAATAACTACCCACATATTTTTATGAGGTGATATTCTGGATGTTTTGATGTTAATTTTTTTATATAGGGTAGAATGTAACACCCCATGATTTTATGGTATGTCTCTTTTAAATTTAACACCTTTGATTGAATATGTTCCACACAACACTAAGTTTAAAAAAATGATATTTTATAAAATATTAACATAACTGTTGGAATAGTAATATTACCATTAAGAATAGTAATCCGGAAAATAGAATAGTAACCAAACCTATGAAAGTATACATAAAATTTAGGTATCTTATGAATGAAAATATAATATATTGATATCATGAAATAATTAAATAAATTCTTCCAAATTGATAAATTATGGTTTGGTATTTTTGAAAAGCATAATATTTATTTAAAATATTATAATTAATCTAATGTTTTAATGTTAAATTTAACTTCTCAAAATAGAATCATAAATTAATATATTAATGTTTTATGATTTTAATATAATTTTATGAGGCATTAATTAAATTTTCAAAGTGTTAAATAAAATATTTCTTGAGTCATTGGTGATGTAAGAACCACAATCTTTAACTATACTTCTCTATTTACTATATTTATTCATGGTAATCAAATATATTAATAGTTATGAGACAAAATAATAAACTAATGAATAAAATAATAACAAAACACCCCTCCTCTCCACTATAAATACTACCCCTCACCACCACTTTTACTCACACCTTGTAATCCTCATAATATTATTATATTCATCCCAATTACTCTCGAAAACCTCTTCCAAAACTTCTACTATTTCTGGTCTCACAAAAATACCATTAACATTTCCCTTAATGAGGTTCTCAAGTAGTTCACACTCAAGAGGTAAACCCCCCCTCTCTCTTTCAATTTCTATTGTTTTATAATCCTTCCCTCACATAACCTATCCAAATTAAAATGATTATTATAGTATAAAATATACACAATAATTTTATTTTTTATTGTTATATCCACAATCAATTCTCTTCTCTTCACTTTTGTTCAAAAAATGGAAACATTTTCCATGAGGTGTTGATTCACTACCTTTGTGGATGATGAATTATCGTTACCTAATACCACTTTCAATTATAGTCATACAACAATTTTTATATCTAAGACAGATTATAATATTTTTATCGAAGCATATCTAGTGTTCTAGAACCAATACCAATACATAATATTAATTAATATAAAAAACTAGTGCGTGATGATCGAAAAAATCCCAAAATAATCTAAATAGATATCATTAATGTTCAACCTAATTAATCATCCAAATATATAGAAATAAAATGATATATTATACAATTTAATATTTTAGAAAACTATTAATAACATATAATTTCAATTCTACATAACTATTCCCATTTTACATGATCTTTCATACATGTATATAAGTGAATCAATCATGAAAATCAAGGAAACAAACACCCCTAAATGATGAAAATGGATATTACAACTCATCAAAAATGCTATAAATGAACTTAGTAAAATTATAATAAATAAAATAAATGTTTAAGAGGTTATTAATTAAATTATTAATGAATATAACTTTATTATCAAGTACATTATGTGTAAGTGAAGAACACATTCAAACATAAGGGTAAGGTTTCTTCCCAATACCCCATTTTTTTCCTTGAGGTTATGCTTTATCTCTATTTACCCCAATGTAATTATTAATTATTCTTATAAGATATTAATAAATTATTATCATATTTTTGAAATATGTATATTTATCATTTCTTCTTTATTTCATAGGAAATTCATGTTTTATAAGTATTCCTTTTTTAATTCCTCACGATAAACATGCTCGATTAACGGGAACTTTCTAATTTCTCACCCATTTTCAAGTACACCTCAAAATAAATTTTATGATAACAATATTTTTATAAAATCCATATTTTTATCATGAAAAAATATATTAATTCATTTCATGTATTATTTAGAAAATTATTACCTTTTTCATCTTTAATGAATCATTTATATTTTTCCTTAAACCGCATTGAAGTGGCTCATTTCTAAAGTTTCTTAAACACTATTTTTTACATTTTTTCACTTTAATTTCCTAGTTTAAGAATGAAAATTATTTTAATATTCCTAAAATATAATATCATTACCTATTCATTTTTGGGATATAATTTCTTATAATTTCAGTTTTATGAAAAATAATAATAATTATAAAAAAGAACACTTCTTTCAAAAGTAAAAGGGTATTTCTATCAAGAATTGATCAATGATTTTATTAGAATATTTTCATCTATTTTAACTACCCTATGTTGAATTTTATTTTTAATTGAAATTTATCACTTATGTTACCGTATACCACATTGTATTTAATGGTTTATGATTATTTTTACTAGGCATGTACTTTCTTGATACCATTCTCTACATTAATATGAATAGTTTATAATCTTGTTTAATTATTTGGGATATTATCAAAAGTTCATATGATAGTTAAAATATGAATTTATATTTTGATTATGTTTCACGACTTTCATTTAAGGAATAAATTGGACTTAGTAAGTGTCAGGTGGGGCCCGTTATAGCCCCTCGATGCATCAATAGATCTCATAAAACAAACAAGTTTGGGTATTGAATAATGACTTAACCGATTATGTTTAATTTCATTAAAAAATACTTGACGGTATGTTTATGGTTTCCCATATTATAAATTCTTTTATTATGAGATTATTTATTGATAATCTATGTAATTATTCAACTGTAAGTTATTCACGATTAGGTTTCATTCTCATGTGATTATTTATATGGAATTATTTTGATATTGTTTTATTCCTACTATATTATGTTCGATTTTATGTTTCAATGAAATGTTTTATTATAAATTCAACTTTCTATATTGTTTATTTCTATATCTTCCATTATAGTTTTTACCCTTACTAAGCATCTAATCTCACTCCTTTATTCTGTTTTAATTTTTCCTCAGGATTCCAAGATGTATATAATGACTGACATGCAGGGATAAGATAAGAGAATAAGAGTATTTTAAATTACATTATTGTGTTGTATTTCATTTAGATTTTTAATGTAATACTTATGTTTTTATCTTATTTTACCTAGATACTAAACTATTTGGTTCTTTGGGATGCAATCTATTTTTCTAAGTACCAATGTAATAAATTAAGGCTCTAAATCAGTCCTACTAGGGTAAGGGTATTTACAATGAGAAAGATTGGAATATGAATGATTGACTCAAAATTAAAATTTTAATCCAATATAAAATGTTTTACTCTATAGTTCAAGGATTAAACTTATGATAGGTAAACATTACTACTAATGGGGGGCTTATAATTAAGGATATCTTCTCATTTAGGGTCATAAAGATAAAAAAATTATTAGATAATATTCTATTCATTATTAATGAGAAAAAATTTAATAATGTTCATAAACAACTTTCATAGGCATTGTCAAAGGATATCACAATCCTCCAACCCTAATATAAATAAACCATAATATATTAAATATCGAAAAAATTATTTTTTCCATAATTTTAAATCAATTCAGAATACTCATATATATTAAAATCATTGAGGACATTGAATGACTCTATATTGGGGAGAGGGATACCTTTGTATATTTTTATAAGGATTTTTTTACTTACTAATTTTTTATTTTTTAGTATGATGATTGTGTATTTTTGGAAACTCTTTAGAAAGACTGAATAACTTTGTATTTTTTAGGTCTATGTTATTTATGATTAACTGATTCAATTAAATAAAATAAAATTTAAATTAATGTTGAAACACAATTAGTTCTATATACTTTTTTTGATATATTAATGAAAATATCACCGATTATTTAATATTATTCCATTAAATAATATCATATTTTAAAAGTACCCACTTGAGATGTTTCTATACCAATTTATGATGTATTATACAAAATTATTTATTTTTTAAGATACTTTATCCTTTACTTACTAACTATAGATATATTTTAATTATTATTCAAAACCTTCAATATTGTGAAACATGTGATGAAAATGACTGAGGAATTATTCTAAAAAAAATTATTTTTTCAATAAACCATTATTTGGAACTTACCTTGATATATAACCCTTGAATTATCCCCCAAAAACCGTTAATAACATTGGTATGTAGCCACATTACAAGATAAAATATCCCTTACCACCCAAATCTAGATGAAAATGTTTGATCATAGTTAAAATTAATCATGGAGGAGAATTTTTATCCCATAAAGTTTTGGGGAGAAATATATACTATCAATAATGGATATAGAAAATATATTTCAAATTAGGCATGGGGGTTCACATAAATATTTGAAATTGAATAATTCCTTTGAGGATTAAAGAAAAATATGCATACAGTGATCAAATAAGAAAATATATAGAGAAGAGAGATGAAATTTAAACTACCACTAAAATATTTGAAGTATGAATATTTTATATGAATCCCAATGAGTTATAGGGTGAATCATTGTAATAGTGATTGAGTGGATATACCATTATTTAGTTTAATCTATATATCATAAATTTAAATTCATATAGATCCAAACATCCATATTATACCTTTCATTTTTAACATTAATACCTACCAACCCTTAGAAATAGAATAACCATTCAATACCTCATCCCAAATAAAATTTCATGAATCATTTTTTAGAGACTCTAGAAACACAATAATACTATTATGACCATTTCCTGATTTTTTACCGAAGAAAACATTATCTGTAATATACACATTTGAGTGATGAGGGAAATATTTTAAAAGAAGATATGTATAAATGAAAATGATAGGATGAAACAAGTGGAACTAGATTTAAGGAATCTATTAGAGAAAATGGAATGAAAAACATTATTGATTAATGGTAATATTTGGGTTGTGTGGAAATTTGAAATGGTTACTTAATTTAGATTGTGTATTGAATTTTATATGGGTCGAATTTTAATGTAAACTTGTCTTAGAGTACTATGAAATAAGTGTTAGGGAATTGATAAAAGAAATTTATTTATTATATTTTATTTATATAAAATTAATTTAATTTTATTACATTTTTTAATCAAATATTACTTATTATATTTTAGACACAATGATTCATTTTTCTAATTTTATTAATATTGATTCATTTAGATAAAATTTTTAATTTATTATTTTTATTAATTTCTAGGGAAAAAATGAATGAAATACTTTTCATTATATTTTATTTCTTGTTTTAAAGGTTATTTATGGCTAACACATAAGATTAACTTACATGGGAGGCTGGTATATCATATCTATAGGAATTGAAATCTTATCAAACTCCCCACATAAAATTAAATCTGAAGTATTTAAGGAATATATAAGATAAATACAACTGAAACCCTGGAAGCATAAGAAATTTCTCACCATTATAGAATAGATGAGGCTAGATGCATATGTTAATATAGTCTAGTCATGTGTAAGAATAAACTTGGAATTGAGCATGACATGTAATATTAAAATTGAACTTTCACTCGGTATCTAAAAATAACCGTCCAAAAGAAAAGCTGTATTAGACCCTTTCCTTTGATAAATCTATGAGGAGTGGCCTAAGATACATAATATTAACTATATAATTTCAGGGGGATATGTTAGTGTAATCTAAAATTTCATTAAATTAACTGTAGTGAATTTATTTTACATCAGAAAAAATTCATTTTCACAGCGATGAGGAACTGTAGTTTTTTGGGAACTATAAGAGGAAACATGACTTACATAAGAATGACCTACACTTGCGTAAGTGTAACTCAGATCATAGAACACTTTTATAAAAAAATATACTTTGGGTAAATGTAAATAACCTAACCCTAGTAACCCAGAACAGGTGGTTACTTTATTACATTGGAACTAGATTCAAGTGATCACATTCTAAATTACTAAATAGATTAGTTGTGTTAGTAAACTAGATACATGTTGTAAATATCACATTATATCTGAAATCATAAAATACAATATAGTATCATATTTGAAAAAATTATTATTCTCTCTATAATATCATTTCATATCAATAATAATATGATTCCTAGAACCCAATATAATAGAAACTTAAGAAAAGGGTGAGATCAGGTGCTCAAGAAGGGAATTCATAGAGTAGAAGATATCAAAGAATAAATAGGGCATGAATAATACGGAAGTAATAAATGATGATAAAATAATCCCATATAAAAAATCATATGATCTTGAAATTTATCCATGGATGACATAACCATTCAAATAATCACATGGAAATAAATAATTAAATCTATAATGATGGAATTCATAACTAGGGACAACTAAAACTTAGCATTGAGGGCTCATGCCAAGACATTATACATAAATGGGTATGGAATTTTTCAAACAACGAACCTATTGTGTCTTATGATAAATAATGTTTCATCGAGGAGTAATATAATTATAGGTCCCACCCATTATATAATAAGTCTAATAAATTCATCATAATAAAAAACAATAAAACATAATCTATATTCCTTAAAAAACATTAAAGCTCAACATAGGAAGAACTAGAAAATATAATTTAAATATTGTCCCTTGAAAAAACAATCATAACCCATCCGAATAAATATGTAGGATTTTACCATTATATTATATCCCTAGTAAAGAATAATATTAATTAAAGTATGTTGAAATAGATGAATATAATTTCAAAATACATGCGAATATTTCATTAGAGAAATTTCCTTTTCATATTGAAATAACTTATTTAGAATCGAAAAATTTCTAAAATATTCAGAATTTATTTCATTTTAAATAATCCTAGAAACAATTATTATAATATTCATGGAAAATATTATACATGATGAAGGGAAAATTCGTTCATGAATTGTACATTAAAACAATGACTTTGTTAAATCCTTTAGTAAAAAGTACCTTGTTTGTAAAATGATTAAAAATTCATTTTAAACCATTTTATAAACATTTAAAAGAGGTTAAAATGACTTTAATCAAAAATTGGAGAATAAAAAACCATACCTGAAGTTTTTTTTGAATGAAATTTGGGTTGGGAAGAAAAATATTCCTAAAATAGTAGAAAAAATAAATCCGTTTTCTTAAAAATATTATTTTGGTCTCCCGTGTTCTTAGAGAGAGAAAAATGAATGAAAAACATAAAATTTATGAGATGAAAAGAAATTGGTTTTAATATATAAATGATAAATAATTCCATCAATAGAGACTTAAATATAAACAAATCCCGAATGATGATGAGATTATGAAATAAACCCTTAACCTAGGACCACATTTATTTGTTTGTGATTTTCACTACCTGTATAATTAATTTAAATAAAATAAAATTATATAGTAGAATCATTTACATACTTATAATATCACATATGATCAACTTATAACATTTTAACACACATTTATTAATAATTCCTAATTAAAATTTTCATTTTCGAGTGTTAACTATTTCATTTTTTGGGAATTTTTTTTATATAGTTTCGGTCCTTGTACCTTTATCATGGTTCCATCATATCCATAATATTTCTCAAGATATAAATATTATATATATCCAATATATAAATATTTATAATCATCCATAAATAGTAGATTTAGAAAAACTAGTCACACTGTTCATGGAGATGATATGTCATGCACACACATGAACACTATATTCATTTTTAACGATAAGAAGGAAAGAAAGATGAATGTTAATTTTTCATCAAAAAAACATAATTATATAATAAATAATATATATATATATTCTAACTTTATTACCATCCATGTAAATCAGAAATGAAAACCAAATCACATCTCTTCGTGGAGGTGGTAGTCCACAGGTACGCAAAAGTGATGTTGTCATTTTCAAATGGTTGGAAAGGTTATAACTTAGATAATATATTATAAATATAGAAGAATAATTATTTCCCAAATATCATAAATTAACAATAAACTCATCAAAATAACCATCCATGAAAGATTGTTATTGAAAATGAATTGTAGCGCTATATGGAGGCGCTGGTCCACAAGAACCCACGAACGATACTTTCACTTATCATTTGACAGAAAATAGGGTTTATAATGTGAGTTATATAATCATAATAAAATTTTATTATATTTAAGACACATAAGTTATCATTTTATGATGAATAATATTGGCTCCAAAATATGTGTGTTGGAAAAAATAAGAAAAGGACACTAAAAGGATGCCAAAAGGGGTTGCTTTATAAAGCACCCTTGCAAAGCCCTTCAGCATCACAACCGGTGAAAATACAAAGACTTCTCTAAACCCATAATAATGAAATGTGATGATGGAATCCTAATCTATGATGAACTTTATAGAAGTATATGTGCTATGGAGGGATGGATGGTCGACTCTACGAGTCCTTCAAAATTGATGTAAGCCTATGCGACCACCACAGTGGGAACGAAGGAAGCCTCTGCGCCACGGAGGGGATGGATATCGAATTCATGATACTGAGAAACTTGATTGAATTTTCCTTCAATTTAAGAGTGTATGTTACTTTGTATCACTCCCTCAGAGAATCATGCCCCCTGGCGCCTATAATTACTCAGCTCCCCCCATTCCAAAGGATCAGGACCCCAACCTTTTGTCTTCCTAATTCCAAAAGAGTGAAGTGTTATTTTCTTTATGAAAAAATCTAGAAAATGAATCATCTGATGTACTTGATTATTGAGAAATTTTTTTTCCTTTTCTCATATCTACCCCGTTTTCAAGAATGGATTCCTTTCATGAAGCCTATTAGCCATCTCAAAGGAAGGAGACCCCTTTGGGTACTTAAGACTTTTCAAATCACCCTAGCATTGAGAATAACCCTAAAAAAACATGTGTACTCCATGATTAGGTTGTTACACTATGCTTCACAATGTTCTCCTATTTTCAAATTCATATCCTCTATGATCCCATGTGCTCTGCGAGCCCATGTTCTCTACGATCCCATGAACTCTGGAAAGCCCTAAGTAGTACAAGCCCGCAAGCTCTACAATTCCATGTGAACTACAATACCCTGTTCTTTGTGAGACCATGAGCTAAATGAATCTATGTTCTCTGTGATCCCCTGTGATCTGGAAGCCCCTACTCATTGTGAAGATCCTCTCCGTGAGGCTTATTGCTTCATGAAACCTTCACCCGTGTAGCCCACTAGTCTTGTACGAAGTGATTTCAAAGTCCCTTGGGTGATGATTCATGTTACATTGCGTTGCCTCATGGTTCTTCACATAGGAATTTCAACGGCTATTGATTCTTCACATATCCATGCTAATGTGGACCCCCAATGGATCACTCCACAACCCCATTACCATAATTCATTACATGTGAGTTCCCTCCATCAAGAGTGGATTAGTATAAGTTGTGTAAGTCCTAGGTGTGTGGAGTGAATCCTCACTGTCTGAGCTATAGAATGTTAAACTTCCAAGAACCTACATCCTCAACACATGATTTTAATCTATGATCACAACATAAGTGAAAATTCCTAAGAGGACTATAAAGGGGATGTGAAACCGAACCCTCTCACTCCCCTCTCCCTCTATGATTTGTATCCATGGGCACCTCGAGGAGTCTCTACATAAGCCCTAATTACTACCCCTATAACCAGTTCCTTGGGAACACCCTCAAGTAGTGATATGTGTTTAAAGAATGGCTCCAAGACCAGGTGGATAATAATATAGTCAGATTGGGTCCAACCTCAATACTTGTGTCATGTGTGTTTATAAAGTCTTAAAACAAGAGTGAGGGTGAATTTCAGTAGGGTTCTAACAGTGGGTCTCAAAAATATGACGAAAAAATGGCTCACAAGGTAGTCTCCCACACCCATGGTATTATTTGGGAACTTTTAAATTTACCCAATACTTTAAAAATCACTACACTACCTTCAACTACTACCTCTACATCAATATATCAACCTTCCTCCTCTCAGGGGATAACGCACTGATGATGAAAGACAGGAAAAATCCCTTTGCCTATTCTAAAAGCATCCTGTACTCTCAGTGATTTCATGCCCCAAAGATGGGGATTTCACCAAGAATCCACCAAATAATAGAGGATTCTTTGACTGATGTGGGGTATGATTTAGTCAATACTATCGAGTTGGTAAATCCTTACATGGTTCCCAATGATGAAGAACCCCGGGCAGACCCTACTAATGTACCTAGTCAACACTAGCGTCGATGAAGATGTGGGTATGTAAATTTACAGAATGCATTGTTCAGTGTTTCCAGCTAATCCGTGCATGACACCAAGGCTGTAGAGTAGGGCCAGTGAAAATCTCATCATGCACAACCTTATCATCTTGTTTCATTAGATCTGCCTCCACCAACATTTGTACTGCTTGATCAGGAAGAGCCACCACAACCGTGCTATGATCAATCATGGTCTATTGTGGGTGGAACTCAGTAATCTGGCCCTTAGCCGGTATTCAATCTATGTAGTTCATATATTGAGCAGTGGGATATTCCCAACATGAGTCAAAATCATACAGTTCGACCAACAACACCTATCATTACCCCTATAACTAAGAAAACTCATATTAGAAGATGTGTGCCCTTAGCACGAAAGTATGATGTGCTCAAGAACCTTTCCAGCATTACTGCAAGGATTTCTATCCTCAAGGTACTCTACCTATTTTTAGATATGCATGAATCCCTTGTAGAGGATTTATGGAGCCCCCTCCAGTTTGAGAAAGAAGTAGTAGATGCATAAGCCTTCCATGCTGAGACAATCAAGGATGAAGAATGTCAGGTCATCATCTATTTCTCTGGATAAGATTAAGATTCTCTTATATAGGGTCACATTCACCCACTGTACATCAATAGGCAGTTCATTGGCATGGAGGCTCATCTCTTTCTTATCGACATGAGCTCTGGGATCAATCTTATCCCAACCTGGACACTCCGCAATATGGGACTGTCTGAAACAAAACTGAGGCCCTTTGACATGATGACTCATGGTTATGATAGGATGAAGACGACACTAGTTGGAAAAATAAAATTGAAAAACCATTTCGTTGGCATAATTGTTATAATTGAGTTCATGTCTGTCTCATAGGACACTTATTATAATACATTAATGGGTAGACCATAGATCCACCTACATGCAGCAGTCCCTTACTTATATCATCAGTGCCTTATGTTCTCCCTTAATAGTTGAGAAGACGTACTCCAAAGTGATGTGTCTACCCTATACTATTATGAATCACACTAAATAGATGCTGACTACTACAAGATCAAGGAAAATAAGATTTAGGATAAAGAAGTTAAGAACGCTATGTCTATGAATGTACCATGGAAAGACCTGGATGACGCTTATATTTTCATGATTTAAAGATTGGAATTCGTAACCCCTGACATGGTGAAATGATTTTTTTGCCTCAGGGATGAGGGGGAAGCACATTCCCAATCCTATTAAATTCAATAAGATCACCTCGTATTCTAACACAAATTAGGCTTGGGTAATCCCAGAGCCCCTTACCCCTATAAGGTATCGGGATGTCCACCCTATGGAAACCATAAGACATCATAATTTCACGTTTCACTAAATTAGGATAAAATGGATCAAGATGATGTGCCACTATTTCTTTGATATTATCAAACATGGCCCCTTGTGGTGAAGTTCAAATGGGATCAGGTCAATAGCTTTCATTGCCATGGTTTCATCAATACTGGAGTCCCCCGATGAGGTTTCCACTACTGCTCAGGCTAGCACCAGTGTCCTATTAGGGAAGTTGACTCAGAAGAGTTTCCTCCTGCTAATGATCCTCCAATCGTGGATGAAGAATAAGAGTTGGAAGATTACCCTCCCATAATCAAAGAGGTAGTATCGACTATAGTCATTGAATTGGTACAAGTGAACCTCAGTACCAAGATGGATCTGAAATCAACACTGATCAGTGCAACTATGGCTACATAAAAGAAGCAATGATACGTGGATTTCCAAAAGTAGCATTATGATGTATTTTCCTGGAGTTATGAAGATATTATAGGGCTACATCCTCAGGTCTCTTTCCATCGTATCAGTCTCCCAGCAAATCATCACAGGTTCAAACAACCTCCTAGAAAGATGCACCCTTCTCACATTGGAATAGACAAGGTTGAGGTTAATAAGTTCATCAAATCCAACATTGTCATGGAGGTCTAGTACCCTAGATGGCTAGATAACATTGTTATCTTCAAGAATAAGAATATATTGATCGGAGACTACATTGAATTTTGTATCCCAACCATCACTATACGAAGGATGATTTCGCACTTCCTGTGACAAAATTATTGATTGAAGCCACCACTGGGTTCCAGGATCTCTCTTACATGGATGGGTATTCCAGATATAATTAAATTTGAATGGACCCCAAGGATGAATAGTATACTACCTTTATGGAACAACAAGGTACTTTATGCTACATGGTAATGCCTTTTGGTCTAAATAATACAGGTTCCACCTATCAGTGTGCCATGCCCCTCATATTCAAGTCGATCATTAGGACATTATTATAATGCTACATGGAAGATCTGGTGGTTAAATCTTACCCTCACCAAGACACACACAGGGATCTTGAGAAAGTCTTCAAATTCCTCAGTTTCATACATATGAAGATGAAACAATTGAAGTGTGCCTTTGGGGTCACCAACAAAATTTTTCTTGGAATCATTGTCTTAGACATAGGCATTGAGATTGATCTGGAAAAGATCAAGGTCATCAGTCAGATGTCTCCTCTGAGAAATATTCAGGAGATCCAAGGATTTCAAGTCCACTTATCCTACATTCACCGATTCATCGCAAATATGGATGTAAAATGTAATCCAATTTCTCAGCACATAAATAAAGGTTCCAATTATCAGTGGGATGAGGAGTTTTAGAATTATTTTGAGGAAATAAAGTAGTACCTATTACAACCTCTAGTTAAAACACTATTCTCTTCTAGAAAGCTTCTTGTCTTCTATATGACCTCTTTAGAACGACCCCTCAGCACAATTATCTCCTAGAAGAACAATGAGGGAAAATAGAATAGTCTATACTATCTTAGTCACATGCTCCTCTATATAGAGACTAGATATTCCTCTATCGAGAAGAGCTGTCGTGCATTGGTATTCATAGTGCAGAAATTGTGACATTACTTGAAACACCATGAGATGCATATGGTGTCCCAAATAGATCCACTAATGTACATTATGAACCTACCCATGTTTAATGCATTTATAGATCATTGGATATTGATTCTACAATAATTCGACATCATGTTTTCCCCCAAAAGGTTATTAAGGGACTGACGCTAGAAAAATTCTTTGCCTCCCATCTGTCCCCTGCAGAACAATATCTAGATTATGACTTTCTAGATGAATTGATCCTTTCATTGGATCATGTCGTACCATATTTTTAGATTCAATTTGATGAAACTTCTAGAATCCCTACCGGTAGGAGAATCCATGACCCCAGACTCAACATAGTAGGCCTTGGTATTGTCTTCATCACACCTACACAAGATGTATTTCCCAATTTGTTTATGTTTTCTGAAGGCTACACCAAAAATGTGGAAAAGTATGAATCCCTCATCCTTGGTCTCAAACTATCCATTGAGATTGATTTTCCCAACCTTCATGTGAAAGGGGACACCGAACTAGTCATCAAGTAGATCAACGACGACTACGTAGTCAGGAAGCCGAAGCTCGTATCCCTGTTAGAGCATAATCGTAATCTGATGGCCCAGTTACCTAATCAGCCAAAAGTTACTCATGTACCTCGATCATAGAAGAGTTGAGACGATGCCTTGGCCAGCCTTACTAGAAGAGTTGATGATTTTATTATCCATGTGTAACATCGAAGATTCATCACTCCCATCACTCCGAACAATGATGACATCCCACAGGTTAGCCACATTACCAAATATTCATCCACATTGGGACCACCATGTACCTCCATCGTAGTATTGGAGGAGACCCCTGACTGGACGACTCCCTTTGTCAAGTATCTCCGGCACGGTAATCTCCTGACAGACCGAGCCGAACTTGAGCGATTCCATTGGCGCGTAGTGTAGTTCAACCTCTAAAGTGGTCCCAATCTTGAGAAAATCATCTATAGACATGGGATTGATGATAATATCCTTCGTTGTGTTCACAAAGTTGACATTTATAAGGTAATACAATAATTTTTTTTGCTGGTTCCTATGGGGTTCATCAGGTAGGGCTGAAACTCTCTCATCAGATCCAAAGATTGGGATATTTTTGGCCCACCATGATCTGTGACTGTATCATGTTTTGAAAGAGGTTCCATACATTAAAAATCCATGATAATTTTTTACATTGGACACTAAAGCCTCTCCATACTACCAATTACTCTTGGAACATTATGGTCTGGGGATTCAATGTTGTGGGAACATACCTACCATCAATAGCATGCCTATGCAAGTTCATCCTAACTGCTATAGATTTAATTTTCAAGTGGACATAGGAATTTTCTATCAAGGATGTTAAGGCATTTTCCATCATTGAATTCAGGAGATCTAATATCATCCACCAATTAAGAGTCCCTCAGACTGTTCTCACTGATAATAAAACCAAATTCCGGGAAGCCGAGCTGAAGAAACTATACACCAAGTATAATATATGTTCAAATAATACCTCTCCCAATCATGCATAAGAAAATTTGTCAATCAATGAATTCAACACAACCCTCTCTAATATCATTTAGAATATGGTTGGTCAAAACAAGAAGTGTTGTCTAAAAAAACTCCCCAATTCTCCCTAGGCTTATTGGATAATTACTCCTAATTCCACTCAGGTTACTCCATATTTCCTGGTGTATAGAAAAAAGGCCACATTTACCATTGATATTCAGTTACCCTAACTATTCACAACTTTCTATGATTATAAGGCACCATAAAAATCAGCCAAAAATTTTCTAAAAAAATTGGAAGTTCTTGAAGAGAACATGCTTCGTTCCTTTCACAACCAGGAGAGGCATCAGTACAAGATACCTAGGTATTTCAATAAGAAAGGTAACCTCCTCTATTACTTACAATGTGACATAGTATTGGCCTAGAGAACGCCAATGACACCAAAACGGAATCCAGCGAAGCTGGATCCCAAGTGGGTGGGGCCTTATGCCATTCATAATGTTTACCCCAACGATACATACTCTCTAGTCATTATTGATGGTGAGCGTATTACTCCTCCCACAAATGCCAACTTCCTCATGAAGTACTTCACACAAGGTAATCTCCATCCCAAAAGATGTTATACTACTCATCCTTGACATGAAAGATGTTAAACTATAAATATTCTAAGATATATGACCCTAAACTAAGATCCCCTTCATCCCACATGATGATAAACTATGAACGGTGAATAGACCTCATGGTCTGACCTCTAATTAATTAAAATAAGATCTCCCTCATCCTTACAACAAGATGTTAAAAAACAAGGGTTCCACCAAGATTCACATATCCCGTTATTTGGGTCTGCATCACCTTTCACATTCGAAAAGAACCCCCTTAGTGGCCTAGTCCCATGACACCTTGTCTCAGCTACCATTTGGGGCCAACATCATAGAGGATCTTGAACAACAATTTGACACAAGTCCCGTATTGAGAATATGGTTAGAAGTAAATGCTCAACTGTTTTTTACCATTCCAGGTCACATGATATGGATACTGTGTTTCAAACATGGTCACCAGTTATCATCAATCATTATTTCCATCCCCATGATATCCCAAATAACGGGCACAACGATTCACCATTTTCTTCCCTTCTGTCCCATGCACACGACATTAAACTGGGAATCTACGGTCCGAGATCTACGACCTCAAACTAAGATCTTCCACATCCCAATCACGTAATGATAAACTACATGGAATTTTCAAAACTAATTATGTCTTTATTTCCATACTCATGGGATATGTAGGAACACCCGGACATGTCTTCTTCAGGTCCAGCCCAAAAAATATCTTCTCCCCCTATGTTTAGTTCTATTCGACAGTTGCATATGGTGTGATGTGGACTTCTCTAGTCCACATTCATTTTGAGTTTACAATGAACAAAAAATGTGCTCCTCCTTCCCTCTAACCAATTTCCTTATGTCTTTACCACATGATGTTAAACTGCACGTCATTTTCCAAACTATGTATGGCTTGATTCCAATACTAATGGGATACATGGGAAAACCCAGATATTTCTTCCTCAGGTCCATCCCATGTTTTTAGAAACCTTCTCTACCTTCTGATCCCTTGGCCTATGTTTTCCTGGGGGTCTGTGGTGTGGAGTGGACTTATGTCCTCATTCACTTCGGGTTTTCAAAACACACACTGCATACCTCTCTTGAGAGCTATCCATCCCCTTTTATTTGCATCCTTACTGCATGAAATAAATCTACATGGTGTTTTCAAGAACTACGTCTAGATTGATTCACATCCTTATGGGACATGTATGAATTCCCAGACATTTCATCTTTGGGTCTAGCCCCAGGTCCCCCGATCTATTATGGTCACTTAGCCTAAGGTTCCTCCCCTTGGGATTGTGCATGGTGTGGTGTTGACTTTGGTACTCATTCACATACGGTATGCTTTATCACACTATGCACATACACTATATAACCTCATTATTTTGCTTTCATCCAAACCATATAATGTTAAACTATGCAGCCTCATCCCACATGACTTTAAACTATTGTATCTTTACTACATGATGTTAAAGTGGATGGGTTGGTCCTGTTATAAAACCATAAACTGTGACACTATCGTCCTAGCCGCACAACAAAAAATTGGACTACATTGTTCTTTCCTCTCTTGAAGAGACATCAGGCATGGAATCATTCATCCACCTTCCTATTTTTCAAGGCCTACACACGGATTAATTCTTATGAAGACACCTATATTCTCTATACTGGGTTTATTTCTAAAAAAACAAACCCACGCTAAAGAACAAACAAAACCCATTAAATACTGATTCATTCAGTGCATGTACCACACCTGCATGATAGTATTTCCCATAGAATTGGTATCCTATAAATATATTTTCAATAACTACATCTTCCTTGATTCCCATCCTCATGGGATATGTAGGAACACCTGAACATTTCGTCTTCGAGTCCAGCCCCGGGTTCATCAACCCATTTCCCCCTTCTTGTTTGGAATTATCAACCTCTATTATGCCTCATCAATGTGATTAGATGCACTATGGTTTAGGACTTAGAGTGATGGGTTATTCTTGGGCATGATCTCATCCATTTCCATGCTTCATGTGTCCCTTCATTTGGGGTTCCATCATATTTTACATCCAAAAGGACCCTCGAATGGTATAGATGATCGACCTATGTTCTCTCCTACTATCACAGGACAACTTCCTAGGGGATTTGAACAACATTTTGAGATAGGTTCTGTGTTTCAAATACGGTCAACAACCAACCCTTAGGTGTTAGTTCATATTTTAGGCCACACTATATGGATGGTGTGCTTCGAATACTATCAACAGGTATTCTCTATCATTAAGCTGACCCCATTAAGCCCTAAATATTGGTCTTGTGATTCAGATATTATTCCATTTCATCATGCTTAGACAAAACTTTGACACCCAATGTGTTATCCCTCTGTGCACCTGTGTGTGTTGGGAGGACGAACCAGTGTCATGGGGTCAGCCTTGGCTCGACACCACTGTCCCTATCCATGTTCTTTTGTGGATAGTAAAGTTCTTGTCAGCCCTAGTTTCCCACCCCGAGCATGGATCATGTGGGATTAGGGATTAGGGTATGGTTTGTGCCTACATGGAAGGGTGACATAGTCTTTTTCATCCAAACTCCATGACCTTAAAATAGTAGCTCTAGTCCCCTAGTCCAAGCATCATAAATTTAAACTATGTGAGTTCACTTAGAAATTTATAATGCGATGCAGACTACCTTGTCCCTATTTATGTCGAGTGTCTTTGTGGCACCACGTCACATATTTTCACTTTGTGAATCTCCCCATTTCTATATGATATCTATGATTATAAACTACAATCCCTTACTTCCTTATCATACGATACTAAACTATGTCTTCTGTGCCTAAGCTTTGTAATGATTAATTATCTAGCTATACGATGTCTTCACTCAAGAGGGCGTCGCTCCCTTTTAGTATTGGTCTCCTGCCATACCACCTTCAAGAACTACATGTGGCTTTATTCCTATTCTTATAGGATAGATAGTGACTCCCGGACTCTTGTTCATGGTCTACTTGCATCACCATGAACCCTCTTGTGCCATTTTTGGCCTGAGTTTCCTCAGAATTATGTGGTGTTGTGGGGACATATTTCCTCATTTAGGGTGGGTTTGCAGTAACCACACAATGTACCTATATCGAGATTTATCCTTTTTTTGTTCTTGCCACATGAAAAAAAACTACATGGGCATGTCCCATGCACAAGACATTAAACTGGGCAGATTACGGTCTGATCTCTATAACCTTAAACTAAAATTCTTACCATCCATGTTTGTACAATGTTAAAATTCAAAATAAATATGATATTCCTCTTTAAAAGAGGATATCCCCCCCCTTTTTGGTATTGGTCGCCTGCCGTAACATATCCAAGAACTATGTGTTCCTTGATTCCCATCTTTATGGGACACATTGTGATGTCCAGACGTGCTATTTGTGGTCCAGTCACAACCACATTTGTCTCCACATCCCCCTCTGAAGTGGGTTCTCCCAGAATAATGTGGGGTGGTGCGGACTTCTTTGGTCCTCATTCATGTTATGATTATAATAATTTCACTATTTACTTCCTTTGACATTACCACTCCTTACGTTCTTCCACCATGATGCTTAAAATGCGTGGGTAATGTTATCCCTTCACACATTCCATCATTTGGGGGTTCTGTTATCTTTCACACATAATGGTACCCCCTAATGGTATGGATGCTCCACCTCAGTGTTCTCTTAACTTCTTGGGCCATCATCCCATAGGATTTTGAATGAAATTATGAGACATCTTCCAGGTAGTGAATTTGGTCAGTGGTCAACCCTCATTTGTTTGTTCACCTTATATGCTAATGTGAAATGGATTCTATGTTTCAAACATACAACCGTTATCCATCATCTTCACACCTTCCCCATTGAATCCTAAATATTGAATGTCATGAATCACATGTTTAATACCCCTTTCCGTTTTACGGATCTCAACACCCTTAGTGTTGTAACTATGCACATTTTTGAGTGTAGAGTAGGGATGTTGGTTCATCTGGTATTTTCCACACCCAACATTTCAATTCCACCGTTCCTCACTCTCATTAGATATGGAAGGTCTGACAATGCTCCTTGTTTCCTACACTGAGCATGGATCACGTAGGCATTGGTGTTTTGGTAGGGTAATATCCATATAAGAGATGGTGTGACCCGTTCATCCTACCATACGACCTTAAATAGTGACAATATCATCCTTTCCACCTGACGTTAAAATGTTCAGAAAACAAAGAACTATTTAAGGCATGATTCTTTCCCTTTCAAGATACGTAGATACATTCAAGCATTTGATTCCCAGGTCCAGCCAACTTAATGGTAAAATCCCTGCCTTGGCCTTCTCAGCCCCAACATCCCTTTCAGTAATGTGCGGTGT
The DNA here is from genome assembly GCA_963277665.1 of Viscum album. Lineage (NCBI taxonomy): Eukaryota > Viridiplantae > Streptophyta > Magnoliopsida > Santalales > Viscaceae > Viscum > Viscum album. The sequence goes on from OY728159.1 coordinate 1,391,999,085, forward strand.
GGTGAAAAATTATTTATTCCTCATTCATGCTGGGTTATGAACTACACCACACATTCATTTTTGGGGTAACCATGTCATAGACTCATGAATTTAACTACTTCCCTACCCTGAACAATTTTAGGATTCCCCATGCTAATTATGGGATATGTCAGCTTCCTCGCCAGAGAGGATTTCCCCAGCCAGTATTTCTCTCTAACCACACTGTTCTCAAGAACTATGTTTGGATTGATCATCATCCTTATGGGATATATAGTGAGTCCCATACATTTTTCCTCAGGCCTAGCCTTAGGACTATTAAATTTATTGCTTCTTTTCCCCTAACCGTGATCTGAACTCCATGACCATAAAATAAAGGTTCTTAATCCATGTAACATGACATTAAAGTGTCGAGCCTGGTATGGGTAGTAAAACATTAAACTATGTGAATCGTCCTGATCATACAACATCAAAATATTCATGCTTATTCCTCACTACATGATGCTAAACTGAATTCTTATTATCCCAATTTACATGATGTAAAACTGTAGACCATCTTAGGCCCTCCCTATAAAGGTCCATCTGAGAAGTTGGTCCGATTTCGATTCAGACTGATACGCTCACCCAATGTACTTTCATCATGGTGGTGTAATTTCAAGATTGTTGGAATTTATCCAAGTAGGCCATCATTCCAACACCAAAATTTGTGTTCCCTCTATTTTTGATCCACATTCCATTTAACATCTGAAAGAACCCCCTAACGGTGTGGATTATTATCCTTAAGGCACACCTACCATCTTGGGCCAATGTTCTGAAGGACGTCAGATGACACTTCATGTTTGGTCCTTTGTTTTAAAATGTGGTCAGTTATTGGCCCTCATTTGTTTTTTCCCATTTATAGCTAACATGATTCTGATGTTGTGTTTTGAATTTCGTCAATAGCTATCCTCATTCATCATTCCATCCTCAGTGAGTTCCGAATTTTGGGTATCATAATTCATATTCTTCATTCCCCTTTGTTCAGATATACTCCAACACCCTTGGAATTACCCCGCTCATGTGCTAGAGCATGTTGGGGAGAGTAGTTTGGCTATTTTTAGAATTCTATTCTCCAACCATGCCAACCATTTTTTCATAGAAACTCAGAGTGTTCATTCATACCCCGAATGTCTGGTGATTTGTTGACACTCTCGTATGCAAGGGAAATAATTATGTGGTCATCCCTTGTATTTCACATCGGGAACAACCCACATGACCTTAGAGATTGATCACTAGATATTTAATAGATACGTTTGAGATGAATTAATCAATGAAGATAACATGTCTCATGTACGCAACCAAAATAAACATGAAAGAATGAAAGTATCTTTCTGAGTTTGTGAAAATTACATCCCCTATGTTTTAAGCCTTCCTATAGATAGGTTGAACTCTTTAATGAAGCGTCCCTACTCCACCACTCTATATCTTGTGGTATACAGGATTTGATGTATCCTGTTAATCTCCCGATCCTCTTCGATAGCAATGGGGTGCAGTTCATCGGCCCTGATATGGTATTAATCCTCATCATCTTAGATATTAGACATATCTTTGGATTATCACATCATTTGTTCCTCAGCCTCAATCAACTATTCCTTTAATCACAATATGAGTTCTGATTGTGAGTCAAGGAATGTAGAGTGATCATTCCCTCACACCCTTAAGCGTAGGATCTATTTCCCAGCCTCCTGATGTTTCTTTATATTGATATACTTTCTCCACTTACAAATCACACCAAGGCAACGAGCATGTTCCCCTATTTTATCTACCATGTAATCTCAATTGATCATATGAGGAAATCATAAATCCACTCCTCCAATACATATTTCACATAGACTGGAACAATGTCTTCCAATATGGTTTATCCACTCTGCTTTTGGGGTCTCATTGATGAAGATATTGATCAGTTTCCATGGACGATGATGTAAAACCATTCTATCCTCTTCATCAGAACTAGTCTCATCCTATTCGTCTTGTTCAGTAGGTTTGTATGCTGGGAAAGCCTCCCAAAATTCATCAGAAAAGGTCTTCTACATTCTTCTTATCAAACATGTTGGGTTCCATGTCATCGGGTTGATCCTCATCACCAGATTCCACCTTGATAGTTTTAGGTTCTATCCCACCAGTGGTATTATACATTTCCATGATCACTTTAGTCTAGTCCACATGAGCATCTAATTCCATGGCTATTGGCGTTCCCCTCGGAGAAGGAGATCCAGGAGCCCCAAATTTACTCGTTATGGCGGGCCATGCCATTTTAAGAACTGTGCATGTAGAAATACACATATACATGTTATCCTAGGTCAATAGTTAACAACTCAGGATTATACAATGAAGAGAACCTACAAATATTAGATTATTGGTCTATCCTTTGAACTTTTTCTATTAGAATCCCTGGACATGGCCCTTATATATTATTGGGAACTCCGAGGACTCTGAGAGAATCACCCATGGTGTCACAACCCTACTATATTTTTCAATAACCATTTTCACAGGCGCATACCTCAAAGCTACATCTGCTATAATGAAAGAATAGGATTTACGTATGAGGTTCTCCTACATAGATAAAATTTCAGTTGAGAAAGCCTAGATGACCTAAATGATTACCACAAAGAAGTGGTTTAGGGTTTACCTCAACAGCCTCGGAAAACTCTCCTTTCTCCAAGGATTCAACATTGCACTTCTCTAAAGGGATCCATCCTATAGCCTTTTCCTCCAAGGAGGACTCTTCCGCTTCTTCAGATAAGGGGTATCACTCCATCAAATCAGTAGTGAATAACTAAGGTGGGACTATTTGGTTAATCAGTACTTTCACCTGGTCCTTCATTGGATGCAGAGTACCCTGTGAGTGAAAGCATTCCTCTAGCTCAGTGATATATTTCTCCCCTTATTCTTCAGACACTAGAAATCCAGCCTTGGGATAGACAATCTCTAACAGTTCCATCCTAAGATGGATAAGGTGGTTCCACTTCTGTGATGGACTGAGGAATTGTCTGTTGATGTCCTAGGTGTCCCAATCCATTGAAAAAATAGCATCGTCAGGCATGTCTTGGTGGAATAGCCACTTCCCAGGATCCTAAGTGAATATCCCACAGAACCCCCTTGGTGGCCTCCCTTCCTACTGACTATTCTCATAAGGGACCACTAGGTCTGCCGCTGCCACTTACATCCTTCTTTGTGTAGGTCCTAGAGTTGTTTGTCTCGTCACTACTACAACCCCACTATCATGGTTTTTCATGCCATTTTCTAGCCCCAAACTCAAGGTTGAGGAGGCCCCCCATCACCATCATGCACGGTTTGTCACTTCAACATTTCCAATCGGTGGGATGCCTCCCAGATCTTGGCATATTCCTTGACTAGTACATAGAAAACTGTGGGCATAGGTAGCTCATTATTCATTTTCCCATCCTTTTTTCATGAACATGAGCCACATATTCCTCACCACACATGGATGGTCCTCGTTGCGTAATCCTGGGTAGACTTGTAAGGTATACCTCTACATACACTGGAACTTACACACAAAGTGGTGCGAGGTGTATGACTTGAATATATGATAACAGTCGATCCGTGCCACCAAAAATACACCCAAGATATCCAGTACATAGGACCGATGATCCTAAATTCCCGGGAAGTCCTTAGTGAATATACCTGTTGTCAATTCTAATGGATAGTAGTTGAATTATTCCACCTTCCAAACTCTGTTCAGTACCAGTGGTGGAGTTATCTTTTTTAAAAGGCTCCCCACCTCATTCAAAATGGCTGGTCGATGTCTAATCCTAGAGGGTAAATAGGGTTCGGATATTCATATCCACCCATGTGCACCGCTATCTATCCATAAAAAATATGGAGCAGTCCTCACACCCTATGTGGATTATTTCCCACAATGATGTTCCAAAACACTTTTTACAACCTTCCCAACAATGAGATCCCCAAGTTGACATGCTCCCCCATCACCAATATGAACACTATAAGGAATGTTCTCACTCGCACACCCATGTTTGTGTCCTTGACCAGCAACATCTAGCCGAAAATAAGTGCAGAGATAAATCCATATATCCTAACTACCTGTTGCTGCTCAGTGTTCATATAGTTCCTCTATAACATCCATTGGCAGTCCTCCAGTGTTCACCAATAGGAATTATCTTTACTACTCTGGTTCCCCATTGTAAAGGTGGGAGTCTTGACCAGTAGCTTCCTGGGTGCCTTGTCCCCTTTAGCGGTAGGCTTTAGGGGGATGTTTATGAAATTATTTTAAAAAATATGAAATGGAAATCCCTCATTGAATAATTTTCCTCACCCGAAACCAGATTCATTAGTGGCTTTTCTAGAGAAAAAATCTACTCCAGATCCTCCCATGTGTTCTCTATGAGGAGTAACTCATCATACATCGCCCCTACGATTGGAATCATTGAGATATTGAGAAGGTCCCATAAGTTGATGCCAACCTCTCTGGGGTGAAGATGAAATGTGTTGGTCCTAGATGACCACCTACTCAGAAACTCTAGAATCATGTGTTTCGGTAGATAAATTTGGAATTAGGAGGACCACATAGCTTCATATAGCCCTAATCACTTCATCGACTCCTGGAATTCCTCACAGGATGCACAAACCTAGTAAGCCCATGCCCAGTACTACCTAAAATTACCAACATGGTGCAGGTCCCAAAAGTCATTCCACTCCTTCTTCGGGTTCCTCAAAGTCTCCTTGAGGATGGTGTGGTATTGTGGGCAAGATATCTCAAGATCCAGTGCTTTCCCATCAATATTTTTGACATTTGTATACAGGTAGTCAGCATTGATAGATGTGTGGTCTTCCTATGTATGAACATCAGCAGCCCCGAACCACTGGTGCTAACACGGTGTACTCTTGAACCAGTAAGCAAGTTCATCCCTACTTGTTTTAGGGATGAGAATGTCATCCCTCAAACCAAAGTCATACAGAGCCAGTCTCTTGCATAGAGGATAGTTTTTTCGGATTTCTGACAGGATATCCAGTAAGGAATAATGGTCTAAATGGATTTGCACATATTCCTCGATGCCCAGATTATCAACCATCTCTTCCCTTCAGGAATCATCCATGGGGACCCTCTGATAAGATTTTAGGCTTTTTATTCCGTCCCAATACTTTATTAATTTTTTCTAGTTCAAATAGCTTGATTGGAATGCTCGACCACAAATCTCGATCATAGAGATCCTCCATAGATTTATACCATAGAGATCTCAAACACATCTCAAAGATTGCACAGTCACATAGTCTAAGTATTCGTGGTGTGGTGGAGAGTAGAAAAGAATCTGGTTTGGAAAGAGTGATCATGGAGTGAACAAGGCTTCACAAATCGAGATCTCAAGCACGAAGATGTAGATATAGGAGAGGAAAATTGAGCTTTTTCCTCCTCTATATATAGGAGACAACCCTTGAGCTTTGAGGAATGCTTGTCCGTAGTGATCTTCACAGAGTTCTCAACCCGGGAACCACCTATCCATATTGTGATTCCACTCTACGATCCCACTTCAAGATCTGCCTAAATTTCGGCAATCTGCCATTAGAATCCGACCATCATTTTTTCCACAGCTCCAATTATAAGGGGGGAATGTTTTGGTACAGAAATATGTGGGTTGTAAAAAATAAGAAAAGGACACCAAATGGATTCCAAAAGGTGTATCTCTATGATGCACCATTGCAAATCCCTATAGTAGTGTTTCCAGTGAAAAAACAAGGCCTTCTATACTCCCATCATAGAGAAAGGTGAAAGAAGAATCTCCATCTATGACAAACTTGATCTAAGTCTGAGTACCACAGAGGGAAGGATGATCACCTCCACGAGTCCTTTGAAATTGAGGGAATCCTTTGCGACTGCTACATAGGGAATGAGGGATGTCTCTACACTATGGAGGGGATTTTGGTCAAATTTGTGACTTTATGAAACTTAACTGAACCTGCCACTTATGGAAGAGCACAAGTTACATCACAGAGCACCCTCAGAGTATCTCCCCCTAGAACCTATAAATACTTGACTCCCCTAATCCAAAGGATCATTACATCAACCTTTCATCTTCTGAATTTCCAATATATGAAGCGTTATTTTATCTGTGAAAGAATAAGGAAAATAAATCATCTAAGGTACTTGATCATTGGGAAAAGAATTTTCCTTTTCTCAGATCTACCCCTGTTTCAAGAAGGTATGACTTTCATGAATCATATTGACCATCACAAATGAAGGAGACCCCTTTTGGTACTCAGGGCTTATCAAATAAGCCATGCTTCGCAAAGAACCCTAAAAAACATGTGTACTCTATGCTTAGGATAAGACATTATGCTTAAAAAAGTTATCCTCTTTGAGAACTGATATGCCCTGTGAGACCCTGTTCTCTATGATCTTGTGATCTATGTGATTCCATGTTCTCCACAAGATCTTGATCTCATCAAATCCATGTGTTCTGCGATCCACTATGATTTGTGATCCCCTATGCTTTACGTGCCTATGAGCTCTGGGAATCCATGTGCTCTAAAAGCCCCTAGGCTCTACGAGACCCTATGATCTTCAATCCCCTAGGCATTATGAATCCCCTCTATGTGAGGCTTCTAGATTCATGAACCCTTCTCATATACATCCCTCTATGATTTGATGAAGTGATTTCAAGGTCCCCTGGGTTGGGCTTCATGTTTCGTTGCTTTGCCTCATGCTTCTTCGCATAGGTACACTAACGACTATTACATCATCGCATAGCCACACTAATGTGGACCCACTAATGGATCACTCCACAACCCCATTACAACATGGAATTATTTTTTCCATACCTACCTCTATATTGGTCTGGTAGATGTTATGTAAGTCATAGGGGTGGGGAGTGAATCCTCAACTTCTGAGTTTCCAGACGTTAAAAATCCAAGTACCTGCGTCCTCAACACATGATGTTAAACTGTGATCACCGCATAAGTGACAATGATGAAGAAGACCAAGAAGCGGGTGGGAACTGGTGCCATCTTACTCCCCTCTCCATATGATTTTCATTTCCATGCACACCTCAGGTAGTCTCTGCGTATGTCCTGACACCCTATGACAGGGTGTTTTAGGTATGATGGTCATATCCTCCTCATATATCTGGACACCCTCCTTTATAATCGGGCATCCCTTCTAGAGTAATTCCCAGTCTTCCTTGGGCCCCTAGCCATGTGTAACCCCCACAACATCTCTCATGGATGCACTTTTCATGACACAATCGACAGGTCTATTTCTGCCTCTTTTTTCTCACACCGAGCATGAATCACATGAGGTTAGAGTGAGCATCGACCCTGATATCCTCTATGGGACACCTTGGTGTGTAAGCCCCATTACTCTCTCAGCTGAAATACATGGACTTTGATCTTTTCCCTTTCCAGGAAAGGTACGTAGGAAGCCTCCATGAGGTTCAATCCCATCACCCATCACTCCCAACCCCTTCATATCAGTTTACCCTCATCCTGTATGACGTTAAATTGTATTCCTCTTTCATCTCACATGACGTTAAACTGTATGGTTTCAAACTACATGGGTTTTGATTCTTATCTCCTAAGACATGGTACGTAGGTATCCTCCCTGAGGTTCAATCCCATCACCCATCAGTTTCGACCACTTCACTTCGGTCTACCCTTGTCCCTCATAAAGTTAAAATGTATTCCAATTTCATACCTCCTGATGTTAAATTTTATGATTTTGAACTACGCGGGTTTTGATCCGTGTATCCTAAGAGAGGGTATGCAGGAAGCATCCTTGCGGTTTAAACCCAAACATTGGTAAAATTAATCATCCTTTTTATCGGGACCCACATCCTTGTCCCACCGTTTAGTGGTGTCAGATCAGTTCCTAGGTAGCTAACCGTGCATAAGACCCATACATAATCCATAATCCTCTAACTAAGAGTGTCCCTCTTTCAATGGGAAGCTAACTGTGCGTAATACCAAACATGTATTCGGGTTGTTTTCCTTTGTGTACACCCTGATACTATTCCCCCATATCATGAACTACGTGGAATTTGATTCCCTACCATGGGGATATATAGAAAGCCTCCCTGAGGTTCAATTCCATCACCCATGTCCCATCTTGGTCTCTCCCATAAGCCTTTGTGTTCAGGAAGATCATTCCTTAACCCATTCTTTCTAGTCCCTTCGGGTTCCCTTCCATGCATCCATTCTGATGAGCCACCTCCTCAAGTGACCCATCACCCCCTATCTATAAATACATATAATTTGATTCCCTACCATGGGGATATGTAGGAAACCTCCTTAAGGTTCAATCCCAACACTGTCACCTTCTCACCAGTCCTTGGTTCCATTCCAACTCATTCCATCCTTTGACACTCCATCCATATCCATCCTAATTCCACATGGGACACCACATCCGGGTGAAATCATGCCATCCATTTGGGCAGCTAACCATGTGTAATCCCCATTCATCTCATTTTTCATTTGTATCACCTGGGACGTTAACCATATGTAAGCCCCAACATCACTTCAGTTTGTTTTCCATTTTGCACACCCCGATCCCATGGATCACCCTCTCAAACTACATGGGTTTTGATCCCTGTATTCTATATAGGGTACATAGGAGGCCACCACAAGGTTCAATCCTAGAAAATGGTAAACCATTGTATCCCATTTGTCAAGACCCAATCATCCTTTGATCCACCCTTTGAGGTGTCCAAATTAGCCATCACGATGTAAAATATTTCCTTTAGGGACACACCAACTCAAATCCATCCTCATTGGGAATCATGATCCACCCATCTAGTATACCTTCCAGGTGCTTCCTCCAAAAGATGTACCCATATAATCTACCCTCATCATTGTTTTGATTAGTCTGGTCCATCTCCCCTAGATGTTAAACTCGTGACATACCCTGTGTTAAACGTGGGAAGCCGAGGAAAACCTTGGAGACATGCCTATGGAATAAAATTCTCGCACCTAACATGGGATGCCTCGGGATTCCTTGCCATTGAGAAGCTGTATCATACGTTGAAAATCTAGGTGTATCAGTACTTCATCGCCTGGACATGCCATCACTGCCCAACGTGACTTCTCCCCTAACTAAATTTTTCTCCCCTAAATTGACCCATTGGAATACTCTGATAGAAGAATTGAAATTAACCAGCATCCACAAAGATACGACATTGAGAAGAGTTTCATGAAAAATGTCATTTTATTTTTTAAGGGATACCCATACTAGGTGATGAATTTTGAGGAGGAATCCATGGAATGAGAGACTGACATCCCATCATCCTATTTCAATCAAGGAGAAAACATCACTGAATAAGCGACGGATGCCGCCCACCTTTAGAAAGAGAGAATATGGGGATAAAAAACCATCACATCCTTCCCAATGGATGGAATCATGCCCTAATGAAAGAGACAGAAACAAATACCATATATTTAAATGAGTTATAGGAATAAATAAGTTAAAAGAGGTCGACTATAGTGATTACCTCTTCTATGGTAGGTCTTCTTTAAATCCCTTATTATGGACCCTTGGAATGGTATTTTAAGAATAATAAACCATTAATTTGTTTCTATTAAAGTTTAGAAGATAATTGGGAAGGGTTTTATCATTCTAGATGTCTAAAAGTGGTGTAAAAAAGGGATAAAGGGGGTGTCCTTTAATAAGTGGTCGAGAGGCCATGCATGAAATTTCCAAAAAAACAAAATATAATAATTTCATACTCTTGAAAAATGATTCAAAATAGTTGGGTATTAAATGTTTTTATAATATGAGGGTAATATATTAATATAAAAAGTATTTATATAAGTATAATTAGAAAAATTCCCCTTATCACTTTGTTTAAACCCCCTTATTTAACTCATTTTAACCTCAACTGTGGTAATGATATTTTTTTTCAATTTTCACTATTTATTAAGAAAAAATATTATGTTGACCTTATTTAATAATTTTAATTATTTATATTTAAAATATTAAATCTATTTTAAAATATTAATTTTCTATAAGTGGAATAAAATCATATTAAAATAAACCATCAAAATTTGAAGAAAAACGGTTTCATAAAAATACTCTTTTCAAGTCTAAAAGTATTTTTATAACAAGATAAAGTTTAATATTAATGAAAAAGATACATATTGAATTATTTTTTATCCAAAAAAATCAGTCATATTTTAAAACAAAATAAAATCACATTGGGGATATGAAAATTCCATAAAAGAAAAGGTAGTTTTATTTAAAACTTGGGTTTTCACTATTCACCAAAAAATCAACTTTTTCAAACAATTCTCATAAATTTACCCAAATATAAAATTGATATGATGAATCAAAAAATGAAATGAATATTCTAATATAAAATATATATAAATTGAGTAAATTAATTATATATTTTTCAAATAAAAATTTAATAAAAGTTATTTTTGAAAAAATCATATTTTTTGAAGCATAAAATGTATTTCATTATAATTGAGAAATTACTTGAAAATATATTTTCTTTATACAAAAACTATATACACATTTTTTTGAAAACCATTATTCTTATTTAGATAACCAATTTAATGGCTATGTTATTATGGTTTATTTAGACTCGGGTTTGCATGGATCATAAGCTATCTAATAAATTAAATTTATTTAAAGAGAAATATATCATAAAATATTTGTGTGTTACATTATAACCCATTTAAAATTAATTTCACCCTTGAAATTATATCATTTTGATGTAAAAAATTATTATAAATATATTTAATAAAATTCTCAAATTCCAATTTACATTACTTAAATTTTTGATTTCTCCAAATAACTTAAATCAGGTGAGTAGTATTTTTCCATAACACTTTATCATATTTTACAATATTTATATAGGTTATTATTCATAGGAAATATCATGATCCACTGGTACATCCTTAATGTTTTATACATATGAAGAAATGGTAAGTACATCATCAAGAGAGATACATTGAAAACATTTTGAACTTAAGAGTGGTTCTATGGAACCACCAAATAATACGCTATAGTTTAGATAGAATCAACGATTTCAAAGGGACTTGTATATCTTAGTATTTGATTTATCTTCTGTAAAAATATCATTACCTTACTGCAAAGGTAAATTTATAATAATAAATTATCACCAATTTCAAACTCTATATCTCACCAATGATTGTTAGCATATGTTTTTGGTTGACATGGAGCTACCCATATGTGATGTTGAATAGATTTAAACTTCTCTTCCATTTCCTTGATTAGATCAAGTCCTAATAGATTTATTTCTCTAACATCAATATAGAACATTGACATTCTACAATTTCTGTGATAGATGGATTCATAATAATCCATCTAAATACTTGAGTGAATAATATTATTTTTAGAAAACTCCAACGAAGTAAGGAGTTGATCCCAACCACCTTTGAAATCAATTAATAAATATATCAACATTTATTCCGGAGTTTTAATGGTCATCTCAGATATACCATATATCTTGAGGATAATAAATAGTGTTGTAACTCAACTCTATATCCAGAGCCCAGTGAATACTTATCTATAATTTTGAGGTAAACCTCAAATAATGATTTGATATAACTGATAGAGGTACTCCATTAAATATTAAACTTTCTTTATTTTTTAATTAAGTAAGTTTATCAAGAGGGAATTACTTTCAAATGGAAATAAAATGAACTAATTGCATAAAGAGATCAACTACAACACATATATTATTTTTCCTTTTAGACGTTTTGAGTATCCCGATGAATAAATCTGTGTTAATGCTTTTATATTTCTATTATACCATGTGTAAAATTTGTAACATCCCCTTAGACTTCTATATTTTAGCCTTAACATGATGACTTACGAGGCATTGGTATATATACCCAACAATACCGCTTTTCATGTTATCCCTCTGGAGATACTCTATTAGATCTCTATACATATGTTTTTTTTACTTCTAGGATGAATATAGAATAATGATCTATGAACTTAATCCAATAGCTCAGCCTTCAAATATAGTATTAATGGGTCACTTAATTTATTCCTAAATCTTATCTTTCATGTATGGTAATGGTTGAACTAGAGAACATTCCTCACCTTCTTCATTAATTCCATATATTCATACTACACCTTTCTAATCTTCTCATGGATGGATAGGTGATGATTAATTTGAGAAAGGTAAGATATATCCCCTTTCATAATGATAACAAGATCCATATTATAGAAATCCATAAATTTTGAGTCTCTTTCAATCCACTTCATAGACAAACTAGCATGTTATTTTTGACCTAGAGCATCAACCACCCTGTTCTCCTACCTAGGGTTATAATTCATTGAGTGGTAATAATATTTGATCACCTCCAACAATTTTCTCCGGAAAGTATTAATATATTTATATGTAAATATATACTAAAATATTTTATGATCAATATATATATATATATCAACTTTCACCATAATTAAAATTCTATAAAATCTTCAATGATAAAATTATCACTACTAAATCCAAATCACGAGTGTATTAAATTTTCTCATAAAATTTTAATTTGTGATATTCATATTATATCACCATTTTTTTCATGAGGATGCATCCCAATCCCTTCTTTTATACAAAATTATAGATCACAAAATTTTATATATTGTAGGTGAGTTTAAGCATAATCATTTTCTCTAAAATTTTCCTCAGTTCATTGAAATAAACTTCACATTCATTTATCCACAAGAACATAACCCCCTTATGAGTCAACATGGTTAGTGGATTTGATAGTCAAAAGAAATATATCACAAAGCATCAATACAACCCAAAAATACTATTAAAACTATGAATATCAGTTAGTATGGTTGTGCTAGGCTATTTATCAATAATTTCCACTTTGAAAGATACATCGATATACCATCACTCTAGAATATATTACCCAAGAATGAAACTATATGAAGAAAAAATTCAAACTTTGTAACCTTAGTATAAAACTTCTCATTCCCTCGTTTCTTTAGCACAATTATCAAATGTTCTTCATGATCTTCCTTACTCTTCAAATGTTTAAGAATATATTCTATAAAGACTACAACAAACTAATAATTATAATCCCTAAAGACTTAATACATTAAATCTATGAATATAGGTGGTGCATTGGTAAGTACAAATGGGATTTTTATAAATTCATAGTTACCATAACTCAAATTAAAGGATTTCTTGGTTATATCCTTCAACTTGATCAATATAATATGATATCCAGATCAAAGATCAATCTTGGAAAAATATTTAATCCTCATTATTGATCAACTAAATTATTGTTATAGGGTATATGATTATTTTTTCTTAATAGTGATCTTGTTAATTTTTCGATAATCAAAGAGATGGCCCATTGACCAATATGTCTTTATGATATAAATAATAAGTGAATCAAATGGTGAAGCACTAGGAAGAATAAATACATTATCTAGATTCTCAAGGAGTTTATTCATGAATTTATATAACTTAATTAGTGACTCTATTTATGTAGTAATTAAAATAGGTGTAGCACCATGTATGAGTTCCTTTGAAAAAAAGAAACATCACAATTTGAAGCAAGGCTGGGAATGTTATTAAGAAATACGTCATCATATTCCCAAACATTTAGAAAATTTTCTATGGTGAGAGACTCCCCAACCATTTTAGGTAAATTTACATCATAAATAGGTAATAGATACCATTTTATGAAAGTATTTTCCATTAGAAGTGTTGGTTCATCCTCACACTGATAGATGAGCACAAGTTTCTTCATAATATCAAATATAACTTCACTTCCTTGAAAATTGATATGGTCTATAAAATAGGAGGGCTAATAAATTCCCAAAATGACATCAAATTTAACAAGAGGAAGAATAAAATTATTTTTAGGAAGAAAATTCCAAGAAAATTATATAAGAGAGGAGATATAAACATGATATGCTCTCATCCTATCATAATAAGTTTTCATGACCAAATAAATATCTAATTGTTGAGGTGTTGATTTAAAACCCTTATAAAATTATTATGATATAAAAGAGTTGGTATAAATAGAATCAAATAAAATATTTTCTATCCCAAATTGGATGATAAGTGTACATTTCACCATGTCACTAGTATCTTCTACTTTATTTCTAGAAATTTAATAATCTTAAACTTATCCCCTTGGTATCTTCTATAGTAAGTTAACTTGAATTTTGAGGAATTGGTTAGAATAGTTCCTCATATACTTATATTTAATGCACTGTAATTTGATGGATCCTACCTTTCTATTTCATTTGTGAGAATGATTTGCTTCTTTTCCACACTTTTAGAAACATAATTTTCCCTTCAATAATATACTTTGATGTTTCCTTCCACAAATATCACATAATAGAAAATAACCCATTTACTTATCAAAATTTTTGGTTAGCCATCCTATTCATATCCTTATTTGATTAAAATCCATAATAATTGATGATTTATTTATCTTTCAGGATCACACATGATACTATATCCACACATGATGAGAATGTTTGGGAGGCTTGTTCTCTTCAGAGGAATGGAATTAGATCATCAAAGAAGAATCAATATTACTCTTTAGATTGTGAATGTTGTAAGAAATATACCTTATGAACCTTGTAAAGTAATGTTCATACTTTGAAATATTTTCTACTTCATATTGTCTTAGACTCATGAATTTTATATCCATATTTGATCATCATTTATAATGAAAATATTTTCTCAAGAAAAGTACCTAAAAATCATTCAACTATATACTCACTATTTCTTTAAAATCCATAGTGTTTTGAATCAATGACCATCGTTGATCCACACCCCCATGTGATGATAAGATTCCATGAAATCCTTTGACCTTTCATTACTTCCCAAATCAAAAAAACATTTTTTTCTTGGGAACATATCAATTACTCTAGCACAAATGGATTTTTGGTCACATTGAATGATAGAGTTTGTTGTCACATGAAATGGAATAACATTGTTTCACTGTGTTACAAGTTTTTAGGATGATCAATACGTGAATGGTTATTAGTCATAACTCAATTCAACTTTTGCGATATAGTTATAATTTTTTTACTTCCATCTCTAGTACTAGCTCTATCTTTATTATCATTCCCAAGAGGAAAAGACATACATAGATTGTGTTCACGTATATGGTTTCAATTACTTCCTCTATAAACCATTTATAAATAATGGAATGAAATTATTAGATCATAACATTATGAATCATAATATACAAATTTTAAATTAGTGAAACACATATCATATAATGAAAATTTATGCGTGACTATTTTTAGAATCATAATGATGGTTTATTCAGGAATACTCCCAAATCATAAAAATGTTTTCAAGTCATTCATAACTGTTTAATTTTTTTTAATTAAACTAATAATATCCCCTAGTAGTTTTAACACAAGTTCAAAGTTAGATACTATTCACCATGCACCATAATGATGGCTGAGATATAATCAACCAATGATTTTTAGGGTTATTAGCCCTGATTGAATCTATCCATAAACCATGCCAACATGTAGTATTTAGACATGATTTTATTTCAAGGAAAACCACATAATCTCTACCTTACCAAAAGTTTTATGATATTATTCTATTATTAGACATATATTCTAATTCTTCCATAGGAATATGTTCCCTAAAGAGTATTTTCATGAATCTATTTCCCAATTATTGTACTAAAGTAACCTATAATACCAACATTAAGGACCATGGGCCTAGTTTTCCAAATATAGTGGTTAATTTATTACATTGGAACTAGATACAACTGATTACATACCAAAGGACCAAATATTTTAGTAGTATTGGTAAATTAGATATATTCTTGACATATCACATTACATTTAAAATCATAAAATGAAACAAAATATTATCTTTGAAAAAATATTTATTAACTATAGAATATACTTTCATATAAATCATAATACACATAATAGAATCATGGGGAATAGAAACATAAGAATGTAGTGAGCTTAAATTCTCATTAAGGGAATGTGTATGATAAAAGATATCATAGAAAAAGCAAGGATTAAATAATATGGAAAGAATAAATGATATTTGAATAATTACAAATAAATAATCACATGATGTTGAAACTTATCCATGGATGAAATAAATAATTAAACAATCACATGGAAATTAATAATTGATATTTTAATGATGTAATGCATAATAATGGACATCTGAAACTTACAGTCGAGGCCTCGAACTAAGATAACTAAAAAAATGTGTAAGGCCTTGGACAATGAACCAACCTATTTTGTATCATGATACATACTTATTAATTGATGTAATATATAATTTGTGTCCCCACCCATCACATAATAAGTCCAATTAATTAATCATATGAATAAACAAGAAAACATAACCCACATGGCCTAAAAATAAATAACCATACGTATTAGAAGAACTAACTTAAATAATATCAATAATTTTACAAGTAAAACTAATCATAAATATTCTAGAGATATATGTTAGTTGGTATTATTAGATTAAATAATTTTTATTTATTATGATTCATCCAATGATGTTGACATAGACATAAATACATTTAAAAGATAATTGGAATATTTCTTGAAAAAATAATAATTTTCTTTAGAAATAAATTATTTAAAATAAAAAAATTTAAAAAATATGAGGGAAAACATATTATTTTTAAATAAACATGTAAAATTATAAATTAATATTAAAATAAAATATTATTCATGATGGCAGTAAATTCTGGTCAAGAGGTGTATGTAAAAAAAAAGATTTCATTCACACCTTCAGTAAAATGATTCTTTTTTAAAATATGACAAGAATATTTCTTTTAAAACATTTTATAGAAAGTTAAAAAGTTTGTAAATCGATGTAGTCAACCATTTGAGAAGATTAAATCATTATTGAATTTTTTTAATGAAAATATTAACATGGAATAAAAATACTATTGATTGAGTAAAAAAATATAGTCAGGTTTCCATAAAAACATTATATTGATCTCCTAAGTACTAAAAGAGAAGAAAATTAAATTAAAAATTTTAATTTAGGAAAATAACCAAATGAGAAGAAATTAATTTTTTTAGGATAAGAATATGAAATAATTCCCCTAATAGGGACTTCAACCTAAATAATCATTAATAATGATGAGATTGTGAAATAAACCCTTATCTCAGGTTTGAATTGCTAATAAGTTATTTTAATGCCCAGTAGAATAAATTTAAATTTATTATAATTTATATAAAATATTTCTTATACTCATAATATCATATCTGATCCAATTATAAAATTTCAACATCCATTTATTGATAATTACTTATTAAAATTGTCATTTCCAGGTGTTAACTTTTTCGTTTTTAGGGATGTTTCAGTTCTATAGTTCAAGTACTTGTACTTTAATCATTATTCGATCATATCTAGAATATTAAAAATGATATAAATATAATATAAATTCATTATATACATATATATATTCACCTATTAAAATTATGAGATATAAAAATTATTTACATTGTTCATGGATATTGTAGATTGTAGGTACACATGAACAATATTTTCATTTTCTGTAAAAAATAATGAAAAGAAGAAAGATAAATATTATATTATAATTTAGGATCCATAATTATATCTTAAATAATACACAAAAAACACATAAAAAACATATATATATATATATTAAACCTATCATTATTTCCATCCATGAAAAGTGGAAATGGAAATTGAATCACATCACTTTGTGAAGGCGGTAATCAACACGTACATACAAGCGATGTTATCATTTTCCAATGGATGGTATGTTAAAAAGGAATATATTATAATAAAATTGATGAATAATAATTTAATAAAAAATAATATATATAAATATTAAACCAATCATAATAACCATCAATAAAATATGGTTATAGAAAATGAATTTTACCACTATGTGGATACGATAGTTTGCTCTCACACACAAGAAATAACTTCACTTAAATTTTGTTGGAAAAGTGTATAAATAATGATATTTACATATTCATGAAATAGTTTTAATATATTTATGATAATTAATATATTATTTTATGATTAATGATAAATATTTGAACCACCAAGAAGAATAAATAAGTTGAAATAGTTAAGTTAGGACGATTACTTCTTATTTAGTATGCCTCTTTTATGTCCCTTCTAAAGAATGATTGTATTTTCCTTTTGAGAAGAAAAAAATCACTTTTTTATTAATAGGGAAGTTTATAATATAATTTATAAGGGTTTATTTGTTTTATATTGCTCAAACTAGTGTGAAAAAAAGAAAGAATATGGGTTCCCTTTTATAAGTTTGGGAGATGACGCACAAATAATTTCTTAAATGATTAAAATATAATAATGTCATACACAAGAAAAATAAAATCAAAATGGAAAGGGTTTAAAATTTTTTATAGCATTGATTATGAAATACTTCTATTTAATATTATTTATATAATTTTAATTAGCAAGCATACCCTTGATACTTAGTTTAACCCCTACGGGAAACCCATTTTAACCTTAATTTTGGTATTTTTTAACTGTTTTTGCTATCCATTATGAACAAAAATTAAGATGAAATTATATAATGATATTAATAATTATTAATAAAAATATTTAATCCATTTTACATGATTCAATATATACAATTTATATAAATACATTTTAAAATTATATCGCAAAACATGATGAAGAATGGTTTTATGAAAAATTATTTTTTAAATATAAAATTATTTTTCTTCCACGACCGAGTATAATATTTATAAAATGGGTATAACTTTAATTATTTATAAAAACATCAAACTAATGAAATTTTTAAACCAGTAAAAATAAAAATGAGTCTTTTAAAATACATGAAGAATATAGTTTTGTTTAAAAATATGTATTTTCCCTATTCCACAAAAATAAACATTTTTAGAAAATTCCAAAACAATTCACCCTGAGAAAATAATAACTTGTTGACTTCAAAACATAAGATAATTTTATAAAGTAAAATTTCTATAAAATGAATAAATTTATTATAATATATGCACACACAAAAATTAAATGAAAACCATTTTTGAAGGGAAAAAATATTTTTGAAGCATAAAATGAGCCTACTGAAAATTGATTACATA
Organism: Viscum album; assembly: GCA_963277665.1. NCBI lineage: Eukaryota > Viridiplantae > Streptophyta > Magnoliopsida > Santalales > Viscaceae > Viscum > Viscum album. The sequence continues at coordinate 1,392,018,130 of OY728159.1, forward strand.
TTTATCAATATATTTTCATTATTTGATATCTTTATACATATTTTTTGTAATTTTTTTATTCCATGTCATATTTAAAATTTAAAAGCTATTTTATAAAGGTATACTATATTATGGTTCATTTAGAGTCAAGTTTACGTGTTTTATAAGAAATAAATTAAAATAAACATATTTGGGGAGAAAGATATCATAAAATCACAGGGTATTACAAGAAATATATCTCATTATAATATAGAATAATTACTGATGAATTTTTAAATCTTTCCCCCTTATAAATTTATGATAATGGTTTGACACTTAAGAGTAAAATCTTTTCAAAATACTCATGAATAAATATAACTTTGAGGATCATTTCAGTACCACATGGTGCTCAAAAAGCAAAGAAGACTAAGATGAGGTATTAATATAAAAATTATTATACAATTCATGAAATAAGGAATCACAATTTCTAGTTTTCATCTATTTAGGAGAGAATAATTTAAATAAGAATCATGGAAGTGAATATCTATAGATAAATTAACTATCTCAAGGGAAGCATTTAGAATTCCCCATAGAAGGGATATTTAAACAACTAATAGCATGTGTACTCATCAATGAGATCATAGAATAAATTAAAATCTATTTAAAGGTCTAAATTATTCTCTAAAGGAGGATGGATTAATCAAGGCCTCACAAATTACGATTCTTTCAAATTTTTGTACGTAGTTCATCCTTGGATGTAACTCCTCACATTGTGGGAAAAAATCCTTTTTATAAATTTATATGATGGGGATGAGGGCCTTTGTTATGATCAAGTGTGAATATTTATAATAAATTATTCTTTTTTATTTTTTCTTGATTTAAAATATTACATTATATCAATGGATTCAATTGTGCTCATTTTTATATTCTTTTGTACTATTTTTTTCATACATTGATAAAATCAATTATGATTTTACTCAATTATTCCTATCAATAATGGAATAATTATTGTTGGGTCATAAAGTATACATGAAATGTTGATAAATGTGCGGAAGCAGTGAATCTATCTAAATTTATAAATAATACCATCACTTGATTGGGATATTATTAAGTAAATTTAGGAGAGTTCATTATTGAGATATAATAGATTTTTCTCGACATATTTCTTTGCAAATATGAAGGATAATTAATCATGGAGTGATTAATGACTAATTTAAAATAACATTTTCTATAAACCATGTGTGGGAGATAAATGGTTCTGGACTATCATATTTATTGTTCCAACACCCAACACTTTATGTGATGTTTTATAAGTGATGTAACTCCTGGTTCTTCATATCACTCAATGATTTAAAGATAAATGATTTCATGTTATCCATTATTGTTCTAACATGATCTATTCTCATGTTTTATATTACATCAATATAGACATTCCTTCCAAAGGAAAGCGACTATTACTACTTTACCAATGATACTCAAGTTGCACATTGGTCATGTGAATGGTTTTTTAGACGAATGTCGCCATTTTAGAGGTAATTATATCCTATTTTTGGAATCTCTTATAGATTTAATTCATGGTCATGAATCCTTCCCAAATACAATTGTTGGACTAATTTCCAATTTGCAATAAATTTGATAAAAACATGTGTTTAGGTGAAAAACTATAAATATTAATGGTTCTGCATCATTTATTTATTTGGAGATAACGCTATTATTTAAATATAGATAGCTGGGTTCTCTGAGATTTATCACCTTCCCTTTAGGCGACAGGTGTGACAATTTTTGGATTAGTCCAAAATGGGTCTTCCCATATATCCATATAATGGGAATTAGAAAAATCTTAGTTCAGGCCCGCCGAACAAGACATGTTGTTGCTTTGAAGGTTGTGTGATAGGGACCAATTTGGTGTCAAGGTTAATCCTCAATTTTTTCCTATAAATCACGTTAGATCAAAAATCAAAACCAACATAGTTTTATTTTCATAGTTTCAAGTCATATAATAAGACCAATATTTGAAGTTTAATATCATGCGTTAGGGATATCTTTTAGGTTTCTTAATTTCATAAATCCTAGATTACTAGGTGAGATATTTATAGTAATGGTTGGTATTTGACTTAGTCATGATCAATCCTTTCCATTTTATGTTTTTTTTGTAACACAATAGGAGAGGTTATGGTTACACTTCCAAGGAATATAACCCATTGGAATAAGATGGACTCACAATGAATATGGCCCTTTTAAGATATGATGATTCATTGGGAATATGGCCCATTGAGGATATGAAATCTCACATGGTATTTGTAATTTTTAGAAATATTTTTATTATTAGGTAATTTAATATTTGAGAATATGATGAGTTGTAGTGAATATGTCCCTTTAAGGATATGATGGATAACATGGAATATAGCTCTTTGAAGAAGGTTTCATGGAGGACATGTCCTTATGAGAATTAGTTGGGGCTTACACACTGGATTTATAAATGGATGTCTCTAACTAATTAATATTTTAGAGGGATTAAATCATTAGTGAGGATATAATTGGGAATTCGACCAAGTAGGAGTTCAAAATTCATGTCTAATTCCTACAAATTGATGGTTGGATTAGGATGGGAAACTATACTGTAGAGACCCGAAGCTTGACGTACATTGACATTACATTACTTTTGCGGAATACTTAGTACATAACAAAAACACACACCCAAGGATCGTAATAGTTTAGTGTCTTTGGAAACTCGGAACGTAATCTTCTAATCGTGGTGAAAGATCTTCAATATCTCCAATAAATATCTTCCCCTTTTTTTACCTAAAACCTTTCTTTATATCCTGGGGAAAAGAAAACATAAAAGGGTGAGCTCAAATGCTCAGTAAGGGTAGGCAAAAGAAAAATCAATCACATCATATTCATAAGAACATAACTTTTGGAAATCTTAACCTGCAAAAGAGAGCATAATTTCATATCATGGGATAAATCATAGTAGTGAAATGAGATCCCAATAATCATAACTTAAAACATGGAACTTTGTGGCATACACATATAATCATAGAGAATAATTTCTTGTTAGTCATGACTCATTGCCAAGACTATCTTAGTGGACAAAGTCCCTTTCTGAACCGAGTCACCCTCGTTCCAGTCCTGTTTCACTGAACTGGTATAACCTACCGTTCCAGCCATGTCTATCTCATGAGATATAAAATCTTTACCCAATGCATTGGAGGGAGATATAGGTCCCACCCATCTTATAATGAATCCTTTCTTATGTGTGCCACATAATCATAAATCATACATCATCGCATAACACATGTAACAAAAATGGGATTCTTGAAACATCATGACATCATAAAACAAATCATATAAGGTAAATGACTTCATAAAAATAATTTCCTCAAAACATAATCAAATCAATGTAATAATAGGGATAAAAACAGAACCCTATATTATCTTAGATGGAAAATAATTTTGATAAAACATTTGAACTCCATTCTTGAGGAAAATATCCTTTCTACTTCAAAAACATTTTTCCTTTCATAACATGTCATACGACTTTAAAATAAAAGAAGTTGATTAAAAATAAACTTGAAAACTTGAAAAGGATGTTTCTTGGAAATAATGTTTTAAAAATCCATTAATGCCGTATAAGTTAAAAAAACATTCTTCGTTCTTTTGTCGGAAAAGTCAAAAAGTACCTCGTACGAAAAACGACAAAAGATTCCTTTCATACATATTACTAAAAACTCACCGAAGGGTAAAAATGGATTTAAAAAATTGTAGGTTGATGTAAATAATATTACATATTGGTGAAACATGGATGTGGATAATAAAATACACCCCAGTAAATACTTACGAATAAACAATCTCGGATAAAAATGAGATTGTGATATTTCCCTTACCTTAGGTCCGATTTGCTTTGTACGTGTCCGAAGCTCCTGTATAATGGTTTAAATAATGTTATTGACTTATTACAGAATCATACATATTGATATGATATCATATATGGTTATTTTCTTAGCTTCTTGTTAGTAATATTTCATTGTTACTTGTTACTCGGGTCCTTATTGCCTTTTGTTCTTATGTGTGTTTTGCCGAATAAATTCTTATTATTCTTTTAATGTTATAGATACCTTATATCCAGAATGGTATTAGTGTAACATATATCATATTTATTCATTCAATTCATTTATATAATTACTATGTAATGATGATCATGTAGAACGAGTCGCATCACATCATGGAGACGATATTCCGTACGTACACACGAGTGATGATATCGTTCCTATGATTGTGGAATTGTATTTGAGTATATATATATTATTTCAGTATCAATATTACATTATAATAATCATAAATAGTTACTCATTACACCATTATACCCATCCTTGTAAGGTGATGGTGGAAAATAGATTACACCACGGCATGGAGACGGTATTCCGTACGTACGCACGCGCGGTGATTTCATTTTTCCGTAGGATGGATAGAAGGTGAATTAGGGTTGTTTCATATTTATAATAACATATCAGTATGTAATTAATACTGATGTTATTACTTTATAATGAAACAACTAAAGAAGAAGAAGTTGAAGAAGAAAGAAATTGAAAAGATCGGTAATGGATATTACCTCTTCTTTGGAACGCCTCTTTGAATCCTCCACTTAGGGAACTATGATTGGTCTTTGAAGAAGACCAGGACCTCTAGGATTATTCTAGGGAAGTTTAGAGGAGAAAATGGCAGGGTTTGGCCGAGCTTGAGTGCTCAAATTGGTGTGAGGAGAAGGGGGAGGAGGTGCCTTTTTATAAGGGAGGAGAGGGGCACCTTAGGAATGTCTCAAAATATTATTTTATATTAAAGTCAAAATCGGTTTATAATGGTTCCAAAGGGTCTTATTTCGAAGATAAAGTGGGGATGGGTCGAAATAATATCAACCAATAGGATTTAGACAAGTTTAGTTTATTATTTTAACCTTATCAATTAGATTTAACTTTTAGTTAAATAATTTAACTTTTACCGTGTCTTTTTGTTTTCTTACACTATATGGTTAATACACTTACTATAACATGCCAAATGCACCCCAAATTGTTTATTATCAATATATATATCCTCATCTAAGTCATTTGGCCGAACCTTATATTTTTAGGAATAAAATAACAATTAATAATATAATATTTGATTTAAAAACTATTTTGTGTCAATTTTGAAACTATTTGATATATGATTTTTGTAAAAGTCATAACAGAATTATATGTTCGAAACAAGTTTATTAAATCAACACTAATATATAATAGTAACTTAGAAAATTATTGTAATTCATAAAAAGTCTTAAATTACATTTATTTTGGTATTTATAATATCAATTATGTCAATATTTCATTAATAAGATAATTACTGCATCATCTTTGTGTCATAAATAAATTAACTTATTTGATGTCTAAAAATTACAAATAAAATATCATTATGTATGGAATCTTTTTATCTTTATAATTAATATTTACAATCGAATTTATCTTATGTATAACCCTATATTAAAAATGTTTTAGTAAATAAACTTTGATTTTAACTCTTTTAACTCTCCTTTGAATTAAATAATAATAAATGTCTTAATCTAATACAAGTGGGCCTAAATGATAATATTTTACACTTAAGGTTGTTTTTGGTCGAGATACACTTGTCCAATAGGATTAGGACATGTGTTAGGGTAATATTAATATCATTGTTACCCTTAATTACCCTATTTACTTTTAACCGTGGTAAATAAAAGTAAAAAGTTACAATTCACCAAAAATTATTTTTATCTTATTGAACCACATTTTACTTACTGACATCAACCGTGTCTCTCGGATTTTTGAAATTCCATTAATAGAAGCGGTAAAATTATGTTTTATAAAAAATTCAGTTTTTTTAACTACCACTTAGTAGTTTCACTATTCATCAAAAATTGATGTTTTTCAGAACAATGCCAAAATTTCATCCTAAGCTATATTTCATATTCTGAATTCAAAAATGAAGTATATTTTACCAAATTCATAACATAGAAGTTGCATTAATTAATTTTATAATTAAATCCTGCTGTTAAAACAAATAGCGTGTTTTTAAGAAACAATATCTATCAAAAGATTGACACTTGTTTATGTCTGGTTTAAATGTGAAATTACATCCAATGACCACCATTGTATTAAATTGTAAAAATATATTCTAAATATACTTTAAAACCACTGAAATTAATAATTTATCACAATTAATTATTTTGATTAAAAAAGTTGTTTTTAATTATAATTTAGTAATTTTCACTATTCATCAGAATATGAAAGTTATCCGAAAAGTACCAAAATTTCACCTTAGGCTAAATTCGATACTCCGAATCCAAAAAATGAAGTCCATTTTGAGAGCTAATGTTTCTAAAATTTTAAAAGGTGGTTATTACTATTCATAACGGCTAGTTATAATAATATTTTAATAGCATATCGTTGTTTAGTGAAACTCGGTATTGCGTACTACACACGCTATCGAGGAAGGTCGCGATTGCATGTAATGCAAGGCAAGTCAAGGATGTGTGTTGTGAAAGCTCCTTTTGGTGTAGCGTACAACACAAGACATTAATAAAATTAAAAATAATATTTTTCATAAAATCTCGGGTTGTTAAATTCTACCCCCCTTAAAATGAATTTCGCCCTCGAAATTCGTCGAGGTTATAAATAGTTTACTATTCGAAAGTTTCTTTAATAGAAACCCACATCGTAACAAAAGAATACCAAAACCAATCTTTAAAAACAAAAGTATGAAACGTAATGGTTACCCAAATAAACTAATCACTGGGTTTCCACATAGGTGAAAATATGGATATGGAAGAAAATTTAACCATCATGTTCTGGTGGAGAGTGGTAGAGAACATGGCTATGGAAAAGCTAGCAATCACAAAGCCATAAATTTGTGACGATCTAAGGAACCATCTGATTCATCAGATATAAGATCACTAGGACAACATTTTTGGTTTTCATGATCGTTTCCCTAAAGTTGAAGAATTTGAATTAGAATAAATACTTACTTTATTTTGGTACAATCTCACTGTTGTTTGTGCCTTGAACAATTTCCACTTCATCTCTTAAATAAATGAAGTTGAATTTGTTATTCGTGAAGTGTTAGCAGATCATGTGATAGAATGACGGGTCATTCCGTCTGTCTCAAACAAAAGGTTAGCAAAAATTATATACATAAGTCGATCTATAGTGAGATTAATCATATATGGTTCCTAAAATGGACTTATATTTCATATATCATACCGCTTAATAAAATAAAACTAGTTTCTACTAAACAGGGACTTCCTGTAGGCCAGTGGTAGGCGATAAAGGCCAGTCGCACTTCGGTTGTGGGTTCGATTTCCACAGCCTTGTCCGACGCGATGGGCTGTCGCCCGTCCTGCAGGCTGTCCTTTTTCTAAAGCTATATTACTATAACATCCCATCAACAATATCAAAAAAGTTCTATCCTTAAACAATACTAACTTATGTCCAACATAATCCATTCCAGTCTTTAGGCTTATCTAAAATACTTCGGTCCAAGCTCATAGTATAAAGAAAATGATCACGTGAATGCCATCATTTATCCCCCATATATCATAAGATATGTCTTGTTGGTCACATTCCAAATATTCAAAGGCCTTAATCATGTATTCTCTTGAATACCCATTGAAACTTAGTGAAAACATGAATGTAGTTAAAAGTTAACACTTTCCACATACCAAAATTCTCAATAAATCTATATACTCAAACCATGATATCACTTAGTCCTTATATCAATCACGATCTCATGAATATTGTCAAACATTTCATTTTCTCTTTATCCCCTCAATATGCGCATATCATCTGCTTTCCAAAAATATCTGAATAACCTTTCATGGTTACTGGTACCATTAATCATACACTTTCAAAACTTAAGGAAAGACAACAGAGTAACAATCCTTAGATGTCTCTTTATTCCATAGTACCATGAGATTACTTATACAACATTACACTTGATAAACATGTAATCATTCCACTACCTTCTTAAACCATTGACTGAGCTTCATCAATTCTTTCATCTCATATATCATTTGTAGTCTCTTCATCATCATCCACATAAATACTACCCATACGACCATACTAATTCACTTCATGAGACTTTCCCTTAGGGTATTGGTTTGCATAATGCCCGTACATTCCACATTTAAAACATTTAACCATTGTTGATGTCGTAGAAATACCATTATCCTCATCCCTGGTGTTAACTTAACCTTTTCCTTTGCACTTACTGGCTTTGTGTCCTTCTTTTCCACACCCAAAGCATCTTCCAGTTCCTTTGAAACATTCTCCTTGATGCCTCTTCCCACATGATTTACATAGGGGAAATTGAACTTTCTTTCCTCTATGATCATCATGAAACTCCATCTTTCTCTTATTAGTCGAGTCAGGAAACGTACCAAATTTTACTTTATTGATCATATTATGAGATTGCTGATTCGGCATAATAATGATGTTTGGACTTCCAAATCCCATTTCATTTGGTTGCTCATGAAGAATATCATTCCATTGTCCATCATATCTTCCATTATCGTGAATCATCTTGTTTCCAGCCATTTTCTAAAACCCAAAAGGAATAGTGTGAGAGGAAAAAATCATAATAAAGGGGGACTAACATCAATATCTAACATCTTTGGTTTAATCTAATATCGTTACCATAGTTCTAGGACTACATCCTATACGTATACTTATCCTTAGGGACATCCCAAGACATACCTTAGAAATATCTCTAGGGATCTCACAAATGTTTTCGCATCCTAGTTTCCAAAGGTTGACTAAACATTTCCTCTGATACCAACTGTAGAGACCCGAAGCTTGACGTATATTGACATTACATTACTTTTGCGGAATACTTAGTACATAACAAAAACACACACACAAGGATCGTAATAGTTTATTGTCTTTGGAAACTCAGAACGTAATCTTCTAATCGTGGTGAAAGATCTTCAATATCTCCCATAAAGATCTTCCCCTTTTTTTTAACAAAAACCTTTCTTTATATCCTGGGGAAAATAAAACATAAAAGGGTGAGCTCAAATGCTCAGTAAGGGTAAGCAAAATAAAAATCAATCACATCATATTCATAAGAACATAACTTTTGGAAATCTTAACCTGCAAAAGAGAGCATAATTTCATATCATGGGATAAATCATAGTAGTTAAATGAGATCCCAATAAGCATAAATTAAAACATGGAACTTTGTGGCATACACACATAATCATAGAGAATAATTTCTTGTTAGTCATGACTCATTGCCAAGACTATCTTAGTGGACAAAGTCCCTTTCTGAACCGAGTCACCCTCGTTCCAGTCCTGTTTCACTGAACCGGTATAACCTACCATTCTAGCCATGTCTATCTCATGAGATATAAAATCTTTACCCAATGCATTGGAGGGAGATATAGGTCCCACCCATCTTATAATGAATCCTTTCTTATGTGTGTCACATAATCATAAATCATACATCATCGCATAACACATGTAACAAAAATGGGATTCTTGAAACATCATGACATCATAAAACAAATCATATAAGGTAAATGACTACATAAAAATAATTTCCTCAAAACATAATCAAATCAGTGTAATAATAGGGATAAAAATATAACCCTATATTCTCTTAGATGGAAAATAATTTTGATAAAACATTTGAACTCCATTCTTGAGGAAAATATCCTTTCTACTTCAAAAACATTTTTCCTTTCATAACATGTCATACGACTTTAAAATAAAAGAAGTTGATTAAAAATAAAATTGAAAACTTGTAAAGGAAGTTTCTTGGAAATAATGTTTTAAAAATCCATTCATGCCGTATAAGTTAAAAAAACATTCTTCGTTCTTTTGTAGGAAAAGTCAAAAAGTACCTCGTACGAAAAACGATAAAAGATTCCTTTCATACATATTACTAAAAACTCACCGAAGGGTAAAAATGGATTTAAACAATTTTAGGTGGATGTAAATAATATTACATATTGATGAAACATGGATGTGGATAATAAAATACACCCCAGTAAATACTTACAAATAAAAAATCTCGAATAAAAATGAGATTGTGATATTTCCCTTACCTTAGGTCCAATTTTCTTTGTACGTGTCCGAAGCTCCTGTATAATGGTTTAAATAATGTTATTGACTTATTCCAAAATCATACATATTGATATGATATCATATATGGTTATATTCTTAGCTTCTTGTTAGTAATATTTCATTGTTACTTGTTACTCGGGTCCTTATTGCCTTTTGTTCTTATGTGTGTTTTTCCAAATAAATTCTTATTCTTCTATTAAGGTTATAGATACCTTATGTCCAGAATGGTATTAGTGTAACATATATCATATTTATTCATTCAATTCATTTATATAATTACTATGTAATGATGATCATGTAGAACGAGCCGCATCACATCGTGGAGACGGTATTCCATACGTACACACGAGTGACGATATCGTTCCTATGATCGTGGAATTGTATTTGAGTATATATATATTATTTCAGTATCAATATTACATTATAATAATCATAAATAGTTACTCATTACACCATTATACCCATCCTTGTAAGGTGATGGTGGAAAATAGATTACACCACGGCGTGGAGACGGTATTCCGTACGTACGCACGCGCGGTGATTTCATTTTTCCGTAGGATGAATAGAAGGTGAATTAGGGTTGTTTCATCTTTATAATAACATATCAGTATTTAAGTAATACTGATGTTGTTACTTTATAATGAAACAACTAAAGAAGAAGAAGTTGAAGAAGAAAGAAATTGAAAAGATCGGTAATGGATATTACCTCTTCTTTGGAACGCCTCTTTGAATCCTCCACTTAGGGAACTAAGATTGGTCTTTGAAGAAGACCAGGACCTCTAGGATTATTCTAGGGAAGTGGAGAGGAGAAAATGGCAGGGGTTGGCCGAGCTTGAGGGCTCAAATTGGTGTGAGGAGGAGGGGGAGGAGGTGCCCTTTTATAAGGGAGGAGAGGGTCACCTTAGGAATATCTCAAAATATTATTTTATATTAAAGTCAAAATTGGTTTATAATGGTTCCAAAGGGTCTTATTTCGAAGCTAAAGTGGGGATGGGTCGGAATCCTATCAACCAATAGGATTTAGACAAGTTTAGGTTATTATTTTAACCTTATCAATTAGATTTAACTTTAAGTTAAATAATTTAACTTTTACCGTGTCTTTTTGTTTTGTTACACTATATGGTTAATACACTTACTATAACATGCCAAACGAACCCCAAATTGTTTATTATTAATATATATATATTTTTATCTATGTCATTTGTCCGAACTTTAGATTTTTAGGAATAAAATAACAATTAATAATATAATATTTGATTTAAAAACCATTTTGTGTCAATTTTGACATTATTTGATATATGATTTTTGTGAAAGTCATAACAGAATTATATGTTCAAAAAAAGTTGATTAAATCAACACTAATATATCATAGTGACCTATAAAATTAGTGGAATTCATAAAAAGTCTTAAATTACATTTATCTTGGTATTTATAATATAAATTATGTCAATATTTCATTAATAAGATAATTACTGCATCATCTTTGTGTCATAAATAAATTAACTTATTTGATGTCTAAAAATTACAAATAAAATACCATTATTTATGAAATCTTTTTATCTTTTTAATGAATATTTCCAATCGAATTTATGTTATGTATAACCCTATATAAAAAATGTTTTAGTAAATTAACTTTGATTTTAACTCTTTTAACTCTTCTTTGAATTAAATAATAATAAATGTCTTAATCTAATCCAATTGGGCCTAAATGATAATATTTTACACTTAAGGTTGTTTTTCGTCGAGATACACTTGTCCAATAGGATTAGGACATGTGTTAGGGTAATATTAATATCATTGTTACCCTTACTTACCCTATTTACTTTTAACCGTGGTAAATAAAAGTAAAAAGTTACTATTCACCAAAAATTATTTGTATCTCATTGAACCACATTTTACTTACTGACATCAACTGTGTCTCTCGGATTTTTAAAATTCAATTCACAGAAGTGGTAAAATTAAGTTTTATGAAAAATTCAGGTTTTTTAACTACCACTTAGTAGTTTCACTATTCATCCAAAATTGATATTTTCCAGAACAATGCCAAAATTTCATCCTAAGCTATATTTCATATTCCGAATTCAAAAATGAAGTCTATTTTACCAAATTCATAACATAGAAGTTTCATTAATTAATTTTATAATTAAATCCCACTGTTAAAACAAATAGTGTGTTTTTGAGAAACAATATCTATCAAAAGATTGACACTTGTTTATGTCTGGTTTAAATGTGAAATTACATCCAATGACCAAAATTGTTTTAAATTGTAAAAATATATTCCAAATATACTTTAAAACCACTCAAATTAATAATTTATCACTATTAATTATTTTGATTAAAAATGTTGTTTTTAATTATAATTTAGTAATTTTCACTATTCATCAGAATATGAAAGTTATCCGAAAAGTACCAAAATTTCACCTTAGGCTAAATTCGATACTCTGAATCCAAAAATGAAGTCCATTTTGAGAGCTAAAATTTCTAAAATTTTGAAAGGTGGTTATTACTATTCATAATGGCTAGTTATAATAATATTTTAATAGCATATCGTTGTTTAGTGAAACTCGGTATTGCGTACTACACACGCTATCGAGGAAGGTCGCGATTGCGTGTAATGCAAGGAAAGTCAAGGATGTGTGTTGTGCAAGCTCCTTTTGGTGTAGCGTACAACACAAGACATTAATAAAATTAAAAAGAATATTTTTCATAAAATCTCGGGCTGTTACATATACACTCAGGGGTATGGTTACATAAGAAATAGTTTGGAGTTTTCATGTATTTTTATCAAACAATTATTGGTAGTGAGAAGAATGGATATTCCCGAGAGATACATGGAATCATTAATGACTCATATAAATGTAAGAATAGTTGGGCCGTGCACTTCAATAGAGGCCCATGAGATATCCCATGCTCATTGACAAGACTGAGGAGGCCAAATTGACACTTGGGTAGTCAATATGTGTATATTGATCCAGTGGAAGTGGATATGGTATAATCAAGATAATGAACCATGTTATCAAGGGATTACATGATTGTTACTACCCTAAGGGTCCTATTAACCTGGGAGAATTTCATGGAATACGAATATTATCAAGAGAATATGTAACATTAAGGGTTTATGATGGTTCACACAACCCATGAATGTGATTAGAGATGAGTTGAAGGGTTCATAAATAGATATTAACCCAATTAGGAGATCTGGGTGAAATTGCATGACAACCCAAAATGCTAAAGTAAAAACCTTATATTCCATAGCCTTTATGACAGGTGACATCAAGCACGTAAGGTAATATAATATCTGGATACATTATAATATATTCACTATTTCAAATAAATTATATAATTTTCAATGTCTGAAACACCAAGTTATCACGAGTTACATGCCAGAGTGTCCTTCATCAATAGGTTGAGTGACATGCAATAGTGACCTTCCTCGATAGCTTATGTTCTAGGCAAGACCGAGTTTTTCTAAACAATGATATATTATTAAAATATTACTATTTAATATAATAAGATATCAACTAGCAGTTATAAATATTATTAACTGACTTATGAAAATATATGGTTTATATAAATATAAAATTAATTAATAGGTTTTCAATTAATGAGAAATGAAAATAAGAACCAATTGGATATAAAAAAGAAATATTATTAATTCTATTCTTCTAAAGGTGGTTTATATTAATACACATAATTAATTATAATTATTTAATGATTTTAATGAAATATATATGTTTTATATTGAATCAAATTTTTTATATTCATCTATTAGGTTTGACATGCATAAGATAAGAACAAACCATAGTTTACACATAAACACCTATATTTTTATAAAGGCAATTTAACCTTCATTTAATGGAGAACCGATTTTAAATCTGAATTTTGAAATATTAATTAATTTAATATTTCATAATAAACTTCATATTTTATATAAAACCATAAAAAATTGTTTAGGTTTATTTTTTTTATATTTTCCGAAAACATAACATTTATTAATGAATAGTTAATAATACTGAATTTTAGTTCGAAACTTATTTTTCATAAATTTTTTTTAAAAGCTTAAATTATAATTTTATATGGTTTTCATGTTTAATTGGATGATTTTTTATAAATTAATTCTATTTATTTTATTTTAATTAATTCCACACTTAATTTTATTATAAAATCATAGAAAACATTCAGACGTTTTTAATTTAAAAAACTTTGTCGTCATCCCGACAACATGATGAATTTTAAATTAATTTATACCAATTATGTGATTGAAATTTTTAAAAATGGATTCCATATTTGGAATCAGAATAAATTTTAATTTCTAAAAAGACCAACTATGTTTTTGTGCAAAAATATTAGTGAATGTAATTAAAATTAAGTATAACTATTAAGAAAAAATTAACCTTAATAAATGATTAAACCTTTAACTTAAGGTCTTAATGACCTTTCTAATTGTAAAAAACAAATTGGTGGAAATAATATGTTCATTCACCTTCCATTATATAGTTTTTTCGGTATTTAATGACCTTTTTTAGGTAAGACCATGTGTATACCTAACTTGTTTCAAAAAATTCCAAGTGAGTCCTTTTCCTTTCCTATAAAAGGCCACCACCTCTCCCAATTCCTAAAAAATTTCAAACCACTTATGTTCAGTAAATATATGAATAAATTTCTTCCCAAAATTTATAACCTCAACCTTCAGTACTATCATTGTTTAGTAATCCTTCCAAAGAATCCTTTTCGTATAAACCAGAAGAATTGACCCGATTAAAAGGTAACATCTTCTATCAAGATTTTTAGTTTCATTTCCATTATCCACTACCTATACTCTTATTATTCTATTTTTATGTAAAAAAATTATACTAATAATACTAGGATATTTATATGATAATATTTATACTTACACTTACACACACCACCATCTAATGTGTAACAAACGTACTGTTTCTGTGGACGATGAACTATTTCCTCACAAAATGAGGATTGTTCAATTTTTTTATACCACCTATCATGGTGGCCATTATGTTGGACACTATATTTATATATGATATATATTATATTTATAATTCATTAATTCTTCTATAAGTTTTATTTAGAACATACTTTTAGGCTTTCCATCTTGTGTAAATACGATAATTTCGTTTGAGGAAGAGTGGACTACCGCCCCCTCAGAGTAATGTGAATCATCCATGCCATATATGGAATGTATAAAGTATTAGTTTTAATTAAAAAATGTAAAATATATAATATATATATGATACTATAATTATAACATACATATGTATCATTATGTTTTCATTTGTTTAATACAACAAAGAAATGAAAATAGCGTTCATACGTACGTACAAACTACTATCTCAATAAATGGTGCTCTTCATTTCTAGTCACCAAATATTTTAGACTACACAAAATACATATATAAATTATATATATGTTATAAAAATCATGGTTTACATTATTGAAATGATGAAACCATGATATATTTAATAATAACAAAAAATTAACAAGTCAAAATGTACTTGAGAAAACTAAGAAATTAACACTAGAAATAGTCAAAAAATGAAATATTGTCATCTAATGGGTAATAAGATATTATAATAAATTAATATATGATATTATAAACATGTTTATGATTATTATATATGTTAGGAACATATTTTAAACCATTATACAAGAATTTAAATGACATTCACCAAAATGGAAATGCAAGGTAAGGGATTTCCATCTCATCTTTTACATCCTTGAGATAAATGAAATCTTCAACAGATAATTATTTTGGGTGGTGTAACTACTACATATTTTTATAAACTATTTAATTAAATATTTTATATTCATGGTATTTATATGTTTCATTTTATTATTATTACTTTTGGGTCTTTCGAATCATATGCAAGGGATTTCCATCTCACTTTCTTATATCCGTGAGATAAATGTCATATTCACCACTTAATTATTTTGTGTGGTGTACCTAATTCCCATTTTGATATATTATATCATTAAATATTATATATTCATGATATTTGGATGTTTCATTTGATTATTATTACTTTTTGGTTTTTCGATTCATATGTAATGGATTCTTGTATCATCTTCTTTCCATGAGGTATACTTAATTGATATGCACCTAATTTCTTTTATATGTTGTACATACTGCCACATTGACATATAATATGATGAATTATATTATATTCATGGTATTTAAATTTTTATTACATTTGGGTTTACCAATTCATTTGTTAACATAATGGTAATGGAATTTCATCTCAATTTATATTCCATTGAGACTTATTTGTTATTATGTGCCAATTCACTTTTATGTGGTGTATATACTACCTTGTTCATGTTATGACATAAATACTATTATTATCATTATATTAAAAGTTTCATCTAATTCCATAACTTTCATGAAATTATGATTCAAATGTTTCAAAGTTATATGGGGCACTTTCGAATGTTTAAAGATTATTCTCCATAAAAATATTATTAATGGTTATCTTTGCAATATCACTTTTTTTGTTATTATTAACATTAACCTGTAATAATAAATCTATTTTAATAATTTTTCAATGGAAATTTACTTAAATATCCATATCATTTTTCATGGATATGATTATTTCCTAAACTATATACCACTTTTCATATGGTGTTTTCTTTAAAATTATTAGATTCTTCGCATGAAGCCTTGAAAATATTTGATTCTTGGCATGGAGCCTTTATTGTATTAGATTTATGGAATGAATCCTTTAAAGTATTATATTATTGGTACGAATCCTTTATAATATTAGATTAATGGCATGAAGCATTAACAATATTACATTCTTAGAATGAAGCCTTGGAAGTATTTGATTTTAGGAATGAAGCCTTGAAATTATTAGATCCTTAGCTTGAAGACATGGTGGAATATTATAGATATCAATAATTAGAAATTTCACACATTTATATTTAGTTATTTTTCATCAATGAAATTTTTTGTTGACATATCTAAGGGTAAATTTAATTTTCATTTAGTTATTATTCATCCATGAGATTTTGGGTTGACATATCTATAAATACATTTTATTTTAATCTTTTTTCATTAAACAGAATGATTTTTTATTTCCTTGCCTTTCTACATTTATTTTTATTGATATAGTTATTTTAATTGCATGTTTTTTCAGGTATTACCTTTTCATATTGGTTATGTGCTTCCATTCAGTTTATTGATTACATGACATGTGTGTTTAGTTATTACCCTTTCCGTATTAATTATTCTCAAACTTTGTTTATTGTTCTTCAATATTTTTTCCTTAATAAGAAATTGAGCTCACCCTTATTATGTTTCTTTACCAGTAATCCAAGAAAATTACTATGAAATATATGAAAATATTTAATAAATTTTCACGACCCGTCCCCCCGGGTCCGTGTCGTGACTACCCCAAGCCGGCCTTCCATAGGCCAGGGGATGGCAACTAACACTAATGGTGTAAAACCCGAAACTAGGATAGCATTGGCTTTATAAAATGAAAACGCACACAACAGAGTACGAGCTAGTAGAAAACACTAAGTAAAACAATATAAAAAAGAATGATGAAAAGTAAAAGGGGCCAGAAATACAAGCCCAACTGTTAAGTACAAGTACAACTGAAAAGGGACAAAATATCTGAAAGGTGAAAGAAGCTCCGGGATCGCCCACCACGGATCCTACCTGAAGGGTAGGTATAAGTATCCTCCTCAGCACTCCAAGTCTATCGGTCTCCTTCATATACCGACACACCGTATGGTCCACCTCCACATACCTTCCAGTCCTGGAACACTCAGCCTCAGTCAGCGATGTCTGTCGTCTGCATCCAACACAACGAGGTGCGGGCATAGCCTGTGCAGGGGTGAGTATAACGATACTCAGTAGGGACCCTGAGACCACCAAAGTCTCTCAAAATCCACCGAGGATAAATCACAGAGTATGAAATCAAAAAATAGGCATTACTTATGTATATTACCATACATATACCTATGTTATCAATTAACCCGTCTTAGTCACGAGGAAAACACAGAAGTCACTAAATCAGCTCACACAGTTATAAATATTTGTAGAGAGATAGAGATGATCATATATAGCCACTGAATCATCTAAGTAGTTAGACCCACAGAGGATCCAGGACCAGCAGTTAAAACTGGAAGACCCACACAGGATCCAGGAATAGTAGTCAGAGCTGTCGGACCCACACAGGGTCCAGGACCAGTGGATAGAACAATCGGACCCACACAGGATCCAAGAATAGTAGTCAGAGCTATCAGATGCACACATGATCTAGGATCAGCGGATAGAACTGTTAGACACACACAGGATCCAGGAATAGTAGTCAGAGTTGTCGGACCCACACAGGATCCAGGAACAGTCGTCAGATCGCAACGAGCCACATGGTTTCAACTAGAGCACGCATGATTCCAGGAGGATCTGCTCATCAAGCTAAGTGTTGATACGTCAACTTCCACAAAGTCCCATTAAGAAGTTTCCCAAAGTTCTTCCATGTCATAGGGGTCTCAACGCAACAGACGGCGTGTCGATCGGACGTCCGGTCTGTGAGTAATTATCCTTTTAGTCTCGGGCCCCTGGTTGGATTCGTGTATGATCCAAAATGACCGTATCTCAAATATACCTTGAACTTCAGTGGGGCTTCTCAAAGGGTCCATCGCGTTCCAAGAATAACAACGCCACTTACAGTTCGTCAAAAAAATGTCCGGTACCAAAGATATGGCCAAAGGATGTAAAGGGTCGGCAGAGGGCCCGGGTCTGGTCCAACCCGATTGGAGCGATCCAGCCCATTAGGTGGGTCATCCCATCAGGTTCGACCCGATCTTCTTGGCTTGGACTAGCAGACTGGAGGGTGGTTCTTCCCAGAAGTCGCAATGTAGGCGGCTCGGCCCAAAGGTCGGGGCCGGTTCGGCCAGCACCGCGAGGGGCTAGGCTCGGGCGGCCCGGCCCGGAAGGCTGAGCGGTTCGAACAGAGATGTCGCGAGGGACTCCATGGGCTGGCTCGGAAGGCTAGTCGGCCAAGAGGCCAACAGGTAGCTTGGAAGGGTGTGCGGGAGGCCGCAGGAAGGACGGCGGGGCATGAGCAGACCGCGAGCATGCTGCGCGGGGTGCGGGCAGGCTGCGAGCAGGGCGCGAGGGGGCTCAGGCAGGCCGGTAGGGCACCCGGCAGGCCGCAGGCAGGGCGTTCGGGGGCATGGGAAGGCCGTAGGAAGGCCTTAAGGGGGTGTGGGTAGGCCGTGGTAAAGACGCCTGGGAGTTCACCAGTAGGAAGGCCGGTGGCCGGGTGGCGGCCGGGCAGGCCGAGTCGACGCGGCTCGGGCCGGCGCGGGCCGGTGGTGTTTGGCCGGATGCACTGGAGCACCATGGGGGCAGCGCAATTCGCGGAGGTCGTGGGTAGCGCGACCTTTGTCATTTCCGCCTCTGTCACCTCGTTGTTGTTACATCGCAATGCCGAAGAATGCCTCAATAAGGAATAATCGATGGAGAATGTTGGGCCATGTAAGGTTGTCTAGTATCCGCCGCGTTTAAGGTGATAACGAATGGTTCACTAGAACGAAGCCCAACAACCTTCTTTATTTTAGAGAAAGGAAGAACAATGAAATTAATTGAATTTAATCCCATACCTTTGATTCGCTATTCTTCGTTCGTTGAGGGAGTTTCAGAAAGGAGATGAAGGTTTTCGCCATTTTTCGTGTCCGCCAAGCTCTCCTGAATTTGCATGACGGTTGTGTAAGTGGTTCCACGTCGGTAGGTGTCCAAGTAAGAAGTCTGAGGAAGAAGTTAAAGAAGGTCCGCGTTCATCATTCTTCATTCTTCGTTGGGAGAAATCAAATTCTCCCAAGCTCTCCTCTCAAAATCTCGCACCAAAATAGAATTTCCAACCCAAAATAATATTAGTTAGTCTATTATTTTATATGTTTGCCCGAAATTCAGATGAAGAATTAAATTAATTAGATATTCTCTACCTAATTAATGTGAAGGGTTGGTAAAAATTAAATAAAGGGGAGTTGAATGGGCCCCCTATATTAATTGGACCTTGAGAGTTTTCCACTATATTGGGGAGTTTCATGGGGTTAAAAGCCCAGGTGGTCCCCACCTCATTTATCCTCACAAGGGAGGTTGAGTTCTGGTGGTCCCCATAACCATAACCTCTCATGGGAGGTTAAGGTGTGTTCGACCCACCTCCAACTTCCAAGAGGATTTGTTAACCACCCAACACTCACTTGGTGGCTCAAATAAAATAAATTTATGCATACTTTATTTTATTATTTTTTTAATGTAAACCGAAAATATATCTCTTTAACTCGACCCACTACCATCGAAGTGAAAGTGTCCTTAAGAAAATAATGGCGATGCGAGTTCAATGGTGCCCTCAGATTTCAATTTTGAGCATCGGTTCAAAAGTTATAAAAAACCCACTCGTACGATTACTAAACATACCCAAACAAAACCTTATAAATTGATTCCGAACACACTGGGCCTTGGAATCATGCGACGTTAATTTTTGTGGGCTCGTAAAATTCGCATGTATTTAATAAAAAAATTTCCAGGGAATTTACAGGTCTTTACATTCTCCCCACCTCAAGTATTTACGTCACTGTAAGCTAAAACTCGAACTAAGGGAACAAGTGGGGGGTACTAAGCACGCATCTAAGCCTCCCGATCCCATGTGCTCTCCTGGA
Organism: Viscum album; assembly: GCA_963277665.1. NCBI lineage: Eukaryota > Viridiplantae > Streptophyta > Magnoliopsida > Santalales > Viscaceae > Viscum > Viscum album. The sequence goes on from OY728159.1 coordinate 1,392,038,904, forward strand.
GGTTCCCATGCAGCCAGCGAACGTGAACCAGAGGTATCTACCGTCCATGTAGGACCCGCTCCTATCGATCCTCAATCTCCATTAAACCTCTGTAAAAGTACCCCCATCATCGACATCCAAGTCTCCATGGCCGATGATGTGAGAAGGGTCGTCCACGTATCTCCTCAGCTGAGATACGTGGAAGACTTCGTGCACCTGGTGCAATTGAGGTGGAAGAGCTATGCAGTAAGACACCTCACGCTGAGGACTTGAAAAGGTCTGATGAATCTCGAAGATAACATGCTGCCTCATCAAAATCTCTGTAGACCTCATCGAGGTGAGACCCATAGAATGACGTGGTCTCCATCCTTGAACTCCATAGGTCTCCTTCTCCTATCGGCATACGTCTTCTGCCTGCTCTATGTAGTCTTCATCTGCTCCTGGATGATCTGAACCTTCTCCATGGTAGCTCGTACCATCTCTGTCCCCAACAGTGCTGACTCCCTAGGGTCTATCTAGTACAAGGGTGATATGAAAAGTCTTTTGTACAATGCCTCAAAAGGTTTCATCCCGATGGTGGAGTGATAGATGTTCTTGTTGGAAAACTCTATCAATGGTAAGTGATCCTCCTTGCTGTGACCAAATTCGAGGACACAAGAACGCATAATGTCCTCGAGGGTCTGAATGGTTCTTTCAGTCTGACTATCTGTATAAGGATGGAAGGCGGTGCTCAAGAGTATCTGTGTCTTGAAATCCTTCTGCAACCACTTCCATAGCCAGGAAGTAAACCGTGCGTCCCAATCGGAGACAATAGAAGAAGGTACTCCATGTATCCGCACAATCTCCTGCACATAAAGGCATCCCAAGCTCTCTACTGAACCCTGCTCTCTGATCGGTAGGAGGTGGGCCGACTTGGTGAGTCGATCGATGATCACCCATATCGAATCATGACCTCTGGATATACGTGGAATACCCGTAAAAAAGTCAATGGATATCCCATCCCACTTCCACTCTAGGACCTATAAAGGTTGGACCAAGCCTGCTGGTACCTGGTGCTCCCCCTTCACATGGTGAAAATTGAGGCATCTAGAGACAAACTCTGCTACTTCCTTCTTCATACCTGGCCACCAGTGCTATTGTCAAAGGTCCTGGTACATATTCTCTACTCCTGGATGTACCTCTATAGGTGAAGTGTGGAAGTTCCTCAAAACGTCCTATTGAAGTTCCACTAGTACCATGGTACGTCTTCTGAAGAGGATGACATGCTCCCCACCTTCAGAAAATCCATCAGGTGTATGCTTTGTGGATATCTGAACACGTCGTGTCTCGCAGTCATCATCCCCATGCTGTGCCTCCCTGAATTGCCGAAGGAGTGGAGGTGTGACTGTAAAAGACTGTAGAAAGTCTTCTCTATCTCTATCTAGAAAGGATATCTGAAAAGTGGCCAGCTACTCCATCGCCTCTCCTAGGAGCTGTATACCAGATCTCATGTTGAGTGCATCTACAACAACTTTCCCATTCTTAGGAGTATAGACTATCTCGAAGTCATAGTCCTGGAGGAACTCAAGCCATCTCCGCTATCTCAGGTTCAATTCCTTCCGAGTGAATATATTCCTGAGACTCTTGTGATCAGAGCACATGGTAAAACATTCTTCAATAAGATAGTGACGCCACATCTTCAAGGCAAATACCACTACTTTTAACTCCAGGTCATGGGTAGCGTAGTTATGCTCATGCTGTCTTAGCTGCCGAGAACCATTCGCAATCACTGCTCGATCCTGCATCAGGACACACCCGAGTCTGATCCCTGATGCATCGTAGTAGACTACGTACCCTATCCCTTCAAATGGAAGACTCCAGATGGGGATACTAGTTTGCATCTACCTCATCTCCTAAAATCTCTACTAGAATCTCTCCAACCAGACGAAGAGTTTCCCCTTCTTCGTTAAGGCTGATAGTGGTGATGAAGCTCTGGAGAAGTCTGGAATGAATCTCCGGTAGTAACCAGCCAAACCCAGAAACTTTGTACCTCCGTCACACTCCTGGGTGGCTCCCAAGAAAGTATCGCCTCAATCTGCACTGGATCTACTACAAATCTAGCCTCCGAGATGACATGACCTAGAATGTGAACTTCTCAGAACCAGAACTGGCACTTCAAGAGCTTACTATAAAGTTGGTGCTCTCAAAGTGTGTCCGGTACTACCTCCAAATGGTAGGAATGATCCTCCTCAGTATTCGAGTAGATCAGTATGTCTTTGATGAAGACTATGATAAAACAATCGAGGATGGATAGAAGATCCTTCTCATGAGTCCCATGAACACTTATAGAGCATTGGTTATGCCTAATGGCATAACCAAGAACTCGTAGTGATCGTATCGATAACTAAAGGCCATCTTCTGCACATCCTCGTCTCGAACTCTGAGCTGGTAATAGCCTGATCTGAGGTCTATCTTTGAGAACCATCGAGCTCCCTTTAGCTAATAAAAGAGATCGCCAATCCTTGAGGGTGAGTACTTTTTCTTCACGGTCACCTTGATCAGGTGACGGTAGTCAACACCAAGCCTCAAACTTCCATCTGCCTTCTTGGAGAACAGAATCGGGCCTACCCAGGGAGAAACACTGGGCCAGATGAATCCATTCCCCTACAAGTCCTCAAGCTGTACCCGCAGCTCGCGAAGCTCCATGGGATCCATCCAATATACTGGGGTAGATATCGGCACCGTCCCAGGGTACAAGCCTATGTAGAAGTCTACCTCTATGTGAGGAGGTAGACCTGGGACATCATCAGGGAAAACATCCACGTACTGGTGCACCACTAAAGGATAGCTCGGACTCTCCACATCAACTGCTCCAAGGGTAAGGCAGGCCAATTGATGAGTGATCGGCTGCACCCTCCATCTGGTAAGTCTGTCCTATGTTGCAAAGGTTCCCTTCTCACTAGTGAAGGTAAACTTGGTCCCATCCGTGCAGACACACCGCATTTTGTACCTAATATAGTTGATCAGAGCATGGAATGTGGATTGCCAGTCCATCCCCAAGATAACGTCGTAAGGCCTCGACGCCGCTACTAGGAGATCCCAACCAAAGCTCTCAACTCCTCGAGTAATCTCGAACTATCAGAACCTGTGTGTAATGGTTGAATCAGCTCTCGTAGGAGTCTCTAGCCGTAAGGATCGAACAAACGGCTCCTTCGGAATCTCTGAGCTCCGAACGAGGGATGTGGAAATGAAAGAGTGACTAGCACATATTTCTATAAGAATTGCAGCTAAGGTGTAGTAGAAACATATAATATCTTGAATAATCTCCACAGTGCCATGATCGTTAGCCTCAGCTACCTGGATCTGAGCTCTCCCTTGTCCACATGCTCCCAGTTTTCGGGGTGGACCTCTTGGTGGTGGTGGCGGTAACACCTCGAATCGTCGTCCATCTCCAGCTGCATGACCGGCTCCTCTACCACACTTGCCTACTCCCTACGGTCCACCTCGATCATATCTCTGTCTCTGCCTGGGCGGTCTTTCGACCATCTGCTGATCATCAGTATGACGGGTCAGACAGTCATAGGCCATGTGACCATGCCCGTCGCAAGAGTAACATTGCCCGCTCCTAGCATGAATGGCTCTGTCTTGTGCGCCCCACACAACTGAACCCGTATCCCGAGGTCATCCATCGGATGGTCTGGTCCTCTTTGACCTCTACGACATGTGTCTACTGCTAGCAACAGTATACTCCTCTCCATGTCGACTAGTGATGGGTCTCGCTGCTGGTTACTGCTCAAAAAGAATCTCTAGTAGGAGGGCTCTCTCTAACACCCCCTCCTGTGTCGGGATGCTGAGGGAGATCATCGAAGCTCTGATATCTCGCCTGAGCCCCTTATCGAAGGTCTGGCCCCTGGAGAATGGGTCACGCACCATATCTGTGGAGTAGAGTGAGAGGTCGGTGAAGCTCATTGATTACTATGCCACTGTCATACTACCTTACTATAGATGCAGTAGCTCATGTATCCACACCGCACTTAGGGTGGCTAGGACAAACTCTACCCAAAACAGGCTCTTAAAGTCTGCCTAGAAAAGTGTCACCTCATCATGCACATGGAGCATCAGGCTCCACCATCTTCCTTCTGCTTCTTGAAGGAGACTTGCGGCAAGGATCACCATAAGGTATGCCAGTGTCCCTACCAGTCTAAAGACTCTCACCACAGCCTCCAGCGAATCCTCAGCTGCCTGTGGGTCTGTCTCTCCCCTGAACCTGGGTGGCCTCTGGCACTGGAACTCGTGAAACACAATCAAGCGTCATGCATCATCTACTATTGGAGCTGGTGGAATCAGTGGCTCAATAAGTAGTGGTACCACTAGAACCTCCGCTATGATGGGGTCTTGCACTGATGCCTCATCGCTCGGTGGGATGCCATCTCGTACAAAGTCTGGAACCCTGGCTGGCTGTCTGCGTGGGGCTATCCAGAAAAGATACAGGTGCGCAATGGCAAGAAGTTATACCTGGTGATCTGACTCAAAGAGATCACAAAGAAAATTCTTGTAACACACACACACACACACACACAATCAGTGTTTTCATGCACTGAGTCGGAAATCAGAAGTCAGTGTCCTGGTGTATGGATATGTCGACCGACACACCAACATTGGACTCCCTGAACTGAAAACCACACTTAGTATGCTTAACACTATTTCATCACATAAAGAATCATCATAATCCAACGTTTTGCGGTATAACCGACTCCAATGATACCAATTTGTCACGACCCATCCCCTAGGGCCCATGCCATGACTACCCCAATCCCACCTTCCATAGGCCCGGGGATGGAGACTAGCACCAAAGGCGTAAATCCCTAAATTGGGAAGTTGTTTCATTTATAATTTGAAAATTCACACAATAGTGTATGAGTTGGAAGAAAAACACTAAGTAAAACTGTATACAAAAGCATGCTGATAAGTAAAAGGGGTCGGAAATACAAACCCAACTATAAAGTATAAGTACACTTGAAAAGGGACAAACCAACTGAAATGTGAAAGTAGCTCCTGGATCATCCACCACGGATCCTACCTGAAGGGTAGGTATATATAGCCTCCTCATCACTCCACATATATCGGTCGCCTCTGTGTAACAACACGTCGTATGGTCCATCTTTGGGTGTCATCCAGTCCTGGAACACTTAGCCTCGATCAGCGTTGTCCATCATCTGCATCCAACACAACGAGGTGTGGGCATAGCCCGTGCATGGGTGTGTATAACGATACTCAATAGGGACCCCAAGACCACCATGGTGTCTCGAAATCCACCAAGGATAAATCATAGAGTACAAAATAAATGGATATCCATTACTTAGGTATATTCCCATATATATACCTAAGTTATCAAGTAACCTGTCTCAATCATGAGGAAAACTTATAAATCACTGACTCATCTCACATAGGTATACAAAATTTATAGAGAGAGAGAGATGATCAGATGTAGCCACTGAATCTTCTAAGATTTCAGACCCATATAGGATCAAGGACCAGCAGTTAGAACTATCCAACCCATAGAGGATCCAGGAACATTAGTCATAGCTGTTAGACCCACACAGGATCCAGGACAAGCAGATAGAACTATCGGTCCCATACAAAATCCTGGAACAACTGTCAGAGCTGTCAGACGCACACAGGATCCAAGAACAATGGATAGAACTTTGGGACCCACACAGGATCTAGGAACAGTAGTCAGAGCTATCAGACCCACACAAGATCCAGGAACAGTCGTCAGAGCGCATTCAGCCACAGGGTTTCCACTAGAGCACACTTGATTCCAGGAGGATCTGCTCCTTATGCTAAGTGTTGATACGTCAACTTCCACAAATTCGTATGAAGAAGTATCCAAAAGGTCTTACATGACATAGGGGTCACAATGTAATAGACGACACGTCGATCAGACTCCCGGTCTGTGAGTTATTAACCTTTTAGTCCCGGGGGCCCGGTTGGATTTGTGTACGATCCAACCTGACAGTATCTCAAATATAACCAGAACTCTAGTGGGGTATGCTCAAAGGGACCTTTGCGTTCCAAGAATACCAACGCCATTGACAGTTTGTCAAACATACGTCAGGTGCCAAAGTTATGGCCAAAGGAAGTAAAGGGTCAGCAGTGGGGCCGGGTCTGGTCCGACCCGGTCGGACCGATCCGACCCGACCCAAACTGGGTTAGCTCGATTTGACATGTTGGGTCTGACCCGGCCTGTTAGGTGGGTCATCCCATCTGGTTCGGCCCGGAGGTCACCACATAAGAGGCTCTGACCGAAGGCCGGGGCCGGTTCGGCCAACACCGCGAGGGGCGCGATTCTTCCCGGATGTCCAATTTGGTTTGGCCAGTAACTTCGCGAGGGACGCCACAGGCCGGATCGGGAGACTGGTCGGTCGGGAGGCCGGTGAGAAGCCGGGCGGGGTGCGCGGGAGGCTGCAGACAGTTTGGTGGGGTGCGGGGAGGCCGCACGGTGTACGGGCAGGCCGGAAGGGGGCTGGGCAGGCCGCAGGTAGGGCGCACGGGGGGCGTGGGTAGGCCGTACAGGGTGCGGGCAAGCCGACAGGGCGCCAGGAAGGCTGTGGGTATGGAGCGGGGGGGGGGGGGGGGGCAGGCAGGATACGGGCAGGCCATACGGGGCGCAGGCAGGGCGTGCATGAGGCCGTAGGCAGGCGGGCTAGTGGTCTGGTGGAGGCCGGGCAGGCCGGTTCGGCGCGATTCGGGTTGTCGCGGGCTGGTGGTGTTTGACCGGAAGCACAAGAGCGCCGTAGGGGTGGTGCGATTCGCGGAGGTCATGGGTAGCGCGACTTTTGTCATTGCCGCCTCCATCACCTCGTCATTATTACATCACCATGCCGAAGAATGCCACAAGAAGGAATAATCGATGGGGGATGTCGGGCCATGTTAGGTTGGCCCGTATCCTCCACATTTAAGGTGATAGAAAACGATTCACTAGAATGAATCTCAACAACCTTATTTATTTTAGATAAATAATTAACAAGGAACTTAAATGAATTTAATCCCCTAACTTTGATTCTTCATTCGTTGATGGAGTGACAGAAAGGAGACGAAGGTGTTCATCGTTCATCGCGTACGCCACTCACTCTCCAATTTGCATGATGGTTGTGGTTCCACATTGCTAGGTGTCTGGGGAAGAATTCTGAGGAAGAATTTGAAGAAGTTCAGAGTTCATCATTTTTCGTTGGGTGCAATCTAATTCTCCCAAGATCTCCTCTCAAAAGTTCCCACCAAAAGAGAATTTCAATCCCAATATAATTTTAGCCAGTATATTATTTTAGATGTTGGAACAAAGTTAAAATATAGAATTAAATTTATTAGATAGGCTCCACTTAATTAATGTGAAGGGTTGGAACAAATTAAATAAAGGGGAGCTGAAGAGGCCCCCCTATATTAAATGGATCTTGAGAGTTTATCCACTTTAATGGGGAGTTTAAAGGGGTTAAAAGCTCGGGTGGTCCACACCTCATTTATCATCAGAAGGGAGGTTGAGTATAGGAGGGACCCACCACCATGACCTCTCATGGGAGGTTAAGGTGTGGAGGCCCCACCTCCAACTTCCAAGAGGAGGTTTTTACCACCCAACAGTTAGTTGGTGGATCAAATAAAATAAAGTGATGCATACATTTTTTTATGTAATCCCAAAATATATATTTTAATCCCGACCCAATGCCGTCAAAGTGAAAGTCTCCTTAAGAGAATTCTGGCGCTCTGAGTTCAACGGTGCCCTCTGATTTCAATTCCGAACACTGGTTCAAAAGTTATAAAAAACCCACTTGTACATTTACTGAACATACCCGAAAAAAACTTCAGAAATTTATTCTGGGCACACCGGTCCTCGGAATCATGTTCCGTCAATTTATGCAGACTCGTAAAATTTCCATGTATTTAAGAAAAAAAGTTTCTACAGAATTTTCAGGTCATTACATAACTGGATTAAGGTTATCCTTAAAGTTTTTTATTTAGAAATAAGAAAGAAAAAATTGTTTTAATTAGTGTATTAATTTGTAATAAAAGACTAATTTATATTTCTGGTTTACTAAGACTACAAAGTAATCGGCCCTTCAAGGCATGATTTTTTGTAATCATGCTAATGTAATTAGTAAAAGACACCAGTTTTGGGAAATCTGGGGTAAGAGCACTATAATTGATATCAAAGGACGTTTAGTAGAAACCTTGTGAATAGGATTAATGAAATCATATGCTAGAGAACATAACCCTAAGGTATAATTTTAGTATAAGTATATAATAACACCATAGTTTTTTTGGTAAAGTATATAATATATGGGTAAAACTAAAAATACATCCTCGTATAGATACTATAGGTGGACGTGGTTCTGGTACAAATGTTCCTAGAATTTACAACTCTGATAAGGTATTCCTAGCTTGACATGGGGTAACATGATGCATGATAACGAGCCTTACTGCACACCTAGTTTGACAACAAAGGGAATATTCTTAGGATTATCCATGATTTATTTACAAATCATTATAAATTATTTGAATAAATAATAATAATAAATTACATAGGTTAAACATAAATTTTTTTACATTGAATATAAGGTTTCATGGTTTAGAAATCCAACTATTGATATAGTGGATAAACCATAGAACATGGAAGGACGTATGTGGAAATAAATAGATAAAGTATTTATGTATTGGGGTTTCATTGAAAACCTTAGTTAAATAGATATTTAGTGATTTAACATATTTTAAGGATGTCCATAATATTTATTTTGAAAATTATATTAATTTGTTTTTAGAAAAAGAAAACCTATAATCTAGGTGACAACTAATAATATTTTTCATGGAAGTGGGTGTCAAACCCATGAAAGAAAGACAATAAGGGTTTTACACTAATCACTAACCTACACAATGTGTTGGTTAAATTTTAATTTTTTTTACTTAAAAAATTTGATGAATAAATGTTAATGATGAAGCAGTAGAATCCCTTTTGAGGATTAGAGATTAATGTGTTGAAAATATTTGTTTTGGAAGATAGTTAAATAAAAATAGTTAGACTTTTCACTCCTTTATTGGACATGCGATCCTTTTAATGTTTCTTGTAGTGCTTTAGGGTTCAAAAAATTCATTGTTATTAATTAATTTTTGGGTGTAAAGGAATGAATTAGAATTTGATCAAAGAACAACCAAAATTTAAGATTTTTAATATAAAATTTAAACCTATCAATTAAGAATATTTCATTATAATATTTTTTAGTAAAATAATTACCCAACATTTGGAAAATGACTTTGAAATAAAATTTTTTCATAATACCTTGATTTATGTTAAACCAATGGTCTTATAAATAATCCCAAATTTATGGTATTGAGGCCCTCAAATTTCCATTTATCATTAACTTATTTCTGATTGATTACCTCATTCAATCCCTATAAATTTTTATTTTTTTCCTCTAGGTTTTTATATCTAATTTCCACTAATGTTCTCCTACTTAGAGACCTAGTTACATGGTAGTCCATGTGACCTTTGTACTTTGCATTCTCTCCTTTATAGAAGATTACTTATGAAACCATCTCATTATTTGATATTTCAATAATAGGAAGTATCAAATAATCTATCATCATGATCGATTTCAAATTGTGAGGACGCAATTTAAATAAATTGGGGAGAATGTGACACCCCAAAAAACTAATGTAAGAATCTTTTATTCGATAGCATGTATGGAACATGACACCAAGTGCGTAAGGTAATATAATATCTCGATAGATTATAATATATGTATTATTCTAAATATATTATATATATTTTAACACATGCAACTCCAAGTTATCATGCGTTACACGTAAGAGCGACATTCCTCGATAGCTTGAGTTACACGCAAGAGCGCCCTTCCTCGATAGCTTGTGTTAAATGCAAGAACGAGTTTTAATAAGCATAAATATATTATTAAAATATTATTATTTAATATAATAAGATATAAAATATTAGGTATTAATAGTATTAAAAAACTTATTAAAATATATGTCATATATAAATATTAAATGAATTCATAGGTTTCCAGTTAATGAGAATCAAAAATAAGAACCAATTAGATATAGAAAAGAATAATTTTTTTTTATTCTTCTAAAGGATTATTATCTTAATAAATATAATTAATTAAAATTATTTAATGTTTTTTATTAAATATATATTTTTTATATTCAATAAAATATTTTTGATATTCATACCTTATGTTTTATATGCACAAGATAAGAGAAAACCCTGTTTTACAAATAAAAATCTATATTTCTATAAAGATAATTTTACCACATTTTAATATAGAAACTATTATCTATATGAACATTTAAATAATAATTGATTTAATATGTCAAAAATAAACTTCATTTTTTAAATAAAAACACATAAAATTAGGTTAGATTGGAATTTTGATATTTTTCAGAAACATATCAATTTTTAATGAATAGTTTATAACACAGAGTTTTAGTGAAGGCTTATTTTACATATAATTTATTTATATGGATAAATTATAATTTTAATTGTTTTTAAATTTAATTATATGATTTTCTATAAATTAATTCAATTTATTTATTTGGAATTAATTCCACATTGAAATTGATTATAAAAAAACAGAAATCTTTTAGACGTTTTTAATTTAAAAACCCATATCGTCGTTCCGTATACAAGATGAATTTTTAATTAAAATCTTCCACTAAGGTGATTTTAATATCAAAAAAAGGATTCCATATTTGGAATCATAATAATTTATAATTTATTATAAGGAAAACATTAGTTTTGACCAAAAATATTATAGAAATTAACTAATATTAATTACAATTATTAAGGAAAAATTAACCTTGATAAAGGAACAACCTTTAACTTGAGGTACCAATGACCTAGAAAATTTTCCAACACCAATTGTATAGAAATAATACATCCATTAACCTTCCATTATCTAGTTTTTCTTGTTTTCTATGAATTTTTTTAGGTAAGAACATTTTCACCCCTAACTTGTTTCCAAAAATTCCAAGTGAGTCCTTTCCTTCCCTATAAAGGGCCACCAAATATCTCTATTCGACAGACCTCTCACACCACATAGGACTAAAAAATATCTTCCAAAATAGATTCCCAACATACCTCTTCTATACTATGAAGCCTTTCTTTTGTTAGGAATCGTTAAAAATAATCATTTTGGTATAAACCAAAATTTGTTACCCGACTAAGAGGTCACATATTATTTCAAGATTTATTGTTTGATTTCCATTATATACTCCCTATAATATTCTTCTTCAATTTTCTAATAAAACATGTATAATAAACATACTAGGATGTTGTTATGATAATATTTTGACCTACACTTACACAAAACTCCATCTAATGGGTAACAAACAACCTATTTTTGAGTACAACGAACTGTTGCCTCGCAAAATGATAATTATTCAATTTTATTTTACCACCTATCATGGTGGAATTTATTATGGAAACTATATCTATATAGGATATATATTCTATATATTATATTTATAATAACATTATTATTATTTACTTTTTATTTTGATCATAACTTTATGCTTTACATTTTTTGTAAATACGATGATTTTGTTTAAGGAATTGTGGACTACCTCCCCCTCAAAGCGATGTGACTCGTTCATTCCATACATGATATTCATAAGAGATGGGTTTTCATTAACATATGTAACATAATATATATATATATATATATATTATATTTTTGTTATAATATACATTTTTATCATTCATTTCCATCCATTTAATATGAAAAAGAAATGAAAGTAGCTTTCATGCATATGTACAACCTACCGTCTCCTTGAATGCTGCACTTCATTTCTAATATTCAAATATTAAAGACTAACAAAAATACTTATATACTATATATATGATATAAAAATAATGTTTTAAATTGTGTTTATTTTTAAATCATGATATATTTAATAAGAACAATAAATAACAAGTCAAAATGTACTTTAAAAAACTAGGCAATAACACCCAAAATAGTCAAAATAATGAAATATTTTTACTAAAAATGTAATAATATGTTATAAGAAATTAATATATGATATTATAAACATGGTTATGGTTCTATTATATATTATTAAAATATTTTAAACCATTATACAAGAATTTAAAGAATGTTCTCCTGAAATGAAACAGAAGATAAGTGATCTTCATCACACTTTTTACATCTGTGAGATAAATATCATATTCACCACTTAATTATTTTATGTGGTGTACCTACTACCCATTTTTATATGTTATATCATGAAATATTTTATCATCATGGTATTTAGATTTTTGAATTTATTATTATTAATTTTTGGGTCTTTTGATTCACATGTAAGGAATTTCCATCTCACTTTTTACATCTATGAGATAAATGTCATATTCACCACTTACTTATTTTGTGTGGTGTACCTACATCCAATTTTGATATATTAATCATGAACTCTTTTATCTTCAGGATATTTATATGTTTCATTTTATTATTAATAATTTTGGGACTTTTGATTCATATGTAATGGATTCTTATATAAATTTCATTCTGTGAGGAATACATAATTGATGTTCACCTTCTTTCATATATATGGTGTAGATACTGCCACATTGACATATAATATCAATAATTATATTATCTTCATGGTAAATAAATTATTATTACCTTTTTATTTTCTAATTCATTTTTACCACATTAGTATGGCAATTTCCACCCAATTTATATTCAATTGAGACTTATTTGCTATTATGTTAAAATTCACTTCAATGTGGTGTAAATACTACCTTTTTTATGTTATATCATAAATCCTGTTATTATCATTATATTCTATGTTTCATTTAATTCCATAACATTATTGAGAGTATGATTCACATGTTTGAACATGGTATGGGACACTTTGTAATGTTTAATTATTATTCTCTTAAATAATTTTATTGATGGTTATATTTTAAATATCGCTTTATTTTGTGATTGTTAACATTATCCTATAAAAATCACTATATTTTAATCATTTTTCATTGAAAATTTTCATAAATATCCATATAATATTTTATGGATATGATTATTTCCTAAACCTTATACCACTTTTCATACAGTGTTAACATTAAAATTATTATATTCTTAGCATGAGTCCTTGATAGTATTAGATCCTGGGAAGGAATCCTTGATAGTATTAGATTCATAAAACAAATCCTTGAAATTGTTAGATTCTATGAATGAAGCCTTGATAGTATTAGAATCATGTCATGAATCCTTGTTTATATTATATTCATGGCATTAATCCATGAAAGTATTAGATTCATGGCATGAAGCCTTGAATGTATTAAATCTTTGACATGAATCCTCAGTGGTATATTTTAGATATAAACAATTAAACATTTTCCTCATTTAGATTCAGTTATTATTCATCCATGAGATTTTTCATCGACAAATCTATGGATAAATTTCATTTTCATTCAGTATTTATTTAGCCCTGAGATTTTGCATTGACATATCTATGGATACATTTCATTTTCATCCTATTGATTAAATAACACAAGTTTTAGTTTATTACGTTGCCATATTTACTTTTCCTTATTTAGTTATTTTAATTTCATGTGTTTCTAGTTATTACCTTGACATATTGGTTATGCACTACCATTCAGTTTATTTATTAAATGTTATGTGTGTTTAGTTATTTACCTTTCCATATTGACAATTCTCATTGATTCTTCATTTGTTCTGTGATACTTTTTCTTACTGATCATTTGTGCTCACCCTTATTATGTTTCTACCCCAGGATTACAATAATATTACTATAAAATATATGAAAGGATTTACTAGATGTATTATAGTTATCCTCATTGTTATTTATTTATAAATATGAAAACCATTATATATTAATTATTGTATTAATTTGTAATATAAGAATCATTTATGTATCTGGATTACCAAAACTAATAAAATGATAAGTCCATCAGGGCTTCATTATTTTTAATCATCACAATGTAATTAGTAGCACAAACCATCTCTGAGCTATCTGGTGTCAGGGCACTACAAAGTGGATCTATGGTGGGGGACTTGGGTAATGGAATTTTCAAACTTTGGGATAGGGGGAGTTCCACACCCTAGTATAAGGATATAGGAAAATAATTTCCCTAGTTAATAAACGAGGTGATGTTTCTTCTTCATACATGGTAGGGAGAAGTGGTTAACCTATTATAGGGTAGGGTGAAGTGGTTTCCCTATTATGGACCTAGAAAAAGTGGTATCTATAGTATAAATTTGGTTGAATATGGATTCATTATAAGGTTTTGTGAATATGAAACACTAGTTGTTGGATACGATGAATTTTTACCCTATTTGGAGGCATGGAAATTGAGTCACTATGTGAGGAGGAATGAAAAAATGGTATCCTCAAGTGAAGAGGCTTGAGGAACGGTTTAGATAAGTGAGGAGTTCTCCAGGTATGACATGGGTACATTGTTCTATAGTGCATCATTTAGGATGGGGTCCTCCACACTATTTTTGGTGAACTTAGGGAAAAATAATATTTGAAAATGTTTTATTATATTAATATTTTTAAAAACACTAATTACATTATGTTTTAGGATTAATTAATCATTGTAAGGGGGTAATAGACCTAGGTGAATGGATCTTAGGCGACATATCTTCTGCCTCACACATTTCTATCAGCTTCATGTAGAACCTCCCAAAATAAGGACCCTTTAGGTTGGTTTATAGGAATATATATGGAGTAGGGATCATAAAGGCTAGTTATTGAATGTGGATTAAAATGTGTGATCATAGAAGTGAGATACATGAATGTGGGGTGAACATTGGTTAATTATCACAAGATAATTTCATAATATAATTTGGGGTGCTAGTATATTCTCACAAACAGACTTGTGCGAGGTCACTAGGAAACCCAAGGATACATGGGAAAAGTAATCTAGGTACATTCCTAAGAAATTAGGTAAAGTGATAGTACTATTCATGAGAATTTTTCCTTCAATATATCAATGTTTCCATCCTTTTACTAAAATTATAACAAAAAATAACTCTACCCCTTATAATTGGATCTGATTTGAACAAGGGGGATCTTATTATGAGTTAAATTTGACTCTAGTGTGACTGTTTCTTTAAAGGAAGATAAGTTGTGCTTAGGTAAAGGGGCAGTGCTCTATGCATGCTAGTACATGGGCATTGAATTTGTGATAAGACCTGGGTGTGGTATATGGTTCACCTCTAAGTATGTGTGAATAAATTCATTTCCATTTACCTTTATATTACCCTATATAATTCTGATGTTCCAAACTCTTTGTTATCTTATGTCCCTTTCACTACTCATGGTAATCCCACTATCTTTCCCACTTTTCTCAGCCTTAAGCACAATAGTGCAACATAAGAGAAATCATTGAAAATATCATCCACATGGATGATGTATCCAAAGTAAATATCATGGGTGAAACTATATAAATGAATTATATTTTTTGTTTATTTATTGGGAAATGTGTTATGGTTGAATTGTAATCTAGGAAAAGATAGTTAGGTGATTTTTTCCCTTTTCCAAAATTTTGACATGTTTTTTTCATGTTGGGTTATCTTTGATAAGTTAATTTATGTATTTTTTATTCATTGACATATTTTTTTGTTATAATATTTACATGAAGAAACAAAATGAATATCACTGTAAACAATAATATAGAAATTAATACTTTTATATTCATCAATATTATAATCCAAGATTTCAGGAACAAATTCATCATAAATTGAAAATGACACATGTCAATTCCTAGAAAATTTATATAGGAGAATAACAATAAATACCCTAAACATGAATTTATTCTATAGTATGATCACGGCCTTATAATTTATATGTTCATTTCAAGGCTCAATTTAAACCATTATATCTCATGGTTTTAGGAGTAAGATCACTTGACCCATGATGACATATATTCCAAAGGAGTGTATATCCTAGAGGGGAATGTCAACAATACACACATTATGAATCACTCCAAGGATGACCCAAATAACTATTCCAACATATATGAGTATCATATTCACTTTTAATATTAAATTTAAAATCAGTCATCCATGCACGAACATAAAGGATAGGTATAAGATTGAGACTTGTGTCTCATAGGTAGTGCCAATCATAAGAGGATTTTGGTACATTGGTTCTGCTAAAAATGTGCCAATTGTAATGAACAAATGAAGGTTTTGTAGACATATAAATCAATCAATATTTTTCAAATGTATGTATATAAAAATAGGTACTTGAATATAGATCTACTAAGACACTAGAACCCACAAACAAACACACTCTATCTAATACAGAATGAAGTAAACATCAATTTTTGGGATGACTAAAAGGTCCTTGGGGAATCCATTTTCGGATCCATGTATAATTTTTCTAACCCTAAAAATCTTATCTGGGGAGATTTTTGATGAATACCCTCATTAGATCAGATGTTTCTCGGAGAGTTCATCCGGTCCACAGTGAAGGATTCCTATCTTCAAAAGGACATCAACTTTAAGATTTGGATTAAAATTTTCATATACCTCTAGGAAATGATCTAAAAAATAAATTCCATAAATCATTCCACTTAATATAAAAATAGGGAGCCCTGGGAATGTTCCAAATATATTTGTACCAATGTTTATATAAGGACTATGTTTATGATCTCAACACCGATATCCCTCCTTAGTCTAGTTTGGTTAGATTTCTTTCAACATTAATTAGTGCATACCTACTCAAAGTCCATGACAATAATGATTCAATATGTATAAGCACAACCATGGTAGAACGCCATTTTGTATAAGGGAAGCCCCTTGTCCTGGTTATGCTTGTGTATTCAAGGATCCACTAGTGCCTATTACATATTTATATAGGGAAGACTCTATTTCACATATTTGGGTTATTTGATGTAATGTGTTGTTGGATAGTGGCACCAATCAACTCATTCAAATTCCTCACCAAAATAAATATCTTAAAGTATAGGTTAAAACCATTCATCCATGATTTTTGAAGTCTCATGAAACTACATATAATGAAAAATAAAGCTATGTAAATAATTTGATAACATTTAGAGTCAAAATTAATCCATTATGAAGACCCTCCAACTAATACAATCACAGAAGGTGGAAGCAGTTACTATGTGGTATAGTTATACATGATCATTATATGGAATTGACTTCAAATATCCTTTATTTACTATTCTAGAATCTATACATCTTATTCACTATTTTTATTTTGACATCATATTGGTTTTATTCTAAATCATTTAGTAGCACCATTGATTGGAGTAAGAAAGGAGAATCATCTAATGGTATCAATAAAATTTTGGTTCTTAATGGCATAATAGAACATTCCTATTAATACAAGATTCCATCCTTAGATCCCATCATTGGATTAAATATAGGGTATTCTAAATAATGTATATAATCATTTACCAAAGGGATTTTGGTTACTAATACCCCTTGAGTTATGTTGTCTTCATCCCTAAATAGAGGAAAATGGGTCACAAGGAATTCCCATAAGAAATGGGTGATCGATGAATCATTTAGGCCCCTCAAAATTTCCAACTTATAAGTTCCCAACAATTCTAAATCAGATAAACAATACAATATGATTGTGATATGAGGTGGTTGAAAAGTCATTAAGGAGGAAGTTCCATAGATGATGATGAATGAGTAAGAAAATTATTTATGTTTAAATATCATAACTTATGTTCAAGTTTTGGAGGTGGGATTTTCAAAACCTACTTGTACTATTGATATCACGAGGAATCTCAATTTTGGAAAAATTTCTTCTATTCTATAAAAATTGTGTGATTATGAGATCCCCTTCCAGGTTGTGTCTATCTCACCTATCTTGGTAATGTGAAGGTGAATCAAGAAATTGGAATTGAGACAATACCTATCGAGGATAAAAAATGTATAAGACAGCTTGAAATTCTAGTATTTTTTATAGACATCTGGTTACCCTTAATAAACATGGTGAGTGATATGGTTAACCATGGAAACATCAAAGAGTCTTCATCTAGTCCATTGATGATCAATGAGATGAGAGATTTTCAAACCCAAGTCTGATTTCCAATATTTTCTCTATAATAATTTCAATATTAACACTCCAGATTCCCTTGACCAACCCATAATTTTTCTTATTATATAGAACATAAATGACAGACATATTAATGGAATCTTGATATTATACTATGCATGGAATCCTAATTTGTATTTTTCGGTTGATTTTGTTAGAAGAAGAGGATGTGTCATCTGATGACAGGGTGGTTTAGGAAGTAAAGGGACTATATCCCCTTTCCCACATCCATTATATTTGATCCCCTCTCATATAGAAAATTCTAATTACCCATCATCAATTAATCAAGTGTTAGTGGAATTCTTGTATCTGGGCGAAACATATTCTGAATGGTGGGAGAGGTTACTTTTCAAGTACACCTTTCTTCTACATTGTACATTTATATCTATGTATTATCATCAATATTCATTTATCAGAATATTAATTATACGAATGGTCTCAGTTTTATGTGATCCTAGAGGATATCATAGGGGAACCATGGGATAAACTTCAATTTTCTACTATAAAATTATTTGTAACTATGGTGGAGGGAGCATCAACATATCCTTATCTAACTATCCCAGCAAGTGGATGGACATATGAATGAATTTTGATCCTTGAATTTGATTAATGAATTTCTTATAATAAGTTAAATTTATATTTAATGGAAGGGCTTATTACACTAATTAATTTCAGAAATAAAATAGAGGATATCATCTCAGCTACACACACCCATTCCTCCTTATCCAAACTCATATACATCAGTAAAGAGTTGGATGGGAATAAGTATTATTATATTATCTGATTATTTCTATTCAACTTATAATGATTTGAACTTATAGATTATAACATTTTGTATATAAAGAATATATCCAGGTTAATCTATTAATTAAATACCATAACAATATTGACTACGTGTAGATAAATTAGTCTCTCAAGAACTTGTTAGGGTGGATCCTTTTGACCAGTATGAGGCAAGTCAAGAGAGTCTACTAGTAGGTTTACATCATCATGGAATACGAACCACACTAATTGATGAAGTGGCTATCAATAAATATTTAATGATCCCTAGGATAATAAATATATGATAGGAGGTGAGGAATCTCCCATGGTTTCAAATGATGAGATGATGTTGATGAATGATGTCCTTATCATTAAAAAACATGGGAGTAATTAATAGAGGTAATTCTAAAATTTATCCATGAGAGGAAGAATAAATAATTGTATATGTTAGTGATCTATTGGAAAAAATTTAGTATATTCATCACCTTTGGTTTCCTTTAGTATCTATTATCTAATGCACATGTTCTTCATTCCACAAGTAGTACCGCTATTCGAAATAGAGAAGAACACTCAAAGTGACACCATTTCATCATCATAATATATAACAACCCAAACTTGTTTTTAATTAAAATTTAATTTATTTATTAATATTAAATCTTGGAATTTGTTTTTAAATATATTTTTTGGATTTTTAATGTTTTTTAGTTTCAGTACAAGGGCCACAGTTAGAGAAAACGATGAAACTAGGCCATGAAAGTATTGTAGTAAATTACAAAGGAGATTTTATAATTAGTTAAAATTTGAATAAACCACTCAACCAATGCATCAAAATTTTCATTTCATGTCAAATGGA
Organism: Viscum album; assembly: GCA_963277665.1. NCBI lineage: Eukaryota > Viridiplantae > Streptophyta > Magnoliopsida > Santalales > Viscaceae > Viscum > Viscum album. The sequence goes on from OY728159.1 coordinate 1,392,058,579, forward strand.
TGTCTTCCAATTGGAAGAAAAATTACAAAAATTGTGGGACATAAATATGTGAGTTACCCATTTATTATTTAAAAGTTAAGTTATTATTATACCTCCTTGAATTAAAAGGTCTATCACCTTCCTCCTCATACATTTGGTTTAGTCGACCACCCTTGGTTCATGAGAGAGATTATTCTTACCTTCCTGTTTGATTTTAAACTACCCTACCCTTTCATGTTTATTTCTTCATCTAAACCATCCCCTTTTTTTCATCCAAAATACAACTTATTTCTTCCATTTATCTTATATTTAAATTTTTCCCATAAAGAACAATGATTTTTGGGATCATGTTAGGGATTAGAGTTCTTATAAATTGTATTTTTGGATTATTAGATCTTGTAGGGGTGGTTATATTTCATTTTTTAGATTCTATGATTGAAAATGACATGACTTATCTTTCCTTGAGATTTTTACAAGGAATGAGGTGTCTCTGTTCACTTCCATTAATTACTATATCATCATGTGATTGATGATTTTAAGTGATTTTTAAAAATTATATTCATATGTGATAATTATATTGGGTCTTATAATTGTTCCAAAGTTATTTATTACTAGGAATAATATATTTTTAATGATTTTCATGTTTTCAAAGGATATTTAGTTTTTTTTTCTAAATTCAAAAGTGACGTCAGGTTCCATGTTCCTAAAGAAAATTTTTTATGGTTTGAAATGAATAAATATTGATAACAAATCCTTTAACACCATTTGTGTATTAAAATTTATAATGTTTTATTTTTAAATAATAATGCGTTGTGGTGGATTTTCAAATGACTTAAATAAAAAAGGTGTTCTATAAATGATTTTAAGGGTGAATTTACAAGAGTTATTTTGATTAATATTTTCAAAATGGATTCCAATTATTTTTAATGGAATGATATTTATATTCATTTTCCAAGAAGCCTCTTTTGGCACTTTTAAATGGTTTCTATATAAAACCTGGGTGTGAGACCCTCTTGAACCCATTTTTTGGTATAGATTATGACCTTGATGGGGATATTATTTATTATTGTGATGTTTTTGATATCGAATGGATCATTTTATTGTTAGGGGATCATAGGTGAGGTGAGGGTTCTTTTATAATGACTAATTCTATATGATACTTCAATAATTTTACTGATTTATCACCCCTAATTTTTAGATTCATGGGAAACCAAATTATTAGAGAGAGGTTTATATTTAAAATTAATTATTCAATATATATGATATTGATGTCCTTTATTTCTGATATATTCTATGGGTATTGTAATATAAAACCTGGTAATTCTAGTATGGGATAGTCAGGTGGATTGTGATACTTTTAGGATACAACATATATCATAAGTTTGTCACATATTATAGTCTTTCTATAATCATATAACCTTTAGTCCTAGTCTATTGACTATGATACATAGCTTTTTCTATGATATTACATATGGGATTTAATTTAAATCCTTTTTGTATCCCCTATTTTTATTTTCCAGCACAAAATCATTTTTTGATCAATGCTTTATTTAACTTTATTTAATCATTAACATGAATCTTTATTAATGATTTTTTATTTTACATGGGGTTCTAATGAAACTAGTTTTTATAAAAATGATTTTGAAAGAGTTTATTAAGTGGTGTTTCAAAGGAAGGAATTGACTTAAATGGATTTAAGGTATAAATATAGGTTTTAAGGAAATATTTGAGATGTATTTTTTTCACCCATAAATTTTAAAGATGGATAAGTGATATTTTATGAAAAAGGAAAATGAAATACTATTTTTTATTATATTGACTCGTTAAAAAATATTTTCAATATATAACTTATACTAGAATAAGTGAAATATCTTTTTAAAGGAATTTTAAAAAATCTATGGCGAGATCATACTAGGATCATTTTGATAACACCATAAATAAAAAAATAGTGTATGTAGATCTTATTATTTTATTTAGGTGGATTAACATGATATTTTCATCATTGATATCTGAGTTGTTCTAGAAGTGATTAGTGTGGGATATATAGACTAATTGTGGGTTATATAAGGATGGTTAGTAGTTATTTTCTTCTGATTTGTTTTATATTTTGGATTATTATGTGTCGACGTTTTCACCTAATATTTGTTGTTATTTTTCCATTTTGTTATTGAGATATTATTTATTTGATTGTGTTCAGTTTATGTGATTTTGTACCTCAAGAGCCGCTTTTATTATTTATGATGTGTTATAATATGATGGGATTTTAATTTTTTACTTTATATATTGATATGTTCTATGGAAAAAAACATACATACTGGTCCTGTCAGATTTCAAGGTAGAATTCAATTTTTTATTTGATGAAATTTTGGTCCAAACCATTTCCAATAATGTTTCCTTCACTCGCACGAAGTAGTTGTTAGTACATAGGGATCATGAACACATTATGGTCCATTATAAAATCCATCTCAGGTTCTAGTTGAGTAGTGACCCATTTTGGTTCATGAAAAAATGGATCAAGTCCCCAACTATGTTCTTTGGGGAGTGTCAATGGATGAATGATACAAGTATTATTGTTCAAACATGAGAGGTAGATGAAAGATGGGTTCTTGATCACTTCATTCTAGGATGAAGCTTGAGAAGAAATGGTAAATAAGGCTTGGAATATTTTTTTGATTTAATTTTTGATTATTTTTTATATATTTTGTTATGGTAAGATAATATGTTGAGATCCCTTGAGAATTTAAATGATTTGGCTAGTCTCTCTTGGCTTATAGTGAAGAGATAGAGTGAAAACTAGAGAATCATGTTTCTCCCACATGGTCTAGAAACCCATATAGAGCCCATACAATAGGGGTCTAAAAAAATAAAAGATCCCATTAAAAGGTTGGAACATGGTTTTCCAAAAGATGTTTCCATATCATGAAAATATCTATTTATCCCATGAATGATTTTTTTGTTTTGTTTCCTATCCAGATTGACACCAATTGTTTCTAACATGAATGTGCATTCAATTAATTGATAATGTTTTATATAATTAATGTTAGTAGATTTAGTTTAGATTAATTTAAACTATTTTTATTAGTTCATTCCATTTTGAGAGTTGGTTTTATGTTGGAAAACTGGTTTGGGAATGAGAATGAGAATGTTTTCAATTTATATTTCTATGTTTTAAAAAGTAATAGTGGTAAAATTAAAAATTTGAGGGTTTTTTTAAATTAAAAAATTAATTTTAATTAGAATAAAAGAGATTTTAATTTAAGGTGGATTAAAATATGAGATTCCATGATTTCCAAAATAATAGGGGTAAAATATTTTAATGTATATGAAATGTTATAAATTTGTAATTCTTTAATGAAAATGTGGTGGAATTTTATTGAAAGATTATGAAATAAATATGTCTCACTTTGTATTATAATTTTAGTGGAATTTTGTGAATTTATTTGCATATAATGAGTTTATTCATTCTTATGTCACATCATTAGAGTAATTCTCATATAGATTCTTTAAAATATATTAGGTATTCAATTAATTATACTAATTAATAGTATGAACCTTATCATCATTTATGGTTGGGTTCTCAATTTTCCTACTCCACACTGACTCAAGACTATTGGAGATGCTAAAATCTTCTCAACTCTTAGATACCATATAGGACATTGTGAATCTACCTATACATTCCTCCCATGGTGATTATGTCCCACTTGAGTCAATTAAGTTGATATATTGAATTGAGTGAAACATATATTATATTGAAACCCTAGAGGTTTGAAGGGTGACAACTATTTTGATTTTTTCCAAGTATCTAACAAAACATAGTGGGTGACTGTATTTCCATTACAAATGTATGAGGGAATTTATGGGTAATCTATCAAGTTAAAATTTATTCAATGGAATAATATTAAGAAAGTGAACAAAAAAAGGTAATTGAGTTCATAAACCCTCATCGAGAGGAATAGACATTTAATGAGTATGTAGACCATTTCTCAGAGCTAGTTTTCCCCCAGATCCCATCAATAGTGATTCATTAAGAGAAAATTTCTTTGAAAGAGGTACTTTATTATATCATGTAACGATTGTATATGATTTTTTTTGTTATCACATATCAAGAATTAGTTGTAAAGTCTATATCACTCAAAGGTAAGTAGAAGGTAAACCTATGGTGGGTGTTTCCTCATCTCTAATTGAATTGAGTGGATATGTTTCATCTGTTGGGATGTATAGGTTAGTTAAAGTCATGATTAAAGTGTTATTAGGGTGAATTTATTCATCTAAATAGAAGAGGTATCCTGATTTATTCCACTGTTGAGCCTATAGTCATTGTAATAAATATGTATTCAATTCTATGATGTTTTATCTTTGGTGTTTCTACATATTCAATTTTTATAGGTTTTGTAAGGTGGATTATCTGAAGAAGACGTCTTACAGATAATTTTAGTATTTATGAGTAAATTTTTTTGGGAAATATTTTTTGTATATGTAGGTGTGGTTGAAATTTTAGGATATATATATATATATATATTTGTTATGGTTTGTGATGAATTTTATATTTGGTTTTATGGAATAATGGTTTTAGTTATTTTCTCCAATGGTTTGTATATATATTTTTGGTTTGGCTGATTTGCAGTTGGAATCTTAGTGGATGAAATATAGACGACCCTTGGTTTCATGCTTATGTAACTATGACAGATCTAATTATTAATGGATTGAGAACTCAAGGGTGGTAGTTTTATTTGGATGGATTTTCCTTGGTGTGGAATTTGGGGTTGAGTTCTTGGTTTATTGTTTGTGGATATTGTGACCCTAACCAGGAAACCTTGCTGTTTTATGATGATGTATTCCTATGAATGGGTTTTCTAAATATCAAGTTAGTTTTCCATAATATAATTGTTGATTTGTTATATTTTATGGATTATTTTGTTTTTATGATGGTTATTTATTCTTTGAGTAGATGAATCATTTATTTGGATCATATCTAGATGTATCTTCCTTATAGGTGTATTTATTTTATATATCACCATTTTAGATGAATTTTAAATAGTGGAGAGACTTGTTTTATCTATCAATTTCCTCAAATATTCACTTAGATGGTTATAGAGGTGTTATTGTTGGAGACATTTGTGGTGATTTCTGTGGATTATTTCCATTAGATGTGAGTTTTTATCATGTTTTTCTTCGATTTACCCCTTCAATCATGAGATTTTGTTCCATGACTAGATGAATATGTTTCCATGATATTTTTAACTAGACCTATATCCCTTAATGGGGTGTCACTATAGATCTTAACCTATAACCCTAAAGTTTTTCTAAAGAATTAAATGGGGAAAAGTGTTATGGTGGGGAGTATCATCACACTATGACTTTGTTGTGCTTTACTATTTTTTTATATATTTATATTTAATCATGAAATTTAGTTTCAAGTAAATTTTATTTAATTTTCATAATTTTTAGAGTTTCTTTATTGGGTTCACTATTTGTACACAATTAGTGAAAAAACATGTGGCCAAACCATTAAAATAATGTATTAAATTAGAAAGTCTATTATAATATTGGATAATGTCTTAAGAAACATTGTGGTAAATCTTTGTGGATTTTCAATGATTGTCCAATAAAATTAACAAGGCCAGTGAAAGGTTTACTCAACCATGTGAGCTACCCAGTTTTTATTTAAAATAGAAATTATAATTATAACCTCCTCAAATTAAAAGGGTTCTCAAAATTTTCCTCCTTTATTTGGTCTGATTTAACCCCATGGCATGTGGGGGAGTTAGTTCATTCACACCTCTTGATATTGAGACCCTCCACTAGTATATTTAGGAATATTTAGTGAGGTAAAACCCTCTTTACCTCTTTTTCTTCCCATATCATTCTCATCTATTCAATTTTCCTTCTATTTTAATTTATCAGAGGAACACTATAGGTTGTTGGGATAATATTATGGTTTAGGGGTTAAATTAATTTTGGTTTTGTCTTTTTTATAGATTTTAATGGAAATATTCTTTATTGTTCAAGCCTCTACTATTGAAAGAGACTTGTTTTAGGTTTCTGTGAGGGTTTTATCTTTGAATGTTGTATGTATTTTTTCACCAAATTTATTTGTTATTTTATGGTGTGATTTATGATTTGAAATTCATTATTTTTGAATAATATCGCGACTTGATAGTTATAGTTGGCCTTATAAATGTTATAAAGTGATTTATCAGATAGTATAAAATATTATCAATGATGTTTGAGTTTTAAATGGTTATTTAAATTGTTTTATAAATTCAAAAAATTTGTTTGGATACCATTTGTTTATGGAAATGTATATTGGTTTATTGTGAATTAATTTTGAAAACCAAAATCATTTGACCCCATTTTTGTCTAGAAAGTGAGAAAGTATGGTTTTTAATGAATAAGGTGTTGTGGGGGATTTTCATATTACTTCAGTAATAGAGGAAATTGAGGTTTTAAATAATTTTAGGATGGATTTACATGTGGTGTATTGAATATTGATTTCAAAATGGAATTCAATGACAGGGAAGGGAACTAAATTCAGATTTGGAATTCAAGAAGGCATGTTTGACACTTTAAAATGGTTTCCAAGGGATGTGTTTGTGTTTGAGACACTCTTGAGACCCATGTTTTAGTAGGGATTCGGTACTTGAGGGGTATCTTGTATATTGTTTGGATGTGGTTTTTTTGGATTTGGGATATTTCTTATACATGCATTAGAGTTGAGGCGACTATTTTTTGTTATGTTTAATTTTATAGGAGGCTTCTATGATTTGATTGATTTTTTTACTCCATTTATTACATTCATGGGGAATCAATGGATTTTATATAAGTCCATATTTCTGCTTCAATAGTTTTTACACTTGCAACTAGTGTCACCATAATTATGTTATATACTAGATATAGTAGGAAGTGTTCCCCGATTATGCTAATGTGTGCTGTTTGAGTAGCTTGTGATATTTTATGGATAAAACATATGTCATCAGTTGGTCTTATGTTATTTTTTTGTCTATGACCATTCCACATTATGATCTACTGTGTTCCCTATTATACTAAGAGATTTGTATGGAATTATATAGGATATTTCCTTTGAATCATTTTTATATGCCGATTTTTTATTGTCGTATATGGAATCATTAGCTGATAATTTCATTGTTTACTTTTATTTAGTAATTAACATGATTCCATATTAAAGAATGTTTTTTACATGTTGTTCTTAATTATGTGATGAAACTAATTTTCCTAAAAATATTTCTAAAAATGGTTTTTAAAATGCATTTACAAAGAATGGATTACTGTCAATCATTGTAGAGGATTTAAGAAATGTTTTTATGTATATAATTAAGATGAATTATTTCACCTTTATTTTCCTAACATGGTAAAGAGAGGTTTCATTAAAAAGGAAAATAGAATAATAATTATTTTATCGACATTCCTAAAACAATATTTTTTATATGTATTTAAATGTAGATGAAATGAAATTCATTTTGAAAGGAACAATGTGAACTCATTGGTGAAATCCAACATGGATCATTTTTCTCACAATTTACATATTCCAAATAGTGTAAAAAATATTTTTATTTTGTTATCGGTTACATGAAATGATATCTTCATGTTTTATTTTCATATTAGTCTTATAGTGGTATGTATGGGATGTGGTGAGTGATTATGTATCACATGGAGATAAGTATTAGTTATACTGTTCATGTTGGTTTTATTTTTTATACTTCTATATCATTTTTTTGACTAATGCTTCACTTATTTTCATTTTATATATGATTTTTTTTATTAATTATGTTAATTTTTTGTGATGTTTTATCTCATGAGAAACTTTTGTAATTTCTACTACATTATACTCTGATTTGATGTTCCTTTTTAATTCAATTTATAGATTTGTTTAATGGATGTCAGTTATAAAGATAAGTAATTCTGGATTTCTATATCTATGTCACATGATCATTTTTGATTTCTTGTGGTAAAACATTCCCAATAGTGTTTACATGATTCCAATTCACTAATTTCCGTCCCTGGGTGATCAGGTATTCCCATAATGCTTTATCATAACCCATATCGGGTTCTAGATGAGAGGTCAACCATCTTGGTCCGTGACATAATATCCATAGTTCCTAAAAATTGAGATTATTTTTGGAAATATTTTCTCAATGGGTGATTTATAAAAGACCTATAACACCCTAAGATTTTATGGTATGTATTTTTAACAAATCAATTCGATTTCTTCCACAGTTTATATTTCCTGTAACACCAAACTTAAATGAATCATGATATACTATTAAATTTTAGCACGATTGTTAGTATATTAATGTGACCATTAGGAATATTAATTTGGCCATTATAATAATAAACTCAAATATGAAAATAAAAATAAAAATTAGGTATCTTGTAAATTAAAATATCATATACTTATATCATAGAATAAGTAATTTTTTTTAAAATGATAAATGTAGTTTTGTATTTTTGTGAAACGTAGATGTTTATTTAAAATTTTATAACTATTATAATGATTTAAAAGAAAATTTATTCTAATAATATATATTCATAAATTAATATATTGTTTTATTATACTTATTAAATTGTTTTATTAGACCATAATTATTTTTTTCAATTGTCATAAAATCGATTATAATATTGAAATCAGTATTTTTCGAATAAATGATGATTTTAATGAAAAATTAAATTTATCAAACTTATTAAATTAATTTAAACAAATTGAGTCCATTTTAAAATCTAACCATCAAAAAATGGTTAGGATGAATTTTTTATATTTTTCTGAAATAGTCAAATTTTTGGGGAATAATGAAATACGACAATTTATAATATTTAACATTATAAGTAATTAAATGAATTATTATGTCATGGATGATGTATGGATGAGGTAATAACTCATTAGTTAAAGCTCATAGTATCAATTTAATATATTAATTAATGGTGATATACACTATTTATAGTTTTGATCCAAAATAATAAATGATTGAATGAAATAATAAAATACACTCCTCTCCTCCAACTATAAATCACACCCCTCATCACCTATTGTCGTCACACCATAAAATCATTTAATACTTTCTAAATTCTAACCAATTACACTATCAAGTATCTTACCCATGTCATGGTTTTACTGGTCTCACCTAGAGACCATTTCCCAGTGCCTTAAGAAGGTTTCTAAGGAGATGATATTTGAGAGGGAAAATCCTTCTACTTTATCTTTTAATTTATTTTATTTTCATATCTACTCCTAAACTCCCTGATAAATATGGTATAGTAAATCAAGTATGATGTATATACTATAATTTAATTTTTTAAATTTAATTTTTATCATCAAATTGATTCTCTCTCCTTTTAATTCTAAAAATGGAAATATCATCCAAGAGGTGTCGATTCACTTCCTCTGTGGATGGAATGTTTTTATTTCATTAACGCCTTCATGGTTATTAATAATAAAATTGGATTAAAAAATATTATAATATGTTTATTAAAACTTATTTACTATTCTGTAATAAAATAACATTAAATAAAATGATATTAGTTAATGATGGTAGTAAAAACAGCCATAATAAACTAATCAATTTCATTAACCTTTTATCTAATGAATCATCCTTATACTTTATATAGAAATCATATATGGGATAATTTAAAATATTGGAAGTATATTAATACAATTTCATTACAATTATGGAGTTCATATTCCATTTTACAATAACTCCCATAATTATATTCAATGGAACTGACCATAAAACCATGCAACATACTCTCTGATAATAACCAAAATTAAACATTATAACTCATCATAATGGACATAAAAAAACAAATAATATTATAAAAAATCAAATATATCTTGAATATGTTATAAATTATGTAATTAATTATTCTAATTTTATAATATGGGATATTAATTACAAGTGATAACACTTTCAGACATAAGATAAGGGGTTTCTTATCTCATTATTATTTATATGAGATATGCCTTATCCACCACTTATTTATTATGTGTGGTGTATGCATATTTCTCATTTTTTACGATAATTATTTTTTAAATATTTCATTAAATATATATATTTCTAGTATCATAGATATGATTATTTTCTAAGATGTATACTATTTTTACATAGGTGTTCACTTATAATGGTATATTAATTGATGAAATTTTGAAAAATTCGAATCGTCTAATTAATAAGGAAATTTTGATAAGTAATATTGATTCATGAATCAAATAGAACATTTTGATATTTGAGGAATTATTTGGACATTCAAACATAGGTGGGGCTTGGTTACAGATATCTCCTCGATGCATCGACATGTCTCATAAGAGAAAATTGTTGGCAACAAACCCTTCATGTTTGTTTCCATGCAAAATCAGATAGGTTTATACCTATAGACATGAACCATCTTGGGAAAGGACTTTATGGTAGTTTTTCATGTTTTAAATATTGGACATATAATAATCAATCATTTACCTCATTCAATATTCTTTGGTTACTATCCATGCTATTTTCACTATGAAAAAAATATATGGATTCATTTTGATTCTATGTTTATTAATTAAATGGTATTTATTTTCATCTATTTACCTTTCCATATTGATTTTTATTCAATTATTATTGATTCATGTTTCTAATGTATGTCTCCCATACTGATCATTAGAGATCACCATTTTATTTGTTTTTTGTTCCTCAGGTTATAAAGATGAAATATTTGAATAAGTGTTAAGGAATCAGTTTATTTTCATTTTTTTGTTCTAAGTATAATTACCAATGTAATAATGGAACCATGTATGTATTTAGTCCTTTAATAATATTGAACTAAATGAACCATTATTAAGTGATATCTTTTATCTATCCCATTTTAATAAAATAACCACTGAATCTAGGCTACTGGGGTCAGGGATGTTAAAAGACCAATTTGGGTGAGTTAGTTTCACTATTTATTTTAGTCTCTAAATGTAACTATGAGTGATTCCAAGAATACCTTATTGTCTGACATGCTTCCTAGAAACATATATGGGAGGTAAATTTTAAGCTAATTTCCAAAATTCCTCATGTATAGTCTATATAAAAAACTCAAAAGGATTCACTATATGTTTAAAAACCTTCGTTATAAAGGGTTCATCATTTTATGAAAACATCATTTTCATAATGTTGATTATTGTGGAATAGAAGTGAATTATTACACTCCCATCAATATTTTTTATCAAATAAATCATGGCCTACATGTGAAATAATAGAACCATGGTACCTAAATTACATTATTATTTATTAATGTTGTGATTTATGGTTTTCATTTGTTACCAACATCCATGATGATCTTGATAGATTTGTTTGATTCTATTGAGTTTTTTGAGATGTCTGGAATGAGTATGAGATTTTTAATATTGTATTTTAAAGAATTTTTAATTCAATATTTAAAATAAAAATAATTGATATAATCTATGCAATTGATAAAGTAACAAGAAATGGATTGAAGTACTAAAAATAAGACTGAATGTATGATTTTAAATCTTTGAGTGAGATGAATAAGTATTAAATGGATAAGTGTAATAGTTTTTCTAAATATAAGACTTTATGATTGAGTGAAATTCATTAAATATGCCTATAAGTCTTCATCACAAGACATCGGTCAATAATATGACATGGGAATTATTATTTGTGAGTATGATACTCTTCAATGAGTGTAATAATTATTGTATTAAATTTAATACTTTTTTGGGAATTTTAACTTGATCTCCAAAACATAATAATTAAATAAGTAGAAAAATTCTAAGCTTATATTTGGTGAAAATAATAGTCTCTAGAATTAAAATATTCCAAAAAAGATAATCTTGAAGATGAAAGAAGCAATATTCAATGTGAAAATACCACATCTAAAATGTTATTATTTTTTATCAATGTGATATTTAGATAATGGTTACTACTCTTTATATCTATTTTCTGTTCTAATATATTTTATTGGAAATTATGAAATATTATTTGAAGTTGAACTTATTTGGGAAGAAGATCCAAATACTATATATGAAATGATTTTTTGATGATGTTTTGATGGTATTGAGAACCAAAATAAACTTATACTGAATAATTGATAAAATATGATATGATAAGTTAATATTTTAAAAGAGAATCAATGAAATCTTTTTTTTTCATGACCCGTTTGAAAGAAAATGGAATTGTGAGACTGAACAAGTTGATTCATTAAGTGTCAACTAAATAAGATGAGATTGAAAAATATTATTATTTTATGTAGTGTAGGAAGAAAAATTTGTTTCTATAACACAATGATATTTTATATTCTCTCCTTTAAAATAAATTTAAAGTAATCTATAGCTTTCATTTCACATAACAGTAAGTGTAAATTTAACATCATATATTATAGTCTTTATAATGTAGTCAATGGATTTGAGTGTATGCATACGATTAACTATATTATGCAAAAAAAATATTTTTTTCATTATTATAATGTATGATTAATGATTATTAAGGTGTAATTAAAAATTAATAAAACTATTTCATGATTAAAAGACCTAGTTTTATAAATAATTGTATTTTTATAGGTGTTATGAATTTTTATATAAGAAATTTATTTATCACTATTAAAAATTTATTTAAATTAATTTTTTCTTAATTTATTTATAAAAATTAACAAACTACTTATCTTATGTTTAGGAATAAAGATAAAATCATTTAACATTAAAAAGATTTATTTCTCCAAAAATAGTTTTTATGTGCGCAACATGGGTTTATAATAAATTAAGTAGATCACTATATTTAAATTATTTTAATGGATTATATAAAATATATATTAAATAAACTATTTTTACAATCATCTAATAGTTTTTAATATGAATTGAATGAAATTAAACTCAATTTTATAATTAAGAGTGCATTAAAAAAAAATTTTTATTGGGTTTTGGGTGATTATTTTTTAACTAATATTGACACTTTTAGATATAAAATTTGACAAAATTTTTTCTAAATTTGGAATAATAATTCATAAATTTTGTAATGGGATACTTTATCTTTTTGGAATATGGATAATAAAAATATAAAACATGTGTTCCCATGCTTAGGGTCAAAACTGGGTTATCAGGGGTTCAAATAAGAGATTTGTTTAAAAATTCCATTTAATCATGTATAAATATCATTGGTTGAATATATTTATACCTTATACTATCTTAAATTGGAATAATTGGACATTTTCTACCAGTTTTATAGAAAATTGACATTATCTTATTTATATCATTTATGTAATTTCTTGTGTGACCCTCACATCACTTATAAAAGGGAACCTCTTTCCCTCAATTATTCACAAAATTTTAGAATACTAAATCTTCTATGAAATACCCAAAAACCATACTATATTCCTTCCATTAATTTTTAGTCTCCCATTCTAACCATAATCCTATCCTATTAAGGATTAAGGTGCATTCCAAAGGGGGTATATCAAAGGACAGAAAATCATCTTACCCAACTCTTTGAATGTTTATTTATTATTTTAATTCATCTAAATATATTGTATCCATCCTAAAATAATTAATAAAATAATATAAATAAATTTATAATTTATTATGATTTTTTTATCGATTTTCCACCTATTTTCTATAAAATGGGAAATGAAAGTATCTCTCATGAATACATATGGACTACCACCTCCATGGAATTATATGATTCATTTTACATCCTTATAATTAGTGATTATTAATTATAACGTAGTTTATGTATATATATGATACTTATTACATGGTTAATATTATGTAGATGATGAAACCATTATTAATATTTAAGAACCATAACTATCGATTCAAAACATACTAGAAAAACGAAGCACTTGACACCCGAAATGACGATGATAAGGATATATTGTTAATGAATGGGTGAAAATATGTTATAAGTAAAACGTTAATGGTATTATAAGTATAAATATGATTATTTTATATAATTACTAAAATTTAATTTATTTATAAAGGTAAAAGAACCTACGAATCAAGTCATACCTAAGGTAAGGGTTCTCTCATATCACTTTTGTTTCTGTGAGACATATACCATATTGACCACTTATTAATTTCATTTTGTAAATAAATTTTCAATTTTATTTGTTATATCGTGAATATATTTATATTCATGGGTATTTAAGGCTCCATTTGAGGTTATTTCTTATGATGTGTTTTGGTTCAATAGTTACCACAGTAATAACGGTTTTATGTTGTTGCCTCACTATTTACCATGATTGTTTATGCTCAAATTTACAATGATGAAGTTATATGATCCATATATCATAAATATAAAGTCATTATTTGTTTTTTAATTTCTAAAGAATAAAATTTTTCATTTAATTTTTTTATATCTAAGTAGTCAATAGTCTAAATTAATGTTTTAAGGAAAACCAACTTTGTTTCTCTTCTCAGTCAGGAATATTTTTCTTGTGAATATTTTCATTAAGATGTTTTCAATATTATTTTTAATATTGTGTAATGATTTATAATTTTTATTTTTACCCTAGTTTGAATTTAAATAAAAGGTTTAATAATTAATTTTCTTGTCATTATTTGAATAAGGTTCTTTTTACCAAATGTGTGAAAAAATCTATATTTTAATGTATACGAAAAGAATTAATTTTCCCGAATCAATAAATACTATTTTATTTTAAGATTTATTTTTGATTTTATACGGTTAATTAAAAAGGAATTTTTTGTCCAAATATTATGGAATTTTTACAGATATTAAATAATGAAATGGGTATTTTCCTCACGGAATGTTCAACCGATAGTTTATAGGTATTTTCAACTATGGTAACATCTATTATTGTTACATATGATTCACTTGAGATATTATCTAATAATACCATATTTAATCATTTTATTGATAGTTTGGGATTTTAATAATGAAATATTGATGAAACATTCTTTCCTTTAAACAGGTTAAGATAATTTGAATTGATAAATATTATCATGATCTTATGGAATACGTCTAAATAGATTATTATTATGTGACTAGTGGGTATGTTTTATCCTACCAATGAATTGGATAATGTTTAATGATTCTTGAACTCAATGGTTGTATATGAAATTATCCCAAACCTAAAATAGGGTATGCAAGTGGTTAGCCCAAGCCCAATAAGGGTATATGGGTGGTTATCCTAAGCTCAAAGTAGGAACCTCAGTGATTTGGACAAGATTAATATGTGATGAATATCTTAGTGGGTAGCCTTGAAATAAAATACCTATAATTATGATTTTTACACTCCTTTTATTCCATTTTCTATGACATGTTCTTATACTTATGATGTGAACTCATGGTTCACAATCTATGAATCTTCTATGATTTATATATTATGATCATCCAAATACTTATTCCATGATTATGAGCTATGAATTATTTAGTATGATTTTTATATGTTTATCTAATATTCAGAGAACCCTTATGCTAATTTAATTCTTAAATATGTTAAATTACCGATATCTTTCATGTTTACAATTACTAAGAATTTGATATCACTATTTATTATGTTTTCTTCAGCAGGGTTATGAATAAATGATTTTTATAAAAAAAAATAAGTTTATTGTGTTAAAAGAACATTGTGAAATATATTTAATATATTTTATTAAATAATGTTATTATATTTCTAATCTTGAAATACACTAAACCTTTATGATTCTTGAGTTTTTATTATTTTAAAATTTATTGAATATTCATATAAAATAATGAAATATTTTATTATGTTACACTCATGTCACCTCAATTATAATTAATTTATACAACCAAGGTCATTTGGTTCAGATGAATTTATTTTTATGTAAAAAAGGGACTTCACTTGAATTTATTTATTAGGAAGTGAAAATAATGTTGGTGCAACCCAAAAATGAGAATTTTATAAAGACCCTTTTTTCTTAATAAACTTAAAGTCATATTAGCTTTCATTTCATGGATACTTGACTGTTATGGGTTCCATTAAATACCCATAAATCTAATTCCCTAGCAATATTTATATTTATAGGATTGATGTATGTTAAATAATGGATAAAATGATATATAACGTTGTATGGTGTGATTTGAGGATGAGTGGAAGAGAGTTGATAAGAGAAGAAAGTGTGATTTCATGAAACTATGATAGAATTTTCATGAATATATATTTGTTAAATTTTATATCATTTATTTTTGAGAGAAATAGATAAAGAAAAAAAGTCATATATCAATTCTACACAAAATGAGTAATTTTTCTTGAATATTTATGAAGGATCAATGAAAGAGATCTATTTCTATAGTTACTAAAGAAACTAATATTTCAAAAAATGTCTATCTCATCTTCGTTATATATTATATATGAAGTTATTTGGAATATTTATTTTTTTGTGTGGATATATATAGTTATAGTGTGACTCCATGCATATTTCATATAGTTAAGAATTTGTGGATTGGGGTACTAACCAACCATGGTAAGGAGTAAGTTACCTATGAAGCATCCAAACCTCATAAAAAGTCATCATCTTCATTTTATCTTTATTATATTTATACATGAGTTAGTTTGAGACCCTTTACATGAGTGAATCAAAAATTAACAAGATGTGGGGTTGGTTTAATAAAGAGAAAATAAAAAAATTGGTCTCTACCGATTCCCTTCCTTCTCAGTGGTATTATTAGTTTTGAGGCACATTAATTATTAGTAGAGCATATTACCTCTCTTGGATTCATTTTATTTTGTAGAATAGATAACCAAAAATTATCTAACATTAAATTTGTTCCTATTTTAATGGAAAAAATATCATAGTTTGAAGAATTGAATGTTCTCATATCTTTTATCTCTTAGCCTGAAAGTTATATCTACCCTTTTGTTTAGTCTTCCACACATTGAAAGGAATACTCCAATGAATATTTCTAAAAATGTAAATATTTATAATGATTTTAAAGTGTAAAATTCTATTCATATTTTCTTTTTCAGAAAAGGTTTAAAAATTGACGATACTTCAAAAAGTGAGAGAAATTTTGGATAATGTTGAGAGTATTTATAAAGGAAATGTAAAATTTGAGGTGGTTAAATTAAAAATCCCAAGAAGAAAGTTTGAAGACATCAAGATGTCTAGGGAAGAAAAATCGTATTTTATTTCACTTGGGTGAATGAATATTTTAGTAATATCTGAGAGTTATGTTTAAAAATTAAGACTCCCAATCATTAATAAACTCATGATAAATTTTCCTAATATATTTGATCCGAAAATGTCAACTTTAAAATATAGAGATGTATTTTCTAGGACAAACTATATAACAGTCACATTGATTCGGAAATGAAAAAAATTATCACCTTGATGAAAAATTTAAAAGATGAATAATTATTTAAGTCCAAGAGATGAGTGTAAATTAAATAACATATTTTAAAAACATATTCAGGTGACTCTAAAAATGTGGTCTGTGATGGGGGACTTAAAAATATCACTTATCTTATCTCAAATAGATTCAAGAAGGGAATGTGGAAAGGTAAATGAAAGTATTATATTATATTATATAAGTTAAATTGAAATATAATATTTTATATTAACTACCTAAGTAGCTGGAAAAATATTTTGAGTATAAAGAAGATGATAAACCTTACAAAAATTAGTGGAATAAAAGTTCATGTGAATCATCCAATGTTTTAAATGAAAGAAAAAATTATTATACATTAATGATAAGAAATATGTTGAGGATAAGTGTAGACTCCATACACTCAACTAGTTGTAAATATGAATATTGAGAAACTCACCAACATCAGGGGTTATATTGAGAAAGGATTTCAGAAATCAAATAGTAAGGAATATGGTTCAGAACTAACCGAGTTCAAACACTTATTGAAGGATGAGACAAATATTTTCTTCGTAAGAACACTATTATAAGGAAATAAAATAGAAATATAGTTAATGATGATAATAATCTCATAAAAGGGAAGAGTGAATTAAAAAATACAGAAATAACCCTTGTTGTTAAGATAAAAAATTCAGGTTGAAAGCTACAAGACATGAGAAGATAATATAAGATATTGATGAAAAGTTTTCCATGAAAAAAATATATTTTTTTAAGACATAGTATAAGTGTGTTGAAGCTAATGAGGATTTGAAGAACTTTAAGGGGGAATTTAATAATTCTTATGATCTCAGAGATGTATTCTTTAAATATATGAACATGACTTTCAAAAATATCAGGTTAATAGTGTACCTAAAAATGAAATTATTATTATTATTATACTAACAATATAATATCTCACATAGAATATAATTAATCTTGATCTTATAAAATTGGGGAGGGAGATTTTTATTTAATAATGAAAGAACTCTATATTCTCGAAAAAAATAAAACAGGAGAAAATTATATATCGATAATATACTAAACTTAAAAAATAACGGGTAGTTCTATAGGTATAATATTTAAGAAATAATAAAATTCATGTTTCAAGGGTATTGTTAGTACTGTAAAGTGTTTGGGAAAAAATCTTAGACATTATGGTATAACATGTCATTTCTTAGGATGAGATAAGGATTTTGGGGAAGATATCTAGAAGATAGAAAAACATATCTTCAGAATAGATAGTCTGGAATGTTAAATGATTTAGGCATATAGAATCAGAATAGATTTAAATGTATTGAGGATGTATATGGTTGGTATGAGAAATAGGGGAACTATACATAAATGTTTATGAACATATTACATAGATAGAAAAATTATTCTATGAATGGAAGGGAGACATAGAAACCCAATATTGAGATGGAATATATTGTTTAGGTTCCACTAATGGATAATAGAAAAATAAAAACATGGGTTATTAACAGTGGGTGTTCCTCCAACATTGATTGTGATAAAATAATATTAATGAATATTCAAAACCATGATAGTGGAGTAGTTACCTTTGGGAATGATTACTCTTAAAAAAATAAGGTTTTCAAATTACAAATGTTGAACCTAAAAAATTAAGATAAAAAATGATTTATATGTAGATGAGATGAAGCATAATATTTTAAGTGTTAGTCAGTATTGTGATGATGGCCATGAGGTTATTTTTATGAAGATCAATGGAATCATTAAAATATTTAAGGATATAAGGATCATTTAATAATGAACACGAATAAAAGGAAATATTTTTTTGATAAGTGATCATACCAGTTCCTATTACATAAGTGAAAAATATGAATTCTTATTATCACAAAGATAATAAATCCTGCCATTTTATTACATAAGATTTCATTACATTCAACAAATAGAGGATCTTTTAAAGATTAGTTTCATGGAAATAAAGTATAAAATATATAAAAACAGAAAATATTATTTTAATACTCTTGAATGTATTCATTAAATGTTCATAATAAGAAAATTTACTACATCCCATAACCTAGGGATATACATAAAAGGATAGGGTGAGTGTACGACCCAATAAGGGAAATTATGGGAAACTGTTTACGTGTGACCATGAGAAATATCAATAAGAACATGAGGAATATAACAATGGAATGAGAAAGTGGAATACGATAAAAAATAATAATCATAACTTATAAATGTGGATAAAACATTAAATTTATACATTTATAATCATATCACCAAGGTTTTTCACCGAGGTGTCATAAAAATTACTAAGGTTATTAAGCTAGGTATCAAAAAAATGTCATATATAGAGATTAAATTATTTTCCAAAAAAATAGTTCTATAAATGAACACCCTTAATATTTATTAATTTTAATTTAAACCAAATATATCATAATAATATATTTCATAAATAACCCATGGATAATACAAGAATCTGGTTTCATATAAAAATCATTGCATTTTTTAATAAATGATTAAATGTAAGAAATTTATATCATTATTCACACATTAAAAATGAAGGTGGGTTTCATGTATGGTAATCCAAGAATAAAATATATCATGTTGAAATATAGGTTAATATCTCTATAAAATAATGAGGTCTGGGATTTCAAAAACTAATATAAGATAATTTCTTGAGGAAAAGAGAGAAATATTTAGATGAAAATTCAGCAGCATAATGGGTATGAAACATGGTTTTAAAAAATGGTAAAAAGATAGGGGAAAGTGGTATACATTCATAAAATAATATTAATAAAGTAATGGTATAGAATAAAATTAATATAATAACATAATTTGTAAATTTTAAAGATATAACACATAAAAAGAAAACTTGAAAGAAAAAGAGAAGTTGAGATTTCACTTACCATAAAGATTAGTTCCTAAAAACCGAGGTTTGGGACCTTGGGGGATTGAAGAAACATTGGGAGGACTCCATGGGAAGTAAAAATATTAGATATTCATCAAGGATAAAATGGAACTAAATGTATATGGTGAAATTGGTGAGTATTTATAGCAAAAGAGCAGGATTTTTTTTATTAATTTCATCGAACACCTAGGTATCGGTAAAATTAAAAAAAATGGGATTCACCATGGTATTTTACCATGGTATTGGACATTTGAGACACCTAATATGTTAATTCAATCCATAACAGTCTAAAATCATTTTATATTACATATTTTGGCAAGAAATAGTATAGTTTTTACAAAATAACATTTTTATAGTTAATGTTTCCATTTAAGAATTTGTAATGTAAATTATATAGTTGGAAATTGATTAAAATATATTAAAATATTTTAATATTAATAAAGAAACATATTTTGTGTCTTTTATTGTGGTTAATTTTTTATGAAATCATTATGACATAATTATGATGTCATTTATATACCGAAAAACTCAAACTGTATTTTTTACTATTCATGAAAAATTATTTTAGAAATTTTTTATAAATTCACCATAACCTAAATATGACATGATGATTTCAAAAATGATATTTATTTTATGATAATATTTATCTAAATATGATAAATTTGTCTTTTAAATATAAATATCCTTGTTTATTTAAAATAACAACAAATTTAAAATGCATAGTAATATTTATGACACTTAAAAACTTTTAAATTATTTTTCCATTTATATTTAAATAATATTTTTATCATATTATATCAATTAAAAAAGTATTATTCATTATATATTAGTTTATTATAAATATTATATATCTTTTTTAGAAAGTACTATTTTTGTCGGAAAAGTCAATTTAACAAAATTTGTCATATTTGAGAAAAAATATTATTTAAACAGAAAGGTTGGAATAAAAATTCTATTAATACAATGAATTTAATATATAATTAACTAGGCTCTTGAAACTTAACTCCTTGTTACACCCAATTACTCCATAAGTCTAAGGTGTTCAATGGTGGAAGACTAATGTGGTGGCTAGGCTCACATCGACTAAGTGTTAATATCTACAAACTTGAACGTATATCATATGTAATTTCAATCAGGCTTCACTTACTAATGATCAGATTGGACTTAGTTAAGGGAGAAACCCAGTGATGATACATCCCTCCCATGCTCCAATATATAAGATTCATATGACACAACTATACTGATTATGGCCATCAACCCTTTTATCTATATAAATTATTCTTTGTCATTATTTATTATATGAAATTAATTATAATGGTAAAATTATTAACAATATTATAGTTCCCAATAGTCATATTATCCAATAGTCATAATCAACCAACATTCATATAACAGTCAAAACCATATGGTCACATTTCTATTCATATTCACTTTAATATTAATAAGATGTGGTTTTTTGGAATAAAATAATATGACATACATTTTTTGGAGAAAATTATCAATCAAAAAGTATGGGTCATTACATTTTCCCCCATTAAGAAATTTCATCCACTAAATTTTATCTCGTTCACTTAGTTGAGAGAAGCTGTGAGTACTTAGGCCAAATTATCCTCTACTGTTACCACATCACTTATTCATATTTCGAGTTTATCCACAACACTTTGATAAGGTGGGTATTCTTGTTGCGTAGAACCTTATCTCTATAGTCCAAGATCTCTACCAGATGATCCTCATAAGGGAGGTCATGTTACAGTTGTACCACCTCAGGATTTATAACATGTGAAGGGTTATGTATTTACTTCCTCAGAAATATATGTAGAATAAATCATAAACTTGAGATAGGTTTGGAGGAAGTGAAAGATGATAGACCACTTCTTCTCTGTGTTCAAGTATTTCATAGGTGAAAATGTATATAGGGGTGAGCTTCCCTTTCTTCAAAAATTGAATCACTCTCTTCCATGGTGAAATTTGAAGGAATACTTTATCACCAACATCATACCCCAAGTACCTTCAATGGTCGTTAATATAGATCTTCTGTTGACTATGAGTAGCCTATTTATGTTGTTGGATGGAATGAACCTTTTCTATTATCTCTTACACATGATTATGCCCATGAATATTTCTCTCACCAACTTCATCCCAACAAGTAAGAGTTTTACATCACTTCCCATATAGAGCTGCATAGGTTTCCATTTTATTAATAGAATGGAATGAGAAACCAACTAATGAGATATTATTATCCCATCAACCTTTAAATTTCATTGGTCATGTAATCAGCATTTCATCAAGAGTCTAAAAAGCCTTTCCATATTTTCCATCAGTTTGGGGGTGACAGGACATACTAAAATTAAATTAAGTATTCATAGTAAGTTAACAACTTCTCCAAAATATTTATGTGAACTTTGGATCACAATCAAGAAAACATATAAAGTGGCCCTCCATATAGCCTTACCACTTCCTTCATAAATATATTGGATAGTTGGTAAAGAGATAAATCTTATTGAATAATGATGAAAAGTATAGTCTTGGGGAGAGGAGCCACTATAACCCAGATCTCATTATTTCCTTTGGATGTTCTAGGGTGACCATTGCAATAGTCCATAGTGATATTTTCCGACATCCATGTTGTTATGGGAAGTGGCTTTAATAGAACTTTTTGTAGTTATCTATATTCCTTCACTTATTGAACCACTAAGATCCTTTTATTGTAGTCTGCATTATCCATTTTCATGTTATCCCACCAATAGTGACCAGGAAGGTCCCTATACATTTTTTTAATTACAAAATTTATAAAGTAGAACTATGAGATTCATCAATAAGATACTTCTTTATTTTTGGAAAATATGGCACAAATAATCTTGTCTGAAATTTCATTACACCTACCTAATAAATATTGAACTCAGAAAACTTCCCATTTTACACATCTTATATCTTCTTCTATAACAAAGAATCTTCTCTTTGAGATTTCTTAATCTAATCTAGAAATGATGGTTGAGAAATAATATGGGATATGGTTGAGGATTTCCCTTACCTCATTATCCCCATGTCCTATTTTACTAGGCCTTTCATCAAAGGATCTCCTTTAATCCTCAACATTTCTAGTAAAATATGGTCTCTTGTACTTAATGCATCAATGCCATAGTTTTCTCTTCCATGGTGATAAGGAATTGAGAAATAATAGTCTTTATGAATTCTCAACTATCTCTTCTATCTGATGTTAAATTCCTTTTCTATGAAAATATACTTCAATAATTGATGTTCTATGTATATATCACATTTTTACCCATAAATATATTTCCTCTATATATTCAGAGAAAAAAAAACCAAAGACAGCTCTAGGTTATCCACATGATAATTTTTCTCATGAGGCTTTAGCTGTAGAGATACATAATCAATCATATTGTCATTTTTCAAGAGGATTAACCCTAGATCATTCATAGAAATATCACTAAAAATAATGAATCGTTCTTTGATAGAGGGTAGTGTTAAATAAGGTGAAATAACCAATATCTTCTTCATCTCTTGGAATCATTCTTCACATGAAATTGGCTCATTTTTGAGTTATATTAGTAAGTAGATTATAATTTCATTATTTTTTTCACAAACCTCTTATAATATCCTGATAAACCATGGAAACTAATAATCTATTCTACGATTGTATAATGAGTCCACTCCTCCACAACGTTTTTCATGGGGGGGTCGACTGAGAATCCTTCATTGGTTACAATGTTCCCTAAGAAAGAAACTTTTTCTAACCATAATTCACATTTTTTGAACATTCCAAATAGTATACCCTTTCTCACTATTTTCAATATAACCATTAGAATATCCTCGCGATCCTTATGACTTTTTGAATGTATTCGAATGTTAGTAAAAAAAACCAAAATCTTATCACGGTAGTTATTAAATAATCTATTCATAGAATCCATCAATATAGATGGTAAATTAGTCAAGATGATGGGAGTAATAATAAAATTGTATTCCCTATATTTTTATTGGAAGGATGTATTTTTAATATCCGCTTTTTTTCACCCTTAATTGATGATAGCGTGATAAAAGATCAATCTTGTAGAAGAATAGAGACCCATGAAGCTTATGAAATAAATCATCAATTATTGGGAGAAGGTAATTGTTCTTCAGTTGGACCCTATTAAGTTCTCTATAATCAATGCATAGCTACATTGATCTATCTTTATTATTTAAAAATAGAATAGGTAACCCAAATGAGATACACATAGTCAGATAAATCATTTCTTCAATAGATTTTGCAGTTGTTTCTTTAATTATTTAAGATCCACATTTTTCATTCTATACAGGGCCTTTGATATTGGCCTGGATCCAGGAATGTGCTTAGAAGAGAAATACACCTATCCTTATAGTGGAGGCCAATTTTACTCTTTAAAAAATATGAAAAATGTATTCATTAATGATTGCGACACATTCGATTTGAATACTTTCCTCTACTTCTACATCTTTACCAATCATCTCCATAATGAAGGCTATGATTTGTGCTTTTAGAAAAATATAATACCAAGAAATACCTCATTTGAAAATAACTATAGGTTTTCAATTAAATACTAATGATATTTCATTACATCTATAGTTGATCTTGGCATTATAAATTTTGACCTTGTCCATCCCTTGAATAATGTCAAATTCCAGCATGGTAATGGCTACTAGTTTTTATATGTAATTATGTTTTCCAAAGTAAATAGTAGAGTTTATATACACGGTTGATTCTCAGAAAATCCCATGAAAATTATTGACTGATAAATCTATTTTTATAATTTTAGGGATTAAATAAATATTCTTTGAAAACATAGAGGAAATAAATGGATGTGTATAAATAGAATCAATCAATGTATTTTCTAGCTTTGAGAGAAAAATGAGAGTACCTTACACGCCATCATTTAAAGCATCTGATTTATCTATTGTGATTGAAAAATAACAACCTTTATCCCTTTTTCTATGTTGAGGTTGATGGTGATTACCCTCTATTATCTTCCAATTTGGATAATGGTTGGAAAAGTGCGCAAGCTGTCCACACATATAGCATTGGACTTCATGTTGGGTCGGAACTATCTTACATTTGTTTTTAGTGTTGAGAAGTTGAGGGTTCTCCTCACTATGAATGTTGTGATCAATATGTCCATCTCCTCCACACTTGTAACATTTCCCACTACCATGAAATTAGTTCACCAAATGCTTCATCCCACATTTGTTACATGTGGGAAGATGCGTTTGCTTTCCTCCTATTATATGATTGAAGCTCCTCCATAAGCTTGGATCCATTGATATCTATTTTTCATTCGATATATGGGACCACTGTATCTCTTCAAACTCTAGGACAACCTTCATATCACTACACACTATCTCATTATTGCCATCACAATATCTATTAGAAATATTCATCTGTAGAGGGGGTCTTTGTCCACTAAAAATTCTATCAACCATTCTATTAGGATCCATGACAATGATAAAGGTGTAACATGAAAACCTTGTGATTTTCATCCCATAGATTCCCACATATTCAGTTTTCATTTTATTTAGCTCTAGTAATTCATTTTTTATTTTCATTATCATCGAATATGGGAAATATTTTTTGAAAGACATTCCCTGAAATTATAAGGACCCAACCCCAGTTGCCCGGAGCTGGGGCCTTATTTGATTACATTGACATACAAACCAGGAATAAGAATCCCGAAGGACTGAATAGTTTAGTATTATTGGAAACAAGATAACTAAATAAGTTCATCATTACATCATGAAGGTAAAAAAAACATTAATTTATTCCACTAGAAACATCCATGACTCCAAGATTACACTTGCAAGTCAATCATAACTTACTTCTTCATGCCATTTGGAAATTACACATAAGAAAATGGTGTGCTCAAATGATCATTAAGAGTAAGAAATAAAACAGAAGATAATATAAAAATAATACATGGTGCATAATTGAAAACACATGATTTTAATAACAAACATGAACACAATATGGCTAGAGTACGAGCTGAGTAAAATAATGCCATAATAAAACATAACCTTGGGTATTCTACTAGTCGAATAACCACATAAAAATTCAATTACTAGCTTCATAATGAGGGAAGTGCATATGCCGGACATTCTGAAACATTTTGTCAAGGCCTCGGGCAAGACGTCTAATGATTAAGGCATTGGCCAAAATCCATATATCATATTTTGAAAAGGCCTTAGACAATTCTACGTATATTTGTCTCATGAGACCTATCGAT
Organism: Viscum album; assembly: GCA_963277665.1. Taxonomy (NCBI): domain Eukaryota; kingdom Viridiplantae; phylum Streptophyta; class Magnoliopsida; order Santalales; family Viscaceae; genus Viscum; species Viscum album. Next base: position 1,392,084,993 of record OY728159.1, read on the forward strand.
GCATCAAGGGGCTATAGCGAGCCCCACCCATTACATAATAACTCTAATGCATTCCTCATATGAGTGGGGATAAACATAAACAACATATACATTCATATTGAAACTATCATATTAAATGTAACTATCTTTCCCCAATCATTAAACATAAAACACTAACCATTCCGAGTAATATGGTGAACGGTTTTAGGATATATCATCCACAACAGGGTTAGTAATAAAACATTAAATAAAATATTTTATATGACTTCATAAATGATTAAACCCAATAATACATAATAATCAACAAGAGTGTTTAATCAAACAAAAATACTCTTATAAAATCATTAAGCAATCTAGGGAAAAGTACACTTTTATTTTGAAAAGAAGAGTTCATTTGGAAAATATTTGTATAAAACCATAAGTGAATTAATATATTATTTTAATAATAAAATTATTGTTTTTATAAAGATAATGGTTTCCCAAAAATAGATTATAGAGTTCCCTTGAAAATAGATATGAATTTGAGAAATTCCCTTGAATCGGGCTTGTATTTTAGAAATAGTTTTGAAAGTTTCTTTTAAAAAATGTATCAATACATAAAATAGGGAAGGATCATGGTTGGTTTACATATATAGAATACTCAATAAGAATTTATGAGGAGTAAATAACAATATATTAGAATTTCATCAAGGTATTTCTATAAGGAAAGTATCCCGAATAAAAATGGATGTTCGGGTGGAAAAACCATTACCTTAACTCCGAACGGATTCTAATATTGTTCTTATGCTCCTGCAATATGAAATTATACTTATTAGTAAATTATTTCAGAACCTATTAGACATTTATTTAGTTTATCATAATTCAGTTTAGTTCATTCATGTCTTTGTTGATAAGTTATTGTATTGAATTTCGTCGCTCCAGAGTGTTCGTTTTCATTATTTTCATCTTCGGTTCACTTGTTTTTACATTTGTGGAATGGATATAAATCCCCAGAATTTAAATTATATATTATTTATGAAAATAAATAGGTGTTATTTTTCATTTATATAACTTTTTTACATGGAAAGATGATGAATAATTATATATAATTTTAATGATAACTGTTTTGATTAATTTGTGGGTTTTGATTACAACGAACTCATTTTTCATTATAACCTAATACCATTTTTAAAAAGGGATTATAAAAACATAAATAGGTTATATTATATGTTATAATATGGTTCGACCATAACAATAATGGTTTCATGACCAGAATTTAGAATGATAATAGAAATCGAATGTCTGTCGTCCTTGAATGTGGAAAATTTACATATCTCGGATGGTGTTCTTGCTACTAGTATAAAAGAAGGTAAAAAAGGGGTGATGATGATTTATTCTTACACTATCATGAAAACATTACAGTAAATATACGTTACTGGAGTCATCAAAAAATATGGATAATAATTGGTAATAGAAAAGGAAAACAAATGAACTTGAAAGGAAAGACAAAGAATTTAAAAGTGGAAATTACCTCTTGAACCTAACTTCCTTGAGAGCCTCCTTAAGGGAGAGTTTTTTGGTATTTTTATGAGACAAAGGCTTTCTGGAAGTGGAAGAGGAGGTTGGGAGGGTATTTGGACAGAATTTAGAGAAGGAACAAGGCTTGAGAGGAATGAATGGAAGAGTGAGTGAGAGGGGGGTTTTTATAGTGGAGGAGAGAGGGTTTCTAAATATAAAATTAATTAATTTATTATATCTCCTCAAGGAAAGAAATAGTAATTATTTCATGACCAAGAATATTAATTTTAACATTTGATCCTGAACCAAGTGGTCTTACTTCAGAAGAACATCACAGATGACTCTATAATTAGTGTATTTATCTTAATTTTGCAAATTATGGTATGTAACTATTCATAAAAAATTCAAGTATTTCAAAAAAATCCAAAAAATTCACTCCAACCATTTTTCGATGTGTAGAATACAAAAATGAAGACCAATTTTCAAAAATAATTTTCTAAATATTATTAATTTAATATTTATTAAAAGTCATAATTTATTCCAAAAATAACAGTTTTAAAACATTTTTTACTTATTTTAAAGCATTGGTATATCGTACTCACACTTGAATATTATTTATATACTATCATAGGTAAGGTTAATATTCATTAGGGTATATCACTATTCATGAGGGTATGTTACTATTCATAATGGTATGTTAATATTCACCAAAAATCCTGATTGTTCTACGAGACTCCAAATGACTTACTGAACAAAACTCTAGATAACCATTTTTTGAAATTCAAAAAATAGAAGAGGAAACGTTGTGTTTAATGAAGAGATTATAATGTTGCATTATATATTTATTTTAAAAACCTTGGGGTGTTACATTCTCCCCTCCCTAGAAAAATTTCATCCTTGAAATTCACAAAATATTACCTAAAAATATTCGGGTATGTTGTTAACATAAGCTCCTCATGCTCCCATGTTGCTTCCTCCATCTTATGGTTCCTCCAAAGAACCTTTACCAGATGATTTCTATGATTTCTCGATACTTGTTCTCTAGTATCATGAATCTTGATTGGCTCTTCAAAATAAGATAGATCGGGCTCATGTTATACTTCTTCATAAGTGAGTACATGTGTTGGGTCTGGCATGTACTTTATTAACATTGACACATGGAACACATTGTGAACCTTGGAGAGACTTGGCGACACTGCCAACTGGTAAGCTATGGCTCCAATTTAGTCCATAATTTCAAAAGGTCTAATGTACATGGGTCATTATTTTCCCTTCTTACCGAATCGTATAATTCCCTTCCATGGAGATACATTTTAGAAAACGTGACAACCTTCTTGAAATTACAAATCCTTCATTCGGTTATCAACATATCTCTTTTTCCTACTTTGAGGTGTTTTGATATGGTTTTGGATAATCTTCACCTTTTCTGCTTTTTCTTCAACAAGTTCTGGTCCCACGAGCTTTCTTTCACCAACATCATCCCAGAAAGTTTGTGTACGACATCTCTTCCCATATAATGCTTCATTAGGTGCCATCTGAATACCTGAATAGAAGCTATTGTCGTAGGAAAGTTCCATTAGAGGTAAATACTGATCCAAAATGCCTTGAAAATCAATTGAACAAAGCCTCAACATGTCCTCTAATGTTTGAATAGTCTGTTCTGATTGTCTATCAGTTTGTGGGTGGTAGGCCCTGCTCAAACAAAGATCAGTATCTAGGGAGTTCTGAAGACTCTTCCAGAATCATGAAGTAAAACGGGGATCACGATCAGAAATAATTGATGACGGTACACCATGAAGTCTTACAACTTCATTAATATATATTCATGCTAAACATTCAAGTGTTAAATCTTCCCTTATAGCAAGAAAATGTGTATATTTTGTATAATGGTCAACAATAACCCATATCGTATCATTCTTTCTTGGAGTCTTTGGTAGACCCATGACAAAATACATCGTAATATCATTCTATTTACAAATTGGTATAGGAAGGAGTTTCATGACTCCACAAAGATTTTTTCTTCCAGCCTTCACCTGTAACACCCCAAGATTTCATAGTACGTTTTTTCATTAAAGTAATTCAATAACATCCACTACAAGCAACACCGAGTTCAAGAGCATCACGACATACCAAACTAGTCGTTCAAAGGTGGTTATGAATAGTATTAACTAAATTTTGAATTTTATCTAATCCTTATAATTTTAGAATCCATATTATGGGTTTCTTAGACATAATATAAGAACAAAGTCATTTTTTAGATAAAATATATATTAAAAAAATGACATTTTACCGTCTTTTAATGGAGAACATTTTTAAATCAAATATTTGACATTTTTATATATTAAAATTGACAAAATAAACTTCTTCTTTATAATCAAGACATAAAAAATTAGTTTTGTTGAATTTTTGATGCTTTTCCGATAACTTTCATATTTGGGTGAATAGTTAAAAATACTAAATTTTATCTAAATTTTTTTTTTAATCAAAATAATTTATAGTGTTAAATTATAAATTTGAGTGGTTTCAAAGTATAATTAGATTATATTTTTACAATTTAATTAAATATTGTTCATTGGAAGTAATTTTACTTTGAAATTGCACATAAATAAGTGTCAATCTTTTGATATTTATTATTTCTTAAAAACCCATTTTTTGGTTATGACAAAGGGAATTAATTATAAATTAATTCATGCAACTTATATGTTTTTAATTTCGTAAAATAGAAAACATTTTTGGATTCGTAATATCAAAATTAGATTAGGGTAAATTTTTGGTATTTTTCTGAAAACATTAAATTTTTGATAAATAGTGAAAACCCTGAGTTATTGGTTTAAACTGACTTTTTATTTAAATAATTATTTATTTTATTTAAATATATATTAATTAAAAATAGATACAAAATACCTATACATGTTAAATGTAATTCAATGGAGTCAATTTAGATTAATTTTAGATATATAAAAATTTATTGATCTTTTTTTTACCCACCTCCTAGGAGCTTTTGCAAATTTTTATAAAAATTAATTTTACCGCTTATGTGAGTTAAATTTCAAAAATATGAGAGAAACGATTGATACTAGTAATTAAAATCTGGTTCAATGAGATGAAAATAATTTTTTGTGAATAATAACTTTTTATTTTTATTTACCACAATTAAAAGTAAATAGGGTAATTAAAGGAAAAATGTTATTATTTTTATCCTGACACATGTCCTAATTCTATTGGATAAGTATAATTCGAGAAAAAACAATATTAGGAATAAAATATGAACCTCTTTGGTTCACTTGGATTAGATTAGGACATTTATTATTATTTAATTCAAAGAAGAGTTAAAAGAGGTAAAATCAAAGTTTAATAACTATAAGATTTTTAATATGGGGTTATACATAGGATAAATTAAATTATAAATAATAATTATAAATCTAAAATGATTTCATACATAATTATATTTTATTTATAATTTTTATACATTAAATAATTTAATTTATTTATGACACAATGGTCATGCAGTAATTACATTATTAATGACATATTAAAATCATTGATATTATAAATACCCAAATAAATATAATTAGAGACTTTTAATGAATAAAAATAATTTTATATGTTAATATGACATATTAGTATTGATTTAATTACCTTTGTTTAAGTATTCATGCTGTTATTATTTTCACAAAAACAAAATACCAAATAGTGTCAAAATTGACAAAAAAGAATTTTTAAAACAAATATTATATTATTAATTGATATTCTATTCCTAAAAATATAATGTTAGGAAAAAAGACTTATATAATTATAGGTTTATCATTAATGAACCACTTGGGGTTTTCTTGGAAGTATATAGTATTTTTAATAACCATATAATATAAAAATACAAAGAGACATGGTAAATGTCAAACTAATTAACTAAGAGTTAAATCTAAAAGATAAGTTTAATATAGTGACCCAAACCTGTCTAAAACCTATTGGTTGAGTGGTGTTGGACCTATACCCACCTTAGCCTCGAAATAAATTAGTTCAGAGCCATTAGAAACTGAATATTAATTTATTAAAAAATATTATTTCTAGCTTTTCCTAAGGTGCCCCTCACCCTTCTTATAAAAGGGCACTCCACCTTCTCCCTAATTCACACCTTCAAAGACATTTTTATCGGCCAAACCCTACCAAAATAATCTATCAACTGTCTTCCCTTCATCTTATAGGGATTATTTTAGTCATAAAGCCAACCTAAGGAGCCATTTTGATCAAATCAAAAGGAATAACCTGAAGAAAAGGTTAATATTTATCACCTCTTTCAAGTTCCTTTCTTCTTCCACTTCCTCTTTATTTGTTATTTCCATTATAAAATAATAACTATAGTATCTTATATAAACTATTATGTTATTATAAATATTTTTCAACCATGTTCCTTATTCTATCCGTCCATTGAATAACATTTCACTATACGTGCGTACGTACGGCTTACCGTCTCCACGTCGTGGTGTAATTGTTATTTAATAAATTATTATTTGGATGAGTATAATAGTGAGTATAAATGATTTAAATATTAAATATAACATTATAATTATTCTTTATATATGATATACTATCCAATTATATACAATTTTAATATCAAAATAATGATATTGTTGCTCCTGCATATATACGAATTACCGTCTCCACAAAGTGATGAGATTCATTTCCACGTTCACCATTCAACGATGATTATAAAAATATATATTATTAATAAGTATGTAATATATGACATAATAATGTTACTTAATATATATATATGTATGTATGTACTTACATATATCTTATTCACTTCCGTTCTATACGATATGAAAAGAGAAACAGCGTTTATGCATACATACGACCTACCGTCTCCATAAACGGTGTCTTCCATTTCATATATCTATCTATTATAAATATTTACATTATAAATATATATGATATATAAATCAAGGTTTATATTCTGGAATTATTTTTTTCATTAACTAAATGATACTATCAAGAATAACAAGTTAAAACACATACGATAAAGAAAGCGATTATTACCTGAAACGTTAATTTAACATGAAAATCATTACTAAATGGGTAGTGTAAAGTCATAATTTAATCATGTATGATATAATAAATATGAATATGGTTGTGGTATAATTTAATAAAATACAATGGTCATTATACAGGAGGTTAAGCATACCCTCGACCAAAGGAAAGTGCAAGGTAAGGGGTTTCTTATCTCACTTTTAATTCTGTGAGATTTCTATTGTTCACCACTTATTTATTGCATGTTGTGTATTGTGTACTGAAATTTTATATAAATTATCATGATTCTATTTATATTCATGATATTCTATGATTCATTTGGTGTTTGTTGACTATTTTTCATAAGACTCGATTGATTACAATGAGGTAAGGGTTAATTTCACAATCTCTTTATTATCCGAGGTTGTTTTATATAAGTATCTACTTAGAACTCTTTATCATCCACATCCATGATTCGTAAAAATTTATTTCAATATATCTTTACAATTTAATAGAAAATGGGTTAAAGTAATTTATACCCTTATTTGACCTTATACATTTTTGAAAGGAATCATTCCGTCATTTTCCAAACAAAGTCCCTTTTAACATTCTAGACAAAATTAAGGTAAGAATGTATTTTTTTAACTTATACGGTGGGTGTGCCTATTTTCCACTGTTATAAAATTGTCGAAGATTCCCTTACATGATTATAAGATTATTTTCAAAATAAATGTTTTATTTTATAATTATGTGACGTTTAAATGATTTCAAAAAGGAAATCTTTCTCTCAAATAGTTTTGATTTCATCTATGTCAATATACTTTGATGGATTCTAAGATTATTTGAATTTGATTTATTATGATACAAAACTTCCATATTATATTGAACATTTTGTAAAATGTTAGACTTTAGATGTGTTATTTCATACCATTCATGGTTTATGGATAAAGTATTGACATTTCGTATTCTAGTTTTAATACGAATGTTTATGTTATGTTTAAACCTTTTCATATGAGGAAGGGATTGGACATAGTAGGTGATGGGTGGAGCCCGCTATTGCTCCTAGATGCATTATTAGGTTTCATGAGACAAACTAGTGTCTTGGAACAAAGCCTTGAAAAAATCTTATTTGTAGTCTTGGCACAAGGCCTTCACTTTGTGGTTATGAAAGTCTGGATTTATGCATTCCATCATTATGAAAGTGGATATTGATATTGCATGTAATTATTCTACTAGTAGAATATCCATGTGAGTAAGTAAATGGCATTATTTCATTTTATTTTTTTCCACATTATGGTAAAGTTCATGTTTAAAAGTCTTTTGTTTTAGTTATACATTACCTTAAATCTTTATTCTTATTTATGAATGTTTCCACTATATTGTTATCCTTACTATGCATTTGAGCTCACCCCTTTCTTTGTTTTATTTTTCCTAGGATGTGAAGAAGTATTTTATGACTAACCTGTAGGGATAGTCAGAGGGGATATGAGTGTGGTCTATGGAGACTATGTTATTGTGGTTTTTAACTTTATGATGTAATGTAAGACTTTTGAATGTATCTAGTGATTCCAAGGATACTAAACTAATCGGTATTTAGAGACATGGTCTTTTGTGATCATTCCAATGATACGTAATAAGGCACCGACTCTGGGATTCTAGGGTCGGGGCGTTACATCACCTATTGACAAACCAAAAATCTCGACACGTAATCAGTAATCTCTCTCTTCATGTTTTCCCACAAAAAATGTTCCTATAGATCTCTGAACATATTTGTGCTACCAGGGTGAATAGTTAAATTAGAGATATAAGTAGCATCCAATAGTTCCCTCTTAAGCTCAGGAATAGCGGGAACACAAAGCCTCTTTCCGAATTTCAAAATTCCACCTTCATATAGGAATTCAGTCAACCTACCATCATTTATAGGTTTAATTTTTTTAAAACTCATCATCATAAGCCTAAGAACATTTCTTCTTTTCCAGTAATTAAGGTTTCAAAACCATTTGAAAAAGTAGTGTTGTGTTACCTTTCTTGAAAATTCCCATATCCATCTTTATTAGATCCTTGAATAGAGGATCCCTTTCAACTCTTTTCCTATTCAAAATTCCATGGTCCTTTCTACTCAAATCGTCTGCTACCTTATTTTCTTTCCCTGGGTGTTAGTGTATTGTGCAATCATAATATTTGAGTAGCTCAATCCATATCCTTTGTCTCATGTTGAGTTCTTTCTGTGAGAATATATATTTCAAACTCTTATGATCAGTATATATCTTAGATTTTTGGCTATAGAGGTAATGTCTCCAAATAATCATAGCAAATATTACCGATACTAACTCAATATCATGAGTTGGATAGTTTTGTTAATGAATTTTTAGCTTCCTAGACACATAGTCATTCACTCGATCATTCTGCATAAGGACACAACCAAGTCTTTTCTTTGATTTGTCACTATAGATAAAAATCCCCTCATTCCCTGATGGTAGGGTTAGGATCAGATCATTCACAAACATCCTCATCAATTATTCAAAAAACTATTCACATTCCTTGGTCTGTACAAACTTAAACCCTTTTCGTGTGAGCTTGGTCATTGGGTTGGCTAAACATGTGGTGTTCTAAAAGAAATTCCAATAATAACCTGATAAACCAATAAAACTATGTACCTCAGTTACGTTTGTTGGAGTAGGCCATTCTTGCACAGCCTTCGTCTTCGCAGGATCTACAGATATTACATCCTTAGAGACAATGTGGCCAGAAAGGAAACTGATTGGAGCTAAAATTCACACTTGTTGAACTTCCCATATAATTCATTTCTTCTCAGAGTATTCAGAATGGTGCACAAGTCACTTTCATGATATTCATAGATCTTAGATTAAACCCGGATATCATTAATGAACACCACTAAAAAGTCATTAAGATATTCCCTGAAGACTCTGTTCATGAGATCCATGAAAACATATGGTTAATTGTTTAGTTAAAAAGGCATTAATGTAAACTCATAATGCCCGTACCTGGTTCGAAATGCTATTTTTGGAATGTCTTCCTTTCTCACAAAAAACTGATGATATCCAGATGAAAGATCAAGCTTCGAAAAATATTGGGCTCCATGAAGTTGATCGAATAAATCATCAATTCTTGGCAGAGGATACTTATTCTTTATTGTAATATCATTGATTTACCTATAATCAATGCTGAACCTCATAGACGAATCTTACTTCTTATCAAAAAGAATAGGGTCTCCCTATGGGGAAACACTAGGGAGAATAAATCCTTCATCACTCAATTTATATAGTTATTTCATTAGCTCCACTAACTCCACATTGGTCATTCAATAAGGGGTATTTGATATTGGGATTGAAACAGGAATTAAGTTAATGGTAAACTCAATTTGTTGTTCTGGAGGACGTCCAGGTAAATCTTCTGGAAAGACATCAATATATTCTTGCACAACAGGTACATATTCTATTTTAACATTATTTTCCTCACCCAGAGATATTCCATTCTATTCCTCCCTGATAATTTAATTTAGTTAAGCTACTAGGAGTGGATCTAGATAAGAATCAGGTGGTGATGTTTCTGCTCTAAATATAAGGTACTGCTTATCATCATCGAATATTGTAACCTCCTTCTTCTTACAATAAATTTTCACATCATGGTCCGAAAGCCAATCCATACCAATGATTATATCAAATTCAATCATGGGTATAACAATGAGATCAGAAGATAAAGAACATTTATGTTACCTAATGGGAACTGATTAAAAAATCTTTATTGTAATGATACTTTCCTTAAGAGTTTTGACTGACAACTCCCTTATTAAATAAAATTGGAAATATCTAATTTTCTTAGAAAACTGGGAAGATATGAAATAATGCTATTATCCAGAATCAAATAAAGTATTGTATAAGATTGATGAAATGATCAAATTACCTGCCACCACGTCATTCGGAACATCAACCTCTATAGTTGTTATTGCATAAGCTTTTCCTTGATCCATTGGCCTTTTTTGTTTCATAATTCCTTGATGATTCTGACAATAATTAGCATAGTGTCCCATCTCCCGACAATTATAGCATTGAACGTCACTAGATTACTTCTTCCCCTTGCAATCACTAGCAAGATGGCTTTTCTTACCACATTTTTAGCATACTCCTTTTCCATTTAAGCACGCACTAGGGTGCTTCCTTCCATAATTGTCACATGGTGGTAATTCAAATCTTCCCTTCTTCCCTATTTTCTTATTTCCTTTACCAGGGTTTTCAGCAGCCCCTTTATATTCTTTCTTTCCCTTAAAGTCATAAGACTTAGAGAATTATTTTTCTGTCTTGATACCACATGAAACTGTATCCTCATATGATGAAAAACTTTGGGAGACCTATGCCCTCTAAAAAAATGGCTTTAGGACATCAATGAATCGATCAATTTTTCTCCTTGGATTTCGTATATATTCAACATCATGTCTTACTAACCTTGTGAAGTTAGATTCATACTTTGAAACATTATCATCTTATTTCTGCCTCAAATTCAAGAATTCCAACTCCATATCTGCTCTTTGCTCATGAGGAAAGTATTTCCCTAAGTCCCTCCATTCCATATCCTCTATTTTTTCCTCCTCCTTTGTGTTTTGGATTAATGAACACCACTGATCCGTATCTCCCAATAGATAATAGACTGTCATGATGACCTTCTCTCCTTCATTACATCCCTAGGCGATAAATTTCTTCTCAAGGGAACATATCCACTACTCTGCCACGAAAGGGTTTTTTGTCTCGTTGAATGATGGAGGTTGTTGTTGCATAAATAGATCTAACATAGCTCCTCCACATAGTGGATCTGGATAATCCAAACATGTATGGATATTATTCATAACCAGAGTATGGTGTCCTAGTATAGTTATTAGTTTCTCAGCACCAGTCACAACACCAGAGCCAACATCATTATCTTGCATCAGAGGGAAATCCCTACAGTGGACACGTGCGTTCATGCGGTTTCCATTTCTTCCACTAGTCTTCATTTCTAAATAATGGCATACACTAGATCAGCGTATGAATCCAAATTTATAATCTCGATGTAGAAAAATACTAAGCATAAATTGAAATCCTAAGGTTAGATAATATCTTAATCCTAAACATGGTATATTTGATGAAAAATTTACATTTAAATCATTCATAATGGCATGTAAAGAAAACGTGAATTATCCTAAGCATATCCCCTGGGAATGTCAAAACGAAGAGTGTAGCAAGGCCCATTGTCGTATACCAGGATACCCCGGGTCAATCCTGAAACTCCTTATTGAATCTTTCACTCCTAGGTATATATGTGCCAGAGCCACCTCTACCTTCTCATATCCAGACTATGATTTATTGCTTGAATGGTCTAAATAATCTATTCCTTACCTAAATACCAGGACATTCTTGTATGTTTATCCTCAAAGAATAATGTAGGTATTCTTCCCTAATATACATTCTTAAATCCAATTTCCAAGTTTTCTACTAAACTTCATCTGATACCAACTGTAAGGACCCGACCCTAGTTACCCAGAGTCGATGCCTTATTTGATTAAATTGGCATACAAACAAGGAATAAGCATCCCGATGGACCGAGTAGTTTAGTGTTACTGGAAACAAGATACATAAATAAGTTCATCATTAGATCATGAAAGAAACAACAACTCTAATTTATTCCACTAGAAACATCCATGACTACTAGATTACGCTATAAAGTCAATAATAACATATTTATTCATGCCCTATGGAAATTAAACATATGAAAGGGGTGAGCTCAAATGCTCAGTAAGAGTAATAAATACAGCGGAAGATAATATAAACAGAAGACATGGTGCATAATTGAAAACACATGCCTTTAATAATAAACATGAACACATTAAGGTAGGAATATGAGCTGAGTAAAATAATGCCATAACAAAACATAATAATGGGTATTATAATAGTTGAATAACCACATGAACATTCAATTAATAGCTTCATAATGAGAGAAGTTCATATGCTAGAAATTCTAAAACATTTTGTCAAGGCCTCGGCGAATATATCTAATGATTAAGGCCTCATCCAAAATCCATATATCACATTGGTAAAGGCCTCATCCAATTCCATGTATATTTGTCTAATGAGACCTACCGATGCATCGAAGGGCTATAACAGGCCCCAACCATCACATAATAAGTCCAATTAATTCCTCATATGAGCGGGGATAATCATAAACAACATATACATTCATATTGAAACTATCATATGAAATGTAACTATCTTTCCCCAATCATTAAACATAAAACAATAACCATTCTGAGTAATATGGTGAATGGTTTTGGGATAGATCATCCACAATAGGGTTTTTCATAAAACATTAAATAAAATATTGTATATGTCTTCAAAAATTATTAAACCCAATAATACATAAGAATAAAAAAATTGTTGAATCAAACAAAAATACTCTTATAAAATCATTAAGCAATCTCGAGATAAATACTCTTTTATTTTGAAAAGAAGAGTTATTTTGGAAAATCATTTTATAAAACCATAAGTTAAGTAATATAGTATTTTCATAATAAAATGAGTGTATTTAGAAAGATAATGGTTCCCAAAAAACATATTATAGAGTGCCTTTGAAAATAGATATGAATTTTAGAAATTCCCATGAATCAGGCTTGTATTTTGGAAACAATTTTGAAAGTTTATTTTAAAACATGTATCAATAACTAGAATAGGGAAGGATTATGGTTGGTTTACATATATATAATACTCAGACATAATTTATGAGGAGTACATAACAATATATAAGAATTTCATTGTGGTAATTAGACAATGAAAGTATCCCGAATGAAAATGAAAGTTCGGGTGAAAAAACCCTTACCTTAACCCTGAACGTGTTCTTCTCTTGTACTTAAGGTCCTAGATTATGAAATTATACTTATTAAAAACTTATTTCAGAACCTATTAGGCATTTGTCTAGTTTATCATAATTATGGTCAGATCATTTATATCTTTATTGATAAGTTATTGTATTGAATTTCGTCGCTCCGGAGTGTTCATTTTCATTATTTTTATCTTCGATTCACTTGTTTTTAAGTACATGGAATGGATATAAATCTACAAAATTGAAATTATATATTAATTATGAACATAAATAGGTGTTATTGGTCATTTATATAACTTGTTTACATGGAAAGAGGATGAATTATTATATATAATTTTAATGATAATTGTTTTTATTAATTTTTGGGGTTTGATTACAACGAACTCATTTTTCTTTATAACTTCTTACTATTTGAACAAAGGGATTAAAGAATCCTAAATAGGATATATTATATGTAATAATCTGGTTAAACCATAACAAGCATGGTTTCATGACCAGAATTGATAATGATAATAGAAATCGAAAGTCCATCGTCCTTGAATGTGGAAAATTGGCACATCTCGGATGATGTTCTTGCTACTAGTATAAAAGAAGGTAAAAAGGGGGAGACGATGATAACTTATTACACTATCATGAAACAATTACAGTACATATAAGCTACTTGAGTCCTCAACAAAATTTGGATAAGGATAGGTAATAGAAAAAGAAAACAAATGAACATGAAAGGAAAGACAAAGAATTGAAAAGAGGAAATTACCTCTTGAACAAAACGTCCTTGAGAACCTCCTTAAGGGAGTGGTTTTGGTCATTCTATGAGACAAAGCCGTGATGGACGTGGGAGAAGAGGTTGGGGGGGCATTTGGACAGAATTTGGTGAAGGAACAAGGCTTGAGAGGAATGAATGGAATAGGGAGTGAGAGGGGGTTTTAATAGTGGAGAAGAGAGGGGATTTATTAATATAAAATTGATTAATTTATTATATATCCTAAAGAAAAAGAATTGTGATTATACCATGACCAAGAATAGTTTTTTTATTATGTGATCACGAACTAAGTGGGATTAAATCAATAGAACATCACACATGGCTCTATATTTAGTGTATTTATCTTAATTTTTCAAATTATGGTATGTCACTATTCATAAAAAAATCATGTATTTCAGAAAATTCCCAAAAAATCACTCCAACAATTTTTCAATGTGTAGAATTTAAAACTGAAGTCCATTTTTAAAAAAGAATTTTATATATATTATTAATTTAATATTTAATTAAAATCCTAATTTATTACAAAAATAACAGTTTTAAAACATTTGTTTACTTATTTTAAAGCATTGGTATATCGTAATCACACTTGAATATTATTTATATAGTATCATAGGTAAGGTTACTATGCACTAGGGTATATCACCCTTCATAAGGGCATGTTACTATTCATAAGGGTATGTTACTATTCACCAAAAATCAAGTTTGTTCTATCAAACTCCAAATGACTTACTGAACACAACTCTAGATGACCATTTTTTGAAATTCAAAAAATAGAATAGGAAAAGTTGTGTTTAATGGAGAGATTATAAAGTTTGATTCTGTATTTATTTTCAAATCCTTGGGGTGTTATAGAAATTATTCCCACTCCATAGATTTAATATCCCATCTTGGATTTGTGTTTATAATTAGTTCCCACAGCTAATCAGCTTCTCCCTCTAAGTGCTAAACATCTATCATGAATTTCTCTTATTCTAAACAACTAAGTACAGAAAAGATCATTTATATAGAGATTATCCATTATTCAAAAATAAGCGGGTTAGTACATTCAGATAAATAAGGTGATTGTTAACCCATAAAGGACTCAATGAGAATTTATTCCCTTCAGAGTGAATTTGATCTCTTTTTCTGATTCGAGTTATTTTCCATAACCTGATTCAGGTGACTAATCAATATCATTATGTTTCACTTTCTATCTTCCATTAGAGGGATTCCAGCACATGGTCAATTTCCCTCACCATTTATGTGGTTTCTCCTATTTCCCACCATTTTCTAAAAGATTAAAAATATAGCGAGAAAATTATTTATTTTCATAATATTATAAATCTAACAACATACTTAAATATATTATTATTTGACATTAAATAAAATTTCTATAAATCCTTCATAATAGTTCATAAACATATCATGATTAACCATGCATATCCCGTAGGGGTGTCAAAATAGGGGTGCAGTAAAGATCATTGTTATGTACCAGGTTATCCCGAGTTAGACCCAATTCACCATGTTAGAGTTGTTACCACTAGGTACATCTATACCATAACAACATACACATGTTCTTATCTAGAGATGCATTTATTTACTCAGAAATAACTTACTTAATACTTTTAAAAAAATACCAGGATGTTTTCTTATATTTTAACTTTTCCCAATGGTTCTTCCTAAATTTTAAAATCCTAATTTAAACAAATAAATAATTCGTAATTTGATACAAACTATGACATCCTTCCTTTTTTATGATATAACTTTTCATTACATTGTACAAACTGAGGATCTTTTGTTGTTTAGTTTCATGGAAATAAGGTACATAATACATAAAAGCATAAACCATTATCCTAATCCTCTTGAAAGGTTTCATCAAAGGCTTATACTAAGTAAATTTATTTCATATCATAACATTGAGAAATACATCAATGGAAAGGGGGAGAATAATGCCCAGCAAGAGGAAACAAGGGAAAGAGTTTACGTGTGACCATAAAAAATATTTATAAGAATATGAAGAATATTATAAATGAATGAGAAAGAGGAATATAATAATAATATTAACATGAATAATATCTTGTAAATTTGGATATGTAATTTAATTTATACGTTAACAATCATATCACCAAGGTTTTTCATCAAGGTTTCATAGGAATTACCAAGGTTATTCACTATAGTATCATAAAAAATGGTAGATGTAGATTTTAAATTCATTAACCAATGCATTTTAGGGATATAAAATAACACCATTAATATAAATTAATTTTCACGTGATCCACAAATATCATTGTGAAAAATTTCATAAATAACCCTTGGAGAAAAACAGATTTAGGTTACATATCAAAATCACGAAGTTAAAAAAATACTTACAAACAAGATCTTTAGGTCAGTATTAACCAATGAAGAAGAAAGGATGGTTTAATGTATACTAATACCAGAATGAAATAAAACATTGTAAAATTTATATTAATACCCATATAAAATAATGTGGTTTGGGTATTCAAAAAATAAAATAAGAACATTTCTTGAGAAAAAAGGGAAATTATGAGAAGAACATTTGGAAGTATAACATGTATGGATTTTTTTTTTAAAACTATTTAAAAGATAGAAAAAAGGGTCTCTAATTCATAAAATAATCATAATAAAATAATTATTAGAATAAAATGGTCCAAAGAACATAGTTCAGAAATTTTGATGACATACCACATGAAAAGATAATTTGAAAGGAAAAGAGAAGTTGAGATTTACCTTACGTTGAAGATTTGTTCATAAAACACGAGGATCGAGACCTTGGGGGCTTGAGGAAACCGTGGGATGACTAATTAAGAGGTAAATAAATCATATATTCATGTAGGAAAAATTTTAGGTGAATGTAAATGGAGAAATGGGGGGTTATTTATAGAAAAGAGGAGGATTTGTTAATTAATTCCCATGGATTCCTTGGTAGTGGTTAAATGAAGAACCATGGGATTTACAATGATATTTTCCCAGGATATTGGACAATTTAAATGATTATTTTATTATTTTAATGCATAATAATAGACCATAATTTTATATTACATATTTTTTCAAGGAAAATTTATGTTTTCACAAAATAACATTTTTAAAGGTAATGTTTCCATTTTAGAATTTGAAATCTAAATTATATATTTGGAAATTAATAAAAATATATTAAAATAATTTATATTAAATAAATAACTTAATTTAAGTATTTTATTGTGGTTTATTAGTTATTAAATCAGTGTAACATAATTATGATGTCATTAATACACCAAAAAAACTCAAACTGCGTTTTTACTACTCACGAAAAAATAATGTATTTTAGAAAATATTCATAAAATAAACATAAAATAATTTAAATATTTTGATTTAAAAAATGATATTTATTTTATAATAATAATTCTATATATATTATAAATTAAACATTTAAATATAAAAACTCTTTATTTATTAAAAATAAATACAGATTGAAAATGTATAGTAATATTTCTGACACTTAAAAAAATAAAATTATTTTATCATTTATATTTAAATAAGAGTTTTTTATCATAATATTTCATTAAAATAAGTTGTATTCATAATAAATCATTTTATTAGGAATATTTTTATCTATCCCGGAAAGTCCTATTTGGGCATGAAAAGTCAATTTATCAAAATTCATCATATTTAATAAAAACTATTCATAAAACAGAAATGATGGAGTAAAAATTTATTTATAAAGTGGAGTTAAAAATTAAGTGTCCATGGTCTTGACACATACTTATTAAACTCACATACACCCTATATGTATGGTGTTCAATGATGGGAGACTCATGTGGCAGCTCAGCTAACATCGACCGAGTGGTAATCTACAAATACTTAAACTTCTCACATAGGCAATTTCATTCTGGATTCACTTATTGAAGCTCATATTTGACCTGGTAAAGGGATAAACCCAATGATGATAACTCCCTCATAAGATTCAATTGATGGGATTCAAATGGCACAAATCTACTGGATGAGGCCATCGACTCTTATTTCTCTATAAATCAAGCTTCTTCATTGTTACTTATAAGCACTTAATTATAATGGAGAAATTATTAAAAAGAGTATGGTTCCAAATGGTCATATTTTCTAATGTTTATAATCAAAAAATAATCATATAATGTTCAAAACTATATGGTCAAATTTCCCTTTATATTCACTTAATTATTAAAGAGATGTGGTTTTGTTTCATGTAAAATAATATAACACACATTTTCAGTAAAAAAGTATCTATTGAGAAGTTTGGGCCATTACATTAGAAAGATTTTCAATTTTGTTCAATAACCATTAATTAAAATTATTAAACATGAAGTTGTGAGAGATCTTACCAAGTTTTAGAGATAATAATATGATGCATGTGAATCATTCAAAAAGGTAAACATTACTCATAAAACTCATAAAACTATAGTAATTATCTCTAAAAGACCGCTAGAACATATTTAAAATGATTAAAAGGGTCCCATGAGGAAGAATAAAAAAAGTGGTGATTTATATTCCAACACATTTATTGATTATTTCACTTGAATTACCAATGTGATATTCATCTCACACAAATCAATTATATTTGACATGTTCAATAATTTTAGATGACAAGTAGAAAAGAAATTGGGGTTTCACATTATAAATTTGAGATATTATCATGGGAAAGAGTATACATGTGATACATTTGAATGTTACCATGCTAAAAAAGGAATCAATCATCAACTTAACACTCCATATAAACCCCAATAGTATGGGTTGTGAAGATAATTAATTTAATTATTATTTATATTTATAAGAAAATGATATCTAAAAATAAAACTACAGAATATTTTTAGAGAGTGGTTGTGTGTGGTGTTGTACACATATAGAAAATATATACTTTTATACCCAAGAAAAATTTTACACCATATGAAATGTTGTACAAAATAACCAATTAACAAGTAATTTGATGTTTTTTTGAAGTACGTACTTTATAAATATAAATGTTTGTTAGAATTGTTGAATATAGAGAAGATGAAGTTATCTTAATGGAGTGATTATCAGATAATAGTGGGTATAAATGTTAAAAAAACCATTTAACACTAATTTTTTCCTATTATTATGTTAATATTGTTGACTTCTAGTAAAAATCATACCAGTATATTCTAGTATATTTTTTTACTTTCAAATAAAAACATTATAAACATTTATTATCCAAATAATGAAAATCCAGTTGATGTTATAATATAAGTTGGTGATAGTTATTTAAAAATTTCTTATCAATAATATGAATTTGCGGTAATTGATAGAAATTAGTTTTATTTTCTAGAAGATTTTGTTGATGTTTCAAATATAATTAGGAACAAAGAAATCCTTTAAAGATAAAAAGGATTATTGTGGGAAATAAAATTAATCTCATATCACATGTTAAACCATATAGAGAAGTTGAATATGCTAATATTATTGAATTTTTACAATCTATGAATGATTAATTGGATCTTATTGAGAATAATTAAACTAGTGATATTATCCTAAGACAAAAGGGTAAAAATGTCATTGGCACCAAATGAGTGTTAAAAAAATTTGAATGAGTAAAGGGTTTTAAAAAGGAACAATGATAAAATGGTATACAAAGGATATAATCAAATGGAATACTTTTACATTTAATAACAATTTTTATAGTTGTAATTCATGAAAACATTATAATGATTTTTGTTATGGCCACAAACAAGAACTAAAAAGTGTATCAAATGGATATGAAATCATCATTTTTAAAAGGTCAACTTTAAAAAGAAGTATTTATTAAATAAACTAGTGGGTTTACTTTGGATATTGATGTGTGTATGGTGTGTATAATGAGAAAGGATTTATATAACTAGAAACATACACCAGGATCCTGGTATTTTAAATATTGTAGCTGCTCGAGGAAAATGGTATGTATGAAAGTTAAAATCAATAAAAATTTGTATATCAAAGTTATTTTCATAGGTTTATTAATTATCATTATATATGATGAATGTATAATATCTTACAATGACAATATAACTCTTTAAAAAATATTCTGAGAAATTGAAAGAAAATTTTTAGATTTCTTTATTTGGAGACTTCTCATAGCTATAGAATGAGTAGAATTCAGAATATATATTTATTTTCTGAGAAATGTATGTTAATGAGATATTGAAATTTTTTTATAGTAGAATTTAGAGAGGTTTTAACTCCTATTTAGGTTGGAACCAAACTATGTAAATATGAAAACATCAGAATGGTTAACCAAAAGGAATTTAGAATACTCATTAACATCAAATATATTTGTTAATAACAAGATCAATCATTACCTTTTTTGGAGACACTTTTTTCATAGTTTTAAAGAAAACCTAGTGAGTCACGAATTTTAGCAGAAAGGGGATACTAATATATGTGAAGGGTATAGTTATTTATAGTCTATTTTAATAATGTATTGAATATTTGAAGCTTCTTGGATAAATTGATACAGACTAGGTAAGTGACTATACATATATAAAATCCATTTCTAGTGGGACTTTTTTTGTTTGTGATGGTTGTGTTACTTTGTACTGTAAGAAGTAAAACTTGGTGCCACCTTGCATAGCTGAGTATAAACATATGGAAATCACCCATTCATTTATATAGTTTTTATGGATGGTTGTACTTTTAAAATATATGAGAGTTAAAAATGAGAAACCATTAAGGATTTTATCATATAATAATTGTGTGATAAATATATTAAAGAACCCGATACAACACTCCCAATCTAAAAATATATACATAATATATAATTTCATTAAACAATTATTGAGTAATGAATATATCAAGATTATATACATATATTTTCAATATAATATTTTTATATATCTTAAGTAAATCCATGACAAGAGTGTGGTTATCAGATTTGAGGTTGAAAATAAATTCTTAAACTTCTTCCAACAAGTAATGAAATGTGAAATTCACAACCCCCAAATAGGATTTTTGTTGTCTTGAAAAATCTAGAGAAATAGTCTCACAACTCTATGTCTTAATGTGAGTGATCATGTTTTTGAAAAATGAATTGGGGGTAAATTCACAATGGCGATGTTTTCAGAAAGTACGATTCGGTACATTATTTAAGGGATTCATGTCTTAAGGGGGAGTTCATCTATATCACATGGTCTATATTTTCATGACACTAAGGTATTCTATTCTCTAAAATGCATACCCATATCTCGTTGTGAGTTGAAATACACATCTCATATTAGATAAGTTGTGATATGATAAAACTCTTGATTAATAATGAGAAAGTGTGAATAGATCTGGTACTCTATTAAATTTTTTATATGTGTTTAAAAAAAACTAGAAAATGGGAAATTTAAGTTAATTTGTAGTTGTAGATGATGTGATTTAAGTTCTGAATTTGTTTTAAACATGTTTTAAGAACTTTACATAGGTATTTGAGGTTTTTGATTTGTTTTTAAATGTTTTTAATGTGTTTGAGAATGGTTATTGAGAATTTTTAAGAAGTTATAGTACTTTCTACAAATCATAATATCCTATACTACATGGGAAATCAAAAAATTCTAGAGTAAAAAGATTCATTCACTAAATTTAAGACTTCACATATGTGGTAAATGATTTGAAAAAATAGAAAATGGATTAATGGTATGAGCATTATAATTTTCCTTTGAAAATAGGAATTAATGATTTTGAGTAACTATTCGAATATGAAAATATATCCCCATCGCCAGAAATCAATCCTTCATACATACTGAGCATAAGTATTTTAGAGAATGAGGCATTTCCATGAGTGTAATCACAATTTTATTAAATAGATTAGTTTGTTGAATGTATTACCTTGATCATTCCTATTTAATACTTTTACAAATAGGGAAAATCAAGGTTATTTGTGGGTGAAAAATAGACTTTCAAGAATTCAAATATTCTAATGATGATAATCCCTATTATGAAAAAACTGGTCTTAAAAGTGATAAAATAACATATTATACTGGAATCATAATGATTCAGGTGAGATTTTGGAAATAATAACCACTATTTATATATTTTTGTTTTGAGCCATGTTATCTGAAAATATATTTTCATAATTGATGTTGAACTTGTTTGAGAGGATGATCAAGATATTATACATGTAATGTTTTTGTGATGGTGTTTTGGTTTTGTTAAGATATTATATCCACTACTCCTTAATCCATGATAAAAATTGAGATGTTTAATTGTGATTTTAAAATAAAATCTATGAAATTTTATTTATGTAATGTTCTTTTTAAAAGATAGTGAAATTGTGATATTGATCCAGTTGTTTCGAGAAGTTTCAACTAGAAAAGAAGTGTTTCATAACTAGTGTTTTCATATCATGATAAGGTATAATATAATTGTTGAATTTATATTTATATTTAAGGTAATTTTTGTATTATATGTTTAATGAAATTTGAAAAGTGACTTCACATAATTTAATTTAATGATCTGTTCTATAACCAATTTTCTTGGTATCCTTAAAGTTTTTGTAGTTTTCTTTTTATGGGTAATATCTTCCATGGGATGCATTTAATGATATTAAATATAATACCTATTAACAATATATATGATTATAATATTTAAGTATATTGAAGTATGAACATAAATCATATTTGAAGTTAGATGGTGTAAAAGAATAATTACTAGAAGAGAGTTTATCTAGAGAATAAATTGTGAGATCCTAGAACTGTGGCACCAATCATCCGAATATCTAGTTTAGGAAAAGAAAACAATATCAAGTTTTGAGAGAAAAAATAAGAATATAGAGTGTTAGTCTTACATCAGATCTTCATGATGTGATAACTATTCTCGTAACAGCCCAGGCATCCACGGTACACTTATCTTTGAATAATACAATAGCTTGCGTTGTAAGCAATTTTGAGTTCTAGAACACCCCGACCAATCAAACTAGTCGTCTAAAAAAAAGTTATGAATAGTAATAAAGACTTTTTGAAATTTCATAAATTTTATTTTTTAAAATGGACTTCATTTTTGGATTCTGAATATCAAAATTGGATTAGGGTGAATTTTTGGTATTTTTCTGATAACTTTCAATTTTTGATGAATAGTAAAACATTGCGTTTTTGTTTAAAACTGAATTTTTATTTAAATAATTATTTATTTTATTTAAATTTATTTTAAGTCAAAATAGATACATATTACATATACTAGTTCAATGTAATTCATTGGAGACATTTTATAATAAGATTAGATATAAAAAATTTTATTGAACTTTTTAACGTCTTTTACCCACCTTCTAGGCTTGTTAGAAAATTTGCATAAAACATAATTTTACCGCTTATCTGAATTGAATTTAAAAATTCTGATACACATGATTGACATTAGTAAGTAAAATTTGGTTTAATAGGATGAAAATAATTTTTGGTGAATAGTAACTTTTGGATTTTATTTACTATGTTTAAGAGTAAATATGGTAATTAAAGGTAAACATGATATTACAATTACCCTAAAACATTTCCTAATTCTATTGGATATGTGTATATAGACCAAAATAAAACATAGAAATAAAATATGATCCCCTTTGATCCACTTTTATTAGATTCCAACATTTATTAATATTTTATTTAAAGAAGAGTTTAAAGTGTTAAATTCAAATTTTAATAACTAAATTATTTTAAATATAGGATTATACATAATATAAATTTGACTATAAATATTCACTAGAAACCTACAAATATTTATTACATAATTTTATTTTATATATAATATTTATACATTAAATAATTAAATTTATTTTATGAAATAATGATGATGCAATAATTACCTTATTAGTGAATGATTAAAATAATTAATATTATAAATATACCAATAAATGTAAATTGATACTTATGATTAATTACACGAACTCTATAGGTTAATATAAAATTTTATGTTTTATTTAATGTATTTTGTTTGAAGTAATCAATTTTCTTGACTTTCACAAAAACCAAATACTAAATAGTATCAAAATTGGCATAATTGAGTTTTTAAAACAAATAATATATTATAAAATGATATAAAATTTCTCAAAATATAAGGTTACTCAAAAGGACTTATATAATTATAGATAAGGAATTAATAAACCACTTTGGGTTCTCTTGTCATTTTATAGTAAGTTTATTAACCATGTAATATAAAAATACAAGAAGACATTGGAAAACTTAAACTATTTAACTAAGAGTTAAATCTAAAATATAATGTTAATATGGTGACCTAAACATTTCGAAAACCTATTTTATGAGAGGATTTAGATCCATACCTACCTTATACTCTAAATTAATCCATTTTGAGCCATTATAAACTGAAAATTATTTTATAATAAAATAATATTTCAGGCTTTTCCTAAAGTGACCCTTACCTCTCTTATAAAATGGTACTTCCCCTTATCTCAAAATCAAACCTCCAAAGACATTTGGATTTGAAAAACCCTACTCAAATATCCTCCCAACTACCCTAACTTCAACCTAGATTCTTTACTATGATTACAAATCTTACCTATGGAGACCTTTTGATCAAATCAAAAGGAAGCACCCGAAGAAGAGGTAATAATTTTATCACCTCTTTCAAAGTTCCTTTCTTCATCCCCTTCAAATTTTTTTTTGATTCCATACCAAAATAATAAATACAGTACCTTATACATATTTTTATGTTATTATAAATATGGTACAACTATATTCATTATTTTATCCATCCTATCAAAGAAAAAGTCACCATACGTGCATACGTACGACTTGCCGTCTCTAGGTCGTGGTGTAGTTTTTTATTCAACACTTTATTATTTGGATGGGTATAATAATGAGTATAATTGATCTAAATAATAAATATAACATGTTAATGATTATTTATATATGATATAACATCCAATTACATATGATTTCACCCTCAATAGAATGGTATTGTTGCTCATGCATACGTACGGATTACCCTCTCCACGAACGCGATGAGAGTCATTCCCCATGGTAACCATTCAAGAATAAATTTCATTTTATGATTAAAAATAATGTTTAAGAACATAATATCATTATGTATTTGAATCAAATACATCCTATCCATAAAAAAAATGACTTGCATAACAAAACATATAAAGGAAAACGAATCAGTTAACACCCGAAACAATGATACTACAAAAATATTATTAACAAAGTAATATTATAAGATCATATATGATATCATATTTTTGAATGTGGTTATTTTATAATTTAATGATAATGTTTTAACTATTATACATGAGTTTAACATATCCTCTATGAAGGAAAATTACAAGGTAAGGGTTAATTTTACAATCTCTTTATTTATATGATGTTTTTTATACGTAAGTATCTACTAGGACTTCTTTATCATCCACATTTGTGTTTATTGATAATTTATTTCAAAAAAATTAATATTTACGATAATAGGGTTTAAATTAATTTATACCCTTTTTTGACTTTTTATAAAATGTTTTGAAAATAATACTTTCGTCGTTTTCCAAACAAGTTACTTTATGACCTTTTCAAGAAATTAAACTAAGAATGTTTTTAACTTATATGGTGGGTGTAGCTGTTTCCCTCCATTGTAAAAACTTATAAGCTTACCGTACATGATTATAATAATATTTTCAAAATAATTTTTTTCTTTAATAATTTTGTTACTTTTAAATGATTTCAAAGTAGAAATAGATATTTCTCTCAAATAGTTTAGATTTCATCTATGTCAACATCCTTTGATGGATTTTACACTTATTTGAAGTTGATTTATTATGATACAATATTCCATATTGTATCAAAGGATTTTTGATATGTTGGACTGTGGATGTGTTATTTTTATTCCATTCATGGATTATTGTTAAGGTATTAACATTTCGTATTCTAGTTTTAATACGAATTTATATGTTATGTTTCAACCTTTTCATATGGGGAATGCGTTGGACATAGTAAGTGACAGGCAGAGCCCGCTATAGATCCTCGATGCATCTGTAGGTCTCAAGAGACAAACTATTATCTTGAAACAAGGCCTTGACAAAATCTTATTTGTAGTCTTGACAGGAGGCCTTGACTCTGTGGTTATGATGTCTAGCATTTTGCATTCTATTATTATTAAATTGAAAATTGATATTACATGTGATTATTAGAGTAGTAGAATATAAATGTGAATAAGTAAATGGTATTATTTGATTTATATTTTCCTTATTATGATGAATATTAATTTTAAAAGGTTTGTGTTTTAGTATTATACATTTCCTTAAATGTTTACGCTTATTTATGATAGTTTCTGCTATATTGTTATCCTTACAGGGAATCTGACCTCACCCCATTCTATGAATTATTTTTCCCAAGATGAGAGGATGTATGCTATGATTAACCTAAAGGTATAAGATAAAGGATATGAGTGTGTTCAAAGGGGACATATTATTATTTTTTTATTTCATGATGTAATGTAAAAATTATGTATGTATCTAGTACTTCCAAGGCTACAAAACTATTAGTTCTTTCAAGACATGATATCTTGTGATCATGAAAATGTTATGTAAAAATTCACTGACTCTAGTTAAGAAGGGTCGGGGCATTACTGTTATTATCAGAGGAAGTTTGGTACAAACCTTGGAAACTAGATTTAGAAAAACACTGATTAGAGAATGTTACCCTAAGATAAAATTTGAGGATTAGTATAGAAGGACATCCAAAAAATTTGGTAGTGTAAATATTATGTGGGTTTAGAAGAAATAAATACTTATCTGGATACGAGCAGGTAGAGGTGGGTCTGGAACAGCTGTACCTAGGAGTGAAAACTCCAACAAGGAGTTTCGGGATTGACTCGAGGTATCCTGGTACACGATAACAGACCCTACTGCACTCTTGTTTACGACACTCTCAGGGGATATGCTTTGGATAATTCACAATTTCATTACAAACCATAATCAAGGATTTATGAGTAAATACATCCTTAAAGAAAGTTTTTTTATGATTATAGATTATATGCATAATCTGTTCAATTTATGTTAGATGTTTTACTAGTTTGGCATTATGTATTGCGATTTATAAACTCATATTGTGTATGACATTGTTTAGAAAGTGCACCTAGTGGAAGGAATGGAAACTGTATTAACACATGTAATCCATGTACGGATTTCCCTCATACTCAAGGTAATTAAATTGGATCTGGCGATGCAACCTATTCCGAACAACTTATTAATATACTGGGACAACTCTCCTAGGTTATGAATAATACCCTTACCCGTATGGAGCATCCTGATCCACACCACGGAGGATCAATGTTATACCATTTCATGAGAAAAAAACACCAATATTAAATGGGACTACAAATCCATTTGTATCAGATCATTGGATAAGTTCCATAGATAAAATATTTTATGCTTTGGGGAGTAACGAAATGGAAAAAATTTTCATGGCAGTTTATCACCTCATGGGAGATGAAGATCAATGGTGGTCATTAATTCAAAATAAAAAGGAGGATGGAGAAGTATCAAATATGAAATGGAGGGAGTTTAAAGATATTTTCATAGAAAAATAGTTTCTTCACGACCATCGAGAGG
Source organism: Viscum album (assembly GCA_963277665.1). Lineage (NCBI taxonomy): Eukaryota > Viridiplantae > Streptophyta > Magnoliopsida > Santalales > Viscaceae > Viscum > Viscum album. Next base: position 1,392,112,622 of record OY728159.1, read on the forward strand.
ATACAAAAAGACAATTTCCGAATCTAAGGAAAAAGGAGGATGAGAATCTCACAAAGTATGAGGTTAACTTTACAAGGTTAGCAAGGAATGCAGCAGATTATATACATAACCTAGGGAGTAATATTGGTCGATTATTTGATGGGTTAAAACCATTTCTCCATCAAGAATTAGACTCACAATCCTTATCATCATATGAATATATTGTCTCATGTGCAATCAAGACAGAAAAGAAATTCTCGATTATGACTTTAAATCAAATCAAGAGAAGAAGAGATCTCTTGAACACTATAGAAATGGAAATAAGGGGAAGAGTGGAAAATTTGAATTTCCATCCTGTAGTAAATGTGAGATGAAACACCGCAGTACTTGCATGAAAGAAATATGATTCTGTTACAAGTGTGGAGAAAAAGGCCACCAAGCTCGTGATTGCAAAGGGAAGAAATGGCTGTCAATATTGAATGCTAAAATTGTAGAGAAATGCGGTATTATGAAAATTAATGTCATATGTTCCAAAGAAAAAATGCCCCAAAAAAGGCCAAGGGAGCAAGGCCAATCTTATGAGATCACTACTGCTGAGGTAGAAGATCTGAATGACATGGTGGAGGGTAATTTAATGGTTATTTCAAATTTAGACAATGCTTTATTTTATTTTGGATCATCACATTGTTTCATATTTTCATAGTTTTCTAATAAAATTAGATATTTTCAATTTTATTTAACTACGGAGTTTTTAGTCAAAAATCATATGGGAAGTATCATTGTAATAAATTTTTTGAATTAGTTCCCATTAGGGAATATAAACATGCTTTATCTTTTGATCTCATCATCATAGCCTTGATTGAATTTGATATAATCCTTGGTATGGATTGGATTTCAGATCATGATGTGAAAATATTTTGTAAGAGGAAGGAGGTTACAATTTTTGATGATGATAATGAATACCTTATCATTAGAAAATAATTCTCACCATATGATTCTTATCTAAATCCACCCCTAGTAGCTCAACTAAATTTAATTATTGTAGAGCAAGAGTGTGACATAACTATGGATGAGGAAAGGATTGTTCAAATAGAGGATGAACCTATTGTACATGAATATGATGATATGTTTCCAAAGGATTTACCTGTACATCCTCTAGAACTAGAAATTGAGTTTTCCGTAGATTTAATTTCTTGTTCAAGTCCTATATCAAAGACCCGTTATAGAATGGACATTGTGGAATTAGTGGAACTGAAGAAACAACTAGTGGAATTGTGTAATAAAGGATTTATTCTCCCTAGTATTTCTCCTTTGGGAGACCTAGTTCTTTTTTTTAAGAAGAAAGATGAATCAATGAGGTTATGCATTGACTACAATGTCACGAACTGTCCTCAGGACCTGTGACGTGACTACCCCAAGCCCAACTTCCATAGGCCAGGGGTTGGCTACTAGAACCAAAGGCGTAAATCCCGATATCAGGGAAGGAATTGCCTTTATGTAAGAAAAAAAACACCACAGAGTATGCAAGAAGAAGTAAACACTATGTAAACTGAGTACAAAGGTAAGTGCTGGAATGTAAATGGGCCAGAATACAAACCCAACTGAAAGTAATGTACAACTGAAAAGAGAGTACATCGGCAGAGCAGTAAAGCAGCAACACCTATCCATCCTCTGGAAATCCCACCTAAAGGGTGGGTACAGATAGTCTCCTCTGCTCATCAGCTCCAGCCATCCTCTCCGTGTACATCCTGTCCAGTGATCCTCCTCCTGGTATCGTCCAGCTCCACGAGCTCCTACCTCGGTCAGTGCTATCCGTCATCTGCATCCAATACAATGTAGTGCAGGCATAGCCCGTGCAGGGGTGAGTATACGCTACTCCGTAGGGACCTCGAGACCCCCGAGGGACTCCCAGAATCCAAGAAGGATAAACCAAAAAGGAAAGTTACAATCACGAAGTAACAACCAACCCTACTTAGGTATATTCCCATACATATACCTAAGTCATCAAATCCAGTTCGGCTCCAACATCTTATAACATGTTTGATCTAGTCCACACAGGAAAGCACAATCCAATCCACACAGGATAACACAACCCAATCCACACAGGATACCAAAACAATCATATCAATGATAATGATTGAATGTCAAGACTCATCACACATATGTATACTCTTAGTAAGGTGATAGATATGATCAGATGTAGCCACTGATTCATCTAATCTGTCAGACCCACATAGGATACAAGACCAGCTAAGCTGTCAGACCCACAAAGGATACAAGACCAGCTACTCTGTCGGACCCACGTAGGATACAAGTACATAGTCAAATACTGCCGGACCCACGTAGGATACAAGAACAGTATTCAAGTACTGTCGGACCTACAAAGGATATAAGAACAGTAGTCATTGTCGTCGAACCCACGGAGGATTCCTGTACGGTCGTCGTCGCTGCCGAACCCACGGAGGATCCCAGTATAGTCGTCATCGTCATCGCAGTCGTAGCCAGCTATGGGGTTCCCGCACACAGAATGCTCAATTCTGGGAGGGTCCGCTCCATGAGCCAAGGGGTCGAATACATCAACTGACACGTAGTATGGAGTTGATGTATCCCAAAGTTCCGTCTCGTCAATAGGAACCCAACGCGACAGACGTCGCGTCAATCGGACGCCCAGTCTGAGAGTTATTGGGTTTTTAGTCCCAAGGGGCCGGTTGGTTTTTAAGTGAAAACCAACCCGACCATAAGCCAATTGTGTCCAAACCTCGAGCATAGTAATCCAAAAGAACCATCTTACTAAGAGGAATCCAACAAAGTCGACGACACGTCAATCGGATATCCGGAGCTCAAGTTATAAGCGTTTCTGCTCCGAAGGCCCGGTTGGTTTCGTGTTCGAACCAACCTAGCCATAAACAAAGTTCTCAGAAACCTTGATTTTAATATACTAAAACGACCGTCTCGATCCAAGGATCACTACGCAACTGATGGTGTGTCGATCGGAGGTATGTAGCACAAGTTATGGGCGTTTGAACGGATCTTTCCGAAAAAAGGGGGTTTGGGCCCGGTCAGACCCGGCCCGATACCCATGAGTCGGCCCGAACCGGGACCGGGTCCAGCACGATTGGGCGCGGCCTAGCCCGGCTGGCGTGGCCCGGCACGGCGCGGGGGTCAGGCCCCACGCGGGCGTCTCGACCTGGCGCGGGCGGTCCGGCCCGGCCCTGTCGATTCGGCCCGGTGCGGGCTCCCGTATGCTGAGCAGATGCGGAAGGGGGGGAGGCCGCCGCCCCCTTCGAACCAAATGGCAGACCCATGGGGGTGGGCCCTTGATGCGCTGGCCAGGGGTTCAAACCCCAGGTTTTCTCGGATCTGGCCTGCCGTAACGGCCGACCGGCTGTGCCGTGCGGGACCTGTTGGTCCCGACTCCTGTAGCACCGGCGGTCGGCGGTTCTGGCTTCCTCCCTCTGCACCGCCGCGACCTTAGGCTGCGGCCCGCCCGGGCCACGACCCTCCATGAAGCTCCGACACAACGCAACGGTGCCGCGCTCCTTCACCATGGCCCGCACCAGCCGCGGTTCCTTCGTTTCTACGCTGTGCGATGGCACCGCGTCACCTCCGTTCCAATCCATAATGAAGTACAACAAAAAAGGGGAGGAGGGTCGAACGTTTTTGTGCGGTCCGGCCTCCTCCGGTTAATTTGATAACAAGAGGCTAATTATTTAACGATGAACGCCAGAAATAACCACGAACGTAAAACAAACCCCTACCTCAAATAGATTCACGGAAGCTTGTGTCGCGGAAAACGGCGTTGCGGAAAATGGCATCGCGGCAAACGATGTTGCGAGGAGAAGCTCCGTAAATGATAATAGAGATCATCTGAGGAGGAGAGACATCTCCATTCCTTTGACACGAGAATAATAATGAAGGGAGGCGCATCGTCGTTCTTCGGGAAAGGCGTCACACACCGGCTACAGAGAGGAGAAGAGATGGCATGTAGATCTCCCCTTGCGGTGATGGCGTTCTTCTTCGAAATCTTGGTGTTCTTCACGTTCTGCAATGAAAAAGATGAAGGTCCTCAAGACTTTGAGTAATCTCTCCCAAAATATCCACACAATGATACAACAATAATAAAATAAGTCTTTTGCCTTATATTATTACTCATGCCAACATTTTTCAAAATTCAAAACTTGAATTCACCTAATTAATTAAACTTGCATTATCAAATTAATTAGGTTTTTAATTGGCATGCATTGATGTTGAAGAGTTACAAATTTATGGGGGGTTTCCAAAATTAAGAGGTGGGTTTAGGGGAAAAGAAGGGGTGAGGCTCGTTTGGGCCCCACCTCACTAATATCCTACAAGGCGGAGTTGGGATGTAGTGAGTCCCACCCCAAATTCCACACACAAGTTATAATTACTTAGTTTAGAAATAAAATTGTAGCACAAATTTTATTTCACTCTTCAGTTAACCCATTTATTTAACAACACCACCTGAGAAAACGAAACTCCAGAAAAGGTCTTCCTAAGAAATTACCGGCACTACGGTTTCATCAGTGCCCTCAGATTTCGATTCCGAGCACCGGTTCAAAAGTTAGGAAAACCCGCTCGTTCGTTCACTAAACGTACCTGAGCTAAACTTCAGAAATTGATTCTGGGCACACCATGCCTCAGAATCAGGTGCCGTCAGAAAATAATTACTCATGAAATCCCAAAGAAAATATGAAAAAAAAATTTCCTTGAAATTTACGGGTCATTACATTACTCCCACCTCAGGGATTTACGCCCCCGTAAAGATACATCACAAACTAGGGGAACAAATAAGGGTACTGAGTACACATCTGAGCCTCCCGCTCCCAAGAGCTCTCTTGGAGGTCCCCGTGATACCACCCGATACACACTAGAGGAATCATCCACCCAGGTAGGACCCGCTCCCGTCGATCCTCGATCTCCACTGGGACCTCCGCAAATGTCACCCCATCATCAATGTCCAGCTCCCCATGGTCGATGATGTGCGTTGGGTCGTGCACGTATCTCCTCAGGTGAGATACATGGAAGACTTCGTGAACGCGGTGCAAATGAGGTGGTAGAGCCATGCGATAAGCCACCTCTCCTATCCTGCTGAGAACCTGGAATGGTCCGATGATGCGCGGAGATAACATTCCACCCCGGCCAAATCTCCGTAATCCACGTCGAGGTGATACCCGCAAGAAAACACGGTCGCCATCCTCGAACTCTAGTGGTCTCTGCCTCCTGTCAGCATAAGAATTCTGTTGGCTCTGAGCTGTCCTTATCCGCTCCTGGATGACCTGGACCTTCTCTATCATGGCCTAGACCATCTCTGGTCCCACAAATGCTGACTCCCCAGGGTCTGTCCAGCACAGAGGTTATCTGCAAGGTTGGACATACAATGCCTGGTATGGTGCCATCTTTATGGTGGAGTGGTAGCTGTTGTTGTACGCAAACTCCACCAAGGGTAGGTGATCCTCCCAGCTACAAACAAAGTCTAGGACACATGCACGAAGCACGTCCTCGAGAGTCTGAATGGTCCTCTCCATCTGACCATCTATCTGAGGGTGAAAGGTGGTGCTCTGACGTAGCTATGTCCCAAATGCCTCCTACAACCCCTTCCAAAGCCCAAAAGTAAAGAAATAATCTTGATCGTAGACGATAGATGATGGAACACCATGAATCCATACAATCTCTTGAATGTAGAGGCATCCCAAGCTCTCCACTGAGCCCTGCTCTCTAATGGGTAAAAAGTGGGACGACTTGGTGAGTCGGTCGACAATCACCCATATGGAGTTGTAACCTCTGGAAGTACGTGGAAGTCCAGTAATGAAATCTATAGATATACCGTCCCACTTACACTCCGGGACCTCAAAGGGATGTACCATGCCTACTGGTACCTGGTGCTCCGACTTCACCTGCTGCCAGGTGAGGCATCGAGAAACGAACTCTGCCACAACCTTCTTCATCCCTAGCCACCAGTGCTGTCATCTGAGATCCAGGTACATCTTCAGTACTCCTAGATGTACCACCAAAGGGGATGTGTGAAACTCTCTCAGCACCTCCTCCTGCAAAGCAGCTGGTACCATGGTACATCCTCTTAAAAGGATGACGTGCTCTCCTCCTATAGAGAATCCATCAGGTGCATGTCCTGTGGAAATCTGTGCACGCCGCGTCTCACAGTCTATTGAGGCACATTGTGCCTCTCTGAACCACTGAAGAAGTGGAGGAGTGACTGTGAGCGACTGAAGAAAGGCTGCTCCATCTCTATACACGAAGGATATCTGCAATGCTGCTAGCTTCTCTGTTGCCTCTCCATGTAGCTGAATGCCCATCCTCCTGCTGAGAGAATTATCTACTATGTTCCCCTTTCTTGGAGTATAGACTATCTCAAAGTCATAGTTCATGAGGAACTCGAGCCATCACCGCTATCTTAGGTTCAGGTCCTTCTGCGAGAAGATGTAACAGAGACTCTGGTGGTCAGAAAAGACTGTAAAGCGCTCGCCCATCAGATAGTGATGCCACATCTTCAGAGCGACGACCACTACTGCTAACTCCAGGTTATGGGTAGCGTAGTTCTGCTCGTGCTACCTCAGCTTTCATGATCCATAGATGATCACTGCACGTTCCTGCATCAGGAAACACCTTAGTCTGGCCCCTGATGCATCGCAGTAGACTACGTACCCCACTCCCTCCTCCGGTAGCCTCAAGATGGGTGAGTTGGTCAATCTCTGTCTCATCTCTTGGAAGCTCTGCTAACATCTATCTGACCACACGAAGAGCTTCCCCTTCTTTGTAAAAGCTGTAAGAGGTGATGCAACTCTGGAGAGGTCTAACACAAATCTCAGGTAGTACCCAGCCAAACCTAGGAGACTCCGCACTTCCGTCACACTCCTGGGTGGCTCCCAAGCTAGGACTGCCTCGATATTTGCAGGATCCACCGCAACTCCCGCCTCAGAGATGACATGTACCAAGAAGTGGACCTCACCTATCCATAACTGACACTTCGAGAGCTTACCATAAATTTGGTTCTCTCGGAGTGTGTCCAGTACAACCCTACAAGTGGTAGGCATGCTCCTCCTCAGTAGTCGAGTATATCAATATGTCATCGATGAAGACCAAAAAAAATCGATCAAGGTAAGGCTGGAAGATCATATTAATGAGACTCATAAACACTTCTGGATCATTGGTTATGCCTAAAGGCATAACCAAGAACTCATAGAGGCCATACCAACATCTGAAGTTCATCTTCTGAACATCCTCATCTCGAACTCTGAGCTGATGATAGCCTGACCTGAGGTCTATCTTTGAGAACCACCATTCTACCTTGGGCTGATAGAAGAGGTCGTTAATCCTCAGTAGCAGATACTTGTTCCTCACGGTCACCTGGTTCAGGCGACAATAATCGACACACAGCCGGAGGCTCCCATCCACCTTCTTGGCGAACAATATCGGTGAAGCCCATGGTGAAACACTGGGTTGAATGAATCCCTTGCCTTGCAAGTCCTCCAGCTGTACCCATATCTCTCGATGCTCAGCGGGATCCATCCGATATGCTGGAGTGGATATCAGGGCTGTCCCTGGGTATAGGTCAATATAGAAGTCTACCTCTCTACGAAGAGGTAGCCCTGGAACGTCGCCAGGAAAAATGTTTGCATACTAATCCACTACTACAGGAAAACTCGAATTCCGCACATCCACTGCTCCTAGGATGAGACAAGCCAACTGATGTGTGATCGTCTGTCCTCTCCTATGCATGAGTCCATCCTGCACTGCAAAGGCTCCCTTCTCATCGGTGAAGGTGAACCTACTACAATCGATGCAGACCCACCGCACCTTATGCCTAATACAATAGATCTGATCATGTACTGTAGATAACAAATCCATTCCCAAGATGATGTCATAAGGCCTCGACGCTGCTACAAGAAGATCCTAGTCTAAGCTCTCACCTACTAGAGTAATCTCACACTGCTGACATGAGTGCATAATCATCGAGTTTGCTTCCGTAGGAGTCTGTAGCCGTAAGGATCAAGCCAACAGATCCGTCGGAATCTACGAGCTCCGAACAAGGGCAGTGACAATGAAAGAATGACTCGCTCCTATGTATATAATAACTGCAGCAAGGGTGAAGTAGACATAGATAGTACCTCAAATCATCTCTGGTGCACCGTGGTCATAAGCCTCTACTTCTTGAAGCTGAGCCTGCCTCTTCCCGCCAACTCCCTGTAGTCGGGGTGGACCTCCTGGTGGTGGTGGTGGTAGAGCCTCAAAGCGTCGCCCACCACCTGCTACTCGACCATCTCCTCTGGCTCATCTGCCTGCTCCCTTTAGACCACCATGGTCGAACCTCTGCCTCTACCTGGGTGGTCCCTCAACTGTCTGATGCTCCTCTACATGGCGGGTCGGGCAGTCACGAGCCATGTGGCCCTACTCACTGCATACATAGCACTGTCTGCTCCTCAGAAGGCTAGCTTTGCGTCGTGTTCCCCACACCTCTGAGCCAGTCTCCTGAGGTCGTCTGCCTGATGGTCTGGTCTGCTTGGACCCATGAGTCATCCGTCGACTGCCAGCTGCAGAAGACTCAACTACATGCTGCCCTGCGGTAGATCTCGCTGCTGGTGTAGGTTCAACAAGAAATCTCTCTACAAGGATGGATCCCTCCAGTACTTCTGCCTACGTCGGAATACCAAGGGAAATCATTGATGCCCTGATCTCATGCCTCAGTCCCTGCTCGAAGGTCCAGGCCAGAAAGAATGGGTCATGTACCATGTCCGTGGAATAGAGCGAGAGATCGGTAAATCTCGCCGAGTACTGGGATACCGTCATGATTCCCTTCCATAGCTGTAGTAGCTCCTGAATGTACACCGCACAGAGGGTGGATGGAACGAACTCTGAACATAAGAGGCTCTCAAAGTCCGTCCAAAGGAGATATGCCTCGTCGTGCACCCGAAGCATCAGGATCCACCATCTACCTGCTGCCGCATGCAGGAGACTCGATGCAAGAATCACCATGAGGTATGCTGGTGTCCCTACTAACCTAAAAACTCACAAAACAGCCTCCATCCAATCCTTGGATGCATGAGCGTCCGTCTCCCCACGAAACCTAGGTGGTCTCTGACACTGAAACTCATGCAGTGCACTAAGGCGATGTGCACTCTCAGAGGCTGGGGCTGGTGGCATCGGTGGCTCGGCGGGTAGAGGTACCGCCGGTGCCTCCGCTGTAATAGGGACCTGTACCGAGGCCTCATCACTCGGTGAGATGCCGTCTCGCACAAAGCTCGGAACCCTAGATAGCATCCATAGTGGGGCCATCCTGAAAATAGATAGGTTTGCCACGGTCAACACAATATACGTGGTGAGATGACAAAAAGTAATCACAAAGAAAACCTTGAAACACACATGTAATCAATGTTTTCATGCACTGAGTCAGAAATCAGAAGTCAGGGTCCTGGTGTATGGATACGTCGGCCGCCGCACCAACACTGGACTCCCTAGACTGATAACCACACTCAATACACTTAACACTATTGCTTCACATAGAAGAAAGATTAGAGTCCTGAGTTCTTCAGTAGAACCGAACTCCTCTGATACCAATTTTTCATGACCCGTCCTCGGGACCTGTGTCGTGACTACCCCAAGCCCGCCTTCCATAGGCCAGGGGCTGGCGACTAGCACCAAAGGCGTAAATCCTGATATTAGGGAAGGAATTGCCTTTAAGTAAGATAACAGATACCACAGAGTATGAAAGAAGAAGTAAACACTATGTAATCTTAGTACAAAGGTAAGTGCTGGAAAGTAAATGGGCCAGAATACAAACCCAACTGAAAGTAAAGTAAAACTGAAAAGAGAGTATAGCGGAAGAAAAGTAAAGTTTCAATACCCAGCCATCCTCTGGAAATCCCTCCTGAAGGGTGGGTACATATAGTCTTCTCTACTCCTTGGCTCCAGTCGTCCGCTCCGTGTACGTCCCGTCCAGTGATCCACCTCCAGGTACCGTCCATCTCCACGAGCTCCTACCTCGGTCAGTGTTGTCCATCGTCTGCATCCAACACAATGTAGTGCGGGCATAGCCCATGCAGGGGTGAGTATACGCTACTCAGTAGGGACCCCGAGACCCCCGAAGGTCTCCCAGAATCCATGAAGGATAAACCACAAAGGAAAGTTACAATCAATAAGTAACAACCAACCCTACTTAGGTATATTCCCATACATATACCTAAGCCATCAAATCCATTTTGGCTCCAACATCCGAGCCCAAGTTCGATCCAGTCCACACAGGAAAGGACAATCCAATCCACACAGGATAACACAACCCAATCCACATAGGATATCAAAACAATCATATCAAAGATAATGATTGAAAGTCAAGACTCAGCTCACACAGGTATACTATTCATAAGGCGATAGAGATGATCAGATGTAGCCACTGATTCATCTAAGCTATCGGACCCACATAGGATGTAAGACCAGCTAAGCTGTCAGACCCACAAAGGATACAATACCATCTACTCTGCTGGACCCATGTAGGATACAAGTACATTTTCAAATACTGCCAGACCCACGTAGGATACAAGAATAGTAGTCAATCACTTCCGGACCCACATAGGATAAAAGTATAGTAGTCATTGTCGTCGAACCCATGGAGGATTCCAGTACAGTCATCGTCGTTGCCAAACCCACAGAGGATCCCAGTACAGTCGTCATCGTCGTCGCAATCGCAGCCTGTTCTAGGGTTCCCACACACAGCATGCTCGATTCCGGGAGGGTCCGCTCCACTATCCAAGGGGTTCGATACATCAACTGAAACGTAGCCCGAAGTTGATTTATTTTAAAGTTCCATCTCTTCAATAGGAACTCAACACAACAGACGGTGCGTCAATCAGACGCTCGGTCTGAGAGTTATTGGCTTTTTCTACCCAGGGGCCCGGTTGGTTTTTAAGTATAACCCAACCCGACTGTACTCCAACTACATCCAATCCACTAGTGGAGTAAGCCAAATAAACCGTCTCACTAATAAAAATCCAACAAAGTCGACGACACGTCAATCAGATGTTCGAAGGTCATGTTATAATTGTTTCCGTTCCGAAGGCCTAGTTGGTTTCGTGTTCGAAAAAACCTGGACATACACAAACATCACCTACATCTTGAGTGTATTATACTGAAACGGCATCTCGGTCCATGGATCTCTATGAAACTGAAAGTGCATCGATCGGAGGTTCGTAGCCCAAGTTATGGGCGTTTGAACAGATATGTCTGAAAACAGGGGGTTTGGGCCCGGCCCGACCCGACCCGATACCCCTGGGTCGGCCCGAACTAGGTGACCAGACCCGGTTCCGGGTCCGGACCGATTGGCCATGGCCCAACTCGGCTGGTGTGGCCCAGCCTAGCCGGTGTGGCCCGGCACGGCGAGGGGGTTCGGCCCACCGCGGGCGGCCCGACCCGGTACGGGCGCCCGCGTGCTGAGAGAACGTGGAACGGGGAGAGGCTGTCACCCCCTTCGAATCGAGCGGTAGACCCATGGGGGGTCCGCCCTTTCTACGCTGGCCGGGGGTTCAAACCCCCGGTTTTTCTAGATCCGGCCGGCCGATTGTGTCACGCGGGACCTATTGGCCCCGCCTCCTGTAGCACCAGTAGCCGGCAGTTCCGGACACCGCCCTCTGCACCACCGCGGCCTTAGGTTGCGACCCTTGTCCGACCAGCGCGACACGACAGTGCTGCGGCCCGCCCCAGAAGCGGCCCTCCATGAAGCTCCGGCGCGGTGCGACGGCGCCGCGCCCTTCTACCGCGGCCCATTTCAGTCTCAACGGGGCGACATGTCGGCACCACGCTCCTTCACTGTGGCCCATACTGGCCGTGGTTCCTTCGTATTTTTGCGGTGCGATGGCACCACGTTGACTCTGTTCCAATCCATAACGTAGTACAACAACAAAGGGTAGGATGGTCCACCAGGTTTGTGTGGTCTGGCCTCTTCCCGTTAATTTGATAACAAGCGGATAATTATTTAATGATGAACAAAAGAAATAATCATGAACATAAAAACAAACCCCTACCTCAAACAGATTCACAGAAGCTTGGATCATGGAAAATGACATCGCAGAAAACGGCGTCGCGAGGAGAAGCTCCGTAAATGATGACAGAGAATGTCTGAGGAGGAGCGGCGTCAACATTCCATTGATATGAGAAGAATAACAAAGGAAGGCGCATCGTCGTTCTTCGGGAATGGTGTCACACACGGTCTAAAGAAAGGAGAAGAGACGGCACGTAAATCTCTTCTTGCAGTGACAGTGTTCTTCGTTGAAGTCTTAGCATTCTTCGCGTTCTCCAACGAAGAAGATGAAGATCCTCATGACTTTGAGTAATCTCTCCCAAAATCTACACACAATGATACAACACTAATAAAATAAGGCTTTTGCCTTATTTTATTACTCATGCCAACATTTTTCAAAATTAAAAACTTGAATTCACCAAATTAATTAAACTTGTGTTGTCAAAATAATTTGGTGTTCAATTAGCATGCACTAATGTGGAAGAGTTACAAATTTAAGGGGGTTGCCAAAAATAAGAGGGGGGTTTAGGGGAAAAGAAGGGGTGGGGCTCATTTGGGCCCCACCTCACTAATATCCTACCAAGTGGAGTTAGGAATTAGTGGGTCCCACCCCAACTTCCACACATTGGTTATAATTACTTGGTATAGAAATAAAATTGTAGCCCAAATTTTATTTCACTCTTCATTTAACCCATTTATTTAACAACACCACCCGATCAATCACAACTCCAGAAAAGGTCTTCCTAAGAAATTACAGGCACTGCGGTTTCATCGGTGCCCTCATATTTCGATTCCGAGCACTAGTTTAAAATTTATGAAAACCCCATCGTTCGTTCACTGAACGTACTCAAGATAATCTTCGGAAATTGATTCTGGGCACACTGTGCCTCGGAATTAGGTTCCGTCAGAAACTGCATACTCGTAATATCCCAAAAAAACTAAGAAAAAAAATTTCCATGATATTTACGGGTCATTACATATAGGGAGATCAATGCTATAAAAATAAAGAACAATTATCGCCTACCTCACATTGATGATTTATTTGATAAACTTCATTGAGATCAATATTTTTCAAAGATTGACCTTTGATATGGATATCATCAGTTGTGTGTGAAGAAGGAAGACATTCCAAAGATAGAATTTAATACCAGGTATGAGCATTAAGAGTGTATAGTAATGCCTTTTGTACTGACTAATGAGCCCTCTCTTTTCATGGATCTTATGAATAGAGTTTTCAAAGAATATCATGGTGAATTTTTAGTTTTATTTATTGATGATATCTTTTTAAACTCCAAAATGTATGAAGATCATGAAAATCAATTGGAACTGTTCTAAATAATATTAGAAGGAATGAATTATATGGGAATTTTAGAAAGTGGGAATTATGGCATCAGGAGATTTATTTTTATGAAAATATTTTCTCAAAGGATGGAATCTTTTTTTATACATATAAGATAAAAGCAATCCAATAATGGCCAGCATAGACAAGTATAACTGTGGTATACAGTTTTATTGATTTAGCAGGTTATTACCGGCGCTTAGTGTAGAAATTTTCCGGATTGGCTAACCCATTAACCAAGCTCACACGTAAAAGGGTTAAATCTATTTGGAAAATAGAGTGTGAATAGTTTTGTGAAGAATTTAATAAAAGATTAGTCAATTCTTCTCTACTGACTATACCATCGGGGAATTATGGGTTTGTTATTTATAGTGATTCTTCAAATAAAGGTCTTGGATGTGTCCATATGTAGAATGATAGAGTTATTGCATATGCATCACGGTAGCTAAAAATTCATGAACCAAACAATCCCAATCAAGATCTTGTGTAAGTTGTTGTAATAATTGATCTGAAGATATGGAGACACTATCTATATGGTGAAAAATGAGACATATATACTAATCAAAAGAGTCTGAAGTATATTTTCTCATAGAAAGAACTCAAAATGATGTAATAGAGATGGCTTGAAATACTCAAGGATTATGGTTTCCCTATACAGTACCACCTAGGGAAGGAAAATAATGTGGTAGATGTTGTCACGACCCAACCCTACCCGGGCTCGAGTCGCAACCACCCCAAGCCCGCCTCCATAGGCCAGGGGCTGGAGATAAATGCCGAAGTCTAAACAACTCGGGGAGGCCTTTGGCTGAGTACCTGTACGCAAGAACACAACCCACTCAATGAAGAAGTTCAGTAAAGTGTATAGTAGAGTATCAGCTCAACCCAACAAGAGAAAGGAAGTAGACTCGTCCAAACACAAGGAGATAGAAGCGGTGAGAAGATGAACTTCTCGTCGAGTCTTCGCTACCTATAGCAGGAGAGTAGACTTGTCCAACTATGAGAAGCTAGACATGGAAAGCACATGGCATACCCCGTACATCTTCGCCACTCCTGGAAGGAGAGTAACCAAAACCTATGGAGTGGGTAATAAAACAAGGTATATACAAATCCATATGCTCAATCAAGAATCCCAAAAAAGATATCAAGGGGATCTCCATCTCGTAGCTCAGGCCAAGAAAGTGAGTAGCCAATAGTCCCAGAAGTAAACACCATAGATGCCCAGTATCCCGCACGTCTGCCCCGAACTGCACGTCAATGGGCTCAAATCCCCACACCTTGACACTATCCTCTTTGGTCGGCACTGACTCGCCCGCATGGTTTTAGGTTGCGTCTCAAGGACGTGTCTCGATGGGGAAAGCGCCCCTCGTACTTGAGATTTCTGGGGAATGTCAAACCACACCTCTTCAATGCCCCGCAGTCAAGAGGTCTCCTCAAAGTCGACAGGAGATCCCCTTCCCAGCCCCGCTGGAGGGTAACCCCGGGAAGTCGACGGGTTCCCACTGGAGGGAGACCCAGCAAAAGTTGACGAGTGCCACACTGCCCAGTCCCGTAAAAGGGTAATCTAATGGAGGGAAACCCGGATAAAGTCGTCGACGAGTCCCAATGACCAGTCTCGTAAAAGGGTACTCCACTGGAGGGAGGCTCGGAACCGTCATCGAGGACCACTTCCCAGCCCAACTGGAGGTAAACCCGACATCAGGGACCACTTCACAGCCCCGCTGGAGGTAAACCCAGAACAGCTCTGGCCATCCCAGCTGGATGGTACTGCTCGGTGAATACCGATGTACTGGCCATCCCTACTAGATAGTAACCCACTGGCCATACCTGCTGGATGGTACTGCACTGGCCATCCCTACTGGATGGTGCAACTGGCCACCCCTGCAGGAAACAACCTCCTTGCTAGCCCTGTTGGAAAAAACCTCATGGCCAGCCATGGTGGAAACATCCTCCTAGCCAGCCCTGCTAGAAACAACCTCCTAACCAGCCCTATTGGAATCAACCTCCTAGCTTGAGGATCAGTGCCCATGTAATGTGTTGGTCACACTGAATCCATAAGAACTCTACCAGGGAACACGAAGCAACTCTGCCGACCAAACCATCGAGAACAGAACTAGGGGAAAACCACTCTACACTGCTGGTCGAAACCATCATGAACAAAACCAGGGGGAACCCACTCAACCCTGCTGGTCAAACAAATGAGAACAGAACCAGGGGAAACTCAACCCTGCTTTTCAAACAAACAAGAACAGAACCAGGGGAATCTCAACCCTGCTGGTCAAACAAACCAGAACAGAACTAGGGGGAAACTCTACCCTACTGTTCAAACAAGCGAGAAAAGAGGGACCCTCTAAGTCATGAGAGGTTAAGGGTATGAAAAGTAGAACACGACACCCACATGGGGCCCACACGACGTGTGGCCCCATGTTAACTCCAACCAAGTTCACAAACGTTCTCAGGCACAAACATCCACATGTCCCTCCTAGATTTCTCACATACTCCAAGAGTATGCCACATCTCCAGCCCAAAGGCTAACGTTCACACGACCCCCAACGTCAACACGAAGGCATAAATGTAACAACTCCAACTTTCCACCTCAACGACTCATGCACAGCCAACCACATATCTTCAAGAATTCACTTCACTATCCCAAGAGTGAACATTATCACACGCCAAGGGTTCCCTACAAACAACACAGGAAGAACCACCACCGGTACACCTTACATGCTTCTACATTTAATGAGATCTCAAAAGAGACTCTGCACATCTGAACAGATTGTACCGTTGTAATCCTCAAGAAAAAAAATGAAATATTGACTACTTACACGCCTAAACAGATATCTAACGGAAAAGTCACCAACACCACATTACGCTCGAACGGCGTCCCGTGATCCCGAGCCTCAGCCCTGAAAATAGTCAGGTGCATCGCACCATTGTGATCCCCTCTGGAAAACACGTCAAAAGGACAACTCACATGAGAGGAACGAATATCTGGAGAAAAATATGCCTTCTGACATACCGAACATTAACGGTGTTGCGTGGGACCCACATCCTGGTCCCGAAGCGCTGCCAATGGATCGCACCGTTGCGATCGTCTCTGAAAAGTTCACAAGATGGACTATTCACTTGTCCAAAACGGACAGTCGGTGATAAAGCAGGAAATCACCGCCAACTCCCAAAATGGCTCTCATGGGACCCATACCGGTGTGATGAATTAAAGCGGGTGGATTTCACCATTGCAATGCCCTAATAAAAACTCTCAGAATCGACTACATTCACGCCTTGAATGGACGTCCAACGAAAAAGTTACAAGATGATGCTCACAGCTTAAAAGACAGGCCATGGGGCCAATGCATCAACTCTGGCTTTAATGCCTGAAACGACCCTGGAAAGCACCGGTTCGGTGCCAGGGTCCCAACACCCCTGACGACGCTCAAAACGGATATTGGATGTGTCCGTACCATCCAAAACAAGAACCCCAGAGAAAAACGCCCTTCCACTTAACACCGTGACGCGCCACCGAACCCCTCGTCTGGGCAATTAAAAAACCAGAAGACCATCTGAAAATATTCGTCTTGACGCCTGGAGTACACTGCTACATACAGCATGCAAAACGGACACCCATATAGAAAATTACGGTTTTCTGAAGTCAGAGGGGGCGAGCCCCTTGGACTGGACCGGCCCGGACCGGCCGGTCCGCCCGTTCTGGCCTGCCCATGCCGGCCGACCCGGCTCGCAGTGCCGGCCCACGACTCTTCCGCGAGGGCCGACCATGGACCCTTGGTCCATGTTTTCACCGACCAGCCATGAGGGCTGGTCATGGTCTTCCGTGGAGACCCGCCGAGCAGGGGTCGCGCTCCGTGACCCCGGTGTCGTCGCGCCCCGGTGGCTCGACCGTGCTGCCTGGAGCCGCCGCATCGCCCGACCAACATTTACCCACCCTGAATACCACTGCCGCCCAACCTTATCCCATGCCGCTGCCACCTTATCCCGCACTACCTCCACCTTAGCCCGGATCTGCCTACTACTCGGCTGTCCGCCGCCGGAACCCCCAGGAAAACACCCAAACACATCCAAACTTTTCCAGAACGCTGCGGGCAGCTCGGGAATCATAATTCAAATTCGTAACAAGCATCAAGAAGATCCAAAAATATAATACGAATTTTTGTTCTTTTCCCGAAAATCATACATCAATTTGACATGATTAATTGAGCTCAAAGTAGGTGCGGGAAAAATAAAATGAAACACACGATCCTACCTTGTTTAGCGTTGCCTGGAGCTTCGCCGCACGTGCCGCCACTCGATGCCGCCTTAATCTAAGGATAGAGGGGGGAGAGGGGTTCCTCCTTCACAATTGGGAGAGCTTGCACCAGAGATGAACAAGGGAGGGGAATGGGGAGGTGGTTATGTTTAAATAAAGGAAAAAGTAATTAAAACTTTAATTAATTTAAACCCCTATGTTAACCCAAATACGAAACCCACGACGGGGTCGAGGTTAAGCCTCCCACAGTTTAAAAACCTCCTCCTGAGCACAATGGATGTCTTGGAATTTTAATCTGAGCCTCTGTTCGAATGTTATAACATTTAACGACCGAGGCCGCTAGATTACAAAAATTCCCCTGGGGCCATTTTCCAAAGAAGGCCCGCCCCCGCGAAACATACACCCTCCAAGGGAAACGAGTACGCTTCGGTCTCAACGGTGCCCTCGGTTTGATAATACGATCCACCCTTTAAGAGATACTTGAGTTTAACCATTAAACGAATAAATTCATTATTTTATTTATCCGTTTAACGTTCCGGTAACGGTCAGGGGGTCCCAATGTCCCGTGCCGACATGTTTTATGTCGTTCTTAGGGTAAACACCCCATTTTGGACCCATCCGTACACTCATATTTCTGATCTGAAGCACCATTTAGGAGTTATCCAATTTATTTGACGTGCCCAGTTTCAAGGCACTGAAAATTTAATTCCGCCCACACAGGGGCTCGGAGTCTCACGCCATCTGAAGGCGCTGCTCTAAAATAAATTCTAGAATTATAAAAAAGTCTTTTATTTCAAAAATCGAGTTCTTACATCATTCCCTTATTCAATATTTTCATCCCCGAAAAGCAAAAAAAGTGAACAACTAAGGGAACTTAACCCACGCCTGGCTCTGCCGTACCCAGAAGAACTCTTACACAGTCCTGCATCATCATACATAGACCAACGGATTTGATCTATTCAAGTGAGGGTTTCCCTTGGCAATGATGTGTATAGGAGCACACCCACTTCTTCCCGGGTGAGTCACGTGGGATACGTCATGCACCCACTCCCGACCTTGGGGCCAGGGCAAGATGGTAGGGAACCTCTCCATCCCTTTGCAGAGTCTCAGATGACCCAAAGGCTCTCAGGGGTAGATCACTTCCTTGACCGAACCCCTACATTGCACGCTATGCGTGGAATCACTGCTTGGACCTGGGGCAAAGTATGGTGATTACATCTTTCAGAATATCCATATGGTGAAACACCTAAGGATATCTGGTCACACAAGGATTCATAGTCGATGTATCACGAACCAAACTCTCTTACACGATCGGAGAGAGAAGGAGTCGACACCATCAACTAAAGAAAGGTCTTATGCCTTTTTCCATACCAACACAAGTTTACACTGATGCCTCGCACCACCCTGGTAACAACTCAAGAAAGGATCAGGGAGAAAATAATTACACACACTGAGTATAAAAATTCTACTGCCAAAAGTAGAAGAGCTGTAGAGCGTACCTATTATCACCTCACACTCCACAGGATCATAGACATCCAAAGATCATGACTATCCATGGTCCAAATTGTCAGCTCCCGGAGCCTGACGTTGACCGCCTAATGCTGATGGGAAGACCTCATAAGGTCATCCTCCACTTCCATCTCCTCCCGCTCCTCTGCAATCACTACCTCTTTGGGTGCTACTCATATCACGATGTTGCCTCTGCCGCGGTGGTTCACCTACTACCTTCCCAATATTCTCAGCATGCCTGGTCGGGTAGTCCCGTGCTAGGTGACCTCACCCATCGCAAGCATAACACCGACTCTCTTTGGGATTCCTTGGTGCCCTCCGGCACCACTATGGCATACGACCACGCCCCTGAGTCCGGTTATCAGAAATACACCGACATCGAGGTTCGGTCTGCTGATGCCTGCTAGATGCGGTAGACGTATCGGCTCTGTCATGCCCACTGCCACCACCAACTGTAGAATGTGACAGGAAGCTTTATGTCACCAGTGCCTACTCTAGCACCCCGACATAGGTGGGAATGCCCAAAGGGTACTATGAAAACACGAATCTCTCAGCAGAGAACATGCTCAAACTTCTGTGCTAAGAAGTTTCTGTCATGGACCAAGTCTGGGAAAAAGCATGCACGGTCTGCGAAACTAGCCGCATACTCGTTCACCGTCATCCCTCCCTGCTGAAACTGCAGGAGATACTGAATCCAAACAGAGCGTAACCAGGAGGGGAAAAACTCCTCATGAAACAACAACTGAACGTCACCCCATGAAAGCGATGACTCATTAAGAAACTGATTCACCAGACTCCACCAACGCCACGTTGCTCTGCGGAAAAGGATGGTGGCCATAGCCACTATAAGATCCACCTGTGTCGGCAGAAGCCTGAAAAGGAAAACTACCGTCTCCATCCAAACCTCTACTACCTGAGGGTCTGGCTCACCACCGAACCTCAGCGGTCTCTACCGCTGGAACTCACGGTACGTGCTCAACCTGCGCTCAAGCCCCATCTGCTCTGCTGGAGCTGTCTGCTGTTCACCAGGTGGGGGTGCTGCTACTAGCCCACCCGGAGAAAGGGCATCACATGGTGGGTCCTGGACTATGGCCTCATAGCTCACAGGGTCATCATCACGAACCAAAGCTGGTATCCTAGCTGGATGTCTTCCCAGAGACATCCTGAATATTATCAAGGAGTTCCGCAATCAGATGAGCATATATGTATATCACAACAACAACAACAATGGAAAGATGACTCAAGAAGGACAGTCAAAGACTCAATCATATGTGATGCACAAACCAATTTTCTCTACAACAAGTGTCTTAGCATGCTGAGTCGATAAGCAGGTTGTCAAGGTCCTAGTGAATGGATACGTCGGCTGCCTCACCATCACTGGACTCCCTGGCCTGAGAGCAGCTCTCGAGACACGTTAACACTGTTGACCTAAATACCAACCAATTCTTTTTTATGGACATCCGCACAACGTCCCAACGAATGAACCACCTCTGATACCATTTGCCACGAACCGACCCTACCTGGGCTCGAGCTGCAACCACCCCAAGAATGCCTACATAGGCCAGAGCTGGCAACAAGTGTTGAAGCCTAAACAACTCGGTGAGGCCTTTTCCTGAGTACCTGTACACACACACATGCAACCCACTCAATGAAAAAGTGCAGTAAAGAGTACAGTAGAGTATCAGCTCAACCCCATAAGAGAAAATAAGTAGACTCGTCCAAACATAATGAGCTAGAAGCGGTGAAAAGATGAACTTCTCGTTGAGTCTTCACTACCTATAGCAGGAGAGTAGACTCATCCAACCATGAGAAGATAGACACGGAAATCACGTGGCATACCCCGCGCATCTTCGCCTATCCTAGAAGGAGAGTAACCAAACCAAATGAGTGGGTATTGGAACAAGGTATATACATATCCATATGATCAATCAATAAATCCAAACATGATCGCAAGGGATCTCCATCTCGTAGCTTAGCCCAAGAATGTGAGTATCCAACAGTCCTAGAAGTAAACACCATCGATGCCCAGCATCCCGCATGTCTTCCCCGAACTGCACGTCAAGGGGCTAAAATCACCACACCTTGACACTATCCACTTTGGTCGGCACTAACTCTCCCACATTGTTTTAGGACGCTTTTCAAGGGCACGTCTCGGTGGGGAAAGTGCCCCTCATACTTGAGAGTTTTGGGGAACATCAAACCACACCTTTTCACTACCCCGCAGTCGAGATCTCTCCTCAAAGTCGATAGGCGATCCCCTGCCCAGACCCACTGGAGGGTAATCCCTGGAAGTCTACAGGTTCCAACTAGAGGGAGACACAGTAAAAGTCGATGTGTGCCAAAATGCCCAGTCCTGTAAAAGGGTAATCCACTGGAGGGAGAATCTGCTAAAGTCATCGATGAGTCCCAATGCTCAGTCCCCTAAAATGGTACTCCACTAGAGGGAGGCTCGTAACTGTCGTTAGGGACCACTTCCCAGCCCAGCTAGAGGTCAACCCGACATCGGGGACCACTTCCCTGCCCCGCTGTAGGTAAACCCAGAACCACTCTGGCCATCCCTGCTGGTTGGTACTGCTCGATGAACACCAATGTACTGGCCATCCCTGCTGAATGGTAACCCACTGGCCAGCCCTGCTGGATGGTGTCGCACTGGCCATCCCTACTGGATGGTGCAACTGGCCAACCCTGCTGGAAACAACCTTCTGGCCAGCCCTGCTGGAAACAACCTCTTGGCCCGCCCTGCTAGAAACAACCACCTCACCAGCCCTGCTGGGAACATCCTACTAGCCATCCTTGTTGGAAATAACCTCCTGGCCAGAGGATCGGTGCTCGCGTAATGTATTGGTCACACCGAATCCACAAGAACTATACCAAGGAACACGAAGCAATTCTGCTAGCCAAACCATCAGAAATAGAACCATGGGAAAACCACTCAACCGTGCTGGTCAAAACCATCATGAACATGACCAGGGGGAACCCACTCAACCCATCTAGTCAAATAAACGAGAATAGAACCAGTGGAAACTCAACCCTGCAGGTCAAACAAATGAGAACAGAACCAGGGGAAACTCAACCCTGCTGGTCAAACAAACGAGAACAGAACCAGGGGGAAACTCAACCCTACTGGTTAAACAAATAAGAACAGAGGGACCCTCTACGTCGCAAGAGGTCAAGGGTACGCAAAACAGAAAACGACACACAATGGGGCCCACGAGACATGTGGCCCCCAGTCAGCTCCAACCAAGAGCACAAACGTTCTCAAGTACAAACATCCACATGTACCTGCCAGTGTTCTCGCATAACCCCAGAGTAGGCCATGCCTCTATCTCAAAGTCTAACATACACACGACCCCCAACATCAATGCGAAGGAGTAAACATAACAACTCCAACTTTTCACCTCAATGGATCAGGCACGGCTAACCACCTCTCTTCATGCATTCACTTCACTCTCCTAAGATTGAACGCAATCACACACCAAGGGTTCTCGACAAACACCACAGGAAGAACCACCACCGGTACACCATTCATGCTTCAACATTTAATGAGATCTTGAAAGAGACTCCGCACATCCAAATGGATCATACCGTTGTAACCCTCGAGGAATACCATGCGAGATATACTATTTACTCGCCTCAAACGGATACCTGACGAAAAAGTTTCCAACACCGCTTTACTCCTGAATAACGTCTCATGATCCTGAGCCTCAGTCTAGAAAAAATTCAGGCGCATCGCACCATTGTGATCCCCTCGGGAAAACACATCAAAAGGACTGCTCACTTGACTGAAATAGATATCCAGAAAAAATTATGCTTTCCGACATACCGAACATGAGCAGTGCTGTGTGGGACCTGCATCCTGGTCCTGAAGTGCTGCCAATAGATCGCATCATTGTGATCCTCTCAGAAAATTGCACAAGATGGACTATTCACTTGTCCAAAACGGACACCTGGTGATATAGCTAGAAATCATCGCCAACTCCCAAAATGGATCTTGTGAGACCCACACTAGTGTGTTGAATTAAAGCGGGTGGATTTCACCGTTGCAATTCCCTCAGAAAAACACTCAGAATCGACTACTCTCACGCACCGAACGGATGTCCGACTAAAATGTTACAAAACACTGCTCACTTCTTAAAAGACGGGCCCTGGGGCCCATGCCTCAACTCTGGCTTCAACACCTGAAACCACCCTGGAAGGCACTGGTTCGGCTCCGGGGTCCCAACACCACTGACAACGCTCAAAACGAACATCAGATGTATCTGCGCCGTCCAAAACAAGGACGCCCAAGAAAAATGCCCATCCACTTAACGTCGTGATGCACCACCGAACCCTCGTCTCGGGAATTAAAAATCCCCGAGACCATATCAAAAGCCTCGCCTTGAAACTTGGAGTACAATACTGCAGAAAGAATGAAAAACGGAAACCTGTAGCGAAAATTACGGGTGTCCGAAGTCGGGGGGGGGGGGGGGGGGGGCAGCCCCTTGGACAGGACCGGCCTGGACCGACCTTTCCAACCTTTCTGGGCCGGCCGGCGGCTCTGCCCCATGGGCCGGCTGTGGACCCTTGGTTCAAACATGCACCACCTATCCACGATGGATGGTAGCGGTCTTCAGCGGAGACCCGCGAAGCGTGGGTCTCTGTCGCCACAAGGGGGTCGCGTGCCGCGACCCCGCTGCCATCACGCCCTGACGGCTTGACCTCAGAGCCTGGAGCCACTGCCTCACCCAGCTAGCACCACCCCACCCTAAAGACCACCGCCTCCCCGCCTTAGCTTGCTCCGCCACCACCTTAGCCCATGCTGCCTCTGCCTTAGCCCAGATCTGCCTGTTGCTCACCGAACCGCCGCCAGGACCCCCCGGAAACCACCCAAACACATCCAAACATTGCCGGACCGCTGTGGGCGGCTCGAGACTCCGAATTAAAATTCGTAACAAGCGTCGGAAAGAAAAGAAAATATACTACTCATTCATGTGATTTTATCAAAAATC
Organism: Viscum album; assembly: GCA_963277665.1. Taxonomy (NCBI): domain Eukaryota; kingdom Viridiplantae; phylum Streptophyta; class Magnoliopsida; order Santalales; family Viscaceae; genus Viscum; species Viscum album. Next base: position 1,392,136,738 of record OY728159.1, read on the forward strand.
AAACTGCAATTTTACATGAATAATAGATCACAATGTAGGTGCGGGAAAAATAAAATTAAACGCACGATCTTGCCTTGTTGGGCGTTTCCCGGAGTTTTGCCGCACATGCCACCACTCAATGCTGCCTTTATCGGAGGAGGGAGAGGGCTTACTCCTTAGATTTTGGGAGAGCTTGCACCAGGGATGAACAAGGGAGTGGAAGGAGGAGGTGGTTATGTATAAATAAAGGAAAAATTAATTAAAAATTAATTAATTTAAACCCCTAAATTAACCAACATCCGAAACCCTTGATGGGGTCGATGTTAAGTCTCCTCTAGGGTAAAAACCTCCTCCCAAGCACAAATAAGGTCTCAGAATTTTAATCCGAGCCTCCATTTGAATGTTATAAAATTTAACGACCGAGGCAACTAAATTATGAAAATTCCCCTGGGGCCATTTTCCATAGAAGACCAGCGCCCGCGAAACTTACACCCCTCCAAGGGTAAACGGCATGCTCCGGACTCAACGATTCCATCAGTTTTCCAATCAGATCCACGGTTTAAGTTATAATTGAGTTTAACCATTAAACTAATAAATTAATTGTAAAGACCCGGAAATTTCAAGGAAATGTTTTTCTTAATTTTCTTTGGAATTTTACAAGAACGCAGTTCCTGACGGTGCCTGATTCCGAGGCCCGGTGTTCCCGGAATTAATTTACGAAGTCTGGCTCGGGTACGTTCAGTGAACGAATGAGCGGGAATTTCTATATTTTCAGCCGGTTCTCGGAATCAAATTCCGAGGGCACCGATGGAACCGCATCGCCGATATTTTCTTAGGAACACCTATTCCAGAGTTGCGTTTACACGTGGGAAGTTGTTAAAAATTGTGAAAGTTAAAATATAAATTTAACACCAATTTTTATTCTTCCTTTAGTGTTTTTATCCTTTGGGTGGAAGTTGGGTAACTACCCAACTTCCCTTTGGAGGGTATGAGGGTGGTGGGGCCCACACGAACCCCACCCCTTCATATTTCTCAATCCCCCATGTAACTCACATTTAATTGTGGAGTCTTTTAATATTCTAACTCTACCAATTTAATGTTGAAAATCTCCACCTCCCTTGTTTGAATTTTGAATCCATATCTCTGCATTTAATCAACTGTGTTTTCGCAATTAATGAAGGACAACTCTTGAGTTTTTGTGCCATAAAAATAATAGAGGGTTGTCTCTATTATTTTGGCTAAACTTTTTGTTGGGAGAAAGAGTGGAGTTTTGGAAGAACGCTTGGAGGAACGATATCTTCTTGACAAAGAAAGCTGCTTCCACCGAAGAACAACGACACCTCTCTTTCCTTCCAACCTAAGCAAGAAAGGGAAGGCACCACCCATGAAGAACGTCGCCAACGACAATGTCAATTCCTCCGACGTTGACGGAACGACGTCCGTCAACCGCAAAGACCAACTTCCGCAACTCGTTGACATTCATCGACGAAATTGAGGTAGGGAATTTAAATTGGGATTGTTGGTGAACCCTCGTTTACTCCATTCTAAATCAAAGAACGTGGATCAACTAAATATTATATTGATCCGCGAAGATTAATTTGCGGGTTGGGTTTATTGTTATGTTTCTTTTTATTTATGAGGTTGTAGGGGGTTTATGTGTTTCTTTACATGATTTCTCTTACTTCTTTTATCCGCGTATTTTTGGACCGCTTGATATCGATTAACGGGAGGAGGCCGGACCGCAAAAACACGGCCGCCCCTCCCTTATTATTTATTTCTGGTTGTTGCGGATGGAATGGAAGTGACGCGGTGCCGTCGCACTGCGCGGAATCGTGTGGGAAGAATGTGCGACGTCGTCACACCATGCAATCAATTAATTTCTGAATCAATTCCGCGGCTCCATCACGTCGTGCCGAAAAACTGCAAAAGTACCGCGGTCGTAGTCGGGCCACGGCGAAGGGGCGTGGCGCCATCGGGTCGCGCTGGAAAACTACAAAGACGATGCTATTCGTTTTGACGTGCGGATTGACGTGCAACGACGAAGAAGGCCATTATGGAGTTTGAATCCCTTAGAAGTGAAGGTGGGGTCCTGAGGGGACCATAGGTGAAGACGGCAGGAGAAACGGACCACCGGAGCGCATCCGGTGGTCCGCGGAAGGCGGCGCGCCGCCGGAGGGTTGGCCGCCGGCGGATCCGCCGCCGGCCACAATTAGTGGCGGGCGGGGGAGTCGGGAACCCCGCTCCGCGATTCGGCTCGGCCATGCTGGTCGAGCCATGGCCGGCCGGTCGGGCCGGACCGAGCCGGACCGAGCCGGACTGAGTCGGGCCGGGCCGGGTCGGACCCGGGTCAGGTCGACCCGAGACCCCCTATTTTCGGACTACTTTTGGTCAAATGCCTATATCTTGGGATACGGGCGTCTGATTGACGCACCGTCAGCGGAAACATGAACCTTGGATCAAGACGGTCGTTTCTGTATATTGCACTCAAGGTTTCGGAATACTTTGAGTTTGGCTGGGTTGGATCGTACACGAAACCAACCGGGCCCTCGGAGCGGAAACACTCATATCTTGAACTCCGGACGTCCGATTGACGTGTCGTCGACTTGGTTGAGTTCCTCTTAGTGAGACGGATCTTTTGGCATACTCCGCACGAGGTTTAGAAGCAGGTGGAGTATGGTCAGGTTGGTTTTGCCTTAAAAACTAACCGGGCCCCTGGAACGAAAAAGCCAATAACTCTCAGACCGGGCGTCCGATTGACGCGCCGTCTATTGCGTTGAGTTTCTGTTGACGATATAGAACTTTTGGATACATCAACTTCGGACTATGTGTTAGTTGATCTGTCAGCCTCTCGGCTCGTGGAGGGGACCCTCCCGAACGAGCTTGCTGTGTGCGGGAACCCTAGTGCTGGCTGCGACTGCGACTTTGACGACGACTGTGCAGAGATCCTCAGTGGATTCGACGGGGACGACTACAACACTCAGCGATCCTACGGGGATCAGTGCTACAGATTTTGTGTGGGTCTGATCCTGTGTGGGCCTTTGCGAGGATTAGTACCTATCGATCCTTTGTGGATCTGACAACTTAGATGATTCAGTACTGGTTTTGTATCCTATGTGGGTCCCAGTATAGATGAATCAATGAAGACAACTGGTCTTGTATCCTATGTGGGTCCTAGCTGTGCTGGTCTTGAATCCAATGTGGGTCCCAACATAGATGATTCAATAATGGTCTTGTATCCTATGTGGGTCCCATTATAGATGAATCAATGAAGATAGCTGGTCTTGTATCCTATGTGAGTCCTAGTTGTGCTGGTCTTGTATCCTATGTGGGTCCCAGCATAGATGATTCAATACTGGTCTTGTATCCTATGTGGGTCCTAGATGTGCTGGTCTTGTATGCTATGTGGGTCCCAGCTTTGATGATTCAGTGCTGGTCTTGTATCCTATGTGGGTCCCAGCATAGATGAAACAATGAAGACAGCTGGTCTTGTATCCTATGTGTGTCCCAGCTTAGATGATTCAGTATCTATGTCTGGTCATCTCTTTCACCTTTTCGATGATGTATACTTGTGTGAGCTGAAACCTGTTTTGCTTCCTTTGTGGATTGAGTTGTGCTATCCTGTGTGGATTACGTTTTGCTTTCCTGTGTGGAATACGATTTGCTTTCCTGTGTGGACTGGGATGTACTTGGGCTTTGTGGTTGGAGCGTGTTGGAATTGATGACTTAGGTATATGTATGGGCATATACCTAAGCACTGTCGGATGTTAATTCGTGATTTATCCTTCCTTTGTGGTTTATCCTTTGAGGTTTTTGGGAGACCTTCGGGGGTCTCAGGGTCCCTACTGAGTATCTTATACTCACCCCTGCATGGGATATGCCCGTACTACGTTGTGTTGGTTGCAGACGACGGACAACGCTGATCACGGTTGAGGATTTCGGAGCAGGACGGTACCCGGAGGTGGACCACTGGGCGGACGTACTCGGAGTAGACGACGGGACCCGAGGAGCTGCGGAGGCTATCTGTACACACCCTTCAGGAGGGACTTCCAGTGGACGCCTCGAGGCTGTAGTTTTACTTTTCAGTTGATGTTTTCCCTTTCAGTTGTACTTTACAGTTGGGCGGGTATTTCCGTCCCCCTTTACTTTCTGCACCTTCTTTTGTACAATTTTACTTAGTGTTTACTTCTGCCGCTTGTACTCTGTGGTGTTTGTTTACTCTTATAAAGGCAATGCCTTCCCAGATATCGGGATTTACGCCTTTGGTGCTAGTCGCCAGCCCCTGGCCTATGGAAGGCAGGCTTGTGGTAGTCACGGCATGGGCCCTGAGGACGGGTCGTGACAAATTGGTATCAAAGGAGTTTGGTTCTACCGCATAACTTTGGACTCTGATCTTTTTCTATGTGAAGAAATAGTGTTTAGCGTATTGAGTGTGGTTATCAGTCCAGGGAGTCCAGTTTTAGTGCGGCGGCCGACGTATCCGTACACTAGGACCCTGACTTCTGATTTCCGACTTAATGCACGAAAACATTGATTGCATGTGTGTTCAAGTTTTCTTTGTGATTACTTGTGTCAGCTCACTAGGTATACAATTCTAACCATGGCGCACCTGTTTCTTTTCAGGATGGCCCCACGATGGCAGTCAGCTAGGGTTCCGAGAGTCGAGCGTGACAATAGCCCACCGAGCGATGAGGCCTCAGTACAGGGCTCCTTGTCAGCAGAGGCACCGGCGGTACCTTTAACTGCTGAGCCACCGATGCTACCAGCCCCAGCTGCTGACGATGCACATCACCTTAGCGCGCTGCACGAGTTTCAGCCTCAGCGACCGCCTAGGTTTCACGGGGAGATGAACCCCCAGGCAGCGGAGGACTGGCTGGAGGCAGTTGTACGGGTTTTCAGATTAGTGAGGACACCAGGAGACCTCATGGTGATCCTCGCAGCGAGCCTCCTTCACGCGGCAGTAGGCAGATGGTGGAGCTTGATGCTCCAGGTGCACAACGAGACATCTCTCCTCTGGACGGACTTTGAGAGCATCTTCCGCTCCGAGTTCGTCCCAGCAACCCTCCTTGCGGTGCGCATCCAAGAGCTGCTATAGCTACGGCAGGGAAGCATGACAGTGGCCCAGTACTCAGCGAGATTTACTGATCTCTCACGCTACTCCACAGATATGGTACGGGACCCGTTCTTCCGGGCCCGGACCTTCGAGCAGGGACTGAGGCACAAGATCAGGGCTTCGATGATCTCCCTCAACATTCCGACATAGGAAGAGGTGTTGGAGAGAGACCTTCTAGTGGAGAGTTTCCTCGCCGAGCAGGCTCCAGTGACAGGGCCCTCCGTAGGACGGACCGTAGCAGGGTCTTCTGTAGCTGGCAGTAGACAGGTGACGTAGAGGTCCAAACGGGCCAGACCATCATATGGGCAGTCACTCGATGAAGATTTGGTTGTGCGGGGCACACAAAGGAGAGCCAGCTACACGAGGGGCATGCATTTCTACGCATGTGGCGGGCAAGGTCACATGGCTCGAGACGGCCCGAATCGTCTTACAGATGAGCAGTAGGTGGTAGAGGGACCTCCCAGACAGAGGTTCGGCCATGGAGGTCCGCAGGTTGCCGGCGGGCGAGGCAGAGGAGCTGGCCGAGCAGCTAGTGGTGGACGACGCTTCGAGGTGTTGCCACCACCACCACTAGGAGTTCCGCCCCGACCGCAGGGAGTTGGTGGAAAAGGGAGAGCTCAGCTTTAGGTAGTTGAGGCCTTCGATCATGGAGCTCTGGGAGCAAATGGACAGGAGCGGAACTAGTGGATACGTCTTTTGTACTTCTAGTTCCTTGTTGCTATTGTGTAGTGTCTTTGTATTATGAGCTGCAATAATAAAAGACGCATACCATTGTGATGTTTTCATTCCTGTCCTCTTTTGTGTTGTTACTAGGAGGTTCCAGTTTTAACTGTTGACTTGACCCTTACTTGTGAGACATCTACTGGATGTGACCCAGTTACCACACACTGATGCTGACAGTGTTACTCAACCCTTGGAGGCGAGAGTAACGGTTGGATCTCTTGGTAGTAGCGTCGAGGCCTTACGACGTCATCCTTGGTATGGATTAGAATCATCCATGTCTGGATTGACTGTATTAGGAAAAGAACGTTGTTCATCCAAGGGATGAGACCAGATTTCTATTATCAACAAAGAAGAAATCATAGCAGCTCTTGTGGGACCAGAGGTGGTCCAGGCCATGATAGATAAGGTCCAGGTCATCCAGGAGCGGATGAAGAGAGCTCAGAGCCGACAGAAGTCTTTCGCTGACAGGAGGCGGAGGCCACTAAAGTTTGAGGATGGAGACCACGTCTTCATGCACGTCTCACCTCGACATGGACTACAGAGTTTTGGCCGAGGTGGCAAGTTGTCTCCATTCTTCATCGGACCCTTCCAGGTCCTCAGCAGGATTGGCGAGGTGGCTTACCGCCTATCTCTACCACCTTTGTATCCCTAGTTTGTGTTGAAGCTTTACGGGGATGTAAAGCCCTGTGGTGGGAGTAATGTAAAACCCAGAAATTTCAATGGAATTTTTTTTCTTAATTTTCTTTGGAATTTTACAAGAACGCAGTTTCTTACGACACCTGATTCTGAGGCCCGGTGTGCCCGGAATTAATTTCCGAAGTTTGGCTCGGGTACGTTCAGTGAACGAATGAGGAGGAATTTATATCTTTTCAACCGGTGCTCGGAATCGAATTCCGAGGGCACCGATGGAACCGCAGTGCCAGTATTTGCTTAGGAACGCCTATTCCGGAGTTGCGTTTACACGAGGGAAGTTGTTAAAAATTGTGAAAGTTAAAATATAAATTTAACACCAATTTTTATTCTTCCTTTAGTGTTTTTATCCTTTGGGTGGAAGTTGGGTAACTACCCAACTTCCCTTTGGAGGTTATGAGGGTGGTGGGGCCCACAAGAACCCAACCCCTTCATATTTTTTAATCCCCAATGTAACTCACATTTAATTGTGGAGTCTCTTAATATTCTAACTCTCCCAATTTAATGTTGAAACTCATCACCTCCCTTGTTTGAATTTTGAATCCATATCTCCGCATTTAACCAAGTGTGTTGTCGTAATTAATGAAGGACAACTCTTGAGTTGTTGTGCCATAAAAATAATAGAGGGTTGTCTCTATTATTTTGGCTAAACATTTTTTTGGGAGAAAGAGTGGAGTTTTGGAAGAACGCTTGGAGGAACGATATCTTCTCGACGAAGAACGCCGCTTCCACCGAAGAACAACGACACGTCTCTTTCCTTCCAATCGAAGCTAGAAAGGGAAGGCGCCACCCGTGAAGAACGTCGTCAATGACAACGTCAATTCCTCTGACGTTGACGGAACGACGTCCGTCAACCGCAACGACCAACTTCTGCAACTCGTCGACATTCATCGACGAAATTGAGGTAGGGAATTTAAATTGTGATTTTTGGTGAACCCTCTTTTACTCCCTTCTAAATCTAAGAACGCGGATCAACTAAATATTATGTTGATCCGCGAAGATTAATTTGCGGGTTGGGATTATTGTTATGTTTCTTTTTATTTATGAGGTTGTAGCGGGTTTATGTGTTTCTTTATGTGATTTCTCTTCCGTCTTTTATCCGTGTATTTTCGGACCGCTTGATATCGATTAACGGGAGGATAATGGACCGCACAAACACGGCCGCCCCCTCCCTTATTATTTATTTCTTGTTGTTGCGGATGGAATGGAAGTGACGCAGTTCCATCGCACTGCGCGGAATCGTGTGGCAAGAATGTGCGATGTCGTCACCCCACGAAATTAATTAATTTTTGAATCAATTCCGCGGCGCCGTCACGTCGCGCCCAAATACCGCAAAAGAACCGCGGTCGAAGTCGGGCCGCGGCGAAGGGGCGCGACGCCATCGGGTCGTGCTGGAAAACTACAAAGACGAAGCTATTCGTTTTGACGTGCAGATTGACGGGAGACAATGAAGTCGGCCGTTATGGAATTTGAATCCCTTCACAGTGAAGGTGGGGTCCCGGGGGGACCATAGGTGAAGACGACAAGAGAAACGGACCACCGGAGCGCGTCCGGTGGTCCGCGGAAGGCGGCGGCGGCGCGTGGCCGGAGGGCTAGTGGCCGGCGATCCGCCGCCGGCCTCAATTAGCGGCGGGCTGGGGAGTCATGCACCCCGCTCCGCGATTCGGCTCGGCCACGCTGGCCGAGCCGGGCCGGGCCCAGCCGGGTCGGACCCGGGTCGAGTTGACCCGGTTCGGGTCGACCCACTACGGGCCGACCCAGGGGGGGTCGGGTCGGGTCGGCCCGGGCACAGACCCCCTGTTTTCGGACTACTTTCGGTCAAATGACAATATATTGGGCTACAGGCGTCCGATTGACGTGCTGTCAGCGGAAACGTGAACCTTGGATTAAGACGGTCGTTTTGGTATATCGCACTCAAGGTTTCAAAATACTTTGAGTTCAGCCGGGTTGGTTCGTACACGAAACCAACCGGGCCCTCGGAGCAGAAACGCTCATATCTTGAACTCCGGACGTCCGATTGACGTGTCGTCGACTTGGTTGAGTTCCTCTTAGTGAGACAGATCTTTTGGAATACTCCGCCTAAGGTTTGGATGCAGGTGGAGTACGGTCGGGTTGGTTTTTCCTTAAAAACCAACCGGGCCCCTGGAACGAAAAAGCCAATAACTCTCAGACCGGGCGTCCGATTGACGCGCCGTCTGTTGCATTGAGTTCCTGTTGATGATACAGATCTTTTGGATACATCAACTTCGGACTATGTGTCAGTTGATGTATCAGCCTCTCGGCTCGTGGAGCGGACCCTCCCGAACGAGCTTGATGTGTGTGGGAACCCTAGTGCTGGCTGCGACTGCGACTTCGACGACGACTGTGCAGAGATCCTCAGTGGATTCGACAGCGACGACTACAACACTCAGCGATCCTACGGGGATCAGTGCTACAGATCCTGTATTGGTCCGATCCTGTGTGGGCCTTTGCGGGATTTAGTACCTATCGATCCTTTGTGGATCTGACAGCTTAGATGATTCAGTATTGCTCTTGTATCCCATGTGGGTCCCAGTATAGATGAATCAATGAAGACAGCTGGTCTTGTATCCTATGTGGGTCCTAGCTGTGCTGGTCTTGTATCCTATGTGGGTCCCAGCATAGATGATTCAATACTAGTCTTGTATCCTTTGTGGGTCCCAGTATAGATGAATCAATGAAGACAACTGGTCTTGTATCCTATGTGGGTCCCAAATTAGATGATTCAATACCGGTCTTGTATCCTATGTGGGTCCCAGTATAGATGAATCAATAAAGACAGCTGGTCTTGTATCCTATGTGGGTCCTAGCTGTGCTGGTCTTGTATCCTATGTGGGTCCCAGCTTTGATGATTCAGTGCTGGTCTTGTATCCTAGGTGGGTCCCAACATAGATGAAACAATGAAGACAGCTGGTCTTGTATCCTATGTGGGTACCAGCTTAGATGATTCAGTATCTATGCCTGATCATCTCCTTCATCCTTTCAATGATGTATACCTGTGTGAGCTGAAACCTGTTTTGCTTCCTTTGTGGATTGAGTTGTGCTATCCTGTGTGGATTACGTTTTGGTTTCCTGTGTGGAATACGATTTGCTTTCCTGTGTGGATTGGGATGTACTTGGGCTTTGTGGTTGGAGCGTGTTGGAATTGATGACTTAGATATATGTATGGGCATATACCTAAGCAGTGTCGGATGTTAATTCGTGATTTATCCTTCCATTTTGGTTTATCTTTTGAGGATTTTGGGAGATCTTCGAGGGTCTCGGTGCCCCTACTGAGTAGCTTATACTCACCCCTACACGGTCTATGCCCGCACTACGTTGTGTTGGTTGCAAACGACGGACAACGCTGATCACGGTTGAGGCTTCCGGAGCAGGATGGTACCCAGAGGTGGACCACTGGGCGGACGTACTCGGAGTAGACGGCGGGACCCGAGGAGCTGCGGAGGCTATCTGTACACACCCTTCAGGAGGGACTTCCAGTGGATACCTCGAGGCTGCACTTTTACTTTTCAGTTGCTGTTTTCCCTTTCAGTTGTACTTTACAGTTGGGCTTGTATTTCCGGCCCCCTTTACTTTCTGCACCTACTGTTGTACAGTTTTACATAGTGTTTACTTCCTCCGCTTGTACTCTGTGGTGTTTGTTTACTCTTATAAAGGCAATGCCTTCCCAGATATCGGGATTTACTCCTTTGGTGCTAGTCGCCAGCCCCTGGCCTATGGAAGGCGGGCTTGGGGTAGTCACGAAACGGGCCCCGAGGACGGGTCGTGACATTAATTATTTTATTTATCTGTTTAACGTTCTGGTAATGGGCGAGGGGTCCCAACGTCCCGCGCCGACAAGTTTTATGTTGTTCCTAGGGTAAACACCCCATTTCAGACCCATCCTTACACTCCGATTTCAGATCTGAAACACCATTTAGGAGTTATCCCATTTTTCTGTGTGACCAGTGTGAATGCACTGAAAATTTAATTTCTTCCACACCGGGGCTCAGAATCGCACACCATCTGAAGGTGCTGCTCTAGAATAACATCAAGAATATTCCAAAGTCTTTTATAGCAAAAACCAGGTTCTTATAGATGATTTGAGAAGATATTATCATGGAGTTTTGAACAAAATGGGAGTTGAAAGGGGTCATATGTTCATGGATCTAGTAAAAATGGATATGGGAATAATCACAGAAGGTGAAAAATCGATAATCTTTCAAAAGATTTCCAACCCATCTTTAATAGAAGGGATAAAAGTTCTCAGACTGATGATGAGGAGTTTCAAAAGAAAATTATAACTCTGAATGATGGTAGAATGATCGAATTTATATATTATGATGGAATTTTAAATTTTTGGAAGAGACTTTGTGTTCTTGATATACCTGATCTAAAAAGGGAATTGTTATTTGATGATCATAGCTCCAATTTCTCTATACACCATGGTAGCACTAATATGAATAAATATTTGAAGGGAAATTTTTGGTCAGACAACATGAAAAGAGAGATTGCTGATTATATGTCAAGATGTATGGGTCTTCAACAGGTTATGGTTGGAAGACAACATCTTGGAGGAGTCACGAAACCTCTTCCCATACCTGAGTGGAAATGGGATATTATTACGATGGACTTTGTCATTGGGATTCCAAAGACTCATAGAAGGTATTATTAAATATGGGTCATTGTTGATCTTCCTACCAAGTTAACACATTTTGTTTTTATAAGAGAAGATTTACCACTTGAAAATTTTGAAATACTATATATTAATGATGTTTTAAGACTTCTTGGTGTACCACTATCGATTTTTTAAGATCGTTATCCCTGTTTTATATCAAGATTCATGAAAATTCTTTAGAAATCCCTGGATACTAAACTATGTTTGGGCGCTGCCTACCACCCTCAAACTGATGGACAATCAAAATGGACTATTTGAACCTTAGAAGATATGTTGATATCTTGCTCACATGGCTTTCAAGGTATGTGCGATCATTATTTACCTCTGGTAGAATTTTCCTATAACAGTAGATTCAATTCTAGTATTCATATGGAACCATATGAAGTGTTATACGGAAAGAGATGGCACACACCAACTTTTTTGAATGATGTTGGTGAAAGAAAACTCGTAGGCAGAAAACTTGTTGAGCAAACAATGGAAAAGGTGAAGATTATCCAAACCCACAACAAAGCATCTCAAAGTAGGAAAAAGATCTATGCCGATAACCAAAGGAAAGATTTGGAATTTCAAGTAGGAGATCATGTTTTCTTAAAGGTATCTCCACAGAGGGGTATTATATGATTCGATAATAAGGGTAAATAAATTCCCAGGTACATCGGGCGTTTCAAAATTCTAGAAAGAATTGGAGTTGTAGCTTATCGTTTGGAAATGCTACGAAGTCTCTCCAAAGTTCATGATGTGTTCCATGTATCACTATTGAAAAAATACATGCCTGATCCAACACATGTACCCACCAATGAAGAAATATAACTATATACTGATCTGTCATATTGTGAATATGGTATCAAGAATCTTGATACTATAGAACATGTTCTATGAAACTGGACAACTCGTCTAATAAAAGTTCTATGGAGAAACCATAAGATGGAAGAGGAAATGTGGGAAGCTGAGGAACTTATAATGGAGAACCACGCAAATCATTTTATGTTGTAGTATTCTAGAAATTTTGAGGATGAAATTAGTTGAATGAGGGAAGAATGTAACACCCCAAGCTTCCACGGTACACTTCTCTATGAATAATAAAATAGCTTGCGCTGTACACAACTTCAAGTTCTAGCCCACCATGACCAATCAAACTAACTGTAAGAAATAGTTATAAATAGTAATATCCACTTTTTAAATTTTATAAATTATATTTTTCAAAATGGAATTTTTTTTGAATTTTAAATACCAAAATTATCTTAGGGTTAATTTTTGGCATTTTTCTAAAAAGATTCATTTTTCGATGAATAGTGAAAACAATGCGTTATTTGTTGAAACTGACATTTTATTTAAATAATTATTTAATTGTTTTAAATTCATTTTAAGTCAAATTAGATACATAATATCTATATGTGTTCAATGTAATTCATTGGAGTAATTTAATAATAAGATTAGATGTATAAAATTTTATTGAACTTTTTAACGTCTTTTATCCACCCTCTAGGCACGTTAGAAAATTTTCATAAAACATAATTTTACTGCTTCTGTGAATTGGATTCCAAAAATATGAGAGACATAATTGATATCAATAAATAAAATGTGGTTCAATAGGATGAAAATATTTTTTGGTGAATAGTAACTTTTGGATTTTATTTACCACAGTTAAAAGTAAATAGGGTAATTAAAGGAAAAACTGATATTATAATTACCCTAAAACATGTACTAATTCTATTGCATAAGTGTATTTCGACCAAAATCAACCTTATGAATAAAATATGATCCTCTTTGATCCACTTGGATTAGATTAGGACAATTATTATTATTTTATTTAAAGAAGAGTGAAAAGTTTTAAATTAAAATTCTAATAACTAAAACATTTTTAATATAGGGTTATACATAATATAAATTCAACTATAAATATTAATTAGAAATATCAAAATATTTCCTACATAATGGTATTTTATTTATAATATTTATACATTGAATAATTAAATTTATTTATGACACAATGATGATGCAGTAATTATCTAATTAATGAAAGATTAAAATAATTGATATTATAAATATACCAATAAATGTAAATTGAGATGTATGAGGCATTCCAAGAATTTTATTGGTTAATATGACATAATTTTATTATTTTAATGTATTTTATTCTAAGTAATCAGGTTTTTTTGAATTTCACAAAAACCAAATACTAAATAGTGTAAAAATTGACATAAATGATTTCTTAAAACAAATACTATATTATTAAATGATATAATATTACAAAAATTCTATGGTTCAGAAAAAAGACTTATATAATTATATATATGTCATTAATTAACCACATGGGGTTCTCTTGGCATTTTAATGTATGTTTATTAACCATGTAATATAAAAATACAAGAAGACATTGTAAAAGCCAAACCATTTAACCAAGAGTTAAATCTAAAGGATAAGGATAATATGTTGACCTAAAATTTTATAAAACCTATTGGTTGAGAGTATTTAGACCCATTCCCACCTTACCCACGAAATAAATCCATTTGGAGACATTATAAACTGAAATTTATTTTATAATAAAATAATAATTCAAACTTTTCCTAAAGTGACAATCACCTCTCTTATAAAAGGGTAATTCCCCTTCTCCAGAAATCACACATCCAAATCCATTTGGCTCAGCCGACCACTTTTAAAATATCCTCCCACCTACCCTAAATTCATCTTAGAGGCCTTAATTTGATCCAAAAGCCACCTGTGGAGCCTTTTTTATGAAATCAAAAGGAAGCACCAGAAGAATAGGTAATAATTTCATCACCACTTTCATTGTTCTTTTCTTCTTCCACTTCATCTTCCTTTGTTTTTTCCATACCAAAATAATAAATCCAATACCATATACATATTGTGATGTTATTATATATATTGTAAAACAATATTCATTATTCTATCCATCCTATTAATTAATAAGTCAACATATGTGCTCACGTATGGATTACTATCTCCACGTCGTTGTGTAGTTTGTTATTCAACACTTCAATATTTAGATGGCTATAATAATGAATATAATTGATTTAAATAATAATAATTACATGTTAATTATTATTTATATATGATATAACATCCAATTACATATGATTTCACGATCAATAGAATGGTATTGTTGCTCGTGCGTATGTACGGATTACCGTCTCCACGAACGAGATGAGATTAATTCCCCATTGTAACCAATCAAGAATAATTTTTATTTTATTATTACAAATTATTTTTAAGAACATAATATCATTCAGGATATGAATTAAATAAATTCTGTCCCTAACAAACATTAATTACATAACAAAACATATAAAAGAAAATGAATCATTTAACACCAAAAACAATGATACTACTAAAATATTATTAACAAAGCAATATCAAAAGATCATATATGAAATCATATTTATGTATGTGGTTCTTGTATAATTTAAAAAAAATAATTTATATATTATACACAAGGTTACCATACCATTGACCAAGTAAAATTACAAGGTAAGGGTTAATTTTACAATCTCTTTATTTATCTGAGGTTGTTTATATATAAGTATCTACTGGGACTACTTTATCATCCACATATGTGTTTCTTAGTAATTTATATCAAAACATTTTTACTATTTCCTAAAATATGGGTCATAGTCATTTATACCCTTGTTTTACTTTCTATAATTTTTTTGTAAGGAATCTTTCCATTGTATTCCAAACAAGGTACTTTATGACCTTTTTGACAAATTAATGTAAGAATGTTTTTTATCTTATACAGCGGGAGTGGCTATTTTCCACCGTTATAAAACCTTCGAAGCTTACCTTATAATATTATAATATTATTTTCAAAATAAATGTTTTCTTTTATAGTTACTTGAATTTTAAATGATTTTAAAATCGAAAGCGATATTTCTCTCAAATAGTTTTGATTTCATCTATGTCAACATCCTTTGATGGATTTTACACCTGTTTGAAGTTGATTTATTATGATACAATATTTTATATTTTATTGATGGTTTTGTGATATGTTTGACAGTGGATGTGTTATTTTTATACCATTCATGGTTTATGGTTAATGTATTAACATTTTGTGTGCTATTTTTAATATGAATGTTTATGTTATGTTTCAACCTTTTCAGGTGAGGAATGAATTGGAATTAGTAAATAACGGGAGGAGCCCGCTATAGCTCCTCGATGAATTAGTAGGTCTAATGAGACAAAAAATTTCCTTGGAATAAGGCATTGAAAAAATATTATTTTTAGTCTTGGAACAATTCCTTGACTATGTGGTTATGAGGTCTGGCATTATGCATTCCATCCTTATGAAATTGGCTATTGATATTACATGTGACTGTTCGACTAGTAGAATATCCATGTGAATAATTAAATGTAATTATTTGATTTATCTTTGCTATATTATGCAGATGTTTAATTTTATAAGTCTTGTATTTTATTCTTATACATTTCCTTAAATGTTTATCCTTATTTATGATAGTTTCCACAATATTGTTATCCTTACTGTGAATATGAGATCACCCATTTCTATGTTTTATTTTTACAAAGATGCTAAGAAGTATATTATGATTAACCTGAAGGGATTGGATAAAGGATATGAGTGTGTTCAGCGGGGACACAATGTTTTTTTTATTTCATGATGTAATTTGAAACTTATGTATGTATCTATTACTTCCAAGGATTATAAACAAATCAGTCTTTCAGGAATTGATCTCTTGTGATCTTTCCAATGTTAAGTAATATTGCACCCACTCTAGGTAACTAGTGTCGGGGAATTACAATTCTTGAATATTTTCATAGTCTCATTGAGGGAGATATATTTGTATAGTTTCTAAAGAAACTGAGATTTCAAGAAATTCAATCCCATATTGGTTTCATATTATATATGAAGTTATTTTGAGGTTGATTTAGCTAGTGTGAATCTATAAAAGCATAGAGTTATTATATTCCAAAATTATAGTTGTGAAATTTTAATTTCATATAGTGAAGTATATGTGGTTTGGGGGGACTAACCATCTACAATAATAAGCATGTTACCGGAGAAGGGTCCGAACCTTGTAAAAAATCATTATGCTCAATATCGCTTTATTTTTTATATATTCTAGTGAGGTTGAGACTCTTTAATTGAGTGAACAAAAACATAATAGGATACATGTGTTTATTTAATAAAGTTGAAATTATAAAAATTGGACTTTGGTGATTCATCACCCCTTCCCCACATAGTAGAGTGATCCATTCCTAACCACTTGATTAATCAATGTTTCTTTCATACATGCGTGATCAGTAGTAGAGGTAAAAGATCGAGGCCTAAATAGGTGGTATAATAGTGTAATTTTTTATTACATTATCGTTAAATAATTTTTAATATAAAAAACATAATAGTGATACAATCAATGATCTTGATGCTTAGTATCTTGGAAGAATTAGGCTCACATCTCACTTATACAAAATAATACTAAAAAATTGTTTAAATCCTTATTATTAATCCTCCAAAAATAACTAACACTATCCTTATTACATGTAATCACCTGAGGATATATATCAAAGAAATGGGTGATGTAATAGCCCACTAAGGGGAGGACTAACATCAGAGGAACATAGGACATGAATCAATAGTGCATTTGTGAGAATAATAGACATAATCAGATCATAATCCTAATATAATCATCATAATAATGATTGAAACAATTAATAATGGTGTGAAATGTGTCATTTTCATAGAAATGAATCATTAAAACATAGTAGTAAAAGACCATACAATGTTGTGAATAAATTTAACATCCAGTTCTTGCTTAAAATTTATTCCAAAAGAATAACATAATTATTGTGAACAAATATAGAATAATTTACTTGAATATTACACATATTATCATGAGATATTTCACATTAAACAATTTATTGGATGGATATATAATTTCAAGTGTACCCATCACATCATAAAATAACTACTATCATGTATTCCATATGGAAGGATAACATACAACAATCATAGTCATGAAATAAATCAATGGATTATAATGATATTCATAAAGGATTTTACATATCATAAATTCATTAAATAAACATTTTTTATATCAAATGAAAAAGGTAGATCATACTTTCTTTATAAAATATCATTGTTCTTTGATGAATAAATAACACAATAGGAGTCAATGATGTGTTTTAAAAAAGTATTTTTCATGAATATTTGTATTTGGATTAGAAATCATTTGGTAAAGTAGAAACATTTATATCACTAGAAATATAAGGGAGAGAATACGTAAAGGATGTTTTAATTATATTATAGGAATATCCATAATAAAATTTTTATAAAAGAGGAAAGAACCCAAATGAGTGGAAGTTGAGTTTGAGAATCCCCATACCTTAAATAACGCTTTCTTTTTCCACTTTTCCACCTCCTAAATAATGAACATACTTTCATTAAAACATATAAAAATAAGTGAATTATGTTAATTTTTTCAGTCGTTATAAATTATTATCATTGGATTTGATTCCTTCATTCCCTTTGTTAAAGGTGTAATGTTTTAATATCAAAGGTTCGTTAAAATATCCCATTTTGTTGCAATTTATCTATTTTTTGTTCACATTTATTTATACATAGGTATAATTGATTAAAATATCCTGAAATATTTATATTTATACATTTATATATCATAATTAATTTATTACAACCATCTATAAATTTGGTGATGTTAATAGAGTCGGAAACAACTTTATTAGCAGCTAACTGATCGTTATCGTGGCAATATCTATAGAGGAAGAAAGAGAAGTATAAAATATAAATAAATGTTATATTTAATTATTACCATAGGTAAAAATATTTAACGTAATTTTATTATGATAATCATATAATATTATTTTATTTGGGTTTAAAAGGAATCATGAAAAATGTGGAAGAGAACATGAAAATTGGAAGAGAAGTTGATGAAAAATTACCCTTTTCTTGATGTTGATTGATTTCTGTGGAACTAAAATCCAATAAAACGATGACTTGGTTTACTCAAAAACCCTTTATTATTATAAACATCCTGAGGTAGTTTATTTGGGTAGGTATTTGTAATTGGTTAGTGATGTTTATGTTGTTTTACTAGGGAGTTGTGAGGGGTAATTTATATTCATAGAGAGGATAATTTTAAGGATACAATATTGAATATATAATTATATGCATGTTAACCCATTAAATATTATTATTTTTGACATTATGAAATTTATTTAAACAAATAACATAATATTAGGATAATGAACCACTTTATAAATAAAATTTATTAGTTTAATCAAAATGAATTGGAAAAAATTAAAAAAAAATTAAAAGGACACTTTAGAGTTTCTGGATTTGTAAAATACATTCTATGTTCTTAAATTACATTTATTGTCTATAAATAACCCATTTATCTTATTAAATTGAATTTTAACCTAAATAACCAAATTAAAATTTATTATTTTACTATTATTACATCATTATGTTATAAAACATGTATTATTTTAGAAACATTATTTTTACTATTCATGTAAAAATAGAACATTCTTAGAAAATTATCATAAAATAACTTTGGGGAAATTTCATAGGGTTGATTATAAAAATGAAATTCATTTTATAAAAATAATTTTCAATCAGATTTTATTTTAATTAAAGAAATAAAAATTTTGATTTTATTTAAATACATTAAAATACAGTTTATTAAGAAAGTGTGAATAATTTGTATGAGTTTTTTTAATCAGTATATTTATATTATGGTTGTAAAATATTTATATTTTCCAAAATTACTAATAATAAATATTATTTATAATACATTTAACTATTTCGAGGTCAAATTTCAATTCTAAAAGCCATGTTACTCTTCCTGATGGTCAGGTTATTATTCCAATGGTCATGTTGCTACCCTAATGGTGTCATTAATAATGAAACAATCATATTACATCAAATAAATACCCTTTTATTACTTAATAAATGATTCACTACAATTCTTCCAAAATTTCAATATTTTCCATTTCTAAAATTTTGATTGGTTTTTCAACATTTTGATTCTTCTCCTTAGTTTGTTTCATGTGAGCTATGATTCTTGGAGATCAGGGTGATCTAAATTTTCCCATTATAGTTTTCATATTTTATATTTTTTCACTATTGGTTTATTTTAATTTTTTATTGTTTATGTTTTTAAATAATGTGACGATTTTCATTACTGAAATAAATTTTTGTTGGTTTCTATATGTGTTGTGTGTGTATAATACTATATAATATAACAAAAATTTATTAAAAAACTGTTTTAGTAATAAATTATTGGTAGCTAAATTATTTCACCCTTTAAAAATTTATTCCTTGAAGTTTCAACTCTTATTATAAATTGAGAATAGAGAGGTTACTTTTTTTATGTTGTTTCCTATGCTTACCAATTTGCCTCATTATATTTGTTGTCCCATCACTGGACTTTATAAAGGTGTGTTATCTTGTTGCATAAAACCTTGTTAGTACAGTACAAATCTTCACCATTTTCTCCTCAAAATAGATTTAATTATCTAATTGTACCCCCTTGATTTAGTACATGTGATAAATCATATATGTGTTTTCTTAAGAGAGATATATGGAACACTTCATTAACATGATCCATGTTTGGTGTGAATGTTAGCTGATATTCCACTTCTCCTATGTGATTAAGGCTCATATAATGGCCAAAGTACCTAAATCTAAGTTTTCATTTATTCATAAACTTTATGACTCTTTTTTGTGCTAATATTTGATGAAAAAGTTTATCTTCAATGTCAAAATCCATGTCCCTTATACAGTTTTAAAAAAATATCTTCTTTCAACTCTGAGTCAATTTTATATTATTTTGGATGGATTGAATACTTTCTTTCATATCCTTCATAAGATCAATTTTATATTTCCTTAATCCACTAACTTCTTACAAACAAGTAATAGATCTATATCACTTCTCATATAGAGCATCATATGGATCCATTTGAATGCATGAATGAAATCCATTGTTCTATGAGAACAAAAAAAATGGGATATGATGATCCCATCCACCTGTAAATGCCATTGAAAAATATTTAAACATGTCCTTGGGAATCTGAACGGTCCTTTCAAATTGGCCATCTGTTTGAGGGTGATAGACCATATGGAAATTTAATTTAGTATTTAGAGTATTAGGAGGATTTATCTAGAATTATTAGGTAAAAATTCATGACCCCTCCCCCAAAGATTACCCTCCTCTTATAGAAATGAAGAAAGGTGGATAATGACTCGTGATTCCCACATCTAGTTGTCCCCAGGTTGGTGACTAGCACAAAGGGTTTAAAAATTTCACATTATGGGAGGCATTACCCTTTTTACGAAACAAGATTGGGAGATAAGTTTAATCATCCACAAAAAAACTCTTAGAAACATATATAAGATAATAAAAAAATAATCCCACAATGAAAGTATAAGTAGAAATGATAAAAATACAATGAAGTCTCCAAATTAAAATACACAAATTTATAACTAATGCAGTGACACGAAAACTTTCCCAAGGTCTGAACTAGTAAAAATCTTCACTGTCCACATAATCCTCTTGGAATCCAAAAAATAGTTTTATGTTCATAGGGTGATAATTAATGTATACTCAATAGGGAAATCCAAAGTCTATCATGTACATGTGAAAAGAGCATACTAATGCGTCTATGGGAACACAACAGAACCCAAAAACACCTATACATGTATACTAACCATCTCAACCTCACTAAGGCAAGATCAACAAATAACTCAAGCCATGTTATGAAATATGAGTAATGAAAATCAATGATATGACATCTCATAGCACATTCTCACTGATTAAATGCTCCCAGACCCTAATGGAAGACATCATGGAATTCCCACCTCTTCCAAATATACCAAATCACAACCCACCCACACACACATGTGCCTCATAAAACATCCTTACCACACACACATGGTCCACATACCACATCACATCCCACCTGCACACACCTAGTCCACATACCACATCACATCTCCTTTTCACACACTTGTTCCACATACCACATCACATCTCACCCTCACACACATGGGCCACAAACTATATCTCATGCAGAAAAAACCTTTTTAAGAAAAACATATCTAATACTGAATACACCTTGGAAAGCATAGAAAACTTTCCCACACACACCTGGGACACCACATCACAACTCATCCAAAAAAAACTAGGACACCACATCATAACACACCTAAAGATTCTTGGGCCATCTCATTATAGAAGATTGAGAAAAGAAGTGTGGGTGGCCATCCATCCCTCATCCCATCAGGATGTTTGAGAAATAAACCCATATTTTACTATGTAGGTTTTCATCACATAGTGCTCAATAATGGTGGGGTGTGTATAAAAATCACCAGAATATACTGAGAGTATATATAAGAAATATCACACAAGCCCGACCTAAGTTAATTGTTGGATGATGGTCATAGCTCCTATTTCTCTATACACCTTGGTTTCACTAAGATGTATAGAGATTTGAAGGATTTTTTTTTTGGGAAAACATGAAAAGGGAGATTGTTGATTATGTATCTAGATGTATGGTTTGTCAACAGGTTAAGTCTATAAGACAACATCCTATAGGATTCATGAAACCTCTTCCCATACCTGAGTGGAAATTGAATGTTATTATGAAGGAATTTGTCATGGGGTTACCAAAGATTACTAGAAGGAATGACGAAATATGGGTCATTATTGATCTTCTTACCATGTCAGCACATTTTCATTCTATATGACAAGATTTACCACTTGAAAGTTTAGCAAGACTATATATTAATGACATTTTGAGACTTCAAGGTGTACCCCTATCGATTGTTTCTTATCGTCATCCCCATTTTACATTAAGATTATAGAAAAGTATTCATAATGCCGTGGATACTAAACTTAGTTTGAGTAATGCCTACCACCCTCAAACTGATGGATAGTCAGAAAAAACTACTCAAACCTTATAAGAAATGATTATATCATTCTCACTTGACATTCAAGGTTTGTGCGATTAGTATTTACCTTTGGTATAATTTTCCTATAATAATTGCTTCCATTCAAGAATTTAGATGGCACCATATGAAGCGTTATATTGAAAGAGATGTCACACACCAACATGTTGTGATGATGTTGGTGAAATAAAACTCATAGTTAGAGAACTTGTTTAGGAAAAAATAGAAAAGATGAAGATTATGAAAACCGACATCAAAGAATCTCAATGTCGGCAAAAGAGCTATAATGATAACCAAAGGAATGATATGTAATTTCAAGTAGGACATCATGTTTTCTTGAATGTATATCCATGGAGGGGGGTTATAAAATTCGGTAAGAAGGGTAAATTAAGTCATAGGTATATGAGGCCATTCAAAATTTTTGAACGAATTGAAGTAGTAGCTTACAGTTTGGAAATGCTGCCAAGTCTCTCCAAATTTCATGATGTGTTCCATGTATCACTGTTGATAAAATACATGCCTGACCCAACACATTTACTCACCTATGAAGAAATAGATATGGAACCTGATTTGAATTATTATGAGGATGGTATCAAGATTCTTGATACCAGATAACCTGTGTTGAAAAACCAGATGACTCGTCTGGAAAAAGTTATATGCAGAAACCATAAAATGGAAGAGGAAACGTGGGAACCTGAAGAAATTATAATATAGAACCACCCAAATATTTTTATACAGTAATAATCTAGAAATTTCGAGGACGAAATTATTTGAAGGAGGGAAGAATGTATCACTCCAAGCTTCCACTGTACACTTATCGTTGAATAATACAATAGATTGTGTTGTACACAAATTCGAGTTCTAGCCTACCACGACTAATCAAACTAGACGTAAAAAACAGTTATGAATAGTAATATCAACCTTTTGAAATTCTATAATTTTTTTTCAAAATGGAATTCATTTTTGTATTTGGAATATCAAAATTATCCTTGGGTTAATTTTTGGCATTTTCTAAAAACGTTCAATTTTTGATGAATAGTGAAAAACACTACGTCATTGTTTAAAACCGACATTTTATTTAAGTAATAATTTATTTTATTTAAATTTATTAGAAGTCAAAATAGTTACATAATACCTGTATTAGTTCAATTTAATTCATTAGAGTCATTTTATAATAATATTAGATGTATAAAATTTTAATAAATTTGTTAACGTCTTTTACCCACCCTTTAGGCACATTAGAAAATTTGTATAAAACATAATTTTACTGATACTATGAATTGAATTTCAGAAATCTGAGAGATACAGTTGACATCATCAAGTAAAATGTGGTCTAATAGGATGAAAATAATTTTTGGTGAATAGTAATTTTGGATTTTATTTACCATGGTTAAAAGTAAATAGGGTAATTAAAGGTAAAATGGTATTATAATTACCCTAACACATGTCCTAATTCTATTTGATAAGTTTATTTTGACCAAAATAATCCTTATTAATAAAATATGATCCACTTGGATTATATTAGGACATTTAATATTATTTTATTTAAAGAAGAGTTAAAAGTGTTAAATTCAAATTTTAATAACTAAAACATTTTCAATATTGGGTTATACATAATATAAATTCTGATATAAATTTTAATTATAAAGATAAAAATATTTCCTACATAATGGTATTTTATTTATAATATTTGGACATTGAATAATTAAATTTATTTATGACACAATGATGATGCAGTAATTATCTTATTAATGAAAGATTAAAATAATTGATATTATAAATATTCTAATAAATGTAAATTGAGACTTATGATACATTCCTAGAATTTTATAGGTTAATATGACATATTATTTTTGATTTAATTTATTTTTTCTAAGTAATCATGTTTTGTTGACTTTCATAAAAACCAAATACTAAATAGTTTCAAAATTCACATAAATGACTTTTAAAACAAATACTATATTCTTAAATTTTGTAATATTCCAAAAAATCTAAGGATCTGCCAAAGGGATTATATAATTATTGATATTTCTTTAGTGAACCCTTGGGGGTTCGCTTAAAATTTTATTTTATGTTTATTAACCATGTAATATAAAAATACAAGAAAGCATTGTAAAAGATAAACTATTTAACTAAGAGGTAAATCTAAAAGATAAGGTTAATATGGTGACCTAAATATTTATAAAACCTATTGGTTGAGATGATTTCGACCCATCCCCACATTATCCTCGAAATAAATCCATTTGTAGCCATTATAAACCAAAAATTATTTTACAATAAAATAATATTTCAAGCTTTTCCAAAAGTGACCCTGAACTCTCTTATAAAAGGGTACTTCCCCTTCTCTCAAAATCACACTTCCAAAGCCATTTGGATCGGCCAAACCTTCTCAAATATGATTCCAAATACCCTAAATTAAACCTATATGACTTAATTTGATCATAAGGCCAACCTATGGATCATTTTTTATCAAATCAAAAGGAAACACAAGAAGAATAGGTAATTATTTGAATCGCCTCTTTCAAAGTTATTTTCTTCATCCACTTCCTATTTATTTATTGTTTCCATACGAAAATAATAAATCCAGTACCCTCTACATTCTTTGATGTTATTATAAATATGGTACAACCATATTAATTTTTCTATCCATCCTATGAATGACAAAGTACCATACGTGTGCATGTATGGCTTACCGTCTCCATGCCATGTTGTAGTTTGTTATTCAAAACATTATTATTTATATGGGTATAATAATGAGTAAAATTGATGTAAATAATAAATATAAAATTTTAATGGTTATTTTTATATTATATACCATCTAATTTCATTTTATTTCACCATCAATAGATTGGTATTGTCGCTTGTGCGTACGTACAGACTACCGTCTCCATGAACGCGATGATATTCATTCCCCATTGTAACCAACCAAGAATAATTTTAATTTTATGATCAAAAATAATGTTTATTAACTTAATATCATTCTGGATATGAATAAAATACTTTCTATCCATAAAAATCATGACTTACATAATAAAACATATAAAGGAAAACCAATCAGTTAACAACTGATGTAATGATACTACTAAAATATTATTAACAAACCAATATTAAAAGATCATATATGATATAATATTTATATATGTGGTTCTTTTATAATTTAATATAAATAATTTATCTATTATAAATGAGGTTAATATACCCTCTTCCAATGAAAATTACAAGGTAAGGGTTAATTTTACAATCTCTTTATTTATCCGAGGTTGTTTATATGTAAGTATCTATTGGGACTTATTTTTCATCCTCATATGTGTTTCTTAATAATTTATTTTAATTTTTTTACTATTTACTAGAATATGGGTTATATTCATTTATACCATTTTTTTAATTTTTATAAAATGTTTTGAAAGGAATCATTCCATTGTTTTCCAAACAAGATACATTATGAAGTTTTTGAAAAATTAATGTAAGAATGTTTTTTTATCTTATACAGTGGGTACAACTATTTTCCACCGTTATAAGACCTTCAAATCTTCCCTTACAAGATTATATGAATATTTTCAAAATAAATGTTTTCTTTTATAATTACTTTACTTTTAAATGATTTCAAAATAGAAAGTGATATTTTTATCATATAGTTTTTATTTCATCTATGTCAACATCCTTTGATAGATTTTACACTTATTTGAAGTTGATCTATTATGATACAATATTCCATATTTTATTGAAGGTTTTGTGATATTATTGATAGTGTATGTGTAATTTTTATACCATTCATGGTTTATGGTTAATGTATTAACATTTTTTATGCTAGTTTTAATATGAATGTCTATGTCATGTTTCAACCTTTTCCTATGTGGAATGCATTGGAAATAGAACGTAACGGGTGGAGCCCGCTAGAGCTCCTTGATGCATCGGTAGGTATCATGATAAAAACTAGTATCTTGACACAAGGTATTGATAAAATCTTATTTTTAGTATTGTAAGATCCCTTGACTATGTGGTTATGATATCCTGAATTATTCATTCCATCATTATGAAATTGGATATTGATATTACATGTGATTATTCGACTAGTAGAATATCGATGTGAATAAGTAAATGGAATTATTCGATTTATCTTCTCTATATTATACTGAAGTTTAATTTTATAAGTCTTTTGTTTGAGTATTATACGTTGCCTTAAAACATTATGCTTATTTATGATAGTTTCCGCTATATTGTTATCCTTATTTAGCATTTGAGATCACCCCTTTCTATGTTTTATTTCTACCAGGATGTGAAGAAGTATATTATGATTAACCTGAAGGGATAGGCTAAAGGATATGAGTGTGTTCAAAGGGGACACAATGTTGTTTTTTTATTTCTTGATGTAATGTAAAAAATATGTATGTATCTATTACTTCCAAGGCTATTAAACTAATCAGTCATTCGAGACATCATATCTTGTGATCGTTGAAATATTATGTAATAATGCACAGACTCTGGGTAACTAGGGTTGGGGCATTACAATTATTGAATATTTTCAGAGTCTCATTGAGGGAAATATATTTCAATAGTTTCAAAAGAATCTGAGATTTCATGAAATTCAATCTCATCTAGGTTTCATATTCTATATAAAGGTAGTGTGAAGTTGTGTTACCTAGTGTTAATATATATAAGTATAGAGTGACTATATTACAAAATTATAGGTGTGAAAGTTTAATTTTATATAGTGAAGTATATGTCATTGGGGGGGGGGGGGGTACTAACCATCTACTATAATGATCAAGTTACCAAAGAAGGGGTTGAACCTTGTAAAAAATACTTATGTTCAATATCACTTTATTTTTTATATACACTGGTGAGGTTGAGACTCTTTACTTTAGTGAATAAAACCTTAATAGGGTACATGTGTTGATTTAATGAAGTTAAAATTACAAATTTGGACTATGGTGATTCATCACCCCTGCCCCACTTAGTAGATTGATCCATTCCTAGGAACTTTGAGTACTCAAAGTTGCTTTCATACATTCATGAGCAGTAGTAGAGGGACAAGATCGAGGCCTAAATAAGAGGGATAATATTGTATTTCTTTTTTATTACATAATTGTTTAAAAAAATTATATAAACAACATAGTAGTGATATAATCAAGGATCCTAATGCTTAGTATCTTGGAAGAATTAGGATCACACTTCACTTATACAAAGTAATACAAATTTTTTTTAAATCCTTATTATTTATCCTCTTAAAATATCTAACATTATCCTTAGTACAAATAATCACCTGAGGATATATGTCAAAGAAAGGGGTGATCTAAAACCCGCTAATGGGAAGACTAACATGGGAGGAACGCAGTACATAAATCAATTGAAAAAATGTCAGAATAATAGACATCATCATATCATAATCCTATGATAATCATCATCATAATTATTGAAACATTTAATAATTGCATGAAATGTGTCATTTTCATAGAAGTGAAACATCTCAACAATGTAGTAAAATACCAAACAAAGGTGTGAACATATTTAACATTGTTTTCATTATTAACAGTTGTTCCTAAAGCATAACCTAATTATCATGAATAAATATAGCATCATTTACTTAAATATTACACATTATATCATGAGATATATAATATTAAACAATGTATTGGATGGATATATGATTTTTGGTGCACCTATCACATCATAAAATGATCATTATCATGTATTCCATATGGAAAGATAACATATAGCAATAATAGTCACAAAATAAATCAATGGATAAGAATGGGTTTCACAAAGGATTTCACATATCCTAAATTCATGGAATAACCTTTTTTATCTGAAATGAAAAAAGGATGATCATAAATTTTCATAATATAACATTGTTATTTGATGAATAAATAACACAAGAGGAGTCAATGATGTGTTTAAAAAAAAGTATTTTTCATGAATATTTTTATTTGGATTAGAAATCATTTGGTAAAGTAGAAACATTTATATCAAAATAAATACACGGGATAGAATACCTAAAATAATATTAATTATATTAGATGAATATCCATACAAAAAATTATGTGAAAGAGGAAATAACCCAATGAGAGGATGTTGAGTTTGAGAATCCCTATACATTAAATGACGCTTTATTTTTTCACTATTCCACCTCCTAATTAATGAACATAGTTTCATTAAAACATTGAAATAGAAGTGAATTATGTTAATTTTTTCAGTATTTATAACTTATAATCATTGGATTTTATTCTTTAATTACCTTTGTTAAAGGTTCAATGTTTTAATATCACATTTTCCTTAAAATATTCCATTTTGTTGTGATTTATATATTTTTTGTTCATGTTCATTTATACATAGGTGGAATTGATTAAAAAATCCTAAAATATTAATGTTTATACATTATTATATCATAATTAATTTATTACAACCATCCATAGATTTGGTGATCTTTATAGATTTGGAAACATCTTCATTAGCAGTTAACTGTTCATTAACGAGGCAATGTCCATAGAAGAGTAAAGAGAAGTATAAAATATAAATAAATTTTACATATAATTATTACCATATGTCAAAATATTTAACATAATTTTATCATGATACTCATATAAATTTATATTATTTGGGTTTTAAAGGAATCAGGAAAAATGAGGAAGAGAAGATGAAAATTAGAAGAGAAGTTGATTAAAACACACCCTCTTCTCGGTGTGGCTTGATTTATATGAAACTAAAATACAATAACACGATGAGTTGGTTTACTCCAAAAAAACCTTTAGTATTCTAAACATATTCAGGTAGTGTATTTGGGTAGGTATTTGAAATTGGTTAGTGAAGTTTATGTTGTTTTACTAGGGAGGTGTGAGGGGTAATTTATATTCGTAAAGAGGATAATTTTAATAATATAGTATTGAATATATTATTATATACATATTAAACCATTAAATATTAATATTTTTGATACTATGAAATTTATTTAAATAAATAACATAATATTAGGATACTAATCCACTTTATAAATAAAATTTATTAGTTTAATAAAAATTATTTTTCAAAAATGAAAAAATGTTAATTTAACAGGACACATTAGAGTTTTAGGCTTTGTAAAATAATTTCTTAGTTCATAAATTATGTTTATTGTTTATAAATAACTGATTTATCTTATTAATTTAAATTTTAACCCAAATAACAAAAATTAAATTTATTATTTTACTATTATAACATCATTATGTTATAAAACAAGTAGTATTTGGAAAACACTATTTTTACTATTCATGTAAAAATTGAAGATTCTTAGAAAATTATCATAAAATCACCTTAGGTAAAATTTAGCTTCATGATTCTAAAAATGAAATTACTTTTTAAAAATAATTTTCAATCACACTTCATTTTAATTAATGAAATAAAAATTTTATTTTTTATTAAATATATTAAAATATAGTTTATTAAAAAAGTTTGAATAATTTCAATCAGTTTTTTTAATAAAGATATTTATATTATGGTCATATAATATTTATATTTTTCAAAATTACTAATAATAAATATTATTTATATTACATTTTACTATTTTGATGTCAAATTACTATTCCAACTACCAAGTTACTCTTCCTGATGGTTATGTTATTATTCCAACGGTCATGTTACTACCCTAAAGGCGTCATTAATATTGTAATGATCATATTACATCAAATAAATACCTTTTTATTCCTTCATTAATAATTCTCTAAAATTCTTCCAAAATTTTAATATATTTCATTTTTAAAATTTTGATTGTTTTGTTAACATTTTGATTATTTTCCATAGTTTTTTTCATGCGAGCGATGATTCATGGAGATCAGGGTGATCCAAATTTTACTATTATAGTTTTCTTATTTTCTATTTTTTAGACATTATTATATTTTTAATTTTTATTGTGTTAGTTTTTAACTAATGTGATGGTTTTCATTACTACCATAAATTTGTGTTTGTTCCTCTATTTGTTGTATGTGTATAATACTATATAATATAACAAAAATTTAATAATTAAAAAATTTTAGTAATAAATTATGGGTAGCTAAATTATTTCCCCATTTAAAAATTAATTCCTTGAAGTTTCAACTCTAATTATCAACTGAGAATAAATGAGGGTACTTTTTGTTGTTGTTTAATATGGTTACCAAGTGGCCTCTTCATATTTATAGTCCCATCATTAGACTTTAAAAAGGTATGTTATCTTGTTGCATAAAACATTATTAGTACATTCCAAATCTTCACCATTTTCTCCTCACAAGAGAGGTCATTCTCTAATTTTACCACTAGATTTAGTACTTCTGATAAATCATATATGTACTTTCTTAAGAGAGATACATGGAACACTACATTAACATGATCCATGTTTGGTGTGAATGATATATGATAGTCCAATTCTCCTATGTTATTAATTCTCATAAAATGTCCAAAGTACCTAGGGATAAATTTTCATTTCTTCATACACTTTATGACTCTCTTTTCTGCAAATATTTAAAGAAAATGATTATCTTCAATGTCAATATCCATGTCCCTTTGACCGTTTTCAAAAAATATATTCTTTCTGCTCTAAGTAGATTTTATATTATGTTGGATGGATTGAAAAATTTATTTCATATCCTGCACAAGATCAATTTGATATAGCCTTCATCCACCAACTTCTTACAAATAAGTAATAGTTCTATATCACTTCTCAAATAGAGCTTCATATGGAACCATTTGAATGAAAAAAGGAAATCAATTATTCTATGAGAACAATAATAATGGGATATGATGATCCCATTAACGTATAAATCCAATTGAAAAATTTTTAAACATGCCCTTGCGAATCTGAATGGTCCTTTCAAATTGGCCATCCGTTTGAGGGTGATAGACCATATTTAAATTGAATTGAGTATTTAGAGTATCAAGAAGATTTATCTAGAATTTATAGAGGAAAATTCATGAATACCTCCCCCCAAATATACCGCTCCTTAGATAGAAATGAAAAAATCAAGATAATGAATCATGAGTCCCACATCTAGTGGGCACCGAGTTGGCGACTAGCACAAATGGTGTATAAATTTCACATTATGGGAGGCATTACCTTTTTAAGAAACAAGACTTGGAGATAAGATTAATCATCCACAAAAAATCTCCTAGACACATATATAAGATAATCAAAAAAAGATCCAACAATGAAAGTATAAATAGAAATGATACAAATACAATGAAGTCTCCAAATTAAAATACCCAAAAGTATAACTAATGAAGCAACACGACAATCTTCCCCAGGTTTGAACTAGTAACATTCTACACAGTCCACATAATCCCCTTGCAATCCAAAAAATAGTTTTATATTCATCGGGTGAGCATAAAAGTATACTCATTAGGAAAATCCAAAGTATATTGTGCACATGTGAAAGGATCATACTAATTAACCTATGGGAATACAACAGATCCAGACAACACCTATACATGTATACTAACCATATCAACCTCACTAAGGAATGATCAGAAAATAACTCTAGCCATGTAAAATAATATAAGTAATGAACATGAATGATATTTCACCTCGTAGCACTTACTCACTAATTAGATGCTCTCACACCCTGATGGAAGACATCCTGGAAGTCCCACGTCTTCAAAATATACCACATCACAACCCACCCTTACACTCATGGGCCTCACAACACATCCCTACCACACACACATGGGCCACATACCACATCACATCCCACCTAAAACATCTAGTCCACATACCACATCACATCTCGTTTTCACACACCTGTGCCACATTCCACATCACATACCGCCCTCACAAACCTAGGCCACATACTATATCTCATCTAGAAAAAACCTGGGAAGGCACCACATATCTCATACTGTAGACACGTATGAAAGCCCAAAAAACATTCCCGCACACACTTGGGACACCACACCATAACTCATCACTAATAAAAATGGGACACCACATCACAACTCACCTAAAGAAGCTTGGGCCATCTCATCATGGAAGATAGAGAAAGGAAGTGTGGGTGGTCATTCATCCATCGTCCCATAAGCATGTTTGAGAAAGAAACCCCTATGTGACTATGCAGGTGTTAATCACATAGTCCTCAATAATGGTGGGTTGTGTATAAAAATAACAAGAATTTACATAGTATATATATATATGTAATAGTACACAATGCCAACCTATGGTTTTAAAAAAAATCACAAACCAACTCATACTTTCCCCACTTTGTTGCTACCTATAAATACACTACTCCACAAAAATAGAACAGAAGCCCCAATTTGTTTTCAATCATAAATTACCACTTTTCCATTCTCTATATTTAACCATTTCAATCAATTCTCTTAATATATAGTCAATTACCATCCAAAACTACCTAGAAAATACCATGGAACAATGCATATACAACAAAATAGAAATTGTCATGTTATAAGGTGACGATCCATAATAAATTATCATGGATTCAAATTACCTCTCTATCTAAGACACATCCATTTAACATCACCTATCAAATCATGAGATACAGGGTAAATATTTATACATGTTTTTCATAGAGAATCATTAGGATAATTACCTATACCAATCACTAATATCTTTCTTCAAAATTGCCTTTTCCAAACCACCATACCAGCCAAAACAAACCCCCAACTCACAACCACATTCAGCAACACATTAAAACACAACCAGTTTCACTGACCTGCTATATAATCTCACCACACCCATCAGAACCCAATTGTACAACCACATTCCATACAATTATCCAACATATAAAATCCACATCAAATCACACATAAAATTAAAAAAAAATTACAGGTTCACAAGAACATTTATCACATTCCTATACTGTTATTTGGGGTGTTATCACACAACCCATATCCCATGGAAAAATATTCATTAACCAAGTGTAAATAAATAACTAATTTTAATTTAGGGGTGATTTAAAATAATCTCAAACAAGGAAACAACCACAATAGATGGATCAAATGTAAACAAATCCCCCAACAACCAAAGTTTTTAATCGGGCATCAATTTTATACAAATAAAATATCTCAATCAATATAAAAGCTATAAAATAATGTAAATCAATCCAAATTTACCCCTTAAATTCAATTTAACCAATTATATATCTTTTATTTAGTCGAACAACCATAATACAAAGATGTGAAAGAGAAAAACCCCTCCCACATGATACACAAGACTTAAAATAATGGTCAATCCTAGATTAAGTATGCTTTTCAACTTGTATGTGCATCTCAGGGTGAAGAAGAATGCCCAAAGACAACAACCACACCACTAGAAACAAGGATAAACCAATTCCGCACCAGAAGATTATCAATACACATCCCAAACATCAATCCCAAGCAAAACCATATCACTTCAGAAAATCCTGAGAGAATAATGAGAGAAAACTGATGAAAATGGGAGGAGAACAAACCATGGATCGAATACGAGAGCCCAAGGAATGATCCCCACAGAAAGAAATCTCCAAATGTTGAAGATATAAGTTTTTGAATGTTTGGAATTAGAAAAATTCATGAGATGTAGGGTTTTTCAAAAACCCGAGCTGGTGAAAACTTATAAAATTTTGCAGAATTCGGGCGTTACACAATTGGTAATCCCTTCTTGTCATGAAATACTGGGATTCTGGGCCTAGAATAAAAAAGAATCTCCTCTTTATTATTTAACCCTGAAAACATACACTCCATCAAGCAAATCGAACAAGTAGTGAAACTATGTTTTATGTTGTGTAATCCACTTAACCATCATATAACCCAAAAAATATATTTATCACACATCCCACATTAAGTAAAAACTCCTAGAACCTCCTTTGAACACCTATAACAACAAGAACATTCAATGTTACATGTTAGAAATGCATACAACTTTACATGATATACCTATTAAATGAATATTTGCCTCAAGAATCCTTAAACCAAGCCCAAAAGAAAAATATGTCATAATAACCACCCTATAAGATAACTCTCAAGATCCTCACCACTCCTCAAATTCTACCACTAGCTAAACAAAAAAACCCAAATGATCATAGAAACAGTCTACACAACCACAAGTTGCCTCTTCTTACACAACTACATTGTAACACAACCAATGAAAACCCATCTCAACCTCCATAAAACCGAAACCAACAATTGATACATCAAACGAACCACACCATCCCAAACAAAAACATTAGGGGATTCAATCTTCTATGTCGATATATTATCCGCTCTAGTCGGCACTAACCCACCTTCACAAGTTTAACTACATCATAGTTAATGTATCTTAATTAGGAATTAGGCCCTCCCATTTTCATATGTCAGGACATTATCAAACATGAAACCACATGTGTCACAAAACAAAGAGAACAACTTATTTCCAAAAAAACGGTCTCCAACATCACATCACATCAAAAAAAGAAAAATAAAATCTCAAAACAACTCAGAGTACTGGGAACACATATGTGTCTCTCATTCCCAATTACTCTCCTCCTGGACACCATGTCTCCACAACACATGAACCAAATGAATGGTCCATCCATGTGGTGCCTTCAATTTATGATCCTATATCTCTACTAGTAACTGCACAAATGGAATGTCATCCCCGATATCCAACTATCCCTTTTCAATGATATGTGAGTCATCGTGAAGATACAAACAAAGACGAGAGACATGGATAAAATTGTGGATACTCTCCAAATTAGGAGGAAAATCCAACTGATATTCCTCCTTTACAACTCACCCCAACACCTCAAAGGGTCCAAAAAAATTGTATAAATCTTACTCTCTATTCCAAACCTCTACTGCCAATGTTAATAGGAATCCTTTTAGAACACATGGTCTCCAAACTCAATCTCCAAGGTATAGTTCCTATGATTGAAAGAAGAATTTTTATGATCTTGATCTAGTTTTATCTTCTCACAAATGATCCAAATATTATATTTCATTCTTCGTATCACATTGGGGCTAAGAACAACTGTCTCCCCAACCTTCGTCTAGCACATCGGTGAACGAAACTGTCTTATATAAAAATATTCAAACAGATCTATGATAATGGAAGAGTGGTAGCTATTATTATAAGAAATTTCAACCATATCCCGGTGTCATACCCAAGATCCCCCAAAGCCTAAGACAAAATCCTATAAAATATCCTCCAATGCCGAGATAGTGTGTTCCATTTGCACATTTTTCTAAGGGTGGAAAGCAGTGCTGATGCATAACTAGGATCCAAAAACATGCTACAATGCCTTCCATAATCCTAAGGTAAAAAATTATGTTACTTTTTGAGAAAATGAACCTTGTTACTCTATTAAATCTCACCATCTCATCCATATACCTCTTAGTGATGGTATCCACTGTGCCCAACTCCTTGATCGCTAAGAAGTGAACTGATTTCATCAACTGATCCACTATCACCCAGATAGCATCACAACCTCCCGAAGCCCTAGAAAAACCTATGAAGAAATCCATCTAGATGTCATCTCATTTTCACTTGAGAACATCTAAGGGATACAACAAACTACCAAGAACATGATGATTGACCTTTACTTGCTTGAAAACCACACATGTTTCCTCAAACATCTACACTACCCATTTCATCCAATGATTCTAAAATCGAGTCCTTAAGACATAGTACATATTAGAAATTATTGGATGTGCCACCAAAGGTGTTTTTTGATACTCATGAAGGAATTACTCATGTATCCTTACCAAAATAACAACCTTCAACAAAAAAACATCCAATTCTGACCATCCTCGAACCACCCATCTGGAGCATCATTATGGCCAACACAGTCATGCAACACCACTACCTCTGAGTCTCCCCACTGAGACTCTTCCACCTAATACATCATATAAGACTATAATTTCATATGAAATAATATCCTATACCACTATCCACTCATTCATATAATGTAGGGAAGCCAACTCCTCTATCACTCTTAAAGAATCTATAGACTCCCAAATAATATCCTTCTGTAACATTCTTCTCAAAACCTCATCCAACAAATTTATCTTTCGTGTGGTGTAGAAGATCCCAAAATCATAGTCATGAGAAAAATCCATTTACCTATACTGTCACGAGTTCATATCTTACTGTAAAAAGATATACCTAAAACTCTTATGATCTGTGAAGACCACAAAGTGCTCACTAATGAGGTAATTCCTCCAAAAAATTAATGAAAACACAACCACTGCTATCAACAGATCATGGGAGGAATATTTAATCTCATGGGGATATAACTACCTAGACCCATAATAGATAGATTCCCACTAATACATCAAGAATCTTCCCACGTCCATACACAAAGCATCATAGAACACCTAAAACATCACCCCTTCCTCATGAAATCAGATCTCTGGAGCACTGAACAACTTCCCGTTTAGGTAATTGAACACTTCCTAGAACTGATAACTCTACAAAAAATCTGTATTATTCAAGGTTAAAACTATAAATGGGGTTTCAAATCAAGAGAAATCATCAAAAAAATCTGATAATATCCTGTAAGAAAAAGAAACCTATGGACCTCTACAGCATTCTTTGCTGATTCCCAAGAAAAAATAACTTCAACCTTCAACGAGTCCTCTAACACTCTCTGATGAACACCACATTGGTGAGGAAATTAACCTCTCATGTACAAAACGTACACATGGATAACATTCCATAGATCTAGTTGCATATAATAACATTCAATATTGTTATGAGATACTATACATGATCCTCCTATGATCTCATGTATATTAAGATGTTATCAATGAGGACGACGATGAAATGATCTAGGAACTGAAAATAGGAGTTCATAAGCCCCATGAACATGAATAGTAAATTCGTAATACCAAACTACCTGACTAGAAAATTGATGTTCCCATACCTACTTCTGAAACAAGTGTTTGGGATATCAACCTCTTTCACCATCAACTAGTGACATCTAGACCAAAAATCGATCATAGAAAACCAACTCGCCTCTCTCAGCTGGTAAAAAATATTGTCTATTTTTGGAAGAGGATAATGGTTTTGACCATCAACTTATTCAACTTACAGTAGTCTATAAAAACCTCAGACTACCATCCACCTTCTTGAAGAATAACACCGGGGAATCCCACGGTGGAACACTAGGCCAGATAAAAAACATCTGTATTACATCATCTATCTAAATCCTCTTCTCCTATAACACCAAAGGTGGAATCTATTAAGGAGCCATTAAAATAAAAAAATCACCAACATAAAAGTCTATCCATAACTCAACATCATGTCTAGTGGGTAGAGTCATAACCTAATCGGGAAAAGAATCCTGGAACTCCCCAATGACCCGAGGAAGCTCTACCATCTTATCATTTTCTAATTCCACTGAAACCTCATCCAAAAAGGTGAGAAGAGGTTCCACACACTGAAAGCTCACCTGGAAACCATTATCACCAAAAAACTCCACACAATAGCCATCCACATCTGTAAACAAATGTCTCCTCTAGAAGCATTATAAAACAAAAACATATGGAATAAAACTAGTCGATTCCAAGGATGAAATTGTATAGCTACATCTGTAATAAGAAAATATCTCCACATGATTTATGTGGTTCCATCATTAGTCTACACCCCCATCACACATCAAATAAGATGGTATAGCCCTTTACTGGCATAGTCAACACCTGGGCTATAATAATACATTATACATCTAGTCCTAGAGAATTGGATAGAGTGGGTGAAACAAAGGAGTAAAAATCTCCTGAATCAAAAAAGGCACAAACATGTGTACTCAACAAACTGATCATACCTATGATGATATATGGAACATATAGTACTGCTACCTAAATTGAATGCAACTAAACACTCCAAAATACTTTTCCTCTCTGCTAATGACCGCCTCTACAAACATGCTCTAGTCAAGGTCCCTGAACATGAGGAACATCCAAAGGTCAACCACTACATACTCCACCTCCCCGTAGTGGAGAATAAGTCAGCTGGCTCTGCTATTGAAATGACCTCACAGGAAACTAATAATAAGGCTAGGGATGAACCTATCCACCCCTACCAAAATGAGATCAATCAACTATAGGGAATTGGTTCTGAAGAAGTCTTTTAACCCCATATAAGAAACACATCTGCCCAAATACCATAGGAAAATCATAGAAACTACTAGCACCATAAGTAATGAAAGGAAGCTACTGAGTTAGAATCCCTTCCAGTAGAAACCTCGAAGGCCCTGGTGCCTATGAACTACCAATGGAAACTATTCCCCTCAAAGAACCCTACTAGATCCCCTCTCACAAAAATTCTCCTCACAAGTGCATCCACTCGATCATCTCTTCGTTCTTCTGAAACTCTAGGTACCTTGGAAACGTAAAATGATTAACTACATATTGGATAAAAGGAAAAAGTAAATCCCCAAGATGTCATGAATGAGACTCCTCATATAGAAAAAGATATTCTAAAAAATGATGATGATACTTGAACATGATTCATAACTGCACCACTAACATAATGCACTACTTAAAAGAAAGAATCTCCTGCCTCTTCACCACCATCATGGTCGATGAAAGGAACTCTTCCCAAAACTCTGTCTGTGTAACACCCCAACCCTAGTTACCCAGAGTTGGTGATTTATTACATAATATTGGCATGATTACAAGGGATCAAATCCCGAAATACCGATCGGTTTAGTATCATTGGAAACAATAGATATATTCATAAGTCTTACATTACATCATAAATTGAAAAACTACAACAACATAATTTCTTCATATCCCCTCATACCATCCCTGTAGGTCATTTATAAAACTGTTCTTCACATCATAGGAAAAATAAAACATTTAAAGGGGTGAGCATAGATGCTTAGTAAGGATAACAATATAGCGGAAACTTTCATAAGTAAACATAAACATTTAAGGCAATGTATAAATAAAACAAAAGCCTTTTAAACTTGAACTCCATCATAATATGGCAAAGATAAAATGAAATAATTCCCTTTACTTATTCACATGGATATTCAACTAATTTCAAAATCACATGCAATAACAATAACCACTTTTATAATTATGGAATGAAGAATTACAGACTATCGTAACAACATAGTTAAGGCCTTATGCCAAGACTACACATATGATTTTGTCAAGAACTTGTGCCAAGACACTAGTTTGTCTCATGAGACCTATCGATGCATCGAGGAGCTGTATCAGGCTCCACCCGTCACTTACTAAGTCCAATGCATTCCTCATATGAAAATGTTTTAACATAACATAAACATTCTTATTTGAAACTAGCATATGATATGTCAATAAATTATCCATAAACCATGAATTGTATGAAATAACACATCCACAGTCAAACATATCATAAAACCTTCAATACAATATTGATGTTTTGTATCATAATAATTCAACTTCAAATAATTTTAAAATCCATCAAAGGAAGTTGACATGGATGAAATCAAAACTATTTCAGAGAAATATCTCTTTTTTTGGAATCATTTAAATGTCATGTAATTAAAAAAGAAAACCTTTAATTTGAAAATATTCTTATAATATTGTAAGCTAAGCTTCAAATATTCTATAACGGAGAAAATAGCCACACCCACCGTATGAGTGAAAAAAGACATTCTTACCATAATTCTGTCGAAAAGGTTAAAAAGGACCTTGCTTGGAAAATGACGGAAATATTGCTTTCAAAAATGTATAAGGTCAAATAAGGGTATAAATGTTGTTAAACCATTGTATATTAAATAGTAAAAATGTTTTGAAAGACATATTTATGAAACATGGATGTGGATGATAAATATGTCCCAGTCGATACTTACGTAAAAACAACATTTGATAATAAAGAGATTGTGAAATTAACCCTTAACATGTAGTTCTACTTGGTTGATGGTATGTTAACCTCCATTATAATAGTTAAAACATTTTTATTAAATTATACAAAATCATATACATGATTATGATATCATATACGATCTTCTAATAATGCTTTGTTAATAATATTTTAGTATTATCGTCGTTTCGGGAGTTAACTGATTCGTTTTCCTTTATATGTTTTGTTACGTAAGCCATGTTTGTTATGGATAGGTTGTATCATATTCATATACTGAATGATATCATGTCCTTAAACATTATTTTTAATCATAAAATGAAAATTATTCCTGAATGGATATGATGGGGAATGAATCTCATCACGTTCATGGAGATGGTACTCTGTACGTACGCACGAGCAACAATATCATTATTTTCATGTTAAAATAACATATAATTGGATGTTATATCATATATACAGAACAATTATCATTTTTTATTTATCATTTACATCAATCACACATCATTATCATAACTATTCAAATAATAACGTTTGGAATAACAATTATACCATGACGTGGAGACGGCAGACTGTACGTATGAACGTATGGTGACATGTTATTCAAAGGATGGGTAGAATAC
Organism: Viscum album; assembly: GCA_963277665.1. NCBI lineage: Eukaryota > Viridiplantae > Streptophyta > Magnoliopsida > Santalales > Viscaceae > Viscum > Viscum album. The sequence goes on from OY728159.1 coordinate 1,392,177,238, forward strand.
TGAATATGGTTGTACCATATTTATAATAACATCACTGTATATATAAGATACTGGAGTTATTATTTTAGAATTAAAATAACAAAGAAAGAATAAGTGGAAGAAAAAAGGAACTTGAAAGAGGGTGGTGAAATCATTACCTCTTCTTCGGGTTCTTCCTTTTGATTTGATCAAAAGGGCTCTTTGGTTGGCTTTATGATCAAACTAACGACTCTAGGATGAAGGGAGGAACGTTGATAGTGTATTTGGGTAGGGTTTTTCTGAGCCAAATGGCTTTGAAGGTGTGAATTAAAGAGAAGGGGGAGTTCCATTTTATAAGAGGTGTGAGGGGCACCTTAGGAAGAGAGTGAAATATTATTTTATAATAAATTCATATTCGGTATCAAATGGCTCCAAAGTGACTTATTTCTAGGATAAGGTGGGGATGGGTCGCAAAAAATCTCAACCAATAGGTTTTATATAGGTTTGGGTCATTATATTAACCTTATCCTTAAGTTTTAACTCTTAGTTAATTAGTTCGACATTTACCATGTCACTTTGTTTTTTTATATTATATGGTTAATAAAAATACTATATACTTCCAAGAGAACCCCAAGTGGTTAATTAATGATACACCTATCATTATATAACACTCTTGGCAGAACATTAGATTTTTTGGAATAAAATATCAATTAATAATATAATATTTATTTTAAAAACTCTTTTATGTCAATTTTGACACTATTTGAAAATTGATTTTTGGTGAAAATCATTACAGAATGATTACCTCAAAAAATGTTAATTAAATAAATTCTAACATATCATATTAACCTTGAAAATTATTTAAATTCATAAAACGTCTCAAATTACATTTATTAGGGTATTTATAATATCAGTTATTTTAATATTTCACTATTAAGGTAATTACTACATCATCATTGTGGCATACATAAATTAAATTATTTAATTTCTAAAAATTATAAATAAAATATAATTCTGTAGGAAATATTTTTATATTTATAATGAATATTTATAATAGAATTTATCTTATGTATATCCCTGTATTAAATTTTTTTAGTTATTAAACATTCATTTTAACTCTTTTAACTCTTCTTTGAATTAAATAATAATAAATGTCATAATCTAATTCAATTAGACCAAAGAGGTTTTTATTTTATTACTAAGGTTGTTTTTTGTCGAATTATAATTATCCAATAGAATTAGGACATGTGTTTCGGTAAAAATAATATCATTTTTACCTTTAATTACCCTATTTACTTTTAACCGTGGTAAATAAAAGTAAAAAGGTACTATTCACCAAAATTATTTTCATTTCATTGAACCACATTTTACTTACTGATATCAACCGTGTCTCTCGGATTTTTGATATTCCAGTCACAACAGCGGTAAAATCATGTTTTATGAGAATTTGAAAAAGCTCCTAGGAGGTGGGTAAAAGACGGTGAAAAGTTCAATAAACTTTTTATATATCTAAAATTAATATAAATTGACTCAAATGAATTAAATTTAACATATATAGGTTTTATGTATTTATTTTTACCTAAAATTAAATAAAATAAAATAAATAATTATTTAAATAAAAATTCAGTTTTAACTAATAACTCAGTGTTTTTCACTATTCAACAAATATTCAATGTTTTCAGAAAAATACAAAAAATTCTCCCTAGGCTAATTTCGATATTCCGAATCCAAAAATAAATTCCAGTTTGAAAAAGAAAATTTATAAAATTACAAAAAGTGGGTATTACTATTCATAATGGCTAGTTTGATTGGTTGTGGTGTGTTAGAACTCGAAGTTGTGTACAACACACGCTATTGTATTATTCAAGAGAAGCATACCTTAGAAGCTTGGGGTGTTACATTCTCTCCTCCTTCAAATAATTTCATCCTCGAAATTTCTAGAGTATTACTGTGAAAAGACTCGGGTGGTTCTTCATCATAAGTTCCTCGAGTTGCCATGTTTCCTCTTCCATATGATGGTTTCTCAATAGAACTTTTACCAGACGAGTCATCCAGTTTCTCAACACTTGTTTCGGGTATCAAGAATCTTGACTGGCTCTTCGCAATAAGACAGATCGGGTTCCAGTTTTAATTCCTCATAGGTGAGTACATGCGTTGGGTCAGGAATATATTTTCTCAACAGTGATATGTGGAACACATCGTGAACTTTGGAAATACTTGGCGGCATTTCCAATAGATAAGCTACAACCCCAATTCGTTCTATAATTTCAAAATGTCCGATGTACCTAGGACTCAATTTACCTTTCTTACCAAAACGTACAACTCCCTTCCATGGAGATACCTTCAAGAAAACGTGATCACCAACTTGAAATTCCAAATCTTTCCTTCTATTATCGGCATAGCTATTCTTTCTACATTGAGCTGTTTTGATGTGGGTTTGGATTACCTTCACTTTTTCCATCGTTTCCTTCACAAGTTCCGGGCCTACAAGTTTTCTTTCACCAACATCATCCCAACAGGTTGGTGTGCGACATGTATTTCCGTATAATGCTTTATATGGTGCCATCTGAATACTTGAATGGAACCTATTGTTATAGGAAAATTCAACCATAGGTAAATATTGATCCCACATACCATGAATGTCAAGCGAGAAGGATCTCAACATGTCTTCTAAAGTTTGAATAGTTCGTTCTGATTGTCTATCTGTTTGAGGGTGGTAGACTGTGCTCAAACGAAGTTCAGTATCCAAGGACTTCTGAAGACTTTTCCAGAATCTTGATGTAAAATAGGGATCACGATCATAAAAAATCGATAGGGTTACTCCATGAAGTCTCACAACATCATTCATATATAGTCTTGATAGACGTTCAAGTGGTAGATCTTCTCTTATAGCAAGAAAATGTGCTGACTTGGTAAGATGATCAACAATGACCCATATTGCATCATTCCTTCTAGGAGTATTTGGTAGTCCCATGAAAAATTCCATCCCAATATTATCCCATTTCCACCTAGGTATGGGAATAGGTTGCATGAATCCTCCAGGATGTTTACTTCCAGCTTTCACTTGTTGAAAAAACCATACATCTTGACACAAAATCAACAATCTCCCTCTTCATGTTGTCCCACCAAGATTTTTCCTTCAAATCACTATACATCTTAGTGCTACCAGGGTTTATAGAGGAATTGGAACTATGAGCATCATCCAACAATTCACTTTTTAGATCAAGTATGTCGGGGACAATAATTATATTCCCAAATTTCAAAATTCCATCTTCATACCCAAATTCACACAATCTCCCTTCTTTCACAACTTTATTCTTCTTTTGAAACTATTCATCATCGGCCTGAGAACTCTATATCCTTTCTAGTAATGTTGTTTTGGCAACCATTTGAAAAAGCATTGATGTTTTACCTTCCATGGTTATTCCCATATCCATCTTCACTAGATCCATGTATATATGATCCTTTTTGACTCTCCTCTTGTTCAAAACTTTATGATCCTTTCTACCCAAAGCATCTGCCACCTTATTTGCCTTCCCTGGGTGGTAGTGTATAGTGGAATCATAATCCTTGAGTAATTCAAGCCATTTCCTTTGACTCATGTTGAGTTCCTTCTGTGAGAAAATATACTTCAAACTCTTGTGATCGGTATATATCTCACATTTTTCACCATAGAGGTAGTGTCTCCAAATCTTCAAAGAAAAGATTAAAGATGATAACTCCCGATCTTGAGTAGGATAGTTTTGATCATGAATTTTTAGCTGCCGTGATGAATAGGAAATAACTCTATAATTCTGCATAAGGACACAACCAAGTCCTTTTTTTGAGGCATCACTATAAATAACAAATCCATCATTCCCTAATGGTAGAGTCAAGATAAGAGAATTTACTAATATTCTCTTGAGTTCTTCAAAACATTGGTCACACTCTTTTGTCCCAACAAATTTAATCCCTTTACGTGTGAACTTCGTTAATGGGTTAGTCAATCAGGCAAAATTCTGGACGAAACATTGATAACAACCTGATAAACAAATAAAACTACGTACCTCGGCTATAATCGTTGGTTCTGGAAATTCTTGGATTTCTCTTGCTGTAGAAGGATCAATGGTTATTACATCCTTAGAGACAATATGTCCAAGAAAAGAAATCTACTGAAGCCATAATTCACACTTTCTAAACATCCCGTAAAATTCATTTCTCTTGAGGTTTTTCAGAATGATGCGCAGGTGATTTTCATGATCTTCATAACTTTTAGAGCATACTAAGATATCATCAATAAATAAAACTACAAATTCATCAAGGTATTCCATGAAAACTCTTTTCATTAGATCCATGAAGAAATAGGGTGCATTAGTCAATCCAAAAGGCATTACTGTAAAATCATAATGCCTGTACGTGGTTCGAAATGCTGTTTTCAGAATGTCTTCCTTCTTCACACACAACTGATGATATCCATATCGGAGGTTAATCATTGAAATGTATTGATCTCCATGAAGTTGGTCGAATAAATAATCAATGCGAGGTAGGGGATACTTGTTCTTTATTGTTATAGCATTGATCTCCCTATAGTCAATGCACAAACACATAGATCCATCTTTCTTCTTAACAAAAAGAACATGAGCTCCCCATGGGGAAACACTAGGGATAATAAAACCCATATTACTCAATTCCTCTAGTTGTTTCTTTAGTTCCACTAATTCCAGAGTGGCCATTCTATAAGCGGTGCTCGATATGGGCCTTGAACCAGGAATTAGGTCAATGGAAAACTCAATTTCTCGTTCTGGAGGATGTCCAGGTAAATCCTCTGAAAAAACATCAACATATTATTGCACAATAGGTACATACTCTATTCGAACATTCATTTCCTCACCCACAGTTATTTCATTCTCTTCCTCCCTAATAATTGAATTTAGTTGAGCTACTGGGGGTGGATCTAGATAAGAATTAGGTGGTGACGTTTCTGCACTAATGATAAGGTACTCCCTATCAGCATCAAAAATTGTAACCTCCTTCTTTTTATAATAAATATTTGCTTCATGGTTTGAAAGCCAATCCATACCGAGTATTATATCAAATTCCCTCATGGGTATGACGATGAAATTATTTGATAAATAATGTTTATATGACTTTATGGGAACTGATCCAGAGAACTTTGTTGCAATGATAATTCCCTTTGTAATTTTGATAGAAAACTCCCTTGTTAAATCAAATTGGAAATATCTAATTTTCAGTGAGAAATGGGATGATATGAAACAATTCGAAGATCCAGAATCAAATAAATCATTGGATAAACTTTATGAAACCATTAAATTACCTACCACTATGTCTTTTATAGTTTCCACCACAATAGTAGTGAATACCTAAGATTATCCTTGATCCCTTGGCCTCTTCTGAGGTAAGTTTCTCGGACTCTTAGGACATTTATTTACATAATGTCCCATATCCCTACAATTGTAGCACTGAACATCGGTAGATTCTTTCCTCCCCTTCCAATAACGAGCTTGGTGGCCTTTTTCACCACACTTGTAACAGACTCCCATTCCCTTCAAGGAAGTGCTGGGGTGTTTCTTCCCACATTTACTGCAGGATGGATGTTTAAATTTTCCCTTCTTCCCCTTATTTCCATTCCCAGAGTGATCAGAAAATCTCTTCTTCTCTTGCTTTTCTTTAAAGTTTTAAGACTTAGAGAATTACTTTTCCATCTTGATAGCACATGAGACAATATCTTAATACATTGTGAAAGATTGTGATACTAAAACTCGATGAAGAAGTGGTTTTAACCCATCAAAGAAATGATCAATCTTACTCCTCGGGTTACATATAAAATCTATTATATACCTCTCTAACCTTGTAAAGTTAGCATCATACTTTGCAACATTCTCATCCTCCTTTTTCCTGAGGTTGAGAAATTTCCTTTCCATATCTTCTTGATGGTTATGAGGAAAGTATTTTTATAAGAAAATCTATTTAAATTCCATCCATTCCATACTGGATACTTCTTCATATTCCATTGTATTTTGAATCACTGACCACCATTGATCAGCATCTCTAGTGAGGCGGTAAATTGCTATGACAACTTTTTCCCTTTCACTACTCCCCAAGGTGTGGAATATTTTCTCTAAGTAATTGATCCATTGCTCAGATACTAGTGGATTTGTACCCCCATTAAATTTTGGTGGTTGTTTCCCCATGAAGTGGTCAAACTTTGATCCTCCACGCTGCTGATAAGGGTGCTTCATACAGGTAAGGTTATTATTCATAACCTGAGTGAGTTGTCCCGGTATAGTGATAAGCTAATCAGTACCAATTGTATCACAAGATCCACTATAATTATCTTGAGCAGGAGGAAAGTCCCTACATGGAGTCCTTTCATTGATACAGTTTCCATCTCTCCCACCATGCGCCATTTCTAAACAATGGCATAAACTAGATTAGTTTATGTATCGAAATACATAATTTCATATATGTAAAACACTTAACATAAATTAAACAATTTATGGATATAGTACATAATCATATAATGGTTTTCTCTGAGAACGTTTATACTCATAAACCCTTCATAACGGATTGTATAGAAAATGAGAATTATCGTAAGAATATCCCCTCGGAGTGTCATAACCAAGAGGGCGGCAAGGCCCATTACCATGCACCAGTTCCCGTTTGAGTCTAGCTCAAAGCTGTGTTTTTGGGTTTTACCCCTAGGTACATCTATGCCAGAGCCGCCTCTACCTGCTTGTTTCCAGATAGGGATGTATTGCTAAGAAAACTCACAAAATATCTACAATACTAAAATTTTAGGAAGTTATTTTATACAAATCCTCAAAGTTCATCTTAAGGATATGTTATCTAATCAAAGTTTACTTAAATCTAGCTTCTAAGGATTATTACTAAACCTCCTCTGATACCAACTAAAATTCCCCGACCCCAGTTACCCAGAGTTGGTGCATTATTACATAATATTTTCATGATCACATGGGATCAAATCCCGAAGGACCGATCAGTTTAGTAGCCTTGGGAACACTAGATATATTCAAAAGTCTTACATTACATCATAAATTGAAAAACTACAACAACATATTTTCTTTATATCCCATCATACTGTCCCTTCAGGTCATTCATAAAATACTTCTTCACATCTTGGGAAAAATAAAACATTGAAAGGGGTGAGCTTAGATGCTCAGTAAGGATAACAATATAGCACAAACTTTCATAAGTAAACATAAAAATTTAAGGCAATGTATAATTAAAACCAATGCATTTTAAACATGAACTTCAACATACTATGGAAAATATAATATGAAATAATTCCATTTACTTATTCACATGGATATTCTACTAATAGAATAATCACATGAAATAACAATAACTACATTCATAATTATGGAATGCATAACGCCAGACTATCATAACCACATAGTTAAGGCCTTGTTCCAAGACTAAATATAAGACTTTGTAAAGGCCTTGTGCCAAGACACTAGTTTGTCTCATGAGACCTACCGATGCATCAAGTAGCTATAGCGGGCTCCACCCGTCACTTACTAAGTCCAATGCATTTCTTATATGAAAAGGTTTAAACATAACATAAACATTCATATTTGAAACTAGCATACGAAATGTCAATACTTTTTCCATAAACCATGAATGGTATGAAATAAAAAATCCATAGTCAAACATATTACAAAACCATCAATTCAATATGGAAGTTTTTTATTATAATAAATGAACTTCAAATAAGCTTAATATCTATCAAAGGATGTTGACATGGATGAAATCAAAACTATTTGCGAGAAATATCTATTTTTTTGAAATCATTTAAATGTCACATAATTTTAAAAGAAAACATTTACTTTTGAAAATATTCTTATAATATTTTAATGGATGATTCGACGATTTTATAATGGCAGAAACTAGCCGCACCCGCCGTATAAGTTAAAATAGACATTCTTACCTTAATTCTGTCAAAAAGTTTAAAAAGGACCTTGTTTGGAAAATGACGGAAAGATTCCTTTCAAAAATGTATAAGGTCAAATAAGGGTATAAATTTCTTTAACCCATTGTCTATTAAATAGTAAAAATGTTTCGAAATACATATTTATGAAACATGGATGTGGACGATAAAGATGTCCCAGTAGATACTTACGTAAAAACAACCTAAGATAATAATGAGATTGTGAAATTAACCCTTACCTTGTACATTTCCTTGGTTTATGGTATGTTAACTTCTTTTATAATAGTTAAAACATTGTTAATAAATTATACAAGAACCATATACATGATTATGATATCATATATGACCTTTTAATAATGCTTTGTTAATAATATTTTAGTATTATCGCCGTTTCGGGTGTTAACTGATTCGTTTTCCTTTATATGATTTGTTACATAAGCTGTGTTCGTTATGGATATGTTGTATCTAATTAATATACAGAATGATATCAAGTATTTAAACATTATTTTTAATCATTAAATGAAAATTATTCTTGAACAGATACGATGGGGAATGAATCTCACCGTGTTCGTGGATACGATATTCCGTACGAACACACGAGCGACAATATCATTATTTTGATATGAAAATAACATATAATTGGATGGTATATCATATATACATAACCATTATCATTTTATATTTATTATTTACATAAATTACACATCATTACCATACCAATCCAAATAATAATGTTTTGAATAACAATTATACCATGACTTGGAGACGGTAGGCCGTACGTACGCACGTATGGTGACATGTTATTCAAAGGATGGATAGAATACTTAATATGGTTTTACCATATTTATAATAATATAACATTATATATAATAAAATATTGTTATTATTTAAGAATGAAAATAACAAAGAAAGAAGAAGTGGAAGAAGAAAAGAACTTGAATGTGGGTGGTGAAATCATTACCTCTTCTTCGAGTTATTCCTTTTGATTTTATCGAAAGAGATCCTTAAGTTGTCTTTATGATAAAAATGAGGCATTTGGGATGAAGGGAGGAAAGTTTAGAGAGTATTTGGGAAGGGGTTGGCCGATCCAAATGGGATTGATGGTGTGAATTGAAGATAAGGGGGAGTGCCCTTTTATAAGAGGGGTGAGGGGCACCTTAGGAAAAGAGTGAAATAATATTTTATAATAAATTCATATTCGGTTTGTAATGGCTCAGAAGTGTCTTATTTCGTGGATAAGGTGGGGATGGGTCGAAAAAAACTCAAAAAATAGGTTTTAGAAAGGTTTGGGTCACTATTTTAACCTTATCATTAAGTTTTAACTCTTAGTTAATTAGTTTGACATTTATCATGTCTCATTGTATTTTTATATTATATTGTTAATCAACATACTATATACTTCCAACAGAACCTCAAGTGGTTCATTAAGGATACACCTATCATTATATAAGTCTCTTGTCCAAACCTTATATTTTTATGAAAAGGATATCAATTAATAATATTATAGTTTTTTTAATAAACTCTTTTATGTCAATTTTGACACTATTTGGAATTGATTTTTGTGAAAATCATAACAGAATGATTACCTAAAAAAAGTTAATTAAATAAATCCTAACATGTCATATTATCCTATAAAATTAGTGTAATACATAAAAAGTCTCAAATTACATTTATTAGGGTAATTATAATATAAATTATTTTAATATTTCAATATTAAGGTAATTATTACATCATTATTGTGTCATAAATAAATTAAATTATTTAAGGTCTAAAAATTATAAATAAAATATCATTATCTAGTAAATATTTTTATATTTCTAATGAATATTTATAATCCAATTTATCTTATGTATAACCCTATATTAAAAATGTTTTAGTTATTAAACATTGATTTTAACTCTTTTAACTCTTCTTTAAATTAAATAATAATAAATATCATAATCTAATCCATGTGGACCAAATAAGTTCATATTTTTTCCCTAAGGATTTTTTTCGTCGAAATATACTTATCCAATAGAATTATGACATGTTTTAGGGTAAAAATAATATCATATTTACCTTTAATTACCCTATTTACTTTTAACCGAGGTAAATTAAAGTAAAAAGTTACTATTCACCAAAAATTATTTTCATCTCATTGAACCAAATTTTACTTACTGATATCAACCCTGTCTATCAGATGTTTGAAATTACACTCACAGAAGTGGTAAAATTAAGTTTTATGAAAATTTGTTAAAGCTCATAGGAGGTGGGTAAAAGACGGTGAAAAGTTAAATAAAATTTTTATATATCTAAAATTTATATAAATTCACTTCAATGAATTACATTGAAATTATATAGGTATTATGTATCTATTTTTACATAAATTTTTTTTAATAAAATAAATAATTATTTAAATAAAATGTCTTTTTGAACTAATAACTCAGTGTTTTTCACTATCCATCAAAAATTGAATGTTTTTAGAAAAATACAAAAAAATCACCCCAGTCTAATTTCGATATTCCAAATCCAAAAATGAATTCCATTTTGAATAATAAAATTTAAAAAAAATCAAAAAGTGGGTATTACTATTCATAATGGCTAGGTTGATTGGTTGTGGTGTGTTAGATCTCGAAGTTTCGTACAACACACGCTATTGTATTATTCAAAGAGAAGCGTACCGTGGAAGCTGGGGGTGTTACATTATGAAAGTCAACCCACAAAACATAGGCCTACTTCCACTCTCCCCAGATACAATATCCACCACTAACACACATTTCCCCACATTTGATTTGTTTCCAAAAGGACCCAGTACTCCCTCATTCAATGGGTAAAATTGTATACAATCTCGAGATCCTCCATCTAGTTCTCTGTCTCCACGTCTGAAACATTGACCACATAATTCCTCTAATCCTACCATTGGAATGAACTCAACTCCCTCTCCCATTGATAATCATCCTCAACTATATCAACCTTATGATGATCAATGAAATCATCCTTCTTAACCTCAACTAACTGAGCCACACGTGGACGATGACCAGGAGCCATATCTGAAAGGCAAACAAGGATTTCCTAAGCTCGAGTAGTGTATAATGTCATAATGATATATTTTAATTATCATTAATTTATGTAATCCGTTTTTACCAATTTTTTATTTTCCCTAAACAACCCAATTTTGACATGAACAAAAGTCATTATAATGCATGTACCTTTCCTAGGTCTCTACCATGCAAATGGTGTAGCCTCACTTGGTCGTTCGGTAGGCTTGAAGACCTTACATCAGATAATGGGGTCCCTAAAATACTATTCCCTAGACAATCTTCTATGTTCTAGGTCATGAACTATGATCACCTAACACTTTTGACCAGCCAGCCCTTGTAATCCTCGGTGTACCTAACTGAAAACGCCATCCTATCATTCAACCATTAGCTCTAATACCACCATGCCAGGAACACCTCCCCCCAAAGATACCCCTCCAGGGATGGAAATTATGAAAGGGATATAATAAACCCCAATTTACATATCCAATAGGCCTTGGGTGGTAGAATAGCACAATGGTTGTACACATTTCACAATACGGAAGGCATTGAACTTTTTAAGAAACAAGATTGAGAGATAAGATGAATCATCCACAAAACAAATCCAAGAAACATATATAGGAAAGTCCAAAAACCATCCCACAATGAATGTATAAATAAAATGGATACAAATACATTGAAGTGTTCAATGTATAACACCAAAATGTAAAACTAAAGTAGTGAAACAGAAGATGTCCCAAGGTATGAACTAGTAATTTCCATCATGATCCATGTAATCCTGCTAGAAACCTGAAAACAATTCTATATATGTATGGTGATCATACAAGTATACTTAGCAAGAAAACCAAAAGTCTATTGTGAAGATGTGGAAGGAGCGTACTAATACACCGATGAGAAAAAAAACCAAACAAGACCTATACAAGCATACCAACAATCTCAACATCACCAAAGCACACTCACCTAATAACACAAGCCATGTAATATTATATAATTAAAGAACATCACTGAAAGGGTATTTAACACCACATTTCCATGGATTAGCTACTCTTACACCCTAACGATAATCATCCTGATGCTCCTACCTATTCTGAATATACAATGTCACAACCCACCCGCACACACCTGGTCCTCACAACACATCCCGCCCACACACACCTATGCCACATACCACATCACAACCGTCCAACACACACCTAGGATACATACTACATCACATCCCACCCGCACACACCTAGTACACATACCACTTCACATCCCACCCACACACAATTGGGCCATAAACTACATATCAACACAAAAAACACAAGGGAAGGCACACCATATCTAATCCAAAAGAAACGTGGGAAAGAACAACAAAAATCACCCGCACACACTTGTGAAACCACATCAAAACTAATCTAAAAAACATCTAGGACACCACATCAAAACTCTCCCAAGGAATCTTAGGTCATCACCTCTTGGAAGAGGGAGTAGGGAAGGGCGGGCAGGCAACCATCCATCCACCCACCGGGATGTTTGGGAAAGACCCCCCACGTGACTTTGCGGGTGTTCAACACGTAGTTCTTCATAAGGGTGGGGTTCATATAGAAATCACAAGAATATAAATATTATATATATATGCAAAGGCACACAATCCCAACCTATGAGTTTACAAACAAAAAATGTTACCAACTCACATTTAACCCACTTTACTACTACATCTAAATGCAAAAATCCATACAAATAAAACACAATCCGTATTTGGTTTTCAATATTAAATAAGAAATTTTGAATTCTACATATTTTATCATTTCAACCTATTCCATTAATATTAATTCATTTTCCATCCACATTTACTGAGAAACTACCATGGAACAACTCATATCAAATAACATAGAAATGGTCATTTTAGAAGGTCAAGAGCCTTGATAAAAAAATAGGTCTTCACATTACCTCTCCATATAACAAACATCCATTTGACATCACATATCAATCCTTACGATACAAGTTGAATATTTCTAGATTTTATTCATGGAGATGCTCTAGGAGAATTACCCATACAAATAAATTCTATCTTTCTTCAATGTTATCTTTCCCAAACCACCATACCAACCAAAACAAACCACCAACTCACAAACACATCAATAAACACATTAAAGAACAACTAGTTTCGCATCCCTACAACATAATCACACCACCTGCATCATTTCCCCACTTTAAAACCACATTCCATCCACTTCCCTCACATGTAAAAACCACAAAAAATCACACATCACAAAACAAAAAAAAATTATAGGTTCACAAGAACATTTATCACATTCCTATAGATTTCTTTGTGGCGTTATCACACAAAGCATATCTTGGGGAAACCGATTCATCAACCATGTGTAAATAATTAACCAATTTCCATTTTTGGGGAAATACAAAACAATATAAACAAAGAAAAACCCACAATATATATATCCAGCACAAACAAATCCCCCAATGGCTACAATTTTCAGCCGAGCATCAGGCCTGAATAATCAAAATATCATAATCAATATTAAAGCTATAAAATAATATGAATCAAAACCCATTTACCCCCAATAATTAAATTTAACAAATTCTTTATCATTGATTTAGTCAACAAAACCATAATACATAAATGATAAAAAGTAAACCCCTGTTTCATGATAGAATAGAAGAGAAATAGGGGTAAATCCTACATTAAGGAAGATTCTAAACATGTTCGTGAACCATAGAAAAAGAATAATTCCCACAAAAAAAACTCACAACTAGAATCTAGGATCATCCTATTTCGTACCAATAGATTATCAAATGATTCCCAAACAATCAAACCAAGCCAAACCCTAACATGATAATGAATCCTTGGTAAATAATGAGAGAAAGATTATGAGAATGAGAGGATCACATACCATAAATTGAATATGGGAGCCCCATGATCTATCAATGTTGGAATAGTTATGATAATGTGAGAGATGGAATCTGTAGAATGCCTGAAACAAGAGAAAGTCACAAGACATACGTTTTTGAAAAAATACGAGTAGCTGAAAACATATAAAATTGCATAGAGTTGTGGCATTAAAAGACATATATACCATTTCACATCATGTAATTCCAGGATTCCATGATTCAATGTAAAATGTGCCAGCCCATTATTATTTAACCCTGAAAACTTACACACCGTAAATCACCCAAAAAAAGACGTGAAACCATGTTTCATGTAATAAAATCCACTGACACTATGTATAGTCCCTAAATAGCTTTAACAAACCTCTCACTAATAATGAAAAACTTCCGAAACCACCATCTAACACCTCCAATGTAAAGACCTGACCCTAGTTTCCTAGAGCCGATGCCTTATTTGATTACATTGACATATAAACAAGTAATATGCATCCCGATGGACCAGGTATTTTAGTATTATTGGAAAAAAGATACATACATAAGTTCATCATTACAACAAAAAAAGAAAAACAACATATAATATCTTTTGGAAACATCCATAACTCCGATGTTATTTCATCATTTCATTTATAAAAAAATTCTACTTTCCCTGAGAAAATAAAACATAAGAAATGGGTGAGCTTAAATGCACTGTAAGGGTAAGAAATATAGTGGAAGATATTAAAACATAAACATTAGACATGATGAATAATTTAAAACACATTCCTTTTGTGACACCCTGAGATTTCATAGTATGTTATTTCTTCAAAGTAATCCAATAACTTGCACTACACGCAACACCGAGTTCAAGTGCACCACAACTTACCAAACTAGCCGTTCAAAAGAGGTTATGAATATTATTAACTAAATTTTGAACTTTATATAATCCTTATAATTTTAGAATCCATATTATGAGTTTCTTAGACATAATGTAAGAACAAATTCATTTTTTTTTTCAGAATAATGAAGTATTTTTCAAAAAATGAAATTTTACCGCCTTTTAATATATAATTTTTTTTAAATCCAATATTTGAAACTTTTATATATTAAATTTGACAATATAAACTTATTATTTAGAATCGGGAAATAAAAATTTAGTATCAATAAATTTTTGGTGTTTTTTTAATAACTTTCATATTTGGGTGAATAGAGAAAAATACTATATTTTAACCAAAAACAACTTTTTAATCAAAAATAATTTATAGTGTCCAATTATAAATTTTAATGGTTTGGAATTATAATTATACTTTATTTTTACCATTTAATCCAATTCTGGTTATTGTTAGTAATTTTGCTTTGATATTGGACATAGAAAAGTGTCAATCTTTTGATAATTATTATTTCTTAGAAATACGCCTTTTGGTTTTGACAACGGGAATTAATTTTGAATTAATTAATGAAAATTATATGTTTTTAAGTTGGTAAAATATAAATCATTTTTGAATTCGTAATAACAAAATTATCCTAGGGTGAATTTTTAGTATTTTTCTGAAAACATTCAATTTTTGATGAATAGTGAAAAACACTACGTTATCGGTTAAAACCGACTTTTTATTTAAATAATTAGTTATTTTATTTAAATTTAAATAACGTAAAAATAGATACATAATACCTATATAAGTTCAATATAATTCATTGGAGTCATTTTATAATAAGTTTAGATATATAAAATTTTATAGAACATTTTACCATCTTTTACCGACCTCCTAGGAGCATTTGCAAATTCACATAAAAACTAATTTTACCACTTTTGTGAATTTAATTTTAAAAATAAGAGGGACACAATCAATATAATTAAGTAAAATTTGGTTCAATGCGATGAAAATAATTTTTGGTGAATAGTAACTTTTAACTTTTATTTACCACGGTTAAAATTAAATAGAATAATTAAAGATAAAAATGATATTATTTCTACCCTAACACATGTCCTAATTCTATTGGATAAGTATATCTCAACCAAAAACAACCTTTGGAATAAAATATGATCATTTATGTCCACTTGGATTAGATTAAGACATTTATTATTATTTAATTCAAAGAAGAGTTAAAAGTATTAAATTCAATGTTTAATAACTAAACCATTTTTAATATATTGTTACACATAAGATAAATTAGACTATAAATATTCATTAGAAATATAAAAATATTTCCTACATAATGGTATTTTACTTATTATTTTTATACAATATATAATTTAATTTATTTATGAAACAATCGTGATGCAGTAATTATCTTATTAATGAAATATTAAAATAACTGATATTTTAAATACCCATATAAATTTAGTTTGATAATTTTTATGAATTTCACTAATTTTATATTTAATTAATAATTCTGTAATGAATTTAACAAAAACAAAATACCAAATAGTTTCAAAATTGACATAAAAGAGTTTTTAAAACAAATATTATATTATTAATTTATATTCTATTCCTAAAAATCTAATGTTCGACCAAAGTGCTTAAATAATATTATATATGTCATTAATGATCCACTTGAGGTTCTCCTGGATGTTTATAGTAATTTTATTAACCATATAGTGTAAGAATACAAGAAGACACGGTAAAAGATAAATTATTTAACTTAGAGTTAAATCTATAAGATAAGGTTAAAATGGTTACCTAAACTATTAAAAAACCTATTGGTTGAGAGGATTTCGACCCATACCCACTTTATATTCTAAATAAATCTCTTTGGAGTCATTATAAACTGAATATGATTTTATTATAAAATAATATTACAATATTTTCCTAAGGTTCCCCACACCCCTCTTATAAAAGGGCACTCCCCCTTCTCTCAAATTCACACCATCAAAGCCATTTGGATTGGCCAAACCCTGCCAAAATATCCTATAAACTGTCCTCCCTTAATCCTATAGGCCTTCCTTTAGTGATAAATCCAACTTATGGAGCCATTTTTATCAAATCAATACGATCAACCCGAAGAAGAGGTAAATATTTCATCACCTCTTTCATGTTCTTTTTCTTCTTCCACTTCCTCCTTCTTTTTTGTTTCCATTCTAAAATAATAAATCCATATCTTTTATATACTATGATGTTATTATAAAAATGGTACAACTATATAGGTATTTTATCCACCCTATGAATGACATGTCACCATACGTGCGTATGTACGACTTACCGTCTCCACGTCGTGGTGTAGTTGTTATTCAATCCATTATTATATGGATGGGTATAATAATGTTGTATAATTGATGTAAATAAAAAATATAACATGTTAATGATTCTGTATATATGATATAACATTTATTTAAATACGATTTTAAATCAAAATAATGATATCATCGCTCGTGCATACGTACAGATTACCGTCTCCATGACGCGATAAGATTCATTTCCATGTTAACCATTCAACGATGATTATAAAAATATATATTATTAATAACTATGTAATATATGAAATAATGATTCCAGTAGATATATATATATATGTATGTATTTATGAAATTACATATATCTTAATCACTTTCTTCCATTCAATATGATATGAAAAGAGAAATAGCATTTATACGTACGTAAGACCTACCGTCTCCATAAACGGTGCCTTCCATTTCATATATACATCTATTAAAAATATTTATATTCTAAATATATATGATATATAAATCAGGGTTTATATTCTGTAATTATTTAAATGATGACCTAAATAATACGATCAAGAATAACAAGTTAAAACACATACGATAAAGAAAGCGATTATTACCTGAAATGTCAATTTATCATGAAAATCATTATTAAATGGGTAGTATAATGTCATAAATTAATCATGTATGATATAATAAATATGGATATGGTTTTGGTATAATTTAATAACATACAATGGTCATTATACAAGAGGTTAAACGTACCCTCGGCCAAAGAAATGTACAATGTAAGGGTTATTTCCTCAATCTCCGTATTATCCAGGATTGTTTATGTGTAAGTATTTACTGGGACAAACTTATCATAAATACCCATAAATCATAAAACTCATTTAAAAATTAATATTTTAAGGTTTTATGGGAGGTTCTATTTAACTAGATCATCATTTTAAATGTTTTAAATATTATCTTTCTTAACCCTTTTAATCAATGTCCATGTTTACAAAATGATTTTAAGGATTTATTTATATAGACATGAATGTTTTGAAATGATAATTCATTTCAAAAGTTTCAAAGTGGCATGGGACACTTTTACTCAAATATCTCTTTTAAATGACTTCCTTTATAAATTGTGAGACTTTTAAATGATTTCATGAAATAGGGGTATTTATCTCAAAGCATTTTACTCATCATTTTCATCTATGTCAACATCCTTTGATAGATTTTAAACTTGTTTGAAGTTGATTTATTATGATATATTCTTCCATGTTATATTGAAAGATTAATGCTATGTTTGACAGTGAAATTTCTATTTTAATATCATTCATAGTATATGGATAAACTATTGACATTTCATATGCTTGTTTTAATACGAATGTTTATGTTATGTTTCAACATTTTCATATGAGGAATTAATTGGACTTTGTAAGTGACAGGTCGAGCCCGCTATAGCTTCTCGATGCATCGGTAGGTCTCATGAGACAAACTAGTATCTTGGCACAAGGCCTTGGAAAAAAAATTATTTGTAGTGTTGGAACAAGGCCTTGACTATGTAGTTATGGAAGTCTAGAATTATGCATTCCATCATTATGAAAGTGGCTACTGACATTTCATGTGATTATTAAACAAGTATAATATCCATGTGAATAATTAAATGGAATTATTTTATTTTATCTTTTCCATATTATGCTATAGTTTTTGTTTAAAAGGATTTTGTTTTAGTCTTATACATCGACTTAAATGTTTATGCTTATTTATGAAAGTTTTCTCTATATTGTTATCCTTATTAAGCATCTGAGCTCACCCATTTTTATGTTTTAGTTTTTTCAAGATTTCAAGAAGTGTATTTTGATTGATAAGTAGGGTTAAGAAAGGGAATTAATGGCATTCTCAAAGGATAATTTATGTTGTGTTTTATTTTCTAATGTGTAATGTAACGTTCATGTATGTAATCTATTTTCCAAGACTGCTAAACTGATCTATCTTTTAGGAATTGATTCCTTGTAATCATGCCAATGTATTAAAATAATGCACCAACTCTGGGTAACTGGGGTCGGGGTGTTACACCTTAACAAACAATAATCTTGATCACATTATGGCAGGGATATGAGCCGAGTAAATAATTTCATAATAGAACATAATAATGGGCATTATACTAGTAAAATAACCACATGAACCATCAATAATATTTTCATAACGAGGGAATTCATAATGCGGGACATCATCACTATACCGTCAAGGCCTTGTGCCAAGACCATAAATAATCATTTTCTCAAGGCCTTGTGCCAAGACCAAAGTTTGTCCCATAAAAACTACCAATGCACTGAGGGGCTATAGAGATCCCACTTAACACATAATAAGTCCAATACATTCATCATATGAATGTATATCAACATAAACAACATACAAATTCATATTGAAACTAACATATGATATGTAAATAACTTCCCTAATCATTAAACATAAACACTAACCATTCAATGTAATATGGTGAATGGTATCAAGAGAGCACATCCACATTAAAACTAATCATAAACCATTAAATAAAACATGGTGTATTATATCATAAGCGTTAAAACTCAATGATGTAAAATTTTAAACAAAGTATGTTGACATAGATAAGGAGACTTTTATATGATACAATTGAAAGATCCTTGAGGAAATAATCCATGAACATTCCAAAGTGTCCAATACCACCTTGAAGCATTCAAATCATAATCCCTTAGAATATCATGAGAATAATGAGACTCTTTATATGATATACCAAAGAGAAGTAAATACACCGCAATGAATATATAAGTGGTTAAAAAGTCATATATCTCATAAAAAGTAATGTGAGATGAGAAAAATACTTCTTACTTTTGAAAGAAGAGTTATTTTTGAAATTCATTTTTATTTTCCATGAAATCAGTTGTAAATATGAATATCCTAGAAAATAAAATAATAGGACATTGGGATTATATTTTAGGCATAAATTATTTCCCATTTATGTGAAATCATGTAGAATGAGTTCTTATGATTTTATAGAAATAAAACATTTTAGATAATTTTAAGGAAATTATTAAAGGGAATTTTAAAGTAGAAAGAAATGTTTTTTCTCTTAAATCCAGAAATTATCCAAGATAATTTTTGATGATAATATGAGTGTTTTGATAAAAATAATGGTGGTTTAAAGCAGATTCTAGTCTACACTTGAAAACGGGTAAGAATTTGAAAAGATCGCTTGAATCGGGTTTTTATTTCAGAAATAATTTTGAAAGTTCTTTTTTAAACGTGTAACTAAACATAAAATAAGGAATTATTCTTGTTGGTAAAAATTTATAAAACACTCACACATAATTTATCATGAGTAAATAATAATACATAATAATTTTATTGAAGTAATTATATAATAAATGTAAACCTAATGAAAATGGAGGTTCGGGTGGAAAACCCTTACCACTTTGTAATCAAAAGATTTGTATGCCCCCAAATTAATAATATTAAAATGATACATTGAATACCATGATGATCCAAATATTCATTATATGTGACATGAATGGGAAGTATACATACCCCATACAAAATTATTAGTTGTGAATATGGAAAATCTCACAAAAATGTAACTGAGATGAAGAAAACCTTACCTTAAATCTGAATGTGTTCCGATCTTGAACTTATGATCCTGGAATAAGAAGTTAGACTTTTCAGTAAACTATTTCAGAACATATTATAAATATTTTTATTTTATCATAATTCTTTTTAGTTCATTTATGTCCTTATTGATAGGTTATTATATTTAATTTTTTCATTATGAAGTGTTTGTTTTCATTATTTTCATAATCAGTTCAATTGTTCTTAAGTAATGGAGTTCATGTGGAACAAATGTAAATCTCAAGAATTGAAATTACATATTATTTATTAACATATAAAAGTTTTAATTGTAATTTATATCATTTGGTTACATGGAAATAGGATGAATCATTAGATGAAATATTAATTACATTCACTTAGATTATTTTAGTGGTATTTGGATTATTAGGAACTAGTTTGGTCATATGATTTAATAAAATGTATGTATAACAGTTCCTGAATATTAATTAGGTTAAAATACATATATTATAGTCTATTTCAACCATAAAAATTGTTTTTTATCACTAATTAAGGAGAAATTGAATAACGAAACTTCCTCATCCACAAATGTTATAAATTGGAACATCATGGAAGTTGATTTCGTTTATAAAATAAGAGAGAGAGAGAGAGAGAGTAAGGATATTGGTGATGGTTCATCCATTTAAATGATTTAAATACAGTATATATATTATACTAGATCTATCATGGTCATTTGGACAGAGTAGGTGGGGGATGAAAACAAAAGAGGATAAGTTTAAATGAAACAAGATGAACAAAAAAAGGTGCTTTACCTCTTGAAATAACCTCTTTGAGAACCTCTTTAAGGGAAATGATTTTGGTCTTTTGGAAAGTCCAAGAGCTTAATGGACGTGGGGAGTGACTAAGGAAGGGTATTTTTACAGAACATTGAGGATAATCAAGGCTTAGTGGAGTGAATAGAAGAGGGAGTGAGGGGGGGTTTTATAGTGGAGGAGAGGAGGGTTTTCATTATATTTTAATCAATAGTTTATTAATTTCAGTCATGACCTGTAATAGTGATGATTACATGACCAATAATAGTAATAAATTCATGATATTTCATCCCAAGAGGTATTAAATCACTTATAATGTCATAAATAGTGTATTTAACTAATAATTTTTATATACGGTATTTTACTGTATTTCACTATTCATAAAATATTCGAGTATTTGAGAAAAATAACAAAAATTAACTATAACCATTTTTCGAAATTTAGAATATTAAAATGAAGTCCATTTTTAGAAATAATTTTCTAAATATGATTAATTTAATATTTAATTAAAATCATAATTTATTCTAAAAAAGTAGGTTTAAAACATTTATTTACCTATTCCAAAACACAAGTATATCGTACTTCCAATTTAATATTATTTATATACTATCATAGGGAAGGTTACTATTCATTAGGGTAGATAAAAATTCAAAAGGGTATGTTACTATTCATAAGGTTAGGTTACTATTCACCAAATTTTTTTTCCTTACCAGACTCTAATTAACACAGTGATCGCAACCGTGTATGTTAGATTTTTGAAAATCAAAACACAGAGGTGGAAATATTATGTTTACATGGCTAGGTTATAACTAAGTGGTGTTTTGTAGAGACTTAGTGTTTCATGCATTAAATTAATTAGAAAAATCTTGGCGTCTTACATTATCTCCTCTGTACAAAAATTTCATCCTTGAAATTTGAAATTGATCTTCAAAACATAATGGTTGATACTAGAAAATTCCCTTATAGAAACCCACATCGGAAATAGGGGTTTTAAAACATCCTCCTAAAAAAGGTTAAGGGAGATGAGGTGGTCACCCCAAAAAAGTATGCTTTCGAATGAGGTTACATTTGTTGGAAGTAAAAACATGGACATGGAAGAAAAATCTAACTACAATGTTCTTTGTGGAACATGATAGAGGAAATTTTTAGATGAATGTTGATTACTAAAAAACTATAAACTAAAAAAGATCATCAATATTGTCAATGATTATGATAATATGAAATCATTTTATTTAAGACTAATTTCGTTGAGTCGCGGAATTATTCTACTCTATAAGAGTATAATTATAAATTTCTACTTACAAATTCATCCTTTTATTTCATTTGAACTATATATACCTCATCAATTATCCAGGGTTATCCCATTTGGTGAGGCAATACATTAAATTCTAAAAGATCATATAATGACCAAATTAAACCATTTCGTAAATGGTTAAAAATTCCAAAATATAATTATTCCAAAAATTATAATGACGTCCTCTAAATTTCCAATATGAACATATCATTAACACTTATCAACATTAATCAGATCTAAATTTCACATTCCAAACAGGTGACTAAATTCATCATGTATCCTCTTGAAATATGGTAATAATGTGAATTACCGTAAAAACCATATTGCAAACATGCATTCTTCTATATTCTTTATGAAATAAACATGTTAATGGATATATTCCTTAAATACACAAGTGTTGTAAAATTCATCAATGAGAGCATAAACAACTTCATGAAAATTCAATAATCAGTTCCAAGGTAGTTAGTACTTATCTGAATCCATAATTTCTTCACCATTATCCAACATCAGATATATATTAATGGTTGTCATTCCCTCAGTCATATTTTTTTCTAAAAATTTTATCTTTCTTTTTAATCACATTTACTTTGTAACATTCATCATACAACCTAAAATCCTTAATAAAATAGTACTATAGTAATATCAATATATAGCTCATAATTCATAAAACCA
This sequence comes from Viscum album, assembly GCA_963277665.1. Taxonomy (NCBI): domain Eukaryota; kingdom Viridiplantae; phylum Streptophyta; class Magnoliopsida; order Santalales; family Viscaceae; genus Viscum; species Viscum album. The sequence continues at coordinate 1,392,200,555 of OY728159.1, forward strand.
ATACATTACTAACAAAATATTCAAATTGAATGATTCTTGACTAGGAATATTAATCATTCCACTTCATCTTTGGAAGCATCATAACTTGATAATTATGTAAAATAATAATTTGGGTTACATTTGTTTGACGGTTGGGACAATGATTTGTATAGTGTCCCATCTCCTTGATGTTTAAGCATTGTATACTGGATACCATTTCCTTACCATTTCAATCATGAAATTGGTGTCCTTTTTCTCCACACTTGTAGAAAACACCCATTCCATTCAAGAATTTAATAGGGTGATTCTTTCCACTATTATAACATGTGGGAAAACACTTCTTTCCCTTCTTCCCATTATCCCAGTATCTGTCTTCCATCCACTTATTCTTTTTCTTCCAATCAAATCCATAGGACTTAGAGATATCTTTACAAAACTTGTTTACACATGATAATATTTCATCATATTATGAGGATACATGGGAGACAATATTCCTTGTAAAATTTTCTTTAAAACCATTAGAGATATTATCGTTCTTACTCTTCACATCATGTGCATTGGTGAAATTATCATTCCTTCTTTTAGGTTCCATTTACAATAAATTCAATATTATATATTAGCTCGTAAAGTTATGAACTCTTTATAACTCTAAACATGGTATAAAATATAACATAAATTTATGCATCATAAATCCCAAAACCATATACTTTGGTAACTTTTGGTCATAAATCCTTCATAATTGTTTGTAAAGCAAATGTGAATTATCCTAAGCGTATCTCCGAGGAGTGTTAATACCAAGAGTTTAGCAAGGCCCATTGTCATGTACCAGGATACCCCTTTTCAAGCCTGAAACTCCTTGTCGGAGCATTCACTTCTCGGTACATCTGTCCCAGATCCACCTCTACCTTTTTGTATCCAAATATGGATGTATTTTCTAGAAAGATCCGCATAATCTATTCCTTACCAAAATACAATGATGTTCTTGTATACTTATCCTAAAATACTATCTTTGGTATTTTTTTCCCTAATCTACGTTTTCTAAATCTAGTGCCCATGGTTTCTACTAAACTTCCATTGATACTAACTGTAAGAACCCGACCCCAGTTTCATATATATGGTGCCTTATTTGATTACATTGGCATACAAAATAGGAATATGCATCCCGATGGAATGAGTAGATTAGTAGTATTGGAAACAAGATACATACATAGGTTCATCATTACAACTTGAAAATAAAAACAACGTAGAATATCCTATGACAACATCCATAACTACGAGGTTATTTCATCATTTCATTCATAATAAAATTCTTCATGCCTTGAGAAAATGAAATAAAAGAAAGGTGTGGGATCAAATGATAAGTAAGGGTAATAAATACAAAGGAAGATATCATAACATTAACATTAGGCTTAGTGAATAATTTAAAACACATTCCTATATAAATAATAAACATGAACACATTGTGGTAGGAATACAAGTTGAGTAAATAATGACATAATAAAATGTAATCATGGGTATTCTACTAGTCGAATAACCACATGAACCATCAAACCTATTTTCATAATGAGGGAATGCATAATTCGGTACATCATCACTATACCTTCAAGGCCTCATGCCAAGACCATAAATAATTATTTTGTCAAGGCCTTGTGCTAAGACCGTTGTTTGTCTAATAAGATCTACCAATGCACTGAGAGACTATATTGGGCCCCACCCGACACTTACCAAGTCCAATTAATTTCTCATATGAATGGGGATCAACATAAACAACAAACACATTCATATTGAAACTAACATATGAAATGTAAATAACTTCTCCAATAATTAAACATAAACAATAACCATTCAATGTAATATGATGAATTATATCAAGATAGAACATAAACATTAAAACTAATCATAGACCATTCAATAAAACATGGGGGATAATATCATAAGAGATAAACATCATTGAAGTAAAATATTCAACAAAGTATGATAGATGAGGATAATTTTAAATGATTCCATTGAAATAACCTTGAGGAAATAATCGTTAAACATTCCAAAGTGTCCCATTCCACCTTGACATATTAAAATCAAAATCCATTAGAATATCATGAGAATAATTAGACTCCTGATATGATATACCAAAGGTAAGTACAGAAACCACAAGAAATAAATAAGTGATGAACAAGTCATATATCTCAAAAAAGTTAATCTGAGATGAGAAAATCCTTTTTACTTATTAAAGAATATTTCTTTTGGAAAATCATATATATTTTCCAGCAAATCAGTTATAAACATGAATATACTAAAAAATAATATTCAAGGACACTGGGATTATATTTTAGGTATAAATTGTAACATCCCAAGTAAATAAATAATATGAAATTTCAATATTTATTAATATTTGATAATAAAATGTTAGTATTACATTAAAGGGAATTCCATGTTCGATGGCATACAGAATACACAACAACGAGTTTTTTTTGAAATATTACCTTGCACACTAATAATATAATAATATTATTTTAAATAGTAGTTAAGGCCTAGCCATTGTAATGGAGGGAATGAATAGAACTAACTAGAAAATTATTATATATGTTTGTTAAATATTTTTAAATTTATCCAATAAAAGTTAGAGGTTTAAAATAAAAAAATAATTCTATTTTAAGCCTAAATATTCTAATTTTTTTTTAAAGGTCGATTAACCGCCTTTTGATGGAGAACCCTTTTTAAAAATACTTTTTGTAAATTTTATATGTTATATTTGAGAAAATAAAATCCTTCTTTTATAATTGGGACATCAAAATTTACTTTGTGTAAATTTTTGTTATTTTTCCGATAAAGTTTATTTTTTAATTAATATTGAAAATGATGTTTTTTAATTCAAAACCACCTTTTAATATAATTTATTTATATGGATAGATTATCTTTTTAATTTTTTATAAAGTGTAGTAAAACTATATTTTTACCATTTAATCAAATGGTGGTCATTGGAATTAATTTCACTTTGAAATTGGACACAAACAATTGTCAATCTTTTGATAGATATTTTTTTTGAAAAACAAGATATTTCTTTTGAAAGAGGAAATTAATTATAAAATTAATTGATGAAACTTCTAGGTTTCGAATTTGGTAAAATGGAAATTCATTGTTTAATTTGGAATATCACATTTAATTTGGATAAATATTTGGTATTTTTCTGACAAATGTTAATTTTTAATGAATAGTGAAAAATACTGCATTTTACTTCAAAGCTGCTTTTTCATCTAATTTAATTATATAGTTAGATTTTATATTTAATTAGTTTTAAAGTATAATTGAATTAATTTTTTATCACTTAATAAAATTTTGTTCATTGGAAGTAATTTCACTTTTCAATTGGATTTAAAAACAAGTCAATCTTTTGATAAATTTTGCTTCATAAAAACCTGTCTTTGGTTTTGAAAACGAGAATTATTTTTAAATTAATTACTGCAATTTCTGTGTTTGGAATTTGTTAAAATGTATTCCATTTTTTTAATCATAAGGTCCAAATTATGTAATTAATACTCTCTTGTTTTTGGACATTATGAACAGTAACGACGACAATTATCTTTAATTATCGTGATTAATTAGTAATCGGGTAGTTAAGGGTAATAAAATAATATCATAATAAAATAAAATTACCCCAAAATGTGTTCAGATCCTTTTTTTGAGTCATGTACGAACATGGGAAGATTTTTAACAGACTTCAGGGCCCATTGGGTCACATGGGTGTGATAGTGACATTTATGACATTATTTTTAAATAGAAGAGAAATATAACAATGGTTTGTATATCCTAAGTAAAACAATTTTATTTTTGTTTAAATAAATATTATATTAGACTATAAATATTCAATGTAAATATAATAATATTTCCTACATCATGGTATTTTTTTTATTATTTTTAGACATTAAATTAACAAATTTATTTATGACACCATGATGATGCAGTGATTACCTTATTAATGAATGATTTAAATAAAATGAAAAGATAAGGTAAAATGTAAAACTTACAATGGTAGAAAATCTATTTGATGTGTGGATTTAGTACCCTTATCACCATATCCTCAAAATACATCATTCTGGGACCTTTAAAATATGAAAATCATTTTATAATAATGTAACATTTCAAGACTTTCCAAAAGTGACCCTCCTCCCTCTTATAAAAGGACCCCACCTCTACCCCCTTACCCACAACTCTCAAGGCCTTGGATCGACCAAACTATTCTCATATTATCTCTCCACATCCATCTATTACTCATAGAAGCCTCACTTTGGGCATAATTTTTTCCAAAGAAGCCTTTGGCTCAAATCCAAAAGAGTTACCCGATTTAGAGGTAATGTCTTCTCTCGAGTTTCTTTCTATTATTTTTCTTCTTTACTCACCACTATCTTATTATTATTTGATACCATAATAACACCAGTATTATCAATATACTATGATGTTTTTATGATATGTATTCTACCTACACTTACTCACACCTCCATCTAATGGTTAAATAACATACTGTTTCTTTGGGTGTCGAATTACTACCTCACAAAATGATGATTGTTCAATCTTCTTTTAACACCTTTCATGGTGGCCATTATGATGTCACTGTATTTATATGTCATATATATGGTATTTATTTTTTATATATGATTCTTAATTTTATGTTTAAATCACATCATTATGCTTTTCATGTTGTGGAACTGTGATAATTTCACTTGAGGAAGTGTGGACAACCGCCCCCTCAAGTGATGTGACTCATTCATGCCATACATGGAACATATAAAGAATGGAATAAATGATACTATGTAAAATATATAACATATATATTATACTTTAATTATAATATACCTATGTATCATTATGTTTTTATTCCATTAAAGTATGAAATAGATATGAAAGTAGCGTTCATGTGTACGTACGGCCTACCGTCTCCATGAACGGTGCATTTCATTTATTATATCCAAAAGTTATTTACTATTATAATTACATATATATAATGTATATATATGATATATATTACACAGAAATTATGAATATAATTCTGTATTTAATGAACTTTGGACCACATGAACATCATGTAATTATAAGAAGTCTTTTTTTACTCAAGTTTCGAACATCGACAAAATGTCCATTATGAACTCAAATAATTAAATAATTGTTATAGAAAGGTAATAATTGATATAATAGTAACAATAAACTTGAAAAATATTCTTTAGCAAATAGAAATTATTTTATGTTTATCATTCAGGAAGAACAAGGAACATGCAAGTGTGTCAATGTCGGACACGTGGTAAGGGATTTCTCATCTCACTTTTAATTTCGTGAGATTGCTATTTTTCGCCACTTATGTATTGCATGTGGTGTATTTTGTACTGAAATTTGATATATATTATCATGATTATATTTATATTCATGGTATTCTGTGATTCATTTGGTGCTTAATATCTTATGGTCATTCGACTCGATTTATTACAACGAGGTAAGGGGTTTTTATCTTAGTTTTTATTCCCATGAGATTCATGCTATATTTTCCACTATATCCTTTGAGTGGTATATGTAATGACAATTGTTCTACTATTTGTGTAATATAATTCTATTTTTGGGTATTTACATCAATATTGTATGGTCGTTCTTTCATGGGGTGTATGTTTCGCAATATACCAAATCGGTAAGGGAACCTTTCATCCTCTTCTTTTTAAAAGACTTATTTTTGTTAGGTCATTTAATTTACATATTCTTATGTTGGGATATTTTCTTATATATCCTTATTGATGTAAATTTTATGTACAAGTGACTAGATACCCTTTTATCTCTCATCAACTCATTTTCTGAATTTTTAGGTGACGTCATTAGTCTGTTGAATATCTATAAGGGAACTTCTTAACCCAATTTCATTCTTTGGGTTAATCCCCTACATCTTGATTATGTCATGATATGAATATTTTTGGATGACCTATGATTGTTTTACAATTAATATCCACTTATATTGGGGGTATTTATATTTCTTACACATAATTATGTCATTGATTTATCCTAAATCAAAGGATACTGTCTTTATAAGGGTATTCGTCTCAATATCCTATTATTGAGGCATCCTTTGATTTATACACGACATTCTTTTATATGGTGTATAAAACCCTTTTGACTTTTCATTTCAATCAAATGGAATCTTTTCTCTATGAAGCGTTTTACTAAACATCAAAAAGGAATGTTTCTTTTTTACGTAAGCGGTGACAATGACCTTTTCCACCGCCACAAGTATCATTTAATATTTGGATTCCTTAACAAGACGTTAGGGTTTTAAAAGGAATGTTAATACCATATACTCTTTTTACATATTTTGGTATTGAAAATGGTTTTTAGAATGGATTCATTATTTCAATATCTTAAATTGTTTTATTGTTATTGCAATGTGGGAATGTTATCTTTCCTTTATGCTTAAGTTATGTGTTATGATTATGTTATGGTTCTTGGACATTTTTTTGTATACGAGTGGTTCAATGATAAACCTAGGGTTGTCGAGACCAAGATAGATCTCCAATGCATTGGGTAATGTGACAGAGGTAAATGTTAATGTTTCTCCTAAGAGATTTAGGGAATATACTGTGATGGGTATTCCAAATGTAACTCCCTATGTAACTGTGATAACTACTGTATAAGTATGTTATGTATGCCTTAAATTACCTTTATGATTTATTATTTCTATGTGTATTTCACAAATCTTATGATATCACGAGGTATGTTAAAAAGCTTATGTTATGTGTATATTGATGATCCAATGTTTTCTTTCCTTGTTTTATAACCCTTACTAAGATTTTTATGATCATCCCAAGTTTTTGAAATGTTTTTCACATGACGTAAAGATTAATTAAGTCAAGTATGGGATCATGGAAAGATATGCTATCTAAAAAATGGAACTAGACATTTCTCTTTTTACGGGTTTTTATTTTTTGAATAAAAATGGAAACTCAGTAGAAGTTTCTACTTTGTAATCTTTTGAGATGTAATAGTTATTTCCTAATTCTCTAAAAATATAAACATGAAAAGATCCTAAAGGTGAATTATTCATTTAATTCAAGATTATGTAATGTTGGGTCCTTATAGTTTTTATCAGAGTTCATATTAGATAACTTTAGAGGTTAGGGTATTCTTTAAGCACAAGTGACATTACCATAATGGTTAGGATTTTAGAAAGAGACATAGTTATTTTTATAAAGATAATGAGTTTAAGATAAAATGAATAAGTATATCATAGTATTTAACCTCCTAATAAGATATTATATGATTATTTTACTGGTTTATTTACATTGAACTATTTGGTTTTAGTAAATGGCTGGATCTAGTAGGAACCAAAGTAACAATGGATGTGAAGGAAAATGTGACCGTTTTTTGATCGAGTAACTGAATGATGTGGGTGCTGTAATGAGAACTCTTGTGGTTATTATCAAAAAACTATTTGGTGTCATGATTGACCACATGAACCTTAGTGTTTTTATAAGGCATTATATATGTGAGAAACAAATCCCTACGAATGTTCTTGTAATAATCATAAAGGTAAGTATGTTAAAATACCTATGTGTCAAATATGTGGAAAGAAACACCTTAGAAAATGTGTTAAATGGATGGAAAGATGATATAGATGTGGAAATGAATTTCATAAAGCAAGAACCAGTAATGGAAAGAGGAAGAATCTAGTTAAATCTAGGAATTGTAAAAAAGTTCTTTATGAGGGATCAATAGAATGTTTTAAATGTGGTGTGCACAGTCATTATACAAACATATGTCCTACTAAGATGTTTCCGGAATGGGATCACCAAGATCATAAAAATATTTTTTTACTAATACCTAATTCCATTCCTATTTAGGATGATGAAACTGACAATGACAAATGAAAGGTATGGATTATTTCATAACATATGTTTTCCTATTATTAAATCTTAGGATATGATTCATGATTTTGTTTGTAGGAAAGAGGTATGTAAGAATAAGTTGGAAAGTAATGGTTAATGGATCATGAATAATGTTTAATGAGTAAAAAGTTAACATATAAGGGATTCAAGAGTTATGTTAGATTTTAGGATGGTGAAATTCTTAAAAATATCAAGGCCCTTTTGATGATGAGATTACATTTAATGAATTTTTATAGTATGTGTAAACCTGACGTCTGAAATATGAAAATTTTATTCAAGGAATAATTATCTTTTATTTTGTGTATATAGTTATAATGAATTATTTTGGTTTATATGATCCTTGAATTTGAGGCAATTATCAGTTAATACATTTTGGGATGCAAAACGAAAGTTATTAGATAACCTTCGTGGTTAAATTATGTTACGGTAATTTCTGATGAATTTATCTCTTTAATGGAATGTTATAAAATTATATATTTTCCAAAAAGGGACAACACAATGACCGTGTGTCAACCCGTCACGTCAGAACAAGCTGCGGGAATCGAGCTCACAACCAAAGTGTGATTGGTATTTATCGCATACCACTGGACTACTTGAATTCCCTGGTTAGTATGACTAATTATTTTTAGTTAGATGATTTTATGAATCAAGAATAATTTTATTTTGGGATATCTATGGAAATGATGGACCTATCATGGAGGATATGTGATTAGGTTAATTACTTTTCAATATGATACTTTAAGAGTAACTAATGCTATTTGGAGATAAATGTTAAGATTTTTCTTGGAATACTATTTGATTAAATCATTCAATTATTTGGGTTTCAATATTAGTTTGTATTACTTTGATGAATTTTATGGATATCTATTTATTGAATGGTCTTTGATGAACTTTGGGTTTTTTTGGACAAATTTTGGAGATTAAGAGCAGTTTTTCTTATGATAAAAGATTATCCTTTTTGGGGATTTTCTGATCTTGTACTAACAATTTTGGTTTTGGTTAAGGTATAAAGTCATGGAAAATATATAGTTAATCCTTTTTGTATTAATTGATTCTCTATGAGTTGATTATAATGCTCTTAATGTGAACAAGTCATCCTAAATACTCAGCTTTTGGAGAAAATATGGGTTTATGTTAGAAATCTAGTAAGAGATGAAAGTCTACATGACATGTAAGTAGGTTTACTTATGTTTTATTTAAGATCATAAATAAATTCCTCAATGAAAGGTATCTTAAAACAAAAACATTGCCTGTGTACTTTTCCTACTAGGGAATCAAATACCGTTTAACCCATCACAATTTTGTGGTTTTCTTGTTGTTAACTTTCTCCTGATTATTTTATCTGTCACTCTGCATCAGAACATGACACTTATTTTCTCCTCCATATCCATGTTTTCATGGGATCCTAGTATTGTTTTTCTCAGGTGACCTATGTACTTTTATTTATTTCTTTTAAAGTGATAGTTTTATTTACTTATTTTTCGATGTGGGACTTTCAAGGAAGATTCAATGCCCAATTTTAAAAATTGCCAGGACGTAATTCCAAAAATGGGGGAAGGATGGAACATCTCAGGTAAATAAAGAATATTAAATTTTTTATATTTATTAATATTTTTGAATAAAATGTTAGTATTATTTTGTAGGTAATTCTATGTTCGATGGCGTAACCAATATGCAACAACGAGTTTCTTTGAAAGCTTACATTGCACACTAATAATATAATATTATTATATTAAATGGTAGTTAACACCTAGATGTTGTAATGGAGGGAATTAACATAATTAACTACATTATGATTATATATTTTTGTTAAATATTTTTACATTAATCCAATAAAAGTTATAGGCTTAAAATAAGAAAAGAATTTGATTTTAAGCATAAATATTCTAATGTTCTTTAAAAGGCCGATTAACTGCCTTTTAGTGGTGAAACCTTTTTAGAACTACTTTTCTTTAATTTTATATGTTATATTTTAAAAACTAAAATCCTTCTTTAGAATAGGGACATCAAAATTTACTTTGTGTAAATTTTTGTTATTTTTCCGATAAAGTTCATTTTTTAATGAATAGTGAAAATTCTGTATTTTAATTCAAATCCTACTTTTAATATAATTTATTTATATGGTTATATTATATTTTTAATTAGGCTTAATGTTTATTTAAAATATATTTTTTCCATTTAATCCAATGGTGGTAATTGAAAATAAATTCACTTTGGAATTGTACATAAACAAGTGTCAATCTTTTGATAGATATTGTTTCTTAAAAACACGCTATATGTTTCGACAACGGGAATTAATTATAAAATTAATTAATGATGCTTATATGTATTTAAATTGGTAAAATAAATATCATTTTTTAATTTGTAATTTCAAATTTACTTTGTAAATTGTTTTGGTATTTTTCTGACAAATGTTCATTTTTAATGAATAGTGACAAATACTGCATTTTACTTCAAAACTGCTTTTTTCATCTAATTTAATTATATGGTTATATTGTCATATTAATTTGTTTTAATGTGTAATTTAATTATATTTTTATCAGTTAAAAAATTATTGTTCATTGGAAGTAATTTCACTTTTCAATTGTATGTAAAAACAAGTCAATCTTTTTATAAATTTTACTTCTTAAATACTCATCTTTAGTTTTGACAACATGAATTATTTTTAAATTAATTACTTCAATGTATGTGTTTGGAATTTTTTAAAATTGATTCCAAATTTGGAATCATAAGTTCCAAATTATGTAATTAAGACTCTTTTGTTTTTTGAAATTATGAATAGTAATGCTGATAATTATCTTTAATTATCGTGATTAATTTGTAATCAGGTAGTTAAATGTAATAAAATAATATCATAAAAATATAAAATGACCCCAAAATGTGTCCAAATCCTCTTTTTTGAGTTATTGACGACCAAGGGGTTCTTTTTACCAAATCTGAGGGCCCATGGAGTCACATGGGTGTGATAGTGACATTTATGACATTATTTTTAAAAAGAAGAGAAATATAACAAAGGTTTGTATATCCTAAGTAAAATTTTTTTAATTATTTTTAAATAAATTATCTCTTAGACTATAAGTATTCATTAGAAAGATAAAACTATTTCCGACATCATGGAATTTTTTTTATAATTTTTAGACATTAAATAAATAAATTTATGTATGACACTATGATGATGCAGTGATTACCTCATTAATGAATGATTTAAAGAAAATGAAAATATAAGGTAAAATATTAGACTTAAACTTGTAGAAAACCTATTCTATTGGTGGATTTCGAACACTTATCGCCTTATCCTCAAAATATATCTGTTGAGACCTTTAAAATACGAAAATCAATTTATAATAAAGTAATATTTCAAGAATTTCCAAAAGTGACCCTCCTCCCTCTTATAAAAGGCCCCCACCTCTACCCCCTTACCCAAACCTCTCAAGCCCTTGGGTCGTCCAAAATCTACTAATATTATCTATAAACATACCTATATTACTCTTATAAGACTCACTTTGGACAGAAGTCTTTCCAAGGAAGCCTTTGGCTCAAATCTAAAAGGGTTACCCGATTTAGTGGTAATGTCTTCTCTCGAGTTTCTTTTTTTTTATTTTCCTTTTTCACTAACCACTATCTTATTATTATTTTATCCCATAATAAAAATAGTATCCTAAATATACTAGGATGTTTTTAAGATATGTATTCTAAATACACTTACACACACCTCCGTCTAATGGTTAAAGAATATACCATTTCTATGGGTGGTGAATTACTGCCTCACGAAATGATGATTGTTCAATCTTCATTTAACACCTTTCATGGTGGCCATTTTGATGTAACTATATTTATATATGATTTATATGGTATTTAGTTTTTCTATATGTTTCTTAATTTTATGTTTAAACCACATCGTTATGCTTTTCTTGTTGTGGAACCGTTATAATTTCATCTGAGGAAGTGTGGACTACCGCCCCCTCAAGTGACGTGACTCATTCATGCCATACATGGAACGTATAAAGAATGGAATAAATGAACTTATGTAACATATAGAGCATATATATTATACTGTAATTATAATATACCTTTGTATCATTATGTTTTCATTCCATTAATTTATGAAATAGGGATGAAAGTAGCTTTCATGCGTACGTACGGCTTACCATCTCCATGAATGGTGCATTTCATTTCTTATCTCTAAGTGTTATGTAATATTATAACTACTTATATATAATGGATAATATATATATATATATATATATATATTACATATAAATGATGAATATAATTCTGTATTTAATGAACTTTGGACCACATGAACATCATGTAATTATAAGAATTCCATTTTTTGACTCAAGTTCCAAACATCGACAAAATGTGAATTATGAACTCAAATAATTAAATAATTTTTATAGAAAGTTAATAAGTGATATAAAAGGAATAATAAAATTGAAAAATATTCTTAATCAAATAGAAATTAATTTATGTTTATCATTCAGGAAGAACAAGGAACATACAAGCGAGTCAATGTCTGACACGTGGTAAGGGATTTCTCATCCCACTTTTAATTCTGTGAGATTGCTATTGTTCGCCAATTATTTATTGGATGTGGTGTATTTTATACTTACATTTGATATATATTATCATGATTTTATTTATATTCACGGTATTCTCTGATTAATTTTGTGTTTAATATCTTTTGGTCATTCAACTCGATTTATTACAACGAGGTAAGGGGTTTTTATCTCATTTTTTATTCCCGTGAGATTCATGCTATATTTGACACTATCTCCACTGAGTGGTGTATGTAATTCAAATTATTGTACTCTTTGTGTATTATAATTCCGTTTATGGGTATTTACATCAACATTGAATGGTCCTTCTTTCATGGGATTTATGTTTCATAAGTTACCAAATCGGTAAGGGAACCTTTCACCAACCACATTTTAGAAGACTTATTTTTGTTAGGTCCTTTAATTTACATCTTATTATCTTGGGATATGTTATTATATATCCTTGTTCCTGTAAATTTTATTTCCAAGTGATGATATAACCTTTTTATCTCTCATCAACTCATTTTATGAATTTTAAAGTGACGCCGTTAGGCTGTCGAATTTCTGTAAGGGAACTTTTTAACATAATTTCAATTCTTTGGCTTAAACCTCTACTTCTTGATTATGTCGTGCTATGAATATGTTTGGATGAATTCTGATTATTTTACACTTAATATCCAAATATATTTGGTGTATTTATATTTTTCACACATAATAATGTCATTGATTTATCCTTAATCAAAGGATACCATCATTATAAGGGACTTCGTATCAATCTCCTTTTATTGAAGCATCCTTTGATTTATACACGACTTTCTTTTATACGATGTATAATGAACTTTTGAATTTTCATTTCATTCAAAGGGAATATTTTATCTACGAATCATTTTACTAAACGTCAAAAAGAAATGTTTCTTTTTTTACGTAAGCGGTGACAACGACCTTTTCCTCTGCCATGATTATTATTTGATCTTTGGCTTCCTTAACAAGCCATAATGTTTTTAAAAATAAAAATAAATACCATATACACTTTTTAAATATTTTTTTATTGAAAATGGTTTTTAGAATGGATTCATTATTTCAATATCTTAAAATGTTATATTGTTATTGCAATGTGGGAATGTTATCTTTTCTTTATGCTTAAGTTATGTGTTCTGATATGTTATGGTTCTTGGGAATTGTTACGTATACGAGTGGTTACATTACAAACCTAGGGCGGGTGAGCCTGAGATATTTCTCCAATGGATTGGGTAATATGATGGAGGTAAACGTTAATGTTTGTCTTAAGAGATATAGGAAATATACTGTTATGGGTATTCCAAATGTGACTCCCTATGTAGTTGTGATATCTATAATGTAAGTATGTTATGTATACCTTAAGATACCTTTATGATTTATGATTTCTTTGTGTATTTCACAAATCTTATGATTTCATGAGGTATGTTAAAAAGTTTGTGTTATGTGTATATTGATGATCTAATGTTTTCTTTCCTTGTTTTATAACCCTTACTGAGCTTTTTATGCTCATCTCATGATTTTGAAATGTTTTCCACAAGACATAAAGAAGAATATGGTCAAGGATGGGATCATGGAAAGACATGTTATCTAAATAAAGGAATTAGAAATGTCTATTTTTAACTGTTTTGATTTTGTGAAAAAATGGAAACTGAGTAGAAGTTTCAATATTGTAATCTTTTGAGATGTAATAGTTATGTCCTAATTCTCTAAAAATCTAAACCTGAAAAGATCCTTAATGTAAATTATTCATTTAATTCAAGATTATGTTTTTTTTAAGGCCAGGTCATTATATCAATGATTTCCCACTGTAGTGAAATCTTGTAAATAGAGTTCTTAAGATTCTTTAGAAACAAATCATTTTAGAGAATTTTAATAAAATTATTAAAGATAATTTTAAAGTGTAAATAAATGTTTGTTCTCTTAAATACAATAATTATCCAAGATAACGTTTCAAGATAAAATGATTTTTTATAAAAATAATGATGGATTAAAAATGATTCTTTTGTACACCTGAAAATGGGTAAAAATTTAAAATGATCCCTTGAATTGGGTTTGTATTTTAGAAATAATTTTGGAATCCTTTTAAAATGTGTAACTAACTATAAAATAAGGATGTATACTGGTTTTTAAACATTTAAAAAACACTCAAACAGAATTTATGATGATTACATAATAATACATAATAATTTCATTGAGGTAATTAGATAATAAAAGTAACCAAAATGAAAATGGAGGTTCAGGTGGAAAACCCTTACCACTTTGTAATCAAATCATTCTTATGCCCTAAAATTAATTATATTAAAATGATAAATTTAATACCATGAATATAATGATATTAAATATATGTTACATCAATGGGTAGTATACAAACACCATAAAAAAGTATTAGTAGTGAATATGAAAAATCTCACAAAAATGGAAGTGAGATGATGAAACCCTTATATTATGTACGAATGTGTTCCACTCTTGAACTTAAGGTCCTGAAATATGAATTTATAATTATTAATAACTTAATTAAGAACATGTTAGACATATATTTATTTTATCATAATTATTTTTAGTTCATTTATTCCCTTATTGATAAGTTATTATATTGAATTTTTTCGTTACAAAGTGTTCGTTTTCATTATTTTCATAATCGGTTCACTTGTTCTTAAGTAATGGAGTTCATGTGGAATGGATGTAAATCTCTAGAATTGAAATTAAATTTTATTTATGAACTTAAATATGTGTTACTAGTAATTTATATAAATTTTTTTACATGGAAATAGGATTAATCATAGATGAAATATTAATGATATTCATATAGATTATTTCAGTGGCATTTTGATTATTAAGAACTAGTTCAGTCATATGATTTAATAATATGTATGTATAATGGTTAATGAATATTAACTAGGTTATAATACATATATTATAGTCTATTTCAACCATAAAAATGGTTTCATGACCAGTAATGAAGGATAAATTGAAGAACAAAACTTCGTCGTCTACAAAGGTTATAAATTGGAACCTCATGGACGTTGAATTCATTTATAAAATAAAAGGGAGAGAGAGAGAGAGTAAGAATATTGATGATGGTTCACCCATTCACATGATAAAATTATAGTATATAGATGATATGAGATTTATCATGGTTATTTGGATATATTAAGTGAGGAGAAGATAACAAAAGAAGATAAGTTGAAATGAAACTAAATGAAAAAAGAAAGGTGATTTACCTCTTGAAATGGCCTCTTTTAGAACCCTCTTAAGGGAATGGATTTTGGTCTATTTTAGGAGAAATATCTTCATGGATGTGGGGAGTGAATAAGGAAGGGTATTTGGGCATAACTTTGAGGATCTTTGATCGCATAGCAATTCACTATTCAATTCCACCCTTACACCACTGTCTTAAACTAGTTTTTAAGGAATATTCAAAATATAATTATAAATTTGACATCATTTTTTATTAAATTAAATAATTTTTATCCCTTTTAAAAAGGTAAATCATACTTGTTTTGATATTTTCATTGAAGGTTGTGATGATTTGGTGACCTGGAGATCATCGAGAAGAAAAATGGGATAAACTGCATGGCATCCCATGGACATCTGTCCACTATTTTGAATAGTACGAGAATTCCATGCATCAAAATGGGTTGAAACATGGTGGTACTATCTAAAACAACATGGGAGACAACTGTTATTAAATAATTGAAACCTAATTAGGCTATCTGGTGGCTTATTCAAACCATTTTATCCATGGGACAGAATCTGCCCAAATTCAATGGTTTGTTTTGGTGTTTTGTCCATATCTCCCAATACAGTTGTCTAATGGACACCAAATTATATAGGGATACATTCAAGGTGTATTCCAACAAATATTATCTTTTTTTGAAGTCGTGATATGGCATTATATTATTCAATAACCAATACAGAAATGGTATATCAAAAACAGGGTTCCCAAAACCATGTCCAATTTTGGATATAAAGAGGCACCATGGGCACCTCATTTGGAAGTTCAGACATGTAGTGATGATCTTCCATTTTGGAGTCCTAGAGGATTCTCCTCCTCATCCAAGAAGTTATGGAGGTACCTATCCTCATATGGGCTTCAAATATGAAGGAAAGGTTCAACCCAAGCCTCCTCCTCCACTTCATGGCGAGCTAAACGGTGGACGATCATTTCGAAGGAGCTACACACACTTGGGAGGGAGTTTCAGCACTTGTTCTTCTAATGATTTTGTATAGTTTTTGTGATAAATAATTAACTTATTTATTATCTTGACATTATTCTCCTCTTATTTCATCTCAATTTTTCAAATTAATGGAATCAATTTTTATTTCAACACTGATTCAGTTGAGATTTCAAGTGGGAATCTTGGGTTGTTTTTACTTGACAAGACAAGCGTCCTATTTATATCACACATACATAGTATTTCAGTAATCTTTGGTAGCATTTATTAACTATTATTTATACCCAAACCTTGAAAACATAATTTTTTTCAGGGGGTGGTTGCTTGAGAATTGTTTAAGAGACAAGAGGGAAGTTGAAATCATGACAACCCTCAACCAAAGGATTCCATTAAATTATGTTTAATTTTCAGCTTGATAGACACATAAAGATGTTTAGTGAACTTGAAATTATCTCCTAAAATCATAATTCTAAAAAACCAATTTTACTTATCAACTATTAGACTCTTTAATTAACTCATTTTATTTTTAAAACTGCTTTCAAAACTGCCCCCTGTTTTAGTAAATTTAATTAAAAATACACCCTCAAAAACTATTAACACTCTTTGAGTGATTACCTAGGGTCTTCCATAGACTATAAATAAATCTTAAAATCATAATCAATTTAATGTGTCACGAAAAATCTTTCAAATATTTTCATTGTTGATGAAGAGAAGTTTGGTTGTTAGTGCGTTTTTTTAATAAGATATTTGTAAATTTTGTGAATATTTATTTACATTTCAATCCTTTTGCGTTTTGATTTATTTTTTTGTGTATGTTTGGTGCATGAATCGTTATAATCCAAGAGATTTACCTTCTTTCTAACCCAAAATAGAGAGGATCCTATGTCAGTTACCCTGAGAAACATAATAGAACCTTTCGAAGGAGGACACACAAAACATTGACACACTTCTTGATCCTTCCTCTTCTTATTCTGGAACCAATATAAAAACTGAAATAAACATGGATAATATCGATGAATAAAAATGACCATTAAAAAATCTAACCTCCCATGATTTTGATATCCTTCCCACCTATATTCAAATGCAAGCCGAGGTACCCAATTTTGAACTGAAATCTGGTCTAATTCATTTATTACAAAGATTTCATGGACTCGCGAGATAAGCACCACATAAGCACTAAGAATAATTTCATACCATGTGTTATACTATAAAACCTTCTAATGTGGATGAATAACAAGTAAAACTTAGTCCATTTCCATTTTCATTAGAAGACACAGTAAAAGGTTGGATTTATTATGATAACTCACCAATAAGAGGTTGGGCATACATGAAACACCTTTTTCTTGAAAAATATTTCCCAGTCTCTCGAACTACAACTATAAGGAATGAAATTTTTGGTATAAGGTAGTCACAAGGGGAACATTACATGGATATTGGGAACTCTTTAAAATGTTATGTTCAAGTTTAATACACCACCAAATAAGTGATCAACTTTTAATTCAATATTTTTATGAATGTTTATTTCATATGGACCAAAATATGATTGATGCTGCTTCAGGTGGTGCGCTAGTTGATAAAACCCCAATTGTTGCAAAATACTTAATTGAGAACATGGAACAGAACACTCAATAATTTAGTTCAATGTCCAATATACCCATTCTAGGGGTTCATGAGGTGAAAAGTACCAAATTTGAGAGGATGGTGGACACAGAGTTCGAAGAGGTAAGTACCCTTCTTTGAAAACTTGCTCTTTATTAAGGGAAATCCCAATCTCCTCCTCCCATCCGTTGTTGTATATGTTCTTCTTACACCCACTACATTGATCAATTCCCCCATTTGAGAGAAACTTCTGAGTGTTGTGAGGTAGTTTTTCTAGGCCACCCCTACAACAAACCCTTTAAGAAAGAACCATACTATCCATCCAATCCTGGGTCGAAAGACAACCAATCTTGTTGGAAAGGTGGTATTCAAACCAACCTCAACAACCATGTAACCAACTAGGGTAGAGTAGTCAACCACCACCACCAAGAAATCCTCAACCACAACAAAGGTCTTTCCAACAAACCCCTCCAAAATCTATTCCTAGACTAGAAGATATTATGAATCAAATAGTATCCAACATTCTCCAATTCCAACAAACCTCCCACGTTTCCATATAAGACCTAAAAACACAATTAGGCCAACTAGCTAACTTAGTGGGGGAAATGAAAATTCATGGGTCGGGTAAACTAAAATATAAACTAGTAGTTAACCCTTGGGGTAAAGGAAATGTTAGTGCCATAAACCTTAGGAGTGGAACTCATATTAAAATCCAAATGACCCCTACAATATAGTCATCCCCTCTTGAGGAAGCCACCATTCCCACTGTTGAAAATGGTTTAAGAGAAGAAAATACTTGTCCTGAGAGAAGTCCTTCCAAAGGAACGAGTGTTTATGTTAATGAGTCTCATATCCCAACCATTCCTATTACAATTCCCCAAAGGACTACCCAACATAAAAAATAAAAGTAAACTTAACTTGATAAGGAAATATTAGAGACTTTCAAAAAAATTGTTGGTAAGCATTACCTTGATTGATGCTGTGAAAAAATTCCAAGAAATGCCAAGTTTCTAAAATTTATGTGTACACACCAAAGGAGACTTTGAGTTGATGAGAAGGTAATATTGGGGAGGAATGTCTCAGAATTGATAGAACCATCACTTCCTACCAAGTTAAATGATCCTGGATCCTTTTGGATTCCATGCACCATAGGGGAGTATTCATTTTCCTATGCTATGGGTGATTTAGGTTCTTATATAAATGTGATACCTCACTCCATTTACTCTTCATTGTAGGATGGATAATTGAAGCCAACTGGGATAATTGTTCATATATAAAGTCAAAGTACAACACACCCTTCTAGTGTGTTAGAGGATGTTCTTGTGAGGGTTCAAAATTTAATTTTTCCTACTGCTTTTTATGTGCTTAAAATGGAAGATGATATGATGAAGGAAAATGCCCCAATTATATTGGGGAGACCTTTATTAAAAACTACCAAAACCATAATTAATGTCCATAATGGTACATTATCAATGGAATTTGGTGGTGACATAGTCCATTCGAACATCCTGGATTCCATGAAGAAGCCCTTAGAAGAAAATTCATGGGTCGGGTAAACTACAATCTATACGAGTAGTTAAATCTTGGGATAAAGTAAATGGTAGTTACATAAACCATAGGAGTGGAACTCATATTAAAATAAAAATTACCCTCCAATATAGTCATCCACTCTTGAGGAAACCACCATCCCCACTGTTGAAAATGGTTCAAGAGAAGAAAATCCTTGTCCTGAGAGAAATCCTTCCAAAAGAAAGAGTGTGTATGTTGATGAGTCTCATATCCCAACCATTCCTATTACATTTCCCCAAAGGTCTACCCAACATAAAAAATAAAAGAAACTTAACTTGATAAGGAAATATTGTATACTTTCAAAAAAATTGTTGGTAAACACTACCTTGATTGATGCTGTGAAAAAATTACATGAAATGCCAAGTTTCTAAAATTTATGTGTACACACCAATGGAGACATGGAGTTGATGAGAAGGTAATATTGGGGAGGAATGTCTCAGAATTGATAGAACCATCACTTCCTACCAAGTTAAATGATCTTGTAACCTTTTGGATTTCATGCACCATAGGGGAGTATTCATTTTCCTATGCTATGGGTGATTTAGGTTCTTATATAAATGTGATGCCTCACTCCATTTACTCTTCATTTTAAGATGGATAATTGAAGATAACTGGGATAATTTTTCATCTATAATGTAAAAGTACAACACACCCTTCTAGTGTGTTAGAGGATGTTCTTGTGAGGGTTCAAAATTTAATTTTTCCCATTGATTTTTATGTGCTTAAAATGGAAGATGATATGATGAAGGGAAATGACCCAATTATATTGGGGAGACCTTTCTTGAAAACTTCCAAAACCATAATTAATGTCCATAATGGTACATTATAAATGGAATTTGGTGGTGACATTGTCCATTACAACATCCTGGATTCCATGAAGAAACCCTTAGAAGAACATTCATATCTCTCAGTAAATTCAATTGATGTACTCCTTTCCCCTGAAAAATCATCTTTCAATTCCCCGATCATATTTTCAAGTTTTGATCCATGATTGGAATTTTTGGTAATGAATCATGCATTTATTGTTGTATTGGTCTAGAAAAATGTCATGCATTTTTATTAATTGAGGATTTCTTGAACACTGAGGATCCACTAACCATTGCTGATACTGCTAAGATTGTAAAAGCTCATTCCTCATTTGAGGATGATACTATTGAGAAGTTATATGAGATTAGTGATTTCTCACTTTCACACACACTCCCCTCAATCCAAAATCCACCAGAATTGGAAATTAAACAACTTCCTCATGATTTAAAATATTCATTTCATGAGAATGGAAACATGTTTTTTTTCATCATTGCTAGTTAACTCCCTCATGAGCATGAATTGTGACTTCCTGAACTTTTGAGGGAGTATAAACAAGCTTTGGTATGGACACTTGCTGAAATTCCTGGTATTATCCCATAAATTTTAACAAATCATATTTTATTAAATTATGAGGCTAAACCTGTGAGGTAGGCACAACATCGACTAAACCCAAACCTCATAGAAGTTGTTAAAAATGTGGTAAAAAAATTATTGGATGGTGGAATAATTTAACCCATATCTGAAATCCAATGGGTTAGTCCCGTTCAAATATATACTAAAAAATTGGCCTTACTATAATCAAATATTAAAATAATGAATTGGTTCCAAATCTTCTACAGAATAGTTGGCATGTCTGCATAGACTATCTCCGAGTAAACCAACACACTAGGAAGGACCATTTCCCTTTTACATTTGTTGACCAAATGATAGAGAGGATAACAAGTAAGTCCCACTACTATTTCCTTGATGGGTATTTAGGATATTTTCAAATCCATTTTTCCCTGGAGGATCAGGAAAAGACAACCTTCACTCTCCTCTTTGGAACATTTGCATATATGAGGATTCTATTTGGTCTATGCAATGCTCCGGGTACTTTCCAGCGATGTATAGTTATTATTTTTTTGGATTACCTGTAGAAATGCATGGAATTTTTCATGGATGATTTCACTATTTATGGATCATATTTTAATGAATGTTTGAGTAGTCTTTCTTTAGTCCTATGTTGTTGTACTAAAAATAATATCACATTAAATAATGAGAAATGCTATTTCAAGGTGCAATATGGTATAGTTTTGGGACATTTCATTTATGGTGATGCTATCCAAGTAGATAAATCAAAAGTGCATGTCATTTATTCCATATAATCCCCCGAAAATGTATGTGATGTGCGGTCATTCATAGGCCATGGTAGATTTTACATTCATTTCAGTCATGACATTAGTAAAATTGCACTCCCCCTATCCCGATTACTCCTAAAAGAAAAGGAATTTGTTTTTTATAATGAATGCATAGAATATTTTAATATGTTAAAATGGATTATCATATCACCCCCAGTAATCTAACCACTACATTGCGATTTACCATTTGAGCTCATGTGTGACACTTCTAACTATGCAGTTGGGGCTGTCCTACCACAAAGGGTTGATCAAGCTCCACATGTCATTACCTATGCCTCACGTACTTTGGACCCTACCAAAGAAAACTACATCACAACCGAAAAAGAATTACCAGCCATTGTTTTTTCCAAGAAAAACTTGAGGTCATATATTTTTAGTTCCAAAGTCACTGTATTCTCAAACCTTGAAGCCCTCCAGTATCTCTTTAAGAAACATGAATCCATACCACGTCTCATTCACTAGATACTCCTCCTTCTGGAATTCAATATGGAAATTAGAGATAAAAAAGGAGCAGAGAATGTGGTGGCTGACCATATTATTAGGATGACCCCTACCTCTAGCGTACATTTAGTGATCATGTCCTTAGGCATTGTGTCCTTGATAGCGAGTTTCATCCTGTCCTTATATTCTGTCATGATCTTGCTTATGGGGGACACTTTGATCCCCAATGTAATTATTGCAATGTCATTGATTCTAGTTTCTTTTGACAAACACATATTCGGGATGCCCATGATTTTTTCAAATTTTTTCCTCATTTTCAACGAATGGGGAATGTCTCTAAAAGAAATTAAATTCCATAACAGCAGTTTCTATTTCATTACATTTTTGGTTTTTGGGCCATTGAATTTATGGGTCCTTTCCCAATTCTTTTGGAATCTTGTACATTCTTATGGTAGTCGATTATGTGTCAAAATGGGTAGAGGCACAAGCCACAAGGAAAGATGATTCCAAAACAATTGTGGAATTTTTGAGAACTCAAATCATTTGTAGTTTTGGATTACATAGGTTCATCATTAGTGATCAGGGTTCTCATTTATGAAACCAAACAATGTAATCACTTTTGCGTCAGTATGGGGTCGGTCAAAGAGTGTCTAATGCATATTACCCAAAACCAATGGTCAAGCCAAGGTGTCAAATAGATAGGTAAAACATATTCTTGAAAAAAGGGTTCAATCCAATAGAAAAGATCAGAGTACTAGGCATGATGATTCATTATGGGCTACCGTATTGCTTTCAAAATTTCCATTAGAATGTCACCATATAATCTTGTGTTTGGAAAGAGTTTTCACCTACCTATTGAGATTAAGCATCAATCCTACTGGGCCATCAAAAATTCAATTCTAATCTTTCTGGTGTAGGTTCTCAAAGGAATTTTCATATTAAGGAGTTGGAGGAAATGAGAAGAGATGCATATGAAAAATCCAAAATTTATAAAGAGAGAACCATGGCTTCCCACGACATCCTTATACTTCATCGTCAATTCCACAATGGGCATAAGGTACTTCTTTATAATGAAAGGTTGAAACTGAAACCAGGTAAGCCTCGTTCCCACTGGTTTGGACCATACAATTTTTTAATGTATCTCAATTTTGTGTTGTTTAGGTTCAAAATAAATAAACCGAGCAAACCTTCACTATCAATGGGCTCCGTCTTAAGCACTTCCACAAAGCCGGTCCGGAGTTCCCGATGGTGGAACTCCATGTTCAAGAAACAACATACCAGTGAAACACAATTGGTTTTATCCTTCCTTCTCACATTCTCAATTATTATACTAATGAAACTGCACATTCTAGGTGTGGGGGGATGGGTAAATTCCTGGGTTAGTTAGGAATTTTCATCTTCTTTTTTCTTTATTCTCTTTTTTGCCTTCCTTATGTTATTTTCACTTTTCCTCATATTTCTAGGTTCATTATAATTTTCATTGTCTTTATTATTTCTTCTCTTTTCACCTTCATTACGGTATTTTTACTCCCCCTTATGGTCACCAAATCATGGAACTTACTGAAAATACATGTTTAAAATTTTGATTCCAATTTGATTAAAATTTTTATAAAAAAACCCCATAACTACTTTGGATTGAATATGAGTATGAATTTAACATCAGGGAGTGATTTTTAGTGAATTGGTCTTCTTTCAATGATATAAATGGTTGTATCACAGTGAACCATTTTAGATGACTGATGCCCCTTGTGTGAGTAGTTTTTGGGAAAACTGTGTCACTAATATCATAACACATTTCTTCACCAAACCACAATGTGTGAAAATTTCATACATAATATAAGGTAAATATATTTTAGGTTGATATTGTTCATCATTAAATGATATTTCCATACATTTGTTCATTATCTGATTAGTTTCATTACTGTACCATATTAACATATGTGTTTTTACCTAATTTCTGACTTTTGTACGCCCTCAAAAAATTAGGTTGTGTGTTTTGAAGGTAAAAAACCAATATTCCTCGACCTTTGATCTTATTATAACTATTACATTTAGTGTCATGAGGATATCAAGAAACGGTTGAGAGATGAGTGTGAGATTTGATCCAAATGATACTTCTAAAAAATAATAATAAATGAGGGGAGTGAGGAAATGTGCATCATATGGGGATATCTAGGTCGGTTGCTTATGGTTTGACTTCTGGGAATTCTTAAGTGAGTTGGCCTTGATATATGATTTCAAAGGATGTAGGGTAGGTTTGGTGAAAAAAATTCATTTAAAGCTGAATAATTTTAAAACAACTTATATTTATTGGATAGAAAGTTGAAAGAATAACATGGAATGGTTTTCACACACAAACACATAGAGAGTTAGTGGAATGGTTGAATTTTAAATTCGTTTCTCAATTTGGTGTAATAAATCTATTTGAATTTCATTTCGATGTGATTTATGAGACATCTTTTCCCATTTTCACTATGAAGAACTCCTTTGTGTGGTTCGTTCATTGATCACATTACTTTAATGAATTAAAATTTCCAAAAATGTAAAATATTCATGATGTTGGAAATATATACATGCATATTTTTTTTAGATATGTGACTTTTCCCAAGAGTGAAAATGTTTAGGTGTGGGGGTGTGATCGCATAGTAAATGACTATTCAATTCCACCCTTACACCACTATTTTAAACTAGTTTTGTAATGAATATTAAAAATATAATAAAAAATTTCACTTCATGTTTTATTCAATTAATTAATTTTTTAAATATTAAAAAGTGAAATTATACTTGTTTTTATATTTTAATTGAAGGTGGAGATGATTTGAAGTCTTGGAGATCATCAAGAAGAAAAATTGGCTAAACAGCACAACATCCCATGAACATATTTCCACTATTTTGAGTAGTACTAGAATTAAGTGCATCCAAATGGGATGAAACATGGTGGTACTCCCCAAGACAGCATGGTCTAAAACTATAATTAAGGAATTAAAGATGAATTCCGCCATATAGTGGTCCATCTGAACCATTCTATCTAGAAGACCGAATCTGCACGAATTCAAAATTTTGTTTCGGTCTTTTGACCATATCTACCAATACAGTTCTCTAATGGCATCCAAATGATACATGAAGACATTCAAGGGATCAGAAAAAAACTCTTATCTTATTTTGAAGTCGTGATATGGATTTATACTTTCCAAAATCTAAGAAACAAGTGGTGTCTCAAAAATAGGCTGCCCAAAACCATGACCCATTTTGGCTATAAAAAGGCACCATGGGCACCTCATTTGGAAGTTCGGCCGAGAAGTGAAGCTCTACCATTTTGGAGTCCTAGAGGATTATTTTCCTAATCCTAGATGTTATAGAGGCCCCTATCCTCATATGGGGGAACAAATATTAAACCAAGTTCCCCCCGAGCATACTCCTCCTCTCGATGGCGAGCTAAACAGTGGATGTTCATTTTGAAGTAGTTACACACACTTGGGAGGGAGTTTTAACACATGTTCTTATACTGGTTTTTATAATTTTTTTGCTAAATATTTCACTTATTTATTATCTTGAAATTATTATCCTCTTATTTCATTACTATTTTTCAAATTAAGGGAAACACTTTTCCTTTCAACACCGATTGGGTTGAGATTTCTACTGGGAATCTTGGGTTGTTCAGATTGGACAAGACAAGAGTCCTATTTATCTCACACATACATAAGATTTCAGTATTCTTTGGTATCCTTCATTTTATATTCATTATACCCAAACCTTGATAACATGATTTTTGTGTCAAGGGGTGGTTCTTTGAGCATCATTTAAGAGGCAAGAGGGATGTTGAGGTCATGACAACCATCAACCAAAGGATTCAATTAAACCATTTGTATTTTTAAGAATGATAAAGTCATAAATATGTGTTGTGAACATGGAATTATCTCCTTGTCTCATAATTATAAAACAACATTTTCATTTATCATCTATTAAAATATTTAATTAAGTCATATTATTTTTAAAACTGTTTTCAAAACCACCCCCACTATTAGTAAATTTTATTAAAAAGACACACTCAAAACCTATTAATGCTCCTTGAGAGAATACCTAGGGTATTCCCTATATTATAAATAAATATTAAAATCATAATAAATTTTACTTTTCATGACAATGTGGTGAAGCATCGTGGCTTAGAGGAGTGAAGAGAAGAGGGAGTGATGAGGGATTTTATAGTAGAGGAGAGGATGGTTTTCGTAATATTTTAACCAATAGTTTATTAATTTTCCTCAAGACCAGAAATAGTGATTATTTGATGACCAGGAATAGTTATAAATGATTGTGAGTTCTAACCATGTGTGATTACATGACTTATGATGTCATAAATAGAGTATTTAACGGGTAATTTCTATATACGGTATTTTACCGTATTTCATTATTCATAAAAAATTTTAGTATTTTAGAAAAATTCCAAAAATTAACCATAACCATTTTTTGATGAGTAAAATAAAAAATGAAGTCCATTTTTTAAAAATAATTTTCTGAATATGATTAATTTAATATTTAATTGAAATCATAATTTATTCTAATAAAATAGTTTTAAAACATTTATTTATTTATGCCGAAACATAGGTATATTGTACTTCTAGTTGAATATTATTTATAAATTATCGTAGGTAAGGTTACTATTAATTAGGGTATATCACTATTCATAAGGGTATGTTACTATTCATAATGGTTGGTTACTATTCACAAAAAAATCATGTTTTTCTTATCAGACTCAAAATAACTTACTAATCGCAACTGTGTATGTCATATTTTCAAAGTTCAAAACATAGAGGTGGAAAAATTATGTTTACGTGGAGAGGTTATAACTAAGTGTTGTTTTGTAGAGACTCGGTGTTTCTTGCATTAAATGTATTATAAAATTGTTGTGGTGTTACATCCAATAACCAAAAAATGAAAACGTAATGGGCCAAGAATGCACAAACCATTACACGAACCTTGGATCACAATCATAGAAAATAGAAATTATTATCCCACGCATCCTCATCACATCCTTTTTGTATATCATGGCATGTTGGGAAGGAGGGAAATCATTATGAATGGTGTTTAACTTAGTATTCTTGGTTACACTATCCACCACAACCCATGTGATATTTACTACTTTGTATGTATTCAAAAAACTAGTGACAAAGTCCATGTTGAAGTTTTCTCAATTCCATGTGGTTATGATAAATGGTTGCATCATCCCCTCAGAATTATTTTGATATACTTTATCATGATGAAATAGAAAAAAAATTGAGGTGTACCTAGTAATACCCATCTCTGTTAAGCTCTACTATAAGTTCTCTTGAACTTCATGATACATCATAATACTTCTAGGAAGGATGTAGAAAGATGTGTTATGTGTATTATCCATTATTTCATTCTTATATAAATCAATGAATGAATAAAAATTCAATTTATAAACCGAAAGAAAAAATATTTATTGATGTGGAATTCATCAATCTCTCCTTTCTTTTCTACTTTTACATTCTTTTGAAGCTTTTAATCATCTCCTTATGCCTACTTGATCATATCTTGGATAGATAGATAGTAAATTATTATGGGTTGTTTGGATGTTTTACTTTTCATTTTTATTTATAGATCTATTATTTTCATATCCATGATTATATGGTCTTTATAAATCCATATCATGGATAGTGTAAAATGTTATTTTCATATATGACCATCAACTACAATATTCACCTTTCCTGCATGGTAGTAAATAGAGTAATCAATTTCCTTGATCATCTCTTACGATCTTCAAAGATGCAGGTTGATCTCTTTCTATGTGAATATATACTTTATAATCATTTGATCTATATATATGTCTCACTTATACCCATAGTTTTGGGGAATCTAAATCATTATAGTGAATATCATAGGTGATAACTTCATATCATGAATCAGGTAGTTAGCCTCATGGTGCTTCTATTGTCCTGATGCAAAAGATATCATTTTATCATTCTACATGAGTATAAAACTCAAACCAATATTTGAAGCATTTTATATATCATAAACCCATCTCCACTTAAGGAAAGTGTGAGTATAGGCCTATGTGTTACCCACTTCTTGAACTCATTAAAAATTTCCTCATATTTTTATATCTATATATCATTTACTAATTTCCATTTTATCGTAGATTGTCGTCTAGTCATGAGAAGAGTATCAAAAGTCCCCGGTAGTACAATGCTAATCCAACACAATGAAGTATTTCTATGAAACTTGAGAGTTTGTTATATTCTTAAATTTCATTTATCTTTTAGGTGTCTATTTAAATTCACTCACTTGTGATAACAATCACTAAGAAAGTGACTTCTTGTATCCAAAATTCCTAGTTTCTAAACATAACATACATTTTATCCTTTTATAATATATCTAGAACAATACTTATATGGGAATCATGTTCCTCCTTATATTTTGAGTGGATGATAATATCATCAATAAATAATACAAAAAAAATTTCATGGTAGTCTAAAAAACATTATTCATCAAATTCATGAATCTTGCAGCAGAATTAGTAAATTTGAACGGCATCACTATAGACTCCTAATGTCCACATCTCATAAACAAGGATATCTACAGAATGTCTTCCTTCTTATACTTTAGTTAATGACATAGAGAATGAAGATCTCCCTTTGAGAAGTAATGAGATCCATAACATTGATTGAACAATTCAAAAATACTTGGTTGAGAATAATTATTCTTTATGGTGATCTTGTTGAGAACCTGATAATTAATGCAAAACCACATTGATCTTTCAATTTTCTTGTCATAAATTATTGGTGCAGCCAAGGTTATTTACTAGGTAAAATGAAACCTTTGTCCAAATGATATTACAACTACTTCATTAACTCCTATAATTCGATTAGGTCCATCCAATAGAAGAATATTGAGATAGGATTGGCTCTGGGTATAATATCTATTAATAAATCTACCTCATTATCTAGGGAATTTCTAGAAGGATCCTAATGAAATAAATCAGTATATTCCCTAATAATGGGAATTTTTTAAAGGATGATACTTTAATTCGACACAAACATTTGGGAATGTTATGCTTCTTCACAGGTTATCACCACCCACACCATAGAGAGATTTTCCAATAGTGATTCATGATCTTAAATGGATTTGAAAAAGGGAATGGAATGTTTCATAATATAGATAAATATATATTTTTCATGATAGGTTATGTGATATTCATATAATCAGATCCAATCCGTACCAAATATAGTGTCAAATTATACTTGGGGAAGGATGATGAGACTCTTAGGAATAATCTCCACACATATACTAACATGATACATGTACAACACTGAGGCTGCATTGAATGCACCACTAGGTTTTTTGTTGATATATCTACTTCCAGGAATTAGGGTAGTAATTGAATAGTGACAGAAAAATTATTCGATTTAATGGAATTGAGAGGCTATAATAAAATATAATTTTTCTATTTTAGATTGAATAATATGTTTACCTTTTACTAAATAATTTTTATGATCCAATTTAACTGTAGTGATGGAATAATCTTTCCCTTCCATTATATGATCTGGTGGTTGTTGAGAACGATTTCCATCAATGACCCATGGTTTAGTGTACTAGTTGAATTGCATCCTTACACCCTAAATTGAAAGAATTTCGGCATGGGTGGAGAATTGGGAGGTTACTTCCTTCCCACCATCATATTTTCTAGCTTATTTGAGTCTCTTTGACATTCATGATATTGGGGGAATTCCATCCCAAACATTAATTTATTTTTCGTTTTGAGAAAATTCCTAAGATGATTCTTCCACATATTTGGCATGCAAGTTGTTGGATATTATTTCCTCCTTTATTATTTGATATTCCAAATTGAAATTCTATTCTTCTCATTTTATCTCAATGTCCATGGGGAAATTATCCAAACTCCATTTAAACTTTGAGAGCACATCATAATACTTCATCATAACTCCAAAAATCTAAGATAGCTCGATCCTTTCAAATGTGATGTTTTAAAAAATTAAAGAATCTATATTTTTTGAAATTATTATTTATAACAAAACCAAAGTAATATCTTGTAATACATTTGAGATTTACCTCGAATACCATGATATATTCTCTCTATATTTATATAATATCTAAGAATTATCTACCCATATTTAATTGAAGAGTTTGAGAGAAATTATTATTAAGGAATAACATGTCAAAATATTCCCACTCATTTTTCAGATTCATATTCATTGTCAAAAACCAACATTGATCAACCTATCCATCTAATTGAAAAACTAATAGATTAATCTTCTTCCACAAAAAATAGTGGAGAACATAAAAATTATATTCCACTATGATACCCCAGTATTATAGGAAAATTGGATCTGAAGATCTGTTAAATGTCGGTGTTCATTGTTGTATAAAGGACTCATTGGATAATAACTCTTTTACGGGTGAAGGTTGACATTCCATATGGTTTAGGTTATTGGTGATATCCTATAAGAGTAGGTAATCATAATTATAATGTTTTTAAGTCTACCATACATTGTATTTGTAACGGAATTCAGACAATCATTTAATTATTCTTTACACATGATATTGGTATGGTTTTTCATGGTTCCAATTATTTTATAAAATAAAAAAGGTTTAAATAAAATATTAGTTAACAACATACAAAAAAATAATTTATCCATATATATAAATTAATTCTATAGTCCCATCTTATGGGAACCCTTTGTTTATACTTTTTATAAAATGATGCTTCTAGGATATTTTACTATAAACCATTTAAAAAATTAAGGTAATTAATTTATTTAACTATAGATCCATCATAATATTTTTTATAGAGTTTGAGTTTAAGTGAGTAATATCCCCCAGTAATGTCCAGCCAGGTGTTCAGAACTGCATCTTTATCATGCACTAGGAGATGATCGAGTTAGTACCCAATATTCCCTTTATTGGTTTTATTACAACTTGGGAAATTCTTTTTAGAGATAAATTAACTTATAAAATCTATATAGGAATTTAATATAATGAAATTCTATTTTTCTAGGACATTCGAGGGGAATTCCCAATGACTGAAGAGTCAAATTTTGGTCTGGATTCTCTTTGAATGTTTTTCAAAATTTTGAGTATCATATCTCTTTCCATTATTTGTTTATGGCTATGAAAATATAATCCAATGTAGGAGAAATTAAATTTTTTATGGATTTGATAAAAATAATGAGGCATACTACCCTGTAGTAAGGGATAGGTAAACCTTGTCCACCTAATAGTAAGGGAGAGGTAATCATGGAGTGAATGAGTGACCAATTACACAAACATAAAATTTATTGAGTGTAGTTTCACAGATTATAGTATCATGATGTGTCAAATGAAGGTTTCTGATGATTAATGTCTAACAAATTTGACCAAAAGATGAGATAGTCTATCTAGTAAGGGTTATATAACCCAACATGAATGAATACCACAATGCTTGTATAGATGTACCCATGTACAAGTGTAGATAGTTTAGGTCCATTATTCTAAAACCAGTGTGTTGTGTGGTTTAGGGTAACAAGATATGGACTTATAAAGGATCAATAGGAAGATGAAATATAATTTCATTAAAAATGGGTATGATGCATGAATGGGTCACAAATTGGGTATCATATTCCAATTGAATATTTTGGTATGATATGTGTAAATAACTACTTGATACATCTAAATTTAGATCGTGGTATGATATAATTACTTTAAGGATGAAAACTAATCAATTTTGAATTATAGGTTCTATTGTGATGTTTTATGGATGTATTAATATTAAAGGACCCTCTCATTAGGGTGAAATATTCCTCAGGTTGGAAGTATTCAAGATTGAGGTATGAATATCATTACTAAGAAGAGGTGTCCCTTAGATCTGAATATGATATTTATAGGTAGTGATGGAAGGAATTAAATGATTCATGTACTTGAGTAATTATGTAGATATATAGATAAAAGGGTATTCAAGAATGTTATGATCACCATAAAGGCTAGGTCACCATGTATTAAAACTTTTCTCATGACAAAGGTATATGAAATGAAATTTTATGAACATGCATTCAGGGGAAAAAATAATAAGGTTTATGTAATATGGGAAATGTAAAATTTTATGAGAATAAAATCTCCTAATGCTAGTATATACCATCATAGTAGGGAATCCACACAATTTCATGGTTATTGTTCTTTGATAATAGGGGGATAAAGTCTATATAAAATGAGATAAGTAAAACATAGTGTATATAAAGGGACTAATGATACTATAAACCACCTCATAGAGGGTAAAATTAAGATCATGTTGATGGTACTCAGACCATTGATAAGAGGTGTGACATGTCAACCAAGATGGAGCTCAAATTATAAGAGCATCCAAATCACCTTTGAATTGAGAAGGTTGATGATGTCAATTTTGATCCAGGGTATTTGAATTAGGATATATAGACGTTAAAAGCATGTATATTATTATTACTAGATTACATTAGAATAATGAGTTCCACATAAATGTTGATGAGGTGTATAGATATTGGAGAGACATTTCTCAGGATAAAATATCCATTTTTGTTAATGGTTCTGAATATGGAAGAAGGTCATACCGACAAGATGTTTCCCTTGAATCCAAACACATTCATTACCGATATCCATGAATGCTTTATATAGATTCAAAAAACTCAATGCATGAAGTATGATATATATAAGTAAAAATTGAAGATGTGTTTGGAACATTACTATCTAAAACAAACCATGATTAGATTTCATATGGATGATAATGAAGAATTGATGTGGTTGATGAATATTTGATGGTATGAGTTATATGGTTTAGATGTAATTTTGTGTCTTGTAATAAAAATAATCAAGCTTCATGTAGTGAATATAAAAGATATTCTGTATTAGTGTAGAGCCCAATGTAAGTACTCCTGACAATAATGAGGAAATCATTAAAAGAGAGGATCTCTATTAAGATATAATTTGTGTATGTTTCCAACATATATGATTTATATATAAATTTGAATTTTAAAATAATAGGAATCAATATACATATATAATTATTAAAAAATATTCCCTATAAATATCTATCTCATATACATGGAAGGGGAATATTTTTAATTCTAGAAACATATTGGAACTAGAAGATACTCTAATTATAGTAACCATGATAAGAAATTGGATTTTCCTAATGAGTATAGTAGCTTAAACTAGTCTAGGTTTTTGGATGTGAACCACATTCTAGATACCTTTACATAGGTATAGATATCATATGGGAATTTTTTTATATGGGATGAACCACTCTATATAGTTTAAGGGTATCTAAGATGGATTATATGTCAGATACTTTAATGTAAAATGATATGTATTTAGGTGACATGTACTTTAGAGTCATACAATATGAATATTTATATAGGAATAATTTTAAAAGTCTGGATTGTATGAAAATTAAAATGGATTTATCTTAGTAATGAACACATAGAGAAATACATGATGTGATAGAGAGGGCCAAACAACTAAGAGTTATAAATGCGTTATTGGAGAAAAATCATGTTGTTGGTTGCATGATAGTTGGATCATTTTTACTACGTATCCCATAATAATAGGAATGAATCTAAGCACATTTCTCGTCTATATAATCTCTCTACACATATATAAATAATGTAAGATAGTGAGAGTGTGTAATTTATGGGTTCCATGGTGAGATAAATATAAAAACCTGATATGGATTTGGAAAATACTCATAAATAGAGTCAAAACTAATATGTAAGTCACGACCTATCCCACGAGGCCTCTGTCGTGACTACCCCAAGCCCGCCTTCCATAGGCCAGGGGCTGCTGACTAGCACTATAAAGGCATATCCCTATTATGGGAAGGCAATGAATATATACATGTACTAACACACGGTCCAAGAACAAAATAAGAAGAAACTATGAAATAAACTGTTGTAGTAAATGTGTACTGAAAGTAAAGGGGCCAGAATACAAGCCCAAATGAAATGTAAAAGTAAAAAATAAAAGAGAAAGGATCTCATGGATTGTCCACCGAGAATCCCACCTGAAGGGTAGGTACAGATCATCTCCTCAGCACTCCACGTCAGCCCGTCTCCTCCGCATACTGCTTGGACCTGGCTCCCTCAAACCTCATCCCAACTGCTCGTTGTCTGCACAAGACACAACAAGGTGCGGGCGAATCCCATGTAGGGGTGAGTATAACAATACTCAATAGGGACATCGAGACCCCATAGGTCTCCTAAACATCCACAAAGGAAAAACCACAAAGCAATACTTCAAGTCAAATTAGGTATATGCTCATACATATACCTAAGTTACCAAGTTATACTCATATCAAAACACGAGGGAAAAATACCACAAAGGTTACACCACGAAGTTAGAAGTACCATATAGGTAACACCAAAAAGATAGAAGTTCCACCTAGGTAAACGACTTAGTTCAAATAGAGTCTCATCTCAAACCAGGCATTAGTGAAGTAAAGAAGTACAGATGATTAGTCACGAAGCTAGATCATCTTATTCTGTCAAGAGGCACTTCTGCTAACCATATGGAGTTTTCCCACATGTGATAGATAGGTAAATAACCCCCTAAATGACCCACACAGGATCTAAACTGTCCAAAAGTGATAGGTAACCAACCCCTACAATGAACCACATAGGATCTGACCAACACATGATTGGTACGCACTGACCCACACATGATCGCTGAGTGCTGACCCACATAGGATTCGTCCCACTCATGATCGGTATGTGCTGACCCACATAGGATCTCTGAGTGTTGACCCACACTTGATCGGTGCCGACACACACATGATATCTTTGTACTAACCACCGTATGATTTGTCTCCAACATTCACCTCACTGCCAGCCACAGGATTCCTCGCACCCGGTGCGCTCGAGTTCTGTAGTATCTGCCCCATGAGATACTAGTCCTACCTCAACATCCACTAAGCTCCAAAATGGGGTATCCCAAAGGACCTCAATGTCGTAAGGGTTCCAACGCGATAGACGATGCATAAATTGGACGCTCGGTCTATGAGTTATAATCCTTTTAGCTCCGGGGGCCTAGCTAGATTCCATTTTGATCCCCCTCGGCCACACTCCAACTATATACACAATTCAATATGAGAATATCAAAAGGACCATATCGATCCAAGGATCCCAATTCCGGAAACGATTCATCAAACAGACGTCTGATTCTCAAGACGTGACCCTTCAAGTGCTTCTGGGCCCGGGTTCTGTCCGACGTGGTCGGACCGACCTGGACTGACCCAGTCTGGGCAGGGCCACAGTGGCCTCATCCCACTAGGCCGAGGTCTGGCCTGGACCATAAGGTGGTTTCCTGACCCAATGGGGGGCGGCCTACAAAGTTTGGCCCACAAAGGTTTCCCGCGAAGGTGGCCGACAAGGGAGGCCAATCCCATACAGGGAGACCTACAAAAGGAGACCCGACCCATAGAGGGAGGATTTCATGGGAACCCTGGAAGGGGGTGGCATGGCCCACTGTTTTGTCCCGCAATGGGGTATGGCCTACTAGGAAGGCGGCCCGGTCAGGTGCAGCGTGACCCGCTGGGCAGACGGCCCGGCCTTGTAGGGCTCGGCCCAGACGCTATTCGCTCGAGCTGGAAAGGGGGGAGCGTGTCCCCCCCGGGTATCCTGAATGGATCAAAGGATGTTCAGTTTCGTTAAACAGGGACACCAGGTGGGCACCGCCCGATCATCATGGAACCCGCTGGGTAGGCGTGGCTTCGGCCTCCGTCGTGGCTTCTGCCATGACCCTCTGCTCATCGGTGATGGGCTGGTCACGCCACCTTCCTACTCACCAGCGGTGCACTGGTCGCACCGCCTCCCTGTCCACACCTGGACGATGTACTAGCCTCCTCCTCTGATCGCTGAAGCTGATGAGCCGCAACCCCCTCACTCACCGGAGGCGCGCAACGGTGCGCCGTACCTCCTCTGCGGCCGGCCGGTGCCAACCGTTCCGATGACTGTCGCGGCTTTATGCCGTGGTCTCCTCTTGAAGTGTGCGTCGTCACACTGCCTTCATTGTAGCCGGTCGATGTCACTGTGCCAGTGGTATTCCACAAGGAACGCAAGGGTGTAGCAAAGTAGCAGAGGGTCTGGGCTAGGTGCGTTAGGCCCACGCCCTCTGCATTAGCTCATAACATGAGGGAGGATAAGGGGTTCAATAAATTCACTTGAAATAATAAAAAAAATAATCAAAACCGTACCTAAAGAATGACGGAGAACACCCACAACTGATGAAGTCTATCGGTGTTCATCATCCCCACAACTAGCCACCAAGGACATCGCTTGATCATCAGTCTTCGGTTTGGGGTTTCGGTGTCGCTCGTAACCGCTCGCTGAAACTGGCTCCATCCTCCAAGGGTTTGACATCTCGAAACTTTGTCAGCACTATGTTTCTTGGTGAAGCAGTTCTGAAACCTCTTCCCAATCTCCATATAAATTAGAGAGTGGGAGGGTAGATGACGACGTTGGGAATTAATGGGGGCTCATTAATTAGGAACCTTTCTAATTCCCAAACGATGCAGTTACATGGGATTGAAGGGTCAATCCATTTATTGGCTTGACACATCATTGGTCCCACATTTCCGCTTGTCCATTTGAGGAAATGAATGAAAATAAAATAACAATGTATTTATTAAAAGATGAACCAAAACATAACTTTTTTTCCATAAATACTATGGTAAAAGTGAATCCTCTCTTATGAGAATCCCATCGCTACAGATTCAATGGGGCCCTCGTATTTTTAATCTGAGCAGTGGTTCAAAATTTACAAAATTTCGCATGCTCGTTCACTAAACATTCCTTAAAAAAGTTCAGAAATTAATAAAAGTCAACCTAAACCTGTGCCGGTCAAGGTTAGGCTCTGCCTAAGGGAAACACGCCCCAATGAACTCAATAGTAATATCATATTTTTAATCTAAGTTACTTTATAGAAGTTATGGATTTTAACAATAAAATAATTATTACTTATTTATTTTATTTACTTCCAAAAACTAACTTCTACTGTTGTCCTACACTGGCCAATGTTAGCATATGCCTAAATAAAACAAACCCTCATGAGATCAGTGATGGTCTTAAATTTTTAATCTGAGTCACAGTTCATGAGTTATAATCATTTGAAAAATAAAATAACTTTATTTAATTATTTATTTACGGTTATCCCATTTTCGGGTTTTCTCACAAGAGGCCTGTGTCGACTAAAATTATGTCGTGGCTAGGGTAAACCCGCCATCATAAACACAATGGTACCCTTAGATTTCTGATTCAGGCACCCATTTAAGAGTTATTATACTTTTTTAGGAAAAAGACTTACACACACTATTTAAAGTTTAATAAAACTTCGATGAATCATTCCTGGAACTCCAGGCCTCAGAATCACGTTCCGTCAAATTTCGACATCTTGAAATAATTCCATATAATTAAAAAATATTATACGGAAAATCCATGTCTTTAAATTATCCCCACCTTAGGGATTCTCGTTCCCGAAATCCACACCAGAGACTTTGGAAATAAATGGGGGTACTGAGCAAAAATCTGATCCTTCCACTCCCATGTGCTCTTTTTAAGGTTCACGTGCTTCCACCAAACTCGCACTAGAGGGATCAACCATACATGAAGGACTCGCTCCTGTCGATCTTCTATCTCCACCGAGAAATTTTTAAATGTCTTCCCATCATCAATGTCCAAATATCCCTTGTCGATAACGTGCGATGGATCATGCACACATCTCCTTAGCTGTGACACATGGAAAACATTATGCACCTGGTGCATCTGTGAGAGAAGAGATAGAAGATATGCCACCTCTCCCACTCTGTTGAGAATCTAGAAAGGTCCGAAGAACCTCGGAGATAGCTTTCTACCCTGACCAAACCTCTACAATCCTCGTCAGGGCGAGACTTGTAGGGAGACTTGGTATCCCTACTTGGATGCCAAGGGTCTCCATCCCCAATCGTCATAATACGTCTTATAGATCTGGGCAGTCTTCACTTACTGAAAAGTGAGGCATCGTGATACAAACTCTCCCACTACTTCCTTCATCCCCTGGCCACCAGTACTAATGTTGGAGGTCCTAGTACATCTCTACCACTCTAGGATATACCATTAAAGGGGATGTATGGATCTCTGTCAACACCTCCTCCAAAAGTTTAACTTGAAACATAGAGCATCCTCTAAAGTGGATGAAATGCTCTCCACCTTTAGAAAATCCTTCAGAAGACAATCATGAGTATTATGAGCACGTCAGGTTTTGCAGTCAACGTCCCAAGTTGTTCCTCCCGAATTCACTAAATAATGGGGGGAGTGAAAGTCATAGACTAGAGGTAAGATTCTCCACCTTTATCCATTAAGGATATCCATAGTGCGACTAGCTACGCTGACACCTCACTCAACAACTGTAGACCAGAACTTTTTCTAAGTGAATCTGCTACCATGTTCCCCTTCCCAGGAGTATATACAATCTCAAGGTCATAGTCTTGGATGAACTATAGCCATCATTGCTATTTCAGCTCCTGAAATCTCTGCTGACACATCGCTCTCCACAAGAAAGGATCCCACTTCTGCGTAAATATTTTCAAGTGTTCCACTACCATAGAGAAGTCTGGTTCAAAACTCTGGTAGTACCCAGCCAAATAAGAAGTCCCTCTCCCTTTGGGTAGGTAATCTAGGAAACATATTTTGAAAAGATGTCCCCACACTCTGCCACTTCTATTAGGAACTGAAAACTGAAAACTCCTACTGCCACTAGGGTAAGGCTGGATGACTCAAGAGTGATTGGCTGCACACTCCTATGCATGAGTTTATCCTGTGTGGTCTGGGTTTCCTTTTTCACCGACCAAGGAAAACCCCATTCCAACATTGTAGATAAACCACAACATTTTTTCCAAATAAAATCAATATGATTATGAATTTTGGATGTCCAATCCATACCCAAACTAATGACGTAAGGCCTTGACGCTACCACCAACAGGTTCCAACCGAAACATTTGCCTCAAGGGTCAGATCACACCATTGGAATAAGTGTGATTATCGAGTCTCCTCCCAACGGTATCTCCAGAAGAATGGGTCAAGTCAATGGTTTAAATGGAAACTCTAGGTCTGGAACAAGATTAATGAAAATAAGGAATGATTAGTTCCTCGGTCTATTAATACGACAACTAGTAGTAGACATAGGACGTACCACTAATCACTTCTAGAGCCCTTGGGTCCCACTCCTTGACCGCATCCAGCAACTCCCTTTCCCAGCCCCCCAGCTCCCTGAGCCTGTTGGGGACCGCATTGGGGTGGTGGTTGTAACATGTCAAAATGTGTACCACCTATTGATTCTCTCCTATCCCCTCTGCCACATCTGCTACCCTACAGATTCATCTGTCCCTATCACTTCCTCTTTCCCAAAACATTTTACACACTGAAGTCTCTGAGACTGATGTTAGTTTCCAGCTTTCCAACTGCTATCATTCACTGGTTTTATCCGCTCATCCAAATAACATTCAACCACAAAGGTTCTCTCTAGAACCCTAACATAAGTAAGAATGTATAGAGGAATATTGTTGTCTCAGATGTCCCTAAAAGAACCTATCTTGGAGGTTCGAGCCATGAAGCACTAAACTTACTGTATTCATCGAGTACCTGGGATGGTTAGTACGCCTCAATGAATACTCAGATACTGACATGTCATCCTGCCGAAGCTATAGAATCTCTTGGGAACAATCACCCCTTGTTTTATTATGGACAGAGACTCCCTTCTGTGAGGAAGGTTCTCATGATTCCCCATAGAAGAGTCACCTCTTCACAAGATCAGGTTAATCTAAAACCATTCATTGTCATACTGAGCCATGAAAAATGCTCTCTACCAGGACCGCCACCTGATCGAATTGTTCCCTTTCTAGATGGAAAATCAACCACCTCCTCAAGCCAGTCCTTAGATTCCTGTGAGTCGGGCTCGCCTCGAAACCGTAGGGGTATCTGATGTTGAAGCACGTGTAAGGCACTAAGCCTACATGTTCCCTCTACCAGTACTGATAGTTGTAACTACTAACCAACATGTAGTGATATAGTTGGCAGAATATCTGAAGGTACCATCTCGGGAAATGGTCAATGTACCAAAGCCTCATCACTATGTAGACCATCCTCATGGTCACTCACTGATAAAGACGACCATCTCGGGTCACCATTGGATCTTTTGGTGTCCTAACTAGGTAGAAAATCTCTAGAAATATCCTCCAACTAGTTCTTAACTGCCTAGGGATCTATCTCGCCTCAAAAGATTAGAGGCCTCTGCCGCTGGAACTCGTGAAACATGCCCAGTCGGTGTGCACCATCTGCTAGTGTGGATGGTGGTAAATTCTACCCAATAGGTGGTGGTGGTGCTGGTACACCACCTGAAGGTTCGAACATAGTAAGAGGGACCTACACCGGAGCCACATTGTTCGATGGGCCGTCATCCTATACTCTCTCGGGAATCCTGGATGGCTGTCTACCTGGTGGAATCCTGAAAATGAAAAGGTTATCCATGTTTATTAAGTTATACCTAGTGAGGTGACCCAAATAAATCATAAGAAAAACTTTTCAAAAACACACACAATCAGTGTTTTCGTGTGCTCAGTTGGAAATAAGAATTCAGGGTCCTGGTGTATGGATACATTAGCCACTACACCAACACTGGATTTCCCAAACTGAAAACCATTCTCATAAAACATAACACTATTGACAAATTGAAAAGAATAGAGTCCTAGTTCTCCAGTAGAACAGACTGCCTCTGATACCACTTTGTCACGACCCGTCTCCCGACACCTGTTCCGTGACCTCCCCAAGCATGCCTTCCATAGGCCAGGGGATGGCGACTAGCACCAGAAAAGCATATCCCTATTATGGGAAGTCATTGCCTTGAAACCTTTATAAAAACACAGTTCGAGAAC
The DNA here is from genome assembly GCA_963277665.1 of Viscum album. Classification (NCBI taxonomy): domain Eukaryota; kingdom Viridiplantae; phylum Streptophyta; class Magnoliopsida; order Santalales; family Viscaceae; genus Viscum; species Viscum album. The sequence goes on from OY728159.1 coordinate 1,392,241,928, forward strand.
ACAACAAGAAGCAACTGTGAAGTAAACTATAGTATAAAATTTTAATAAAAAAAGGAGCTGGAATACAAGAACAACTGAAAATTATAATTACAACTGAAAAGATAAATAAGCTCTTGGATTGTACACCGAGTATCCCACCTAAAGGGTAGGTACACATCATCTCCACATCCCTCCACTTCATCCCGTCTCTTCCACGTACTGCCTGGTCCTAGCTCCCTCAAACCTCATTACAGCTGCTCATCATCTCCAAAAGACACAAAGGGGTTCGGGCAATGCACATTCATGGGTGACTATAACAATACTCAGTAGGGACCTAGAGTCCCTATAGGTCTCATAAATTTCCACGAATGAAAAACCACAAACAAAGACTTTAACTCTTCTTAGTTATATGCCCATACATATACCTATGTTATCAAGTTATAATCATCTCAAAACACGGGGGAAGAATACCAAAAAGGTTACACCACGAAAGTAGAAGTACCACACATGTTACAACACAAATATAGAAGTACCACACATTTATGAAACTTAGTTAAAAGAGAGTCTCATCTCAAACCATACATTAGATATGTAAAGAAGTACAGATGGTTAGTTGTGAAGCTAGACCATCTTATTCTATCAAGTGGCACTGCTGCTCACTATAAGGAGTCGTACCCACAATGGATCAATAGGTAACTAACCCATGAAATGACCCACATAGGATCTGATCAGCCCATGATCAATAGATAACTATCCCCCGCAATGACACACATAGGATTTGACTGACACATGATCGGTATGTGCTGACCCACATAGGATTGCTGAGTGCTGACCCACATAAGATAGGTATGTGTTGATCCACATAGGATCTTTGAGCGCTAACCCACACATGATCAGTTCTGATCCACATAATATCACTTGGTACGATCCTCCGTATGATATGTCTCCATCCTCTTCCTCACTACCAATCACTAGATTCCTCAGACCCGGTGCATTCGAGTTTTGTAGTATCTACCCCTAAAGATATCAGTTGTTACTCTACCACCACTAAGATCAATAAATGTGTAATCCAAAGGACCTCCATTTCGTAAGGGTTCCAATCTGATAGATGGTGTGTAAATCAGACGCTTGGTCTGTGAGTTATAAGCATTTTAGCTCCGGTGACCTGGTTGGATTCAAGTTCGATCCGACCCCGCCGTACTCCAACTGTCTCCAAAAATCAAGTGGAGTGTACCTAAAGGACTGTCTCTATCCAATGATCCCATCTCTGTATACGGTTCTTCAAACAGATGTCCAGTTCTCATGATGTGGCCCTTTATGTGATTGTGGACCCAGTGGGGCCCAGGGTGGGTTCGACCCGGCCGGACTAACCTGGCCCGAACTGGAATGGGAAGGGCCTTGGTGGGATCGGCCCACTATGATGACGTCTGGCCCGAACCACAAGGGGTAGGCCCAGCCCGCAAGGTGGGCGACCCCCAAGGGTAGCCCAACCCATATAGGGCGAACTGCAAGGGCGGCCTGCAAAGGGTCGCCAAAAAAGGGTGGCCCTGCCCATAAAGGGGGCCCCACAAAGGGTGGCCCAGAAGAGCGGCTGAGAAGTGGGAAGCCAGGCCTGCCATTACGGCCTCCAATGGGGCATCGCCCGGTGGGTAGGTGGCTCGACTGCGTGAAGCGCAACCCGTTGGGCAGACGGCCCGGCCACGTAGGGCGCATCCCATGAGGGGGGAAGCCAGACCACTATCCACCTAAGCTGGAAAGGGGGGGAGAGTGTCCCCCCGATTATCTCAAATGGATTGGGGGCCATTTGGTATCATTAAATAGTGGTGCCATGTGGGCACCTCCCGATCATCGTGGAACCTCGCGGGTAGGCGGGTTCAGCCTCTGCCGTGGCTTCGGCCCCGTCCCTCGGCTCACCGGAGGTGTGCTAGTCACTCCACCTTCCCATCCACGACTGACCAATGTGTCCACCATCTCCTTCGATTATTTTGGCTGATGAGCCACAAACCCCATGCTCACTGGCGGTGCACTACAACACGTTGTACCTCCTCCGCGGTCTCCCGGTGCCGGCTATTCTAATGACCTCCACTGTTTTGTGCCATGGTCTCCTCTTGCGGCGTGCCTCGACACACTTCCATTTTTGTATCCGATCGGTGTTGTCGCACTGGCGATATTCCACGGAGAAAGAAAGGGTGTAGCAATGTAATAAAGGTTTCAGGCGAGGTTTGTTAGGCTCGCTCCCTCCATGTTAACTCTTAACATGAGGGAGGATAAATGGTTCAATAAATTCACATGAAATAATAATAAAAAAGAATCAAATCCCTACCTCAAGAACAACATAGAATTCCCACAATTGAGGAAGTGGGTCAGTGTTCACCATCCTCACATCTAGCCTCCAACGACATCGCTAGATCATCGGTCTTTGGTCCGGGGTTTCGGTGTCACTCATTACCGCTCACCAGAACCGGCTCTGTCCTCCAAGGGTTTGGCGTCTCAGCACTTTGTTATCACTTCGTTGCTTGGTGAAGTAGTGAAAACACCTATATGGAAGTTCCATATCAATATGAAAGGGGGAGAGTATGTAACGACCTTAGGAATTAATGGGGGATCATTTATTAGGACCCTTCCTAATTCCCCAATGGTGTAGTTATATAGGATTGAAGTGTCAAGCCATTTATTGGCATGAAACGTGGATGATCCCATGTTTCTTCTTGTCCGTTGGAGAAAAATAATGAAAATAAAATAAAAATGTTATTTTATTTTTTTCATTTAAAAATTCCCAAAACATAAATTTTTCTCCAGACCTACTTTGGTCAATGTGAAGCCTCCCTTAAGCGAATCCCAACTATATAGATTCAACAGTGCCCTCAAATTTTTAATCTGAGCACCGGTTCAAAAAATAGAAAATTCCACCCGCGTGTTTACTGAACGTACCTTAAAGAAAGTTCAGAAATTAATAGAGGTCTCCCTCAACCTACATCGGTCAAGGATAGGCTCTTTATAATGGAAACACACCCCAAATAACTAAATAGTACTCTTGGATATTAACAACAAAATAATTGTTACATAATTATTTTATTTACGTCCAAAAACTAACCTCCACTTTGGACCGTGCAAGCCAATGATATCATCTACCTAAAGAAATCATACCCTCATGAGCTCAGTGGTTGTTTCAGATTTTTTATATGAGTCACCATTCATGAGTTATAAGCATTTTAAAAATAAAATAACTTTATTTAATTATTTAATTTATGGTCATTCCATTTTCGGGTTTTCTTACAGGATGCTTGCACTGACTAAACATAAGTCGCAACTAGGGTAAACCCACCATCATAAATGCAACAATGCCCTTAGATTTACGATCCTGGCACCCATTTAGGAGTTACTCAACTTTTTCAGGAAAAACACTTACGCACGCCATTTAATGTTTAGAAATTCTTCAACGGATCATTCCTAGAACTCTGGGACTCAGAACCGTGTGCCTTCAGATTTCACGGTCTTGAAATAATTCCATATAAAAAAATAATTATACAGAAAATCAGAGTCTTTACAATGTAAGTGTAGTTTTTTATGGGCCTAGTATAAGATATCCCAACATTACTATGAATCGTAAATTTATAGGAAGCAAGCCACACATATTTCTAATATATATTGTCGTATTATTTTGGTTATAGGTTATGAGAACAGTAAACCGCAGATATTAAAATTTAATTGTGTCCATAACATCTATAATGAAATTGAAAACTTAATTAGAGAAATCTAATATACAAGGGGGAATTTTAGTTACACAGATTATTCTTTTTCAGAAGGGTATATTTCCAAAACATCTAAAAAAAGATATTGATCAATCATGGTTGTTTATGGTCTTTCATGGTAGACAACTCCATAAAATTTAAGCCATTGAAGGGGGAAAGTATATTGTGTAATTTTACATACTACACCTAGGACCAAAATTCATAATATTTCCGGCCATATGGTGATGAAATTTATGTTGAGGTATTCTAAAAAAATCTATCTCATTTGGAAAGTGAGATAACATTGTATTGTACCTAGGTTAGTGGGTAGAGGTTGAAACACCAAGAAAAAGTGGTATTTTAATTAAAATTTATACTTAAGACTTGGGTAAGGAATTTGGGTTCCACTAAATATATAATGATAATACAAATTAAGTAAGATTTTTTTATTTAATTTTATTGTATATGGAATATTATAGAAAACCCAACATCCATATAGAGGACCCAAACACTAGGATGAAATGGGGGGTGTTTTGGTTATAGGTTAGTTGAATCATTACAGTAGGGTTGTCTAGTGTAGCAATAAATATTGAATCCCAAAAGAAAGAGAGTATACCCAATATAGATAAGGCACTTATATAGGAGTGGATAATATTGTCTCAACATTGTTCCATGGATAATGAACAATATACAAGGAGGTACTTCTTGGGTTTAGATTATATCTAAGGAAGAAAGGTCCCATGGGAAGGAACCCTATGATAAATTTCGTGACATATATGGTGGACCATATTTCATGTGGTTTAACATCATCCAACATGTAATCATTGTCATTCTTTCAAAATAAATGGCTATTGAGAGACATGATGTAAATTTGATGGTCTAAATACTATGATAAAACTCCTAAAAGTGTTGTATATTTTTTCTTTTATCATAGGTCAATGGATGAAGAACTATATACTGAGGGTTGTTACATAGGTCTGTATTATATATAAAGAAGTCATGTCTCATTGAGTCAACCGTATTAATCAATTTACTGTCTTGTATGATTGAATTGATGTGCTTCATAGTTTAACATCATATAACTATTATTAAATGATCTATTGTTTAATTTCATCTAGCTAGGACTATATAATATTAATGTTATAGTCAGGAATCCATGAATCATTCAATTAGTTTTATGTCATGAAATAATGATGTTTGAACCCATTGTGAAGTTAGGGAATATAGTTATTGATGTACTTCATGTTGGTATAATGCATGATATGCTCTCCAACCATTTTTTTAGGGATCACACTCTATTATAGGATACCATGTCTATTTAATACGATCCATCCCATTTTAGATCTATATTGGGCGGTTTCATCCCAGGTTTCAATGTCATCCTAATATTTTCACCAATTCACCATTGATGAATGAGAGGAGGATAAATTTTTCGTTGAACACTCATGTGACCTGGTTTTAATGTATTTAAAGGTAGTATATTTTTCAAATAACTTTCACTTTGATTTTATTTAATATTTAATGTCATAAAAGTTAATGGTAATATTTATACATCTAATTAACGATGTCAAGGTGGAGTGAGGGAAGCTAGACCGTGATGGGAAGTAAGACCTCCATACCATATACTGGTGAATAAGGGGTCACCTATGTAGTAGTATGTGATATGGTGTAATAATACCCCAAATCATAGTGGATTATTTTATTCCAAGACATCTTATTGTTTTCCTTCATCTTTTAAAGGATTTCATATAGGGTTTTTTTGAAACCCTATAACCTTATATTAACTACTACACTATAGTAGGATGAATGGTTGGACTGGATAATATATTATAAATATATCCCTTCCAACACGGAAGCATTGAAATTAGTTTCAATGAATGTTAATGATATTTTCTGGTTACCAAATCTTGTAATGATATTGGTCCTTTTGAAGTTAATGAATTCCTTTTTTCTTAGATCATTGATGAATATAAATTCATTACACATAAAGAAAAAGCTAAAAATGGTCAGGATTTACCTGAACTATCTTGATATAGCTGGTGGATATGGACCAAGGGCATTTATTCCCTACAAATTAAAGGGAAATGGGTATTTAGTAGTAGAAAACAATTCTAATGGTTGCTGGATGAAATTGGAAATTATCTAACAATCATGTTATTTTTTTATAAAACCCATGTACACTTTCATCATTAATAGCTAAATTTATCCATGTATCTTGATTTAATGTAAGATATTGGATCCAAATTGGCAAGTACTGTAGGTTCCTTCAATGAATTTTTACATAACAACAAGGGATCCTCAATTAACACACCGGTGTAATACTCCATCAAAACCATTTTTATCGATGTATTTTTGAGAATTGAAGATATCATAAAGGATGATGTTTACTACCTTCCATCATTTATATTCATTCATGGTTAAATTATATTAGATTATTCTACTTTGGAGGTAGTAAATAAGGTGGAAATCCATCCAATCATGTTCTCAATTGGAATATATTTTTTCTATTTGTTATCATGTGTTTTATTAAATTCAATGATCTCTTCAACATAATTTTTTTAGAACTGTGAGATCACCCAAAAATGTGTGATGAAAATGAATATCATTTTTAGTCTAGATATTCCTAGGAAATGGATATATCAACCAAAAAATCTCTTTAGGTATTTTGTGAATGTGAGAAGTGTGATGGTGTGAGCACTGAGGGGAATTTAGCCATCGGTCCTTGTATATAATCATTCACGGGGATAAATTATTCATTCATAATTGTATCTTCCCCATTGATCTACTTTATTATCATATCTGAATCACCATTGATATATTTGTGGTCCACTAGTATATATTGATCTTTCTCCATTATAGTATTGAATTATTGGTATTATACATCACTCATAGTTTATTCATCTTGTAGAAGGAATGATTAGGTAAAAAATTATATGGATGGTGAGATTAGTAAAATCATCAAGCCTACCTAGTTTTTATTTTGTATTTATATCCCTCTATAGGTAAGTATCATAGATTCACAATAAAATTACATATCTATTTTTAGGGGTATCACGGATAGTGAAAATCCCTTCATTTTGGAGGATTATGTTCTAAAATGACACATATATGGAAAGATGTTCTATGAAAAATTAAATTAACACATACCATTTGCTTCCTTATGAGGCATGAAATAGATGTCAAACTACTAAATAATGGTGACCAATAAGTCTATATGAATCTTATCATTCAATGGTTGATGATAAATTTTATTGGGTCATTACGAGAAACATGATGGACCTCATTACAATATAGGTACTGACTCATCTTTTATACTATGATGATAATTACCAGGAATCTATCTTTTATATCAGAGTCTCAGGTCTCCTTATCTAACATGGATCTTTTAAGATAATTGAGACTTCATTCCTTCTTAATATCATTCTTATGAGAAAGGAAAGGGCCATGATATTACACTCATGTTTCTATATAAAGGATGATAATTTTCATTCTATGAGTGACATAAAAATCAGAGAGGTTGTGGGATATTTCTAGATATTGTCGAGAACATTCTAAAAATCATTATACCATGATTGGTCACACCTTTCTTTGTTATCTTTATTAAGTGATTTTTTTTCCAATGAGATTTGTTATGTAGTGTCTAATATTGGAATGACACTGATAGAGTCCCCTCACCGTCTTAAGGTTTCAAGGATGTCGAAAAATAATTATCAACATGGTATTATTAGGGTAAACATCGATGTCATAATGACATACCACAAAGAAGATAAGTTTCCTTATTTTTACAAATGAACCACATTTCAGGGGATTCAAAATCAATTTATACTAGTATTTTTTGTTGAAAACAGTCTCATGATATAAATTATGATCACAAAACTTTTGATAAATGACCAAATTATAATCAACATGAAATTTTATGATCTTATTAGGACGAGTCTTGAAGAAACTATTCATGGAACATTGATATATATTTCCGATTTTCTTCAAACTAAATGGTATCACTTGATAGTGGTTTACCAGTTGGTTTGATTTGATGATAGTGTCCTCCTAAACATTAGAATCCATATTGATATATTTTTTTCCCAAATAAAAATCCATGAAGGAACATTCCTTGAATCTAGTCATTGAATCAATCAGTACCACTATTATTGTGAAAAAAATCATCCTCCAAATAATTCACATTGAGATACAAAAAATTGATACAAACTCATATTTTATCAATCATTTTCATGACATAGAAATTATTAGAGTGAAAATTTAGATATCGATCTTTTTAGATGATATTGGATTTGATAATCCTAATTACATTATAATGTTCTATAATAGTGTGGTTCAGATGTAATATCATGGATTTCTATTTATATCTCGGATGGTAATTTGGAAAACTCAACTAATGAGAAGCTACATTAGGATCCCAAATATTCATTTTAGTGTAGTTCTATATAAATTCATCATGATGTTGTTTCAATAAAGATATATATGTATCTTATTCCTGAAGGTACATGGAAACAATGATTATTGTGGGTTTTGGATCTTCCTTTGAACCCATATTTATGACAACCCTACTCTTTTTTACACACTTAAACATGACTTATTACATAAAATTCACTTGATAAAATATAGAATATCGAGAGGTCTAGTGTCTTTGGGGATTAGGATCATTACATAACAACATAGAACATAAAAAACAACATCATTATTGAAAACATCCTTTACATGACCACTACATTCCCTCGTACTTAGCATTGCATGGAATAACCTGAGGACATGCATATGAAAAGGGTGAGCTATAAAAGCCATTAAGGGAATAAAAACGGAATAACATGACAAAAATAATAAATATTAGAAAATTGGCATATCAATAGAGCACAACAGAAACACGAACATAAAATCCTGATAATGAATGATAATCATAACATGGAATTGCAGAAACAACACTTAATATGGAATTAGCATGAGCCAAGGATCATTGTAATGGAGCATGAGTAAACCCTCATTGAACATGAAGCACGAGTAAAACCTCGTTGCAATTGAATTAGCATGAATCCCACTCATTTCACATGATATATCATGATACTATACTTTATCTAATGCATTAGAGCACTATCAGGGCACACCCTTCTCAAACATTTCATTTAATGCATAAGTGTGCCACATGGATTATAAAACATGGATTCAAAAAACATCATAATTTATTACATTATAAAGGAATGTATAATTAATTAATGAAAATTTATAATAAATAAGTAAATGTGCATAAAGGTGAATACCCTTGATAGATAAATTGTAATGGTATTCACTACACAATGACATTGGCTTGGAAAATCGGTGCAATTTCAGCAGCGTAACAGCATGATGTAAGTATTCATAAAAATGGGTGATGAGAGATAAATGGGTGTCTCATCATATTTACATGAAATGGAAATTAAGGGGGTCATATAGATAAATTTCCCAATAGTTGTAATGGAATTTAGATTCATGACACAAAATAATTTCTTGAATGTAAGTGAGGAGAGATAAATTCTTTTTATAATTTCAGCATAGTAAAGGGTGTACATGGGAGGAATTTAATGAGAGGGAAAGGGGTATATAATCATTCAAACATAAATAGTGCAGTATGGGGGAGGTTCTAAATCATACCCCAACATTTATAAATGAAAATAAAAGGGCATAACAACTTAATGAAAATTGGAAAAAAATGAGAATTCAAGAAAACCCTTACTTGGATGTGTGATCCCAAAGGATTGGGAGAGGCTTGAGAGAGGCTTATTGGGAGATTGGGGCACCTTGGGAGAATTATAGAGAGAGGAGGGAAGAGTTTGGAAGAACTCCAATATCTTTTAGTGAGGAGGAAGTGGGGGCATGGGTGGGTTTATATAGGAATGGAGAGGAAATTGTTTATTATTTAGGTTTGGGACACCTCACATTAAACTAATCAAAACCACAAATTAGAACATGGTTTTTGAAAAAAGGGAGTTGAAAACAATATTTTATACGTCCAATGGCAGAAAATATTAAAATAATAGGGTTGATTATGTGTAGGTGAGTCACACTCTCAAGGAAAATAATTTAGAAAGACAAAATGTTTTATAAGTCTTGAAGGGTCCACTAACGCATTATAAAATAAATAAAAAACCCGAAAACACATTATATTAATGGTAAAACATATATTGGAAGAACATAATGTTTATAGTATTTTATTACATCAATTTTTGGTCTTTATGACATCATAAAACACATTATATATTTAATCGATATTTAATTTTTTACCCAAAAATTCGACTGTCTCGGAAAATTATGAAAATTTCTCCATTGGATAATTTTGATGTCCTGATTCGAGAAATATTATTAATTTTATGTATATAATTTTATAAATATGTAAATTTTCACTTTTAAAATGAAAACTAGCATGTATCAAAAATTCATGGGTTTTGAAAAAACTGGATTTCAAACCTTAATAAAATATAAAATTGCATTCATAATATTTTATGATCATTTATTTTTATTAAAAATAATTTAATAATAATAATTATATTTTTTTATAATAATATTTAATTCAAAAATCCATTAATTCATCAAAATATATTTCTTAGTTGAATGTTAACTAAAAATACTATTTGTTCTTTAAAAACAATTTACAAAGTAACAATAATAAAATGAAAGTATACTCATTATTATATAAATAAATAATGTACATAATCATACTACAAGGGTATTGTTACATAACCCCTTAAAACAACCGCATAAGACCTTAGGGGAAGGTGTGTGATGGGTCAGACTCTTGGGGTGGCTCAGATAACATTGCTCGAGTGGTAATCTCTATCAACTTCCACTTCTCCCGTAGTCGGTTCCTCTCGAGCTTCACATATTGAAGCACAGTTTGGGATTTGTCAAGAGCGAATCCCAATGAATCCTCCTCCTTTCCGAGCTCCAACAAATGGGATTCGTATGGGGAATGTCTACTGGATGAGGCTATCGCTTCCTTGGTCTGTGTAAATTGGATTTGTTAAAGACCCTTATTTATACTAATCATGTGATAACTATTCAACGACTATATTCGCAATAGTCACAATTATCAATGGTATTTTAAAATCCAAAAACCTAAATCCAAGGAAGTTCATATGTTTTATGTAACCATATAATAGGACATTTAAAAATTCCAAGAGGAATTTTCATTAATGAATGTCTTAGTCGTTACAATATTCCCACCTTAAGAAATTTCACCCTCGAAATTTCCTTTTCTCACACTAAAAAGATGATGGTAACTTTGCTTCATCACTTCCTCCGATTCCCACATCATTTATTCAAACTTTTGGTTTTGCGACAATACCTTGACGAGTGGAATTGTCTTATTTCATAGAAATTTTTCTCTACAATCTATGATCTTTACTGGTTTCTCTTTGTAAGAAAGATCATTCTATAGCTATATGACCTCTGAAGAATGTACATGTGAAGGGTCTGGTATGTACTTCCTTAAGAGGGATACATGAAAGGCATCACGTACATTGTCCATGGTAGGTGGAAGTGCTTGTTGATAGGCCACAACCCCAATATGATCAAGAATCTCGAAGGGAGAGATGTACCTAGGACTTACCTTCCCTTTAATTCCAAACATCATGTCCTTTTTTCCATGGAGATGTGTGTAGAAATACATGTCTTTAACTTTAAACTCCAGTTCTCATCGATGGTTATATTCATAACTGTTCTGTTGACTCTAGGCTTCCTTTATATACTGCTGAATGGTTTTCACCTTATCCACCATTTCATCGACCATTTCTAGTCCTAGTAGCTTACGCTCACCGACTTCATCCCAACATGTCGGTGTTCTACCCCTCTTCCCATACATGGATTCATAAGGTTCTATTTGGATGCTCGAGTTGAAACTGTTGTTATTAGAGAACTAAACCAGAGGAAAATGTTAATCCCATCATACTTTGAAGTCCATTGAGCATGCTCTCTACATGTACTCAAGTGTTTGGATAATCTGATTGGATTGGCCATCAATTTGAGGATGATAAGCCATACTGAAGTTCAACTCAGTATATAGAGCATGTTGATGACTCTTCCAAAACATAAAGGTGAATCTTGGATCTCGACCAGACACAATAGATAGTGTTACTCCATACAGCCTTACCACTTCCCTGATATATATCTCTTCGAGTTGATCCAATGAGAAATCCTCCTGAATTGCAATGAAGTGTGTAGACTTTGTAAGATAATCCAAAACATCCCAGATTGCATTGTTTCCATTGGATGTCTTCAGAAGTCTAGTGACAAAGTCCATGTTTATGTTCTCCCATTTCCAGGATGGTATGGGTAATGGTTTCATCACCCCCTTATACATCTGCCTCTCTTCCTTCACTTGCTGACAAAGTAGGCACTTTAATATATACTCCATGATCTCTTTCTTCATATTATCCCATCAATAATGCTCTCATAGATCTTGATACATCATTGTGTTTCATAGGTGAATTGATAAATTTGAACTATGTGAAACATCCAAAAGTTACCTTTTCAGCTCTAGACTTGATGGAACACTTAGTCTTTTCCCAAATTTCAGAATTCCTTCTTCATTAACATTGAACTACAAGGATTTTACATTTCTGACAGCTTCCACTTTCTTCTGAATTCCCACATAATCCATTTGAGCATCCTTTAACCTTTCCAAAAGAGACAACTGAGAAGTCAATTGTCAAAGGATTGATGAAGTTCCCTTCTTTGTGATTCCCATGTCCATCAAATCTAAGATGATTGGATCCTTCTCAATTCTCATCAATGATAGAATCGCTGGGTCCTTTCTACTTAGAGCATCCACCACCTTGTTCGCTTTCACAAGGTGGTAATGGATTGAGCAGTCATAGTCTTTGATATGCTCTAACCATCTTCATTGGTGCATGTTCAACACTTTCAGTGTTAATATATAATTGAGGCTTCTGTGGTCTGTATATATTTCACACTTCTCCCCAAAGATATAATGCCACAAAAATATTAAATCAAAGATCACCAAAAACAACTCTGGATCATGTGTTGGATAATTCTTCTCATGAACATTCAATTGCCTTGAATCATAAGAAATTACTTTGTCATTTTGCATCAACACACAGCTGAGGCCTTTCTTCGAAGTATCATTGAATACCACAAAAAGTTCCCCACTTGTGGGTAAAGTAAGAACATGCGTAGTGATAAGACTCCTTTTCAACTCCTTGAAGATTTATTTTCATTCATCACTCCAAGAAATATTTAATCCCTTCAAAGTTAAGTTGGTAAGAGGGTTATACTATGGTGAGAAATTTCTCAAAAATCATCGATAATATCAAGCTAATCCAAATAAGCTACGGATATTCGTTACCGATGTTGGCCTCGGCTATCCCAATATTGTAGCTATCTTTGAGGGATCCACATATATCCCATTACTTGTGATGATATGGCCCATGAATGAGACCTCCTTCAACTATAACTCACAATTTTTGTACTTTGTATAGAGCTTCTCCTTTCGCAAGGTCTCTAGTACAGTTCTTAGATGCTCCTCATGATCCTCCTTGGTTTTGGAGTATATTATAATATTATCTATAAATACGACCTAAAATTTGTCGATTTAATCTCTTAAGACTCTATTCATCAGTTACATTATGATTTCTGGAGCATTAGTGAGTCAGACAGGCATTACTATGAATTCATAGTTCCTGTTTCTTGTACGAAAAGCAGTCTTGGGGATATCTTCCTTGTTCACCGTTACTTGATAATATCCTGACCGTAAATATACCTTGGAGAATTATTGTGCTCTATATATTTGATCGAACTTGTTATCAATTAATGGAAGAGGATACTTGTTCTTTATCGTTATTTTGTTAAGTTCACGATAATCGATGCAAAGGCTCATTGACCAATCCTTCTTCTTGACGAAGAGGACTGGTGCACCCCATGGTGAAGCACTTGGGCGTATAAACCCTTTATCCAAATTATACTATAGTTGTTTCTTCAAATAGTTTAGCTCCAAAAAATCCATTCTATATGAAGTCTTAAATATTGGAAACTCCCCAGGTATAAGATCAACTGAGAATTCAACATCACTTCTTGGAGGAAGACCAGACAATTCCTCAGGAAGCACTTTAGCGAATTCCCTCACAATAAGAATGTCTTCAAGAATGGTTGCTTCCTTGGAATAAATCATATGAGATAGATACGAGTGCTCATAGTGAATTAACATCCACACTTGATATGATGGAGCTAAATAGGATTCATCCTCCTCTTTGCACTAGTACAAAATCAGGGGTCGATTCTGCACATGGAGAGTGATTTACCTCTCACTGAAATTTATGTTGGATCTATATATAGAAATCAAATCAATGCCAATAATTTCATAAAATTACACCATATGAAGTATGAATACATTCTACAGAAATTTAAATCAACATATTATGAGAGGGGGGGATTTATATTCATGGGATGAAATGATTTCCCCATTTTCCATACTCACCGTTGTCATTAATTACATGATTTGTGGTGGTCCTCGGATTGTTCTACTAAACTTTTGGGATATAAAAGAATGAGTAGAACTATGGGTGATAACCAGAACTTTCAACTTTTGATTTTGGTTATAATCTATCCATTATATACGTAGAGATGAGTATATTAAACAGTTATACATGTAAAGGGGAATCAAAGGAAAAAATGGATGAATCATAAATAGATTTTATTTCCTTAACTTATGAATCTATTGGCTTCAGTCTATGTTATCTATGATCTAATTTCTAACATATATTTTAGGGAATTTTTTAAGTCCCTTAATAGTGGTTCATAATAATCTTGTGAATTTACCAAAGCATATCCCCTGTGAGTTTTGTAACCAAGAGTGCAGCAAGGCCCGTTGTCGTGAACCCGTTCCTGTTCGAGTTTAGCACAAAGCAGTGTTTTTGGGTTTTACCCCTAGGATACATATGTGCCAGAGCCACCTCTACCTGCTCGTATCCAGACAAGGATGTATTTTCATGGTAACCCCCTTACTCAATACTCACAAAAACATAGGGATGTTTTTTTATAATTATTCTTATCTCTCAGTCTTCACTAGGGTTTTCTAATCCTAATCCCAAAAGTAACTAAACCTATATTCTGATACCAATTATGACAACCATTTTATTTGTTACACCCTTAAAAATGATTTACTAAATAAACATCACTTGATAAAATATATATGATCGATAGGACTAGTTTATTTGGGGATTAGGATCATTACATAACAACTTAGAACATAAAAAACAACATCTTTATTGAAAACATCCATTACATGACCACTAAATTCCATCTTACTTAGCATTGAATGGGATAACCTGAGGAAATACATAAGAAAAGGGTGAGCTACAAAGCCTAGTAAGGGAATAAACAAGGAATTACATGAGAAAAAAATAAATGTTATAAAATAGGCATATTAATAGAGAACAAGAGAAACATGAACATAAAGGCATGATAAAGCATGTTAATCATAACATGGAAATGTAGTAAGAACACTTAACATGGAATTAGCATGGGCCAAGGCTCATTGTACATGAAGAATGAGTAAACCATCATTGCGCATGAATCACGAGTAAAACCTGGTTGCACTTTAAATAGAATGAGTCGAAACTCATTCCACATGACTTATCATGAAACTATACTTTACCCAATGCATTAGAGCGCTATCAGGGTGCACCGTTCTTAAACATTTCATTTCATGCATAAGTGTGCCACAAGGATCATAAAACATGGATTCATAAAACATCATAATTTATTGAATAATAATGGAATGTGGAATTAATATGTGAAACATTATTATCAATAAGTAAATGTGCATAACGGTGAATACGATTGATAGAGAAATGGACATGGTATTCACTACACAATGACATTGGCTTGGAAAATCGGTGAAATTTCGGCAGTGTAACAGTGTGATGTAAGAATTAATAAAAATGGTTGATGAGAGTGAAATGGGTGTCTCATCATATTTATATGATATTGACAGTAAGGGGTCATATAGATACTTGTCCCATCAATTTTAATGGAATTTATATTCATGATACAAAAGAATTGCTTGAATGTAAGTGAGGAGAGATAAATTCCTTTAAGAATTTCAGCATAGTAACGGGTATAAATGGGAGGCATTTAATGAGAGAGAAATGGGTCTCTCATCATTGAAACATAAATAGGGCAGTATGGGCGAGGTTCTAAATTACACCCCAACATTTATAATTGAAAATAAAAGGGCGTAACCACTTAAAGATAATTGGACAAAAATGAGTAAGGATTAAAACACTTACTTGGGAGAGGCTTGAGAGAGGCTTCTTGGGAGATTGGGGCACCATGGGTGGATTATAGGGAGGGGAGGGAAGAGGTTGGATTAACTCCAAATTATTTGAGTGAGGAGGAATTGGGAGAATGGGTGGGTTTATATAGGAAAGGAGAGGGAATTTTTTATTATTTATGTTTGGGAAACCACACATTAAACTAATGAAAACCAAAAACCAGCCCATGGTTTTTTCCCATGGTTATATTCAAAGGGGAGTGGAAAAAAATATTTTATAAGGCCAATGTCAGAAAATTTTGAAATAATAGGGTTTCTTATGTGGAGGTGAGTCACACTCTCAAGGAAAAAAATTTAAAAACACAAAATGTTTTTTATGTCTTGAAGGGTCCACTAAAGCGTTTTAAAATAAATCAAAAAAAAAACAAAAAACACATTATTTTAATGGTAAAACATATATTGGTGGAAAATAATGTTTATAGTATTTTATTACATCACTATTGGGTCATTATGATGTCATAAATTACATTATATATTTAAACGATATTTAAATTTTTACCCAAAAATTCGGCTCTCTCAGAAAATTATGAAAATTTCACCATTGGATAATTTTGAAATACTTATTCATGAAATAATATTCATTTTATCTAAATAATTATCTAAATATGTTAATTTTAACATTAAAAATAAAAACCCACATTTATCAAAAATTCACGGCTTTTGACAAAAATGGATTTCAAACCATAATAAAAAATCCAATGGCATTCATAAAATTATACGATCATTTATATTTAATAAAAATTAATTTAATAATAATAATAATAATTTATTAAAAAAAATTCATTCAAAAATCCATTAATTCATCAAAATAGATTTCTTAGTTGAATGTTAACTAAAAATATTATTTGTGCTTTAAAAACCATTTACAAAGTAACAAAAATAAAATGAAATTATATTGTTTATTTTATATAAAAAATATTACATAATCATAGTATTAGGGAATTGTTACATATCCCCTTAAAACACCCACATAAGACCTTAGGTTAAGGATTATGATGGTGACAGACTCTTGGGGTGGCTCAGAAAACATCGCTCGAGTGGTAATCTCTATAAACTTCCACTTCTCCCGTAGTCGGTTCCTCTTGAGATTAATGTATTCAATCTTGGTTTGGGATTGTTCAAGAGTGATGAGAAATGATTCCACCTCCTTTATGAGCTATGAAAAATGGGCTTTGTATGGGAAAGTCTACTGGATGAGGCCATCACTTCCTTTTTTGAGTAAATTGGATTTGTTAAATTCCTATATTTATACTAATCATGTGATCACTGATCAACGACTATATTAGAAACGACCAAAATTCTCAATGACATTTTAAAATCCAAAAACATAAAAACAAATAAGTTTATATGTTTTACATAACCATATAATATGGCATTTAAAAAGACCAATAGGAATTTTCATTAATGAAATTTTGGGTTGTTACAATATTCACCTATCAAATTTGAGTTATAGTAGTGAAGAAGCCTTCCCAAAATGCCAAAGATTAATCTATTTGTTATTCTTCTATTTTTACTCAACATAATTAATTCCATATTTGGAATATAAATGAGAATTATGAGATTTTATTAATGACGTGGGTGAATATTTATCCTTATTTAAAATAAATCCTCCCCCAAATTATATAGTCCTGCCTGGTAGAACTGACACCACAAGAGTGAGAGTAAATGTGAAAAAATCCTACGAAATTTTTCTTCTTCAAAGATACGTATTTAGTTGGTAGAAGAGTAATAATAGAACTAGATAAGACTCAATATCAGTTAGAAACACACGATAGTAAACATTCTTGGGGGAAATTTTGATTTTATTAATGGTATGATAATATTTTCTTTCCATGGTAGTTATTAATCATTGAAAAAATCCTCCTAACCAGTATATAAAATGAATTTTATTTGAATGTGTTAGCTTATTGTCCAATGGAACTCATGTGGACCCAATAAAAAACATGATCAGGAATTAGTTCCTTATTTTTAAAAGGGGTTTACATTGTTTTAATTAATTTTTCTCTATGGACTGATAGGGTTATTATATAAGTCATTAGGGAAATTTATGTGGATAGTGTAACCAAGCATCAGTTATTTATTCTCTATTATATAGATACATACTTCTATATACTTCGATTCGGGGTATCAAATAAATTATTATCACCATCTAGTAACCCAACATGTCTATTAATAATTTACTTGAGGAATTGATGGTATGAATATAGAATTCTCAGGTTCATTTCAATTCCTTAACTTTCTAGAAATAGGTTAAAGGTTGTATATTGGAAAACCACTATGAACATGATGTTGAAAAAATTTATCTAATCTAGGTCAGGATTTGATAATCTCAAGAGGATTCTTCTCAATTTCCCCAAATCCTTAGACTTTGAAGTTGGAAGGAGTCAAGTCAAATTCACTATAACCCAAGAGGTAAAGGGTTCAAAATATCATGAGATTGATACCAGGAAAATTATCAATTAATTTAGAGTGGATATTGATATCACCCAACATTAAAGATATATAAAATGGACTAATATTCCTATGTATGAAAACTATATAGTCTTTTTTCATGACAGATATGACCATGTGACATTTAAGGGTACCAATAATAGCACGATATGTATCAATTGTAGTGACATAAAAAACTCATAAGGGATTATGGGGGCCTTAAAAAGGACTTTCCTTAGTGTCATTGAGTAATTAAGATAATTTAGAATACAGATCATGTATTGAGAAATGGTAAGTTGTTTAAGGATGAAATATTTTTAGACCAAGGGTCTACACATCCTATTTTGAGGATTCTCCAATAAATTGGAATTGGGGATCATAGTGAATTATGTCGAAGAATCCCAATACTAGAAGATTTTGGGTGAAATTTTATCATATATAGGTTAAGTTGAGATGATCCTACTAAAATATGATACTAAATGAAAAAATACATATTTTTAAATCAATATTCAAATATTTTTGGATCCAAATGATCCATAGATGATTCAGGATCATATCGATGCTTTGGTTGAGCTTGTTGGAATTCCAACATCATGTTTTCAACATTGTATATGGCCTCAAAAAGTTAATGGGTATAGGGTTCAACTTCTAACTTATCTTAAATGTCCTCATCAACCCCTATGTCTTCCTCCTCTTTTATGGATTGGAATTTCTAGTTGATAAATGTTGTTATCTTTATCCATGAATGGGTCTATTAGTTGGTTGAAAATTTGCAAGTCATATTATGTTTATTTGTCAAATTATGTTTTGGATTGATGAGGTAGTGTCAAATGAATCATTTGATAGGATAAAGCTCATCCTCCTCATGATGGGGGTAGGAGGTTGGAATTTTTTTTAATGTCTTTAACAATGGAAATGAATCTTTTAATTAAGAGTTGATTCACTGATGATGATCACATAGACTCTTGTAGGATGGTCATGAAGTAGTTATCTGTTGATATATCACAATGGGATATGGGGTCACAACTGTAATTCTTAGTTGATCCTAGAGTATGGTTCGATTCTAATTAAATAATTTTATAGTCATCCCATCATTGAACATAGCACATGTCTAAATAGGAATTCGTTATATTCCCCATATTTTTCTTCTAGGGTGGTAAAAAATTGTGTCACACATGATTGGAGTTTGTTAAGTCTGACATGTGTGAAGTATACCATCTTATAAAGTATTTTCTTTAAGACCCAGAAGTATTTGATATTTTCCCCAGGATTTGATGAAAAGGTTTAATAATCAATGTATTCCTATTAGATGAATTCATCAAACTTCTTGGCCTCTTTTAGTTTAAGTTTTTTATTTTATATATCACATATGAAGTATCATGGAACATTCTATCTTTAGATATAATAGGATTTATTTTTTTGGTCCTAAAAATGGATGATTTTTTTTACTTCCTTCCCCCTTGATATGGATTTTGTTGCGACTGTTGTCATTTCGGGTGAGGAACTACATGATATTTATTGAGCATGGTCACTTGAGTAGGTATAGATGCTGAATAAGACATTATGGTTTTGATCTCCATTCTACCAACATTTCTCCCTTGATATGAAAGATTCATCCATGAATTAGCCTTAAACTATTATATGGAATCCTCTAACCATTGTGTCGCTGCTATAAAATCCATGAAACCACATGAGTAATTTTGGGAATCAAGGATATCTACATATCAATATTGAATTTTTATATTTAGATCTAAAAAACTATTCTTATGGAAGAAGATATATTTAGAAATATTGTTAGGGCCTTCCAACTAATGATGAAATATTTTTTTTTATTTTTTTATCATTTTTGTCTATTTGATAGATCAAGGATAAGGATAAACCTTTTTTTGGAGATTAATTGATAATGGAATATTCTCTAAATATCTTATCATTTATAAATGGATCTTATTAAAAAATTAGTTTACCAAATAAATGATAAAACATCAAGGGTATAGATAAATAATCTAAGATTAATTGATTAATATTACTTAAATAACCCCAACATAGGGCCACACAAAGAAGCAATGTGCAGGAAATTATTATTTGGGCCACCCATTCCATTGACTATGGGGAAGATGGGATTTCTGAAATTGTGTAGTGGTGAGGTAACATCCATTCTGTTGAAGTAACACTTTCCCTCTATATACCCTAGAATGAATCACCCCTTTAAATCATATACCTATGTAGTGATGGACTCAATGGATTCAAGGATTTATATTTAATGTTTCTCTAGGTATAGTTACATAGTGGATGTTATTGATAGAACTAGAGGTGATAGATTTTTTTTGGTGTTGGATATCAAAATCCTAAATGAGTCTACCTTAGGTATCTCATCTAAAAAGATGGTAATTACTGATTCAGGGGAAGAATTTATTGGTACCGTTTATCCACTAGGTGTAAATAAAATGATGGTATACACTTGGGATAAATTGTTTCGATGGAATTTGCATTTATTGTATAATAATCACCATAATATTTGATATGTGTTATAGGAGAGGCTATATCATCTTCTAAGTGATTTTATTAAACAAGAATCTTGCCTCTGAGTAGTTTTCTTTCTAGTCATTTAATATCCTCAAGTTCTACTTCATATTATGAAAACTTTTACATGATGAAAAGAGGTCCAACTTCCTCGAGTGGTGTGTGGCTTACTGATTTAACTACACCTTTCACTTTATCCTTGATTGAATATCTATGTGGTGGTGGGGCCTAAGTATTTCAAGGAACTACCATATTTTGAGACTTCCAATAATTCCATGTCATAACACATTCTTCAAAAACATCAATATGGAATAAATTTCAAGAGTATATCTTTTCATCAAGTCTATCCATGTTATGGTCATGCTCTATGTTATTTTTTTACTGAATACAATGATATTTACAAATACATAACTTGTCTTACGAATTATATACATATTAAAATTTTAGGTGGGGGGGATATTTCATTCATTTAATACCCATAAAGCGATATATAATGAACTCACTAACATTTTATTTATTAGTAGACTATTTGGGATTTTGTACGTTATGATGACTCATCTACCATACTTGTTGTAAAATTAATTTAATAGAGTATCTAGTGTATTTATATGAGTCTTCTCCTAATTAAAGAGAGGAATAAAAGTGTGAAAGGAACTGTGGGGTATCCTCTTATGAAGATTCCCATAAAATTGATAAAACCAGTTTCCATATAAGAGGAAAGGGTGATAATCACACCACAACTATGTCATGTTGTTGAAATGGATCATTCGCTATCACTTCCTAAATATTCTATAGACTTGATGATCTCAGGGGTGGTGGAGGTGGTAAATATTCTCTCAACTCTACAGACTATGGTTTTACCTATAATTCCATGGAGGCATCTGATATCCTAACCTTCCTGATTTTCTAATCCTATACTCAATTATTAGATAGATGAAACACCATTTTGGGGTGAGATATTATTATCACTAATAGAAGATATATAGTTATAATATTTCCATGCCTCATATGATAAACCTATTTTAATATCATTCATTCTTAATAAATGATTATATTAATGGAATTATACAATTGAGTACACAATTTTTTGGAGTTAAAAATAATAATGTTTCACCAGGCAGAGTAGCCGACATAGTTGAGACTAGCCCTAAAACATGGAATTAATTGATGATTTTTAAGTTATTCTTCTTAATTTATTGGGTTAATTGATGAGAAGAGTGAGATATAGAATCATGTACTCTCCAAAACCCTATAAATTTATTTAAATTGAGATGATAGAGTAGGTTAAAACCATTCAAATTTATAGGAAATTCTCACAATATGGACATGAAATCTATAAAGACGATCATCGATGAATCCCAATGTTTTTGTTTAGAGATTAGATGTTTCCTTTATATCATTTTGGAAGATATTTTTGAGGTTTGGGTAGAATGGAAATCTTAGTCCAAGATACATTCTCCCCTTTGATATCCTTGATCACATTGGAGTTGCGACCTATAAAATAGGACACCTATGAAACATGTCTCATATACATGATGTGTTACATGTGCCTTCATTGAGGAAGTACATACCAGACACAACACATGTAGTAAATCCTATAGTGACCACAATAAAGAATCATGTTTCATAAGTGATGTAACCAGGGAAGATATTATATCCTAGAGACAAAGTTCTATTAAATAAGATAACCCACATGGTCAATATAGTATGGAAGAACCAAAAGTTTGATGAAGAATTATGGGAACTCGAATAGGCGATGAAACAAAATTACCATACTCTATTTTAGCGTATGAAATGAAATTTTTAGGGAGGAATTTATCAGTGGGGAGAATTTAGCAACATAAATTTTTAAAAAGAAAATTACGTTTTTAAATTAATAAATGAATTATTATGTAATGTAGTTATAGAAAATGCATAAACTACTTGGGTTATTTCAGAAGATTATAAAATAAATATTATCTAGCTTAAGAGGTCATAAATAATCTTAATAATTGATATTATATCCATTGTATAGTTTCCCTTAAAATATGTATTTTAAGGGTTTTGATAAAATCCAATTGACTTAGATAGAAGAAGTGATAGACTGGACCAGTAGGGTTGTACCCTATGAATCCCATTTATCAGTGATTCTAAGGGAGATATAATCACAATAAATTTCCCTTAACCTACCTTAATCGATTATTCAATATTGAAGCTAAATAAATACCATTTATAGGTGAATTTTAAAATTATCGAGATCTTGACCCAAACCATGTTCATCAAACCACCCCATGAAAGTATCGTCATCACACACCTTACCCTAATTGAATATGGTTGGGTAATAAAGGGTTATGTGTCTAGGCCATTATTGTATAAATTTATATATCTTTATTTTAATAAAATAGTTATTTTATTTTATTATTTTGTTATAAATGTTTAATGATTTTTATAAAAATTATATGTTGACATGATGCAATCAAAATTATAATTTTGGGATATATACCTAGTTTCAATTAAGAAAATCATTTTGAAAATTTCAAGCATTTTTTAAATAAATGTTATTTTGAAAAACTATTCTTATTAAGTAATATTTATTTATATATGAATCATAATATAATTTAATGGATTGAAAAATGTATTTTCTATAGGATTAAATAAGTGGTTAGTGTCCTAAAGACTAATTTTTTAAGGAAAATTTTGATTTTTATTTATATGTGGAAATTAAAATATTTAGAAATTAATTTCTATAAAAATAAATATCATTTTTAAAATCCACACGTTGAAATTATCCAAGGGTGATTTTTTCATAATTTTCTAAGCATGTTGAATTTTTGGGTAAAAAATTAATATTGTATAATTATAAGGTATACACAAAATTTATTTAAAAATTGAGGAAAAAAGGAATAAATGAATATATATATATATATATATATATATATTTCCCCTTTAGAATAATGTAATTTCTGAGTTATTTGATTAATTTTATAAATCATTAATGAATCCCCCAAATCCTATATTATATTTTATGGTTTGAAAACCAATTTTTATGAATATGACTCACTTCCGCATAACCAAATGTATTATATTAAACTGTTTGGTTTTTGGGATT
The DNA here is from genome assembly GCA_963277665.1 of Viscum album. Lineage (NCBI taxonomy): Eukaryota > Viridiplantae > Streptophyta > Magnoliopsida > Santalales > Viscaceae > Viscum > Viscum album. The sequence goes on from OY728159.1 coordinate 1,392,266,010, forward strand.
ATAGTCTATTAAAAAACAATACATTTTAAGATAAAGAATGTTAAGAAACCATGGAATGATTCCCAGTTTTAATTATTTTATTATATAGATTCCAAAACCTATTGTTAGAAATTAATAATAAACCCCCCTTGCATCTTCTATATATTCCCACCCAAAATCTCCTTCCATTTAACACAAAACCTACTGAACAAAAATTAACTCTCCCTATATATCTAAAATTCCATCCCAAGAAGTTATCAAGCTCTTGATATGATACTCCCAATATTTTATAAACACCCTTTTAAGGTAAAATACTCTCTTCTTCTTCATTTTATTTGATAATGTTTTTGTATTAACGCTTTTATTTATATTTTTTAGTGTTGTAATGCGTTTTACACATCCATTTATAGCACCTATTCTGTAAAATTAATGATATACCACCTTTCACTCTCATTAAACCATTCCATGAAAATTTTCATACACTTTTTATGATGCCCAAATTATCGCATGACTTTCCATGCACAAAATTTATGGACTAAATACCCATCACCATTTACAATCAAGGGTATTCACATTGATGTAACTATAATTCATTTACAGGGTACTTCCATGAATGTAAACAATAATCCGTAGTTATGTGGTTAAAATTTATGAAATATGTTCTTATGTTATATGATTTATGTGGTACAAAAATTCATGTACATGATATGAATGCCACATTTCGACCTAGGATTGTGTTTCCCTCTAATGCACTGGGTAATACTTATATTTAATGCGATAACATGAATTCCACATGGGAAGTTAGTCTAAACAGACAGTGTTATGATGTCTTGATAGTTATCCTTGACTTCTCTTAATGATTTAATGTTTTATGTTATTGTCACATTCTATTATATCCTTGGAATTATCACATAATATTAGGATTTTTTGATCATGTTAGTGATTCATGCCCTTTTATTTCTCCTTGATATGCATCTTGACTGACATGTATTACAGTCAACAAGTTATTTTATGATTATTACCTTATCAAGATTTATAAATGACCAATTTCATATGTATGTCCCCAAGTCATCTCGTTCAATTTTAGAAGATCATTGGATTTTTTAGAGCATGTTAATGAGTTTTAAATAATATCATTGTCTCCCTAGTTTATTTTATTTTTACATTCACCTAATTTCTCAAATGCACTAGGATTTTGGATCCTCTCAGAATGTAATATGAATGTATTCATGTAATAAATCATGAAATAAGGATTATAAAAGAATGAGTTTTCATAGAATTAGAATATAAAATTACCAAAAAAATTTGTGGACATCCTAATATAAAAGCCTATTCCTTTAGTTTTCAAAAATTTGTACGAATTCTCCAAAGACTTCATGTAATTATCATATGAAAATATCAAGAAGAAAAAAATAGTGGGAAGGCGTTATGATTCCTAGAGATTCGAGATGAGCCCACTTGAAGGAATATCAACCCTCAATCGATACATGCATAATCTATTTTAGGATATGGGGAATGGGAACCAAAATAAAGTATTACGTTGTGGATACTAAGGATATACTATACCTGATTAAGGAAGAGGATTCTAGAGTCACCCATGTGTGGAAAATTGAGATGCCTGATTCATGATAATAACAACAACTATTATTATTCCACTATAAAAAGGGGTAAAGCATCAATTAGAAATATATGGCTAGTTATTATAATGGAAAAAACTAAAAAGTTCTTCTACTAGAATTTATTTCATTATCTTATTTCATTTCTATAGTACTTATCCACTTAAGGCACAATAGATCCATAATGGTCAAGGGAAGGATATTTATCCCACCCTAAATAATAAATTTTATTCTTAATTGATTAATTAACTTCTATTGAAACTTAATAGAAGTTTTTGTTATATTTAGATAGTAGGCTATTTCCTCTATGTTATTGTTTTCATTTCAACATTCAATTTTTCTTGGGATACACACATAGGCCCCTTGAATTTTTCGACTTTATCATATGATGGAGGAAAGCTGGTTTATAAAATAATAATTAGAACCCTATAATTACTAGGTCATGAAATATTAATGATTATGGTGATCATTTAAAATCACTATTTATATAAGAAATCTTAGGATAGGGAAATTGGTTGTTGTATTATCCAGTTAGTGAGATAACTGGAGAGTTCATTCGAAGGAATAATGATTTTACAAGAAAGTGAGGGAATATCATAGGATTAACCAATTATTTTAAACTCAATTAGTGAAACCTTTTAAATTTTAATTCTCAAAAATAAACCCTGAACCCATATAGACAATAAGGTAAAAAATTAAAATTTTTCTCTTCTCTTGAGACAACCCAAGTTACTCAATTTCCAAAATTTTAATTGTGTTTAAAATTGATTGTTTTATGGCCCATAATATCCACCACAACATCATGAATCCATTACCAAGAAGAAGGTTCCTGTTTTTTTCATTTCATTTTATTATTTTTCCTTTTCTTATTTCTTTGAAATATGTAATGGTCTAGGTTAGATCACCTTTTTGGATTTGATCCTATGGTTGAGTGAAATTTTATGGATAGATTCCATAATTTAAAATTCATTGAACAAAATTATAGGAAGTTTTTCCAGATACCATTTATGGAATACCTATATTCATCTTCTACTTCATCTTGAGATACATTAGGATGTGAAAATATGTATAATAATTTGGCACAATTGGATATAATTTTAAAAAAATTTATATACCTAATTTCAATAATAATAATAAAAATTTACCATTACAACCAAATAATCACTATGGATTTGAACTCAAAATTAAACTAATCATACTATTTTCAATGTTTCATTGCTTGGGAGGAGAGGAACCCAATTTATATTTGAAGTAAGGAAATAATTTGTGTGAAAACATCAAATCTAGGGGAGTTCCCAAATTTTTGATTTCGTAGATGGTTTTTTCGCTTCATCCCAAAAGGAGCATCCAAGGCGTGTACATAAAATCAATAGCCATGAGAGTTTAACACATGCGACAACATCCATATGGCCTTCCTCTAGAAATTAATTCATTATTTAGGAAGTAAACATTTGATAAATTAATTAAATGGAATTAAGAAAATAAATAAAGAAACTCTATATGAGTTTTGAGAGTGATTCATGAAGTTGAACAAATCATATCCATAGAAACCCTTTAACTACAATAATTTTTTTTGATAATTTTTCCATAAACTATTATAAATTATTGAAACCTTTTTTGTAGTTCCTTTAGATGAACACTTATAGAAAAATATCTAGCTAAACTCAAATATATAGTATGATGGATCACCCAAAAACATAAAAAATATGGTACAATGAAATATATTATATGAGTTCAAGAGGTAAAGAGTTATAACTCCCATTTACATTATACTAAAATAAAATAACTTAATTCTAGTTTGTGGTAGTTAGCACCAAATAGAATTCATAAAGTATCACCTTGTAGAAACCCTAATATTTTTCTAGTTATTCCTTTCCCATGATCATTTCCTAGATTGTTTTAGTCAAGTATAGGGGATTCAGAAAATTGAAGTAATATACAATATATAGTACCAACATTAGAAATTATAAAATCATTGATTTAAATAATACTATAAATATCAATATGGATCTAAAAACCAATAACAAATAATACCACCCTTTTAGAAAAAATTTAAAAACACATAAAACCAATTTCATTTGAGAGAATGCACTCTCAACCCTTTATAAGCTACCAACCTCAAGAATGGAACACGAAGCCCTTCATGGAGAACATACTGAGAGACATTGTGGGGTTCCAAGGCAACAAAAAAATAATTTTTTTTCACACTTGGATTGTAATTGAAGGATCTAAAAGATTAATATTGATGAATCAATTATACATTAAATAATTTTTTCACTCAAGTCTCATGATATCATCTTTACAAATAAATAAATATCCTTAATGGTATATTTTTTTAGTTTCCATGGAATATAATAGTAGTGAAGAAACATCACCAGAAACAAATTGTGGAAGTGTATAACATAGGAAATAAGTTTTCCCAATGGAAAAATAAGTATAAGTAACTATAAGGATATAGCCAATAAGAAATGTTAAAGAAATAGAATATATGATAGAGGTTCTGCATGAACCATTACCTCCCTCCCCTTCAAGAATGACGCCAACCAAAACAACCTATAAAGAGGACCTGCAATAAGTGATATTGGATACCTTTAATAAACTAGGAGAAAACATCCCTTTATTTTATACAATCAATACAATACCAAAGTATGAATATTTTATCAAGGATATGTGTACGAAGAAGTTTAAAATGCACAGAGATAAAAATGTATGTCTAGGTAGAAAATTTGATACTCTAATAAGCCATAATTAACTAGAAAATGTTTGGATCCAAGTATTTTTATCATCCTCTACACCATAAGAGTTCTTACTTTTAACAATGAATTATGTGATCCAGGTGTGTAAATTAATGTTAGGACTTACTCAATTAATTCTTCCATAAATATTTTTGAATAAAACTTATATATTTTGTTTGAAAACTACACAATAGAGCCACCACATACCCATTAAGAGTTTTAGATGATGTTCTAGTATGAGTGAAAATTTTATTATTTCTGATTTTTTTTATATCTAGAATATGGAAGAATAATTAAGAATATATTAATCCCCTATAATCTTATATATACCATTTTTTAAAATTTTTGAGTCTAAAAAAATTTCAATAAGGAACACTCTCATTTAATTTTTGAGAATAAAATATTTATCCCAATATTATGGATTAAAAAACCCTTGAGTAGAATAATATATTTTCACACTATCCCATTCAAAAATTTCTTTTTATATGTTTAATAAATTTAAATATTTGATAAAATAATCAAACTAGGACCAGCTATAAAGTCCCAAAATATTTGGGTTAATTTTGATTTTTAAAATTATTTAAATCTAGAATCAGTTATATATATTGAGAAATTTAAAGAACTAATTTAAAAATACATTGATGAGGTTTTTCAATGTATAATTTATAATTATTATTTTCACATATAGTTTTCAAGCATGATAAAGATTTATCTAACATCATCACTAGAACACCAACCTATAATGGAACTGAATGTACTTAAATCTAATCTCAAATATTATTATATAAATGAAAATGAAAACCATCAACGATAATTTCAAATAATTTAGAACTTATTCAAAAAACCCAATTTCTAACCATTTAAATAAATAATGAGGAAGTATGTAGTTCATTTGGAATTATAATCGGGATTAGAATTACAATTACTGTGCACAAGATCCTTGTTCAAAATGAATCAAAACTATGAGACATTCCCAAATAAGGATTAAAAAAAAGTTATTAATTTTAATGAATACTAAATTGATTTATTGTTAGTCGGTGGAAGCATATATCCCATCTTGGAATCCATGTTTGTTTGATAACTTCATATTGTACACGAAAATAATGGATTCACAACTGTGAAAAATGTTGATTTTTAATTAGTAACCACTTTGATATAAATTTGTTGGAGGGTCTGTATTAATTATAGAACAATAGTCCATGTGACCAAGAATGAATACTTCCAATCCATTATATTTATAAAATGTTTGAGATATTATTTGGAAAAGATACCTACTTTATGGATTTTATAATTATTTTCAAGTCTGCATAGCACCAGGAGACTAAGAAAAAAACACATTCACATATCCATTTGGTACATTTATATATGATGGATTCTATATGGATTGTTCAATTCTCAAGGTTCAATATAACACTGGAATTTAATGATCTTCTAAGTTATAATTTAAATCTATATGAAGTTATTTCTAAATGACCTCACAATTTATGGAATATGTTTTGTAAATATGAATGAAAAACATAGATATTTTTTAATGTCTTTCATTATAAAGAACATGGTTTAAATATTTGAAAAATACCATTTCATGGTGGATAAAGACAATTTAAGGTCCCAATATTATAAAATAATTCTTGTTAGGTTTTCATGAGCCTTGGAGGTGTTGATATGTAGTTCATATATTTTCCATAGGTTAAGAACGTTTTATGTTCATTCTGAAGGTCACAATACTGTTTTAGGGGGACTGGTGTTATCCATTTTGAATACCTATTAGATTATAGAGTGTGTTAATTTCTTTTTGGACTTGGGTGTGTTTATTTTAGTAGTTTATTTGGACATTTAGTGTTTCTCACCATCATAATGAGTGAAATGGTTCATATTTCAATTTTCAATGTGTTTTCCTTAATGAATCTCCTATGCGAAATGGGGAGGAATGTATTGGAGGACTATTTTGATATGGATAGACTGGCATAGAAATCTGGGATTCATGTTGTATGAAATGGATAGTGTAGTTCACCCCATAATATAGTAATTAGGATGGTGGGGTGTAAAACATCTTGGGGTTTGGTGATAATCCTTGGTGGAGATCACAATGGGTTAAAAAATAATTCAAATATGGTTTTAAAGTTCATGATAGTTGTGATTAAAATTACATTAAATGCTATATCTCCTTTGAATATTGGGAACAATGACATGGTTGTAATTTCATAATTCCATGGTGAATTTTTTTTAGGATACCTCTATAAATAGAGGGGTCGATACCCTTTGGTTTGGATTTTTTCCCATTCTCCCAAACCATAGATGAACTCTTTGCCTCCCACCTATGATCCATTTTTTATTAATGCTTACCACTTAAAAGAGAGTGGTATAATGGATAAAATATAACAATAAGAACAAAAAATAAAATGCCTTGAGGTTATACAATACTTCATTAGAAACTACAATCATTATAATCCAAATACAAATCCATGCATTCTTCGAGTTTTTGACTCATAGATTGAATCCTTGCATGATCTAATGATAAATATTTGTCTTCCTAAACAAGACTAGATCCTTTCTATGTTTTCTTTATCCTATTGAACCTCAAACTAGGTTGTAAGGAATACAATTGAGTAATTTTTTTCAATATCCACTTGAGAATATGAATCCTTGAATAAAAATCACATCCATTACTTAATTCACTTTTTATTGACCCATATAAATTGTAGAATTTGAAAAAAAATTACTCTCCACTAGAAAAAACTTCAACTGAATCCTTTTTTGTTTCACCAGTAATGACCTCCATATAATGTTTGTTGTCCTAAACAAGACCATACCCACTATATGTCTTCATTTCTACTCTTTAACATTAAACTTAATAGTGAGTAATATAAAAGTGTTTTGTTACTAAATAACCACCTGGGAAATTAAAGACCAAAAAAACCACTTCCATTAATTCATTCACATTTGGGTGATCCATAAACCTAGAAGAAATTGGAGAAAAAACTTCTCCTACAAAAAAATGTCAACTAAATCTTATTGTGATTTACTGGTAATGGACTTCACATAATGTTTCTTGTTTAAAAAAGAAATGTCACTGAAAGAGGATGATCATATTCTAGTAGTTCACAAAAGAGTATAAACACTATGGATCATCATATTAAACTCTCAAATCAGAAAATTCTCCCTATTTACCTTTCTTCTTCATTTCCCTATATTTCAATCCTTCCATGAATCCATTTTTTGGGAGTTCCATTATTTTTTGAGATATAATTTATATAAGACAGTGTGGTGGTTGTAAGGACCATGAAGTTGTCTATAGAATTTTTAATTTTAAATAGAGATATTTGACTAATAATATAATTTATATTATAAGAACTAACATAACATTATGAATAATTCAAAACATAATATGTTTTTAATATTACCTTTGGATAAAATAGAACCATTGGAATAATAATATAATGAAATTTCATGTTTTGAAGTACATTTACAAAAATATTTTATTTCATTTTGAGAACATATATCTAAAACTATTTTTTATCACTTATATAATTTAAATATAATAAATAAACATGAATTTTTTGGATTTACTATGTGAAAATTATCTTAGGACTATTTTTATATTTTTTTATAAATAATTTTTCTAAAGTGAAAAATGAAAAAACAATTTTTCATAAATTGTGACTTTTATCACGTTATCAGTATATTTACAAGGGATAAAAGTTTATAAAAATATTTTAATTAATTGATTTTATATTTAAATGGTATAATTATAAAATATAAAATATTATTTTGAACTGATAAAATATATGTTTAATATTTTAGTATATATGAAACATTTTAATACAATTTAAAAAATGGTTTCCTTTATTTATTTTAATTAAACATTTTCATGGTGAAATTTAGTTTTGGATTTATTTTATGTCCAAAAACATTTTATTTGATTTTGTAATAAAGAATTACTATTATAAACGTTACTAACCATAAATATATCATACAATATATATGATTAATGTTTTAAAAACCAATTTTATTTGTAAGTAGTTTTTATTAGTTATGTGTGTTTAATTTTAAATAGAAATTTCTCATAATTATGAAATAAATTATGTTAAATGGAGCCAAATTAAGAATCCTCATGTAAACATATTGTAGTAAGGGTATAATTTAATTTTTATTACAAAAATTTTTAATGTTATTAATATTTAATTAGGAGTAATATATATTTAAACGACTAATCTACAATGGATCGAATTTTAAAAAATAACATGGAAATTATACAATCTAGAAATATTTTTTTAAATATTAAAGTGTTACCTAAATGTCTTACCAACATTACCTTGACTAAAGAACCTAAAATTAAATCTATTCCATTCTTTTATTCTAATTTACATTATTTTACAAGGGTAAGTCCCACTTATTCACTTATAAAATGTTGACCACTTCCACCCACTAAATGATGCACTAAAATTTAGAAATGTTTTTGAAAACCTATTAAAATTAACTATCCATGAAGTTATTTACATTATTTAATTCTCTAGGTTACAAAGAATTATCATAATTTTGTATAATATAAGGCATTCATGAAGAGGATGGTCAATGCCTCAAAAAAGGTATGACATCTTTCTTAATGTTCCATTCTTGCTCATTAATTTCTAAACCATACATAACCATAGTATAATAATAATAATATAAACCTAATTAGTGAGTTTATGTGTTATTATAAAAATTAAAAAATGTTTATTTATTCTCTTCCAACTACTATGATAAACAAGAATCATCATTAGTACAGGTGTGTTGATTACCTTCTCCATGAGAAAATCCTTTCGGTTATTAATAACCAAATATCATGAATGGTTTTAATGATGGAATTGATGTAAAAATATTATTAATAAAATGTATTTATGATTCTAAAATGATTACTTACTATCAACCTTCACCCCTCTCATTCATTGAGTAACATAAATTTTAATTGTGTGTGGTGCAAACTACAACCTCGAAATTATGGAATGTTTTGTTTTCCATGACCACAAAACATGGTTGACTTTTAAAATGTATTTTATTATATAAAAATTATATTATTGACACTCAATGTTTTATTTAATAATAATATATATTAGTTTAAAATTAATAAAATTAATAAAAAGTTATAGTAACTTCAACCGACCTAATTTCAATTAACATTGAACCTCTCTTAATGTGGATCTTTTGGGATAATATTTCAATCTATATCGATATTATTGTAATAGAAAAATAAAACACATAATATAAAAAATTATATATATCATGAGGTCATTTTAAAAAACCATTGAATATGTTCAATAAATCGATATTATTATGAAAAAATTAACCAAACAACCCTGAGTAACCCACTTAAGTAGAAATTATGTTAAAAATAGGTAGAAAAAGATAATAAATGGACTTTATAATATTAAATATACTTCAATAAGGTTATTTGGTACATATTTAGTGAAACTAATTTTATTATATAGGAATATTAGTGCATGTACAAATAACATTCATACATGAGGTAAGGGATTCTTCGAACCACCATCATCAGCTTTTGGTTACATGTTTTCCTTATTTCTCCCCATTTACCTTATATTATTCTCATTTATGTCATCCATAATATATTTATATATATATGCAAATTATATATATAACTAGATTAAACTTCTTTTATTTTATGGGAAATGTATATTTCATAGTTCCCTTAAATGTTTTCTCTATTATTAATTTTTTTAAGGGAACACCCCTTTTTCTTGAATCATGTCAATTGTCACCCTCATAAAATGTTTTAAACATGAATGATTTTTCTAAAAATCATATTAATTTACTGAATATGGGTTTAATTTTAATATGGTTTTATAATAAAATAATTATAACTTCATTATCTTTTAAATTTCCTTAATTAATTTCCAAAAGAATTACCTTAATTGTTTTTTATTCTTTCTTCCTAGAATTCTTTTATTAATTTTTCTCTAAAATGAATACCCATGATCAAGAAGTATTTTTAATTTTATAATTACAATGGATGAAATAGTTTTATTTAATTCTCTTCGGAATCCATATGATATATCCCTCATTTATTATAACACCCTGAAATTCTAAAATATGAACATTGTATTCTATAGCATACAATACACACAACACTAAGCTTAAAGAACAAATGAAATACATTTCTTTTAATTTAATCACTCGGATAACTTATGGAATACTCAACCCCATGTATAAATGAATTGTAATATAGTATACCTTTATAACCTATAAATTAATTTGGTGATTATTAGGGGTAATAAATAAATTATCAAAATTTTGGTTATCTGTTGGTTAGAAATAAAATAAGAATCATTTAAAACTGAATGAAAAGTTTTATGTAAAACTGTATTCTTTTTCTGAAATACAGTTTAGTCGTGCATTGCGTACGTAATATATAATAAAATTTAACCGATTCATAAAAATTTATTCTAAAAATAAACATTAATTTTTATATTATTATATTAGAATTATTGTTTTGTAATATATTTATATTTTTTAGGGAAGTTAATTTATTAATAATTAGTGAAAAGTTCTGAATTTTAATTGAATACTAACATTTCGTTTAAATGTTTTATAAAGTTAAATTAAAATTTAAAATTATTTTAATATAAAATGAGATTAATTATATATAGAGAAATCAAATTTGGGTTATTGGAATAATTTTTATATTGAATTTTCATATCAAAACATTTCAAACTATAGAAAATTTTCTCTTTGAAAAAACCTTTTCTCAAAGCATCTACGAGATTAATTATATCTTTTAAATTTCCAATATTTAGAATAGAATTAGGAAATATAAATCCCAATATTTTAACCAAGGTCATTTATATTATCTAATAATTTTTATTTAATTTCTGATCTCAATGTGTAGAAAGAAGAGTAAAAATTATTTACCGTGATTGAGGTAAAAATGGGTTTATTAGGGGTTTAACTAAGAAGATACGGTTTAAAAATGACCTAAAAACATTTCCAAAACCCATTTTCATGAATTGTTTCGACCTTATATATTCTATTTTCTATAATGGACCATTTTTTGCACTTTTGGGAAGTAAAAATGTGGTTATGACTTTCTATATTCAAAAATTACAAGTGTGTAACTAACCTTACTATTTAAAGGCCACCCACTCGCCCTCTTCACAATTTCAAAAACCCCTTATTTATGCCAATACATGCTATTATAACTTCTTTAATTCCATCACCTCATAATATAATCCTTATTTTGGTGATAAATACAACCTAAGAAGGTTTTTGGGTCAAACTAAAAGAAATTACCCCAAGAAGAGGTGATGTTCTTTAATAGAAGTCTTTATTTATTTTTCTTCTTAAACATATATATTTTATTTTTAGAACATGATTATATAATAAAATCAGTATATTCCATATAATTATTTTTAATTTTTATAATTTTATAACCAATATCCATCCCCAATTCTTTCAAATGGGATAAAAATTCAGTATTCTTTTGTACAAAAAGATTTCCACCTCAAAAATAGATGTAATTCATTTTACATCACAAAAATTAAAGTATGGATATAATAATGGATTTAAAATATTTATATTATATTTATGAAATTATTATAATTATTAAATTTTAATATCACATATATCATTTCACATTAAAATCTATTTAAAATATGATAATGTCACTTGTATGTACAGTGGACTACATCCTCATGAGCGATGCGATATTTCTTTCAATTACACATTACATTGAATGTATTAATGATAAATTTAATGAATATATGTGATATAATAGAGACTATATGTAACATCATAGGTAAATAAAGAATAATATATTTTCATACTTATTAATATTTTTGAATTAAATATTAAATTCTCTTTAAAGGGAATTCTAAAATCGATGGCATTCTAGATATGCAATAGTGGTTTTCTCCAATGTCTAATGTTGCACATAATGGTGAGTCATAATGAAAAATAATAATATAATTTTATTTTAAATTTTCATTAACGCCTAGACATTTTATTGGCGAGACTGAACAGAACTAACAAAAATATGATTATACATGTTTTTTAAATGTTTTACATTTATCCAAAAATTTTAGAGGCTTAAAATGTGAATGAATCGAATTTTAAGTAGAAATACTCTAATATTCCTTAAAAGGTCAATTTACCATTTTTGATGGTGATCCCTCTTTAAATATAGTTTTGGTCACATATATATTTTATATTTGACAAAATAAAATTCTTCTTTAGAATCAATACATAAATATTTTCTTTGGGTAAATTTTTGTTTTTCTGATGAAATTCATTTTTAATGAATAGTGGAAAATACTGTATTTTAATTAAAAAATTCATTTTAATATTATTTTTTCATATGGTTAGATTATATTTTTAATTTGTTTTAAATTTTAATTCTATTATATTTTTACCATTTAATCCAATGGTGGTAATTGGAAGTAATTTCCCTTTGAAATTGGATATAAACAAGTGGCAATCTTTTGATAGTTATTATTTCTTAAAAACACGCTTTTATTTTGACAACGAGAATTAATTTTAAATTAATTTCTACCACATATGTGATTTGAATTTGGAAAAATAGATTTAATATTTTGAATAAGTATTTAAAAATTGTGTAAATAAGAAAATTTATTTTTTACACATTATGAATATTTACTTCGGTAAATATTTTATTTACCATGGTTAAAGGGTAAATCTGGTAAATAATGGTAAAAAAATATTATTATAATAATATTAAATTACCCTACATGTGTTTTAATCATTATGTATGATACATTTCCAACCATGGGCTTCCTTGGATCGATTTTGGGACCCCATAGAGCCACTTAAGAGTGATAATGAGACTTTATATTAATTAATTTAAAGTAAAGACAAGAAAGACATAAACATATATATTTTAGTAAATAAATTTTTACATGGGGTTATATAAGTTATAAATTTGACTATAAATAAAAATTTTAAAGATAAAAATATTTCATACATCATAGTATTTTATTTAGTATTTTTAGACATCAAAAAAAAATTATTTATGACACATTGATGATGTAGTGATTACCTTATTAATGAATAATTTAAGTAAATGATATTATAAAAATTAAAAAATATAAATATCCTTTAAAATTATTATTGGATGATTTTATTTCGAACAATAGTCATCTTATATTCTAATTATATAATTTTCAGAATATTAGAAACTGAAAATCATTATATAATAAAATAATATTTTCAAACTTTTCTAAATAGACCCTCCTCCCCTTTATAAAAATCCATCACGTATAACCCATTAATAACATCTCTAAATCCACATAGATCATCCATAATCTACCCAAATAATCTATCAATATACCTCTATTCCACCTAGAAGCATTACCTAAGGAAAAGTCACTTCAAGAAATTTTTTTGGTTCGAACCAAAGAGAGTAACCCAATTTAAAGACAACATCTTCACTTCAGTTTTTTTCTTTTATTTTACTTTTCCAACCACATAAAACCATTTTATTCCTATATTTTATAAAAAAACCAGTATAATAAATATAATAGGTTATTTTATGATAATTATTCGAACTAAACTTCCACACACCTGCATCTAATTAATAGAAACATATTGTTTCTGTGGAGGACGAACTACTGCCTCGCAAAACGATGACTGTTCAATAATCTCCAATCGCCACTAATGGTGGGAATTATGATGAAATTTTATTTATATGTGATATATATTATATTTATATTATCTCTATACATATTTATTTTTAATTTATATCATTCATTTATGGTTTCCATAATGGGTAAACGTGATAATTTAATTTGAGAAAGTGCAGACTACCACCCCCTCAAAGTGATATGACTCGTTCATGCCATACATGGAACGTATAAAGGATGGAGTTACTGATATTATATAATATATTATACTGGAATTATAATATACCAATGTATAATTATGTTTTCATTCCCATAAATATGAAATAAAAATTAAAGTAGCGTTCATGCGTACATACAGCTTACCGTCTCCATGAACCGTGCATTTCATTTCTTACCTCCAAATGTTATGTACTATTATAAATACATATATAAAATATATATATATAAAATATATATTATATCTGAATCATGAATATAATTTGGGAGATAATGGGCTTTTGACCACATGAACATCTTTTAATTATGAGAAGTTCATTTTTGACTCAATTACCAAATATCGACAAAACAACCATTATTAACATAAATGATTAAATAATTTTTATAACAAGGTAATAATTGATTTAAAAGTAATAATAAACTTGAAAAATTATCTTAAGAAATTATAAATTAACTTTAGTTTATTATTTAGGAGATTAGAGAATGAACGGGTCATGTAAGACACGAGGTAAGGGACTTCGTCTCAATCTCCTTCCATTGAGGCATATTTTGGTTTATACAAGACATTATTTTATACGATGTATAATTATACCCTTTTTATTATAAATTAATTCAATGGTTTTAAAAAGGAATACTTTTTATATGAGGAATTTTGCTAAACAAAAAAAGGAACGTTTCTTATTAATGTATGTGGTGACAATGACCATTCTGCCGCCCTGAGTATTATTTTATATTTGGTTTCCTTAACAGGATGTATTGTTTTTTAAAGGAAAATAAATTCCATATACTCTTTTTACATATTTTGTTATTGAAAATGGTTTTGATAATGGATTAATTATTTCGATATCTTTAAATGATATATTGTTATTGAAATGTGGAAATGCTATTATTATTTTAGGTTTATTTTATGTGTTATGAATATGCTATGGTTTTGGGATTTTTTTATGTATATGGGTGGTTTAGTGGTAAAAATAGGGTGGTTAAGCCCGAGATATCTCTCCAATGAAATGGGTAATGTGATGGAGGTAAACGTGAATGTTTCTCCTAAGATATTTATGGAATATATTGTGATGTGTATTCCAAATGTTACTCCCTACATGACTGTGAAAGCTACAACGTAAGTATGTTATGGATTCCACAAGTTACATTTATTATTTGTGATTACTATATTTTATTCATAAATCCTATGATTTTATGATTTATGTTAAAAATATTATGTCTTTATAGACTAATGTTTTCTTTCTTTATTTTATATCCCTTACTAAGCTTCTTATGCTCATCCTAAGTTTTTGAAAAGAATTTCACATGACTTAAAGTTGAATATGGCAATGGATGAGATCAAGGAAAATCCATGTTGTCTATAACATAGAAACAGACATGACTCTTATTTCAAGAGTTTTTGTTTTATGAAAAAATTGAAACTGAGTATAATTGTCTACATTATAATTTTAGGGATGTAATTTAATAGTTAGCGCCCAATTCTCTAAAACTCTAAACCTAAACAAATTATCAATGTAAATTATACATTTAATTCATGATTATGTAATGTTTTAAGGTCGGATCATTATAATATATTGTTATTATTATTATATGACTTAATTAATTTCCCTTTTACACATTAAATAAATGATATCTTCAGTCGTGCGTATATATGTCCAACTGTCTCCATAAAGTGATGTAATCCATTATCCATGTTAAAATATCATTAATTATTATAAAAATATATCAAATGAAAAAATGATATTTATAACATTAATAAAAAAATTTATACAATGGAACTATTTGATAAGTGAAACAACCATAACTTTCTGGGAAAAACTCGCATGAGAAAACAAGACAATTAACACCTGAAACAATGAAAATAATGAAATATTATTATCAAAAGGGTGGAAAAATGTTGTTAGAGGATCCTAAATGGTAATATAAATATGATTAAGGTTATTTTATAAATTAATAGGATTCTTAAAACCATGATAATATATGTTTAATCACATTCCAAGAAAATGTTTCATGAGGTACGAGACTTCGTCTCAATTTCCATTCATTAAGGCATATATTACTGTTAAGCTTGTAATTTATTTTATATGGTTTAACACTACCCCTTATTAATTTAATATCATGAAAACTTCATAATTAAATGTATTTCATGTTTAAATTTGAATTATTTGATTCTTGGGGATTTTACTTGAACAATACCATATGGCAAGGGACTTCATATCAAGTTCCCTACAAGGAGCCATATTTTATTATTATGAACCAAATTTTGTTTTTATGGTGGACATACTACTATTTATTAATTTAATATCATGATTAATTAATAAATCAAGGTATTTAATTTTTCAATTTTAATTATTTCATCAAAGGGAAATTTAATTTAAAATTACTAAGTGGTAAAGAATTTTATTATTAAATTTCATTCCATTGGGTTATATTAAATCTTAATTATCATTAATATTATTATATTTTAAGTGTAATTAATTTTTAACTTATTACATTGTATTTACACTTTTTTATGTTTATTTACATTTAATAAAAATAATAAATTCATTGATTAATCATCACTTCAATGCTATGATCATTTCAAGGGTTTATTTAACTATCCGATTTTAATTGGGGTTACATATAATTGAATTTCAATTGATGGAAATTTTCTTATAACTATCTAATAAACAAGTTTTATTTTATTATATTAGGGTGATTCATGATATTTTCATATAATAATACCATTTTTCAACTCATTGTACTTAATATTATTGATATTTCTGTAAGAATGTCATACTTCATTTCATATTTATGTCAGAAAAAAATTTATTCCAAAACCATGTTTTATAAAAATGTTTTCCAAAAATGTTTTTACCATTTTCATAATGATTTATTAAATAAATATTTACGCATTTTTTATTTATTAAAAAAAATCAATGTAATATTTATGTTATTTTTAAAACAACTTCTATTTGGATTTTACCATGAATTTGAAAGGAATATTTATTTTAACGTGTATGATATGTACATAATTTATTATGATCATGACCAATCAATGTATTAAATATTATTTTTCATGATTTAAAAATTTATTTACAATTTAATTTCTTTTCAAAATTTTTGATGAAATTTTTTTATAAAAAGTATCTTTTCAAAATAAAATATACATTTTCCTCAGGAATATTTTTAACGATCTTTTTATTGTATTTATATTCATCAAAGAAAAAAATCATTTATTTTACATATAATCCCCTATGTATATTCTTATTTCTTAAAACATAAATAATTTGTATATATAGTGATTTATAGTGAATACTATTTAATTAAATGTGGAAATATTGAAAAATATATATTCTTTAATAAATACATATATTTTATGATAAAGATTATTTTTCATGAATTAAATCAATTATTCAATATATGAAGAAATATTTATACATTTAAACACATGTGGATCCTTATTAAATATAACTCCTTGATGCATTGATTCTCTAATGAGGATAATCAGAAAGAAATAGTTAATTAGGGTTTTTACTGTAGTCATAAACTGTCTTATGGAAGGTCATGACTTTAGAGGTATCATGTTATAAAAAACATGATATTCAAATATTGAGCATTTCATTCATAAAGAATTCAATTATTATTATCCATGATATTTTTATAATACTATTATATATGGATACATTACATTCTCAATTTATTGGGTAAATGACATGTTTTCTATTTTATTTACCTTTCTATATTGACTATAAATTATCCATTTATCATAATCATGTTATTTATTAGATGGAACATGTGTTAGGTTATTTGAATTATTTTATTTATTATTCCGTAACATAGTATCCATGAGATATTCATAATGATATTTTCTTGAAATTCATTTAATTATCACATTATTAGTTAAATGACATTTTTTTCTTTTATTTACCGTGGCATGTTTATTATTCTTATTGATTCATTGTTGACTCCATTATACTTAACCCATACAGAACATTTCAACTTACTTATAAATTTTTCCATTCCTAGGAATCCATGGAGTGTACTATAAATGACTTGCATGGATATGTTTGAGGAAATAATGATATTCTTGAAAAGATATTATATTGTAATTTTTTCATTCAAATGTAATATGAGAATAATGTATGTATTTAGTTTACCAAGACAATAAAAATATTTGGTCCATCAAGATGTGATTACTTTTATATTATGCTAATGTAAAAACATAACACACCATCTATGGGATACTAGGTTCATGGTCGCTAAAGATTGTATAATAGAATGTTTATTAGAAAGATTCGGAAGAATAATTATGAAAAAATTTATTAGGGAATATACCACTATCATAGATGAAGAGGATATGTAAAGAAGAACATATTAATGTGTTATTAATGAATATATTTTTCAGTTTTTCTTGGAAATACATCCAAGTATTGATACTACAATTGGATGTGCTTCTGGTACAGATGTACCTAGGGGTAATTACTTCAACATGTGATCATTTGGATTGAACCAATTAGCACCTGGTGCATGAAAATATTCCTTATTATTACCCTTTTTTGACATTCTGTTGGATATGTTATGGAAAATTCATTAATTTGTTACAAACCATTTTGAAGGATCTTAAAAGATGATGATAATGAGTGATTTTGGTTAAACCATATGTGTTTATGATTTAAAATAATGTTTCATGATTTATATACCCTATAAAATATTCTTCATGATTATGTGGTTTTTCACTATCATTGTGGTTTCTCACACTATATATTTTTTGGTTTTAGTCAATGTCCGGACCCAAACAATCGAATTAACATAGAATATGAATATGGTGACTATGAGAACAAAGTGGGTTGATTATTGGACTGATATTTAATTTCATTATTACTAATCATTTATACCAAAATATTATTAAAAACCTATACTTTAACCAACTATCAGGCTCACCAAATAAGATAAGGATGATGTTAGCTATGAGATTCATTAACGGAGACCATGGTGGAAATAATGATAAATTTCCATCATGTCATAAATTTAGTGAGATACACCTTGGAATTTGTCTCTAATGAATGGAAATTCTTTAGGTGTAGAGTAGATGTGTATATTGAAACAAATTTCCATGAAAAATAATTTTTATGATATAAGGAAATAAATTTCATCATATGGAATAATTTATTGTTTGTTGTCTTAAATGTGGGGAACCTGAGAATTATCCAAGTCAATTAAATCTTCTAAAGTTTTAATCATAGAATAAGGATGGTCCAATATTGATATGAAATAGAAAATGTACTAATTTATTAATATTAAATAATAAAATTATAGATGTATTTTTAATAATGGTATTTTGGTGATAATAATTATAAAACCTCTATGTATTTTTATAATTTTTAGAAGCATACGTGTCTTCATTTACTTATGTTTTATGGATTCCATTATGGATTTATGATTTTATGGTTGATAATATGTTAGAATTATTAGAAAAAGTTTCTCCCATTTTACTGGGTGGAAATATAACATGATTAAGGATATTTTTGGGAATAATTAATGGGAATACAACCAATTGGTTTAGTATATTTTTTAGTAAAAAAGTTATTTAAGGAATTATTCCATTAATTTTTATGGGTATAACACAAAAGGTATTAGAATCCTTTGTAGATAATCTTATCATTTATATTATGAAAACTACGGTTTATTAAACTTTTAGAGTATTATAGTAAGTATATGAATATGGTTTTAGAAAAAGGATAAGAATTATACCAGGTGACAAGCCATTATAGCTAAAAAGGATGTGGGATTGAACCCACAACTGAAGAACGATTATGGTTTAGTATATAACATTGGACTATGTAATGTTCTAGTTAATTTGTAATTTTTTACTCGAATGATTTGAAAAATAAATTTAAATTATGAACAAGTGGTTTTATAGTTCATGTTTAGAGATTGTTGTATTATATTGGATAACTTGCGCTAATGATATTGGTTTTCAAAAATAGATAGAGAGATATGGAAATACTTGCAACGCATTAATGGGTATATGATATTTTAAAAGTGATTTTTTTGTTCTTCATGAATAAAAAAATTCATTTTTGTATATTATTTTCGTGGTGTAAGCGATGAATTCGAAATTGGTTGAAGCACAGGAAAAGGATAAATATGTTATTATGATATAGGAAAATATCAAGTAATTATATATATCCATATATTCATAGATAGTAAAATAATTACTCAACATTAAGAAAATGATCTTGAGTTTTTTTATCTTATAACCTTCAAATCTGATGAATAAAGTTGTCTTTAAATAATCACATATTTATGGTTTTGAGGTCCTTAATGTTCCATTGATCTTTTACTTTCATATAATCATTTAGCTATATCATTCTATATACTTATTTATACATTTATTCAATGTCCATGTATTCATATGCAACTAATTTTATCCAACTTAGAATCCTAGTGATGAGTTATTCCATATAAAGTTTTTTACTTCCCTTTCTCTATTATTATGAGGAAGTTTTATGAACTCTTTTTATGATGCATATTTCTTGAAAGTAATTTTCAAATATCAAAACCTTGATATCTAAATGCAAGATCAAATTACATGGAAAAAATATATTTAAAAAGATAGAATGTTAGACTCTAAAAGTGTAATGTATGAACATTGTATTCGATATCATATGTGACACTCAACATTGAGCTGAAAACCCCAATAAATTTACTTATTTAAATTTAATCTCTTAGATATCACGTGGAACAGGGAACATTGAGTATAAATGAAATGTAATATAGTTTACCTTATTAACTAGACAATAAAATAGTTGGAATGAATAGTATAATCAAAATTATGAATGTTATGGTCATAAAATGATTATAAATAAGCTGAGAATCCTTTAAAACAAAAATAAATGTTTCTTGAAAAACCATATTTTTTTAAAAAGACAGTTTAGTCATGCTTTACAGACATAATTTAAAATAATTTTCTAATTTTTTTTAAAAAATTGACAAAGCAAACTGAATTTTCTAAATCAACACATAAAAATTATATTATGGTGAATTTTTTGGATCAATATTAATAGATAAATTTTTTGATGAATAGTAAAAAATAAAATTTTTTAATTGATTAATTCCATTTAATTTAAATTATTTATGATGATAATCTATTTTCATAATTCATTTTAAATTACATTTTTATCAATTATATATCTGTAATCCAAATTTAGGTCATTGAAATCATTTTCATAGTGAATTTTGAACAATTTCCCTTCATAAATAATTTTCCACATCACATCAGTGGTATTAATTTTAATATAAATATTTTACACTTCTATGAATAAAATTTAGAAAAATTAATTCCATATATGGAATAAAGATAAGTTATATTATATAATTAGGTCAATTTTTTTCATAATGAATAGTAAATAGATTATAAATTATTTACCACAGTTAAGGTAAAAATGGTTTTATCAAGGGTTAAGTTAAGAAGATAAGGTGTAAAAGTGACCTACCAACTTTTACAACACACAATATATGTAAATATTTTAAACTTATATCTACTACATTCCATAATGACCCATTTGAGCATTTTTTAATATTAAAATGCGGGGACACATTATTCTTTTCAAAAAATATGGCTGTGTCACTCACCTCACTTATAAGTGGCCACCCACTTGCCTCCACTCTTTACACTTTTGAAACTCATTAGATCATACATTAATTTCCCAAATAATTTCCTTACATACATTATATCATCATATAATCCTTATTTTCGTCACAAATCCAATATATGAAGGATTTTTGTGAAAAACAGAAGAAGTTCCCCAAAGAAGAGGTAATTTTCTTTTAAAGAACAATTAATTTGATTATTATTCCACCTATTTAAATTATAATTAGAACATAATTATATAATAAATTAAATATAATATATATAGTAATATTTTATTATGTTAATTTAATGAACTATATCAATCCCCTCTTTCATCAAGTGGGCCAAGAAAACATCTTTGTGTTTTCACTAGACTACCGACTCGTGAACTAATGTCATTCATTTTATAGATCCACCATTCAAGGAGAGATATAATGATGGATTTAATATATTTATATTATATTTAGTATATTATTATATATATTTAATTTTAATACCACATAAACATTTTTTTACTTTCAATTCATTTTCAAATATGATAATTAGATCGTGTGTACGACGGGCTACCACCCCCCGAATCGATGGGATTCAATTTTCACTTATTCATTACATGGAATGTAATATGGATAAAATTAATTAATTTATGTTATATATATATGAGATGATATTGATTTTTTATGATTAAAATTTCACACACTTATTTACACTTTCACTCGTTAGGGACATGATAACGTTGCTCATGCGTATGTACGATCTACCGTCTCCACAAAGCGATGCAATCCATTATCCATGTCAAAATTTCAATAATGATTCCAAAAAATGTATCTAATTATGGAAAATTATATTTATACCATTAATATCATTATATATATTATCTAACTATATAATATGTTCCAGAATTAGAACTGTCATTAAGAAAATGCTTGCGAAAACAATACAATTAACAATTTAAACAACGAAAATAATGAAATATTATTAACAAATGGGTGGTAAAATGATATAAAAGAATAAAAACATAAAAATAAATATGAATTTGGGTTTTTATTAATTAATAACATACTAATAATCATTATATTTTATGTTAAATCTCATTTACAAAAATAAATCGTGAGGTAAGGGACTTCATCTTGATTTTCCATCATTGAGGATTATTTTATTATTGTGATCCTAGTTTATTCTAAATGGAATATATACTACCACTAATTAATTTAATATAATGAAAAATTCATAATTCATGGAATTTTATGTTTCAATTTGAATTATTTCATCCACGGGGAATTTACATGAACATTACCAAGTTGTAAGTGATTTTGTTTGACTTTAACTTCCACGAGGAATATTTTATTATTATGCAAAAAATTTCATATACACAGTTTAAATAATAACACATTGACATGTAATACCTCTATTCATTAATAATTAATGGTATTTTAATTTTTAATTTGAATTATTTCATCCATGGAGATTTGGCTTCACAATTACCAAGGGGTAAAGAAATTGATAATTCAATTTCTTTTCATTTGTTAATATTACTACATTGTTGCTCTTGATATTCATAGATTACGTAATTAATTAATTTTGAAAATATTTTTTTTTGTTTACAACTTTTTATGTGGATTTAAATTGTATACATAGAATCAATTCATTGATAATCATAACATTAATATTATGTTCTTCTTAAGGGTTTATTTCTCAATCTCATTTCAATCTCTACTATTTATACGTGAATTTACATTGATCTAATTTCTTTTATATTTGTCTAACAAACCCATTTAATTTTATTCTCATCTAGTTATTCATCATTTTTCCTTATAATATTACAATTTTTTACATTTTGGAACATAATTTTTTTGAGAATATATTTTTAATAAAATCTAACTTCATTTCTCTCTTCTATCAGAAATCCATTTCCTTCCAAAAACCATGTTTCTAAACCTATTTTCAAAAAATTTTCTAATATTTTTTTGTAGATTTATTAAATAAATTTAAATCCATTTTTCATTTCTAAAAAATATTTTAAAAATATTCCTTATGTCGTTTTCAATAAAAGGATTATTTGGATTTCACCATAAATTTGTAAGGAATATTTGTTCTAAGATGTATGACATGTATGAAATTTCTATTTATCATGACCTATAAATGTTTTAAATATTATTTTACGAGTTATAAAAATATATATTCAAATATTTTTATTTCAAAATAATTTGTGAATTTTTGAAAAGGTTATTTTAATAATAATGAATATTTTTCCTGCATAATGTTTTTAATTATTTTTATGCCTTTTATATTAGTCAATGAAAACAACCCTTTGTTTTATATATAATCCAATGAGTATATATTATATTTTTACAATCCTATGATCATTTTGGCCATGTAATGTATTGACATTCACTTTCTTCATTTATTTTTGTAGTCATTGAAATTCCCATGAATTATTCACTTTATTGTGATAATAGACATTAAAATTTCCCAAAATATACATATAGTTTATCATGGTCTTATTTCTTAAATAAAATATCTTTTATACGTTTGGTGTTCTATACTAAATTTTATTTTATTAAATAGGAAAATATTCAAAATTTATACTTTTAATCAATATGGATATTTGATGATAAAGAACATTGTTAATTAGTCATTTAAATTATTTGATAAATGTTGAAAGAATTATACATATAGACATGGGTGGGGTCAGGTTATAGATATACCGTCAATGCATCAGTAGTATCATGAGGTGAATTAGTAAGTTATAATTAATCATGTTCTTAGTTATATTTTTAAATGGTCTTATGAATGGTCATGATGGAAGATGTGCCATGTTCGTGAGAACATGGAGTTCAATAATTAATATTTCCTTTCTTAAGAATTCAATTAATGTTATCCATGATATTTTCAAAATGATATTATCTTTGGATGTATTCTATTTTCATTTTATTGGTTAAATGTCCTGGTTTTTCAGTTATTTGCCTTTCTAAATAAAATATACCTTATCTAGTTATAATAGTCATTTCATTTATTAAATTAAATGTGCATTTAGTTATTTACCATTCTATATTGATTATTCCTTAAATTATTACTCATGATATTTTCATAATGATATTATTTTTGGATAAATTTTATTCTTAATTAATTGATTAAATGAAATGTGTTTTCACTTATTTATATTAGAATGTTGAATATGCATATTGATTCTTAAAATATTCCATAACATGTAACCCTTATTTTTCATTTTACTAACCCATATATTGTTTTCTTTCTTTTAAATCCATTAAGTGTACTATAAATGATAGACAAGGATATGATAGAGGGAAAAATGATATTCTCTAAAAAAATTATGTTCTAATTTGTATAATAAAATATAATACGAGAATCATATATATATATTTTACATATACTAACTAACAATTTATTCATTCAGGATGTGATTCATTTTATCTAATTTCATTGTAATAAATTAAGGCATCCACTCTGTGATATTGGGGAATGGGTCTCTATAGTTATGCCTTATAATAATGTTGTGAGACCCACTTTCTTCTCATGGGTGTTATCATTATTCTGATTTAAAACATTATTTATTTTTACATTTTCAGAACATATAATCTTGTACATATTATGATATTAGTTAGACCACTTTGTCGTGATTAGGTTTTTTATATCCCTCCAATTCACTGTGTAATGTTAATGTCTCGAGAGATTCCAAGTATGGTTCACATGCAGTTAGCCTTAACATTATATTTATTATGAATATGTGATTATCTTAAACAAAATATACTATGATGGTAGTTAGAATACATTATTTTTTCTTGGAGTTTAGGGCTAACAAATAATTATTATTTCTTGTTTTATCATTTTTCAACATAATTATTATTCTATGACCTCATGGTTTTATTTCCTTATATCATGTTTTCATGTTTATGATGATTCTCTTTATGATATCACATTATTAATCTTGACACTATTATTATGATTTATTTCCACGAATATTCCATTATGATTCTTTTTTTAGCTCACCTGTTCTGTTATATACTTTTTCGTAGGATATCCAATGTAGTTTTAGAGGCCTTATAGGAGTTGGATCACCATTTTGAGTTTTAAATAAAGATATTTATTTTTTAAGATGTTTTATTTATGTATTTAATATAAAAAATAAACTACACCTCATGATAATTGGTTTTTATTGGTTAGAAAAGACTATTAAGAATGATGAAATGATATTTTTAAATTCATGGTCAACTATAAATACTGTGAAAGAGATGTTTATTTTTTTGGGAAATTACAATTAGATAAAATTAAAAAAACCCTTATAAAAAATACTAATAATATGATAAAATCTTGGTGTAATGGAAAGATAAATATTATGAGTTTTTCCTAGAAATAAATATATTTTTTACGGTAAATGACTATGGTTTTGGAATGAAAATATAGTTAGGGGTAATAATCCGGAATAGAGTTGTTCGAGTATATCTCATCTATCATTATGGTGCATGGTAAATGACACGTTTCTAAACATATATTTTGACACTATTATGGGTTATTCTTTAGATAATTCACAAGCTCTTTAAACACCGTTAAGAATAATTTGAATATATTATTAATGAAAATGATGTTTAGAATTTAATAATAAAGGTAAGATGAAAAAAATTAGATTCAGTCTTAGAAATTCAAAATTTAGGGTATGTGTGATAATTATGAATAACTTAATCAATTATCATTGTTTCATTTTTGATGTATATTAATTAATTTATTCTTGATCTTATTATCCCTTAATTCTATTAAATGGATTGATATAGGAGGAACCATGTCAAAAATGTATGTGATAGAAAATGTGACGGTTTCTTTAACTAAATGCCATATATGATGAGCGATGAAATCAAGAACATCATTATCGTATTGGCACAACTTACTCAAGTTACGGGTTATAACATGAATCATATGGAACTACCTTGTACTCTAAGGATAGAGTAGGTGACCATATAGTACTTTATATATCAAATACATCCATTGACTAGTGGATCTTTCGATTTATTTTTCTTAGAGTAATTGATCAACTCTAATGAAAATATATTCACTCTTCTCCAATGCTTATAAAGGGATAAAATTACATTAGAATCCTATCATCTTGAGGAATAAGTTTATCATTCTTGAACACTTATCCACATACAAATCCATTGTTTTAAATTAAATATATATAACGGATAGAATTTATATGGATATTTTTCAACAAGCAATTTCAACACAAGTTTCATTGAAAAATGATATGGGAGTTCCTTGGACTAAAGAAAAAGGTTAGATAATCTATGTGGCCATATGAGGGAAACATTGTATTTTTTTCTTGGTATGAATCCTAATTTTTCATGAACACTAAAAATGAAATTTATCTCTTATTTAAGGGTTCAAACCTGAATATTTAGAAACATTTGGTAGTTTTGTATTTTTAATGTCATTAGGTTTTCATCCGATGTTCCCTAAAATTTAAGATGGATAATAGAGATATGAAGTGTAAAATGGAATTTATTCTTATTGGTTCATTAGATAAATCTCAGGATAGAAATAAAACCCAACTACCCACATCTGATAACTATGGGAAGAAGTATTCTATAAACTTCATCAAGGGGAGAAAAAAGTGTTTTAGTAGTATAAATGAAGGACATTAAGCTAATATGGTTTGATACAAGATAGCGATTCCCTCTAATTTGATGGATAAAATAATATTCTTATTAATCCTTAACTAGTGGTTTAATGATTCAGTTTTAATAAATATGGACCCCCTTCAAACTACTTCCCTAATCAAAGGGTTATAATATATAACCAATGCCAACAAAGTCCAAAGAAAATAGATCAATTGATGGATTATTCTATCCCTATTACTCAAATGGATTTATAAGATGATGTGGTGATAGGTACACTAGTTATTCATTGAATAATAGTTAATTTATTTTTGAATTTTTTTTCTCTTTATATTCATTCATATCTTTCATGTTTAGTAAAACAACGCAAACTCCTCCAGAAAACATGAACGTTATGTTACATGTGAAAACTAATAATGGAGCACTTTTTGAATCCCATGTACAAAAATATTCCCCAATTAGTATACACAGTATAAATGTCCTAGAAAATGTGGTAACACTCTATATAGTTTTATTCGATGATATACTAAGTATAATATAGCTATATTAATTTAGAGTTTACATCATCTATTAGGACAATAAAAGAACATTCCATGTTACAAATAATCCATCTATCTTGTACGATTTTTCAGAGGATAAAGATGAATCCCTTATTATTTTTCATCAAAACCATAGATATCTTTACTCTATGATCATGAATATCTTGATCTGATTATTTAATCAAAGGAGATGATAACTTTGGATGAAATCCCACTATAAGGGAATATGATGATGTATTTCATAAAGAGTTTTATATTTTTCCTCTAGGATGATAGGTTGATTTGTTATTTTAATTTATACATGTGACCTTCTGAAACCCTAGACTCCTTATAGAATAACCCTCACCAAACTAGAAAAATTAAATAATAATCTTTAAGAGAATCTAAAAAAATTTTCATATGTCCAAGAGCTTCAACATGCGGTTCACTAGTTAACTTTGTAAAAAATAAATATAGTTTGAAATTTTTTTTCATCAAGTGTCATGAGATCCAAAAAATCATGATCAAAAACAAGTATCCATTACCACAAATTCATGACCACTTTGATCTGTTATGTGGGGCTCAACACTTCTATAAAGTTAATCACCGATTGGGGTATTATCAATTAAATGTTCGAAATGAAAATATTCCCAAAACATTATTTCAAAAATTGTATAATAACTATGAGTTCATAGCCATCTTATTTATACTCATGATGCTCTATTAATATTCATAGACTTATAGAATATATTATTTAGATATTATCATGATAAATTTGTGGTGGAATTTATAGATGATATTATTATATATTCCAATAACACGAAGGAATACAAGGATAATTTTAATACTATACTAAATACATTGAAGAAGAATAATTTATATGAAAAGCACAAAAAATGTGAGTTTTTATGGTGAAAATATCATTCTTGGGGAATGTTATCATATGTTAAGGGATATCTATAGATCCAGAAAAGAAGATGGTAATAAATGAATGACCCAGACCAATATATATTATACAAATCAATAGTTTCCTATAATTATTTTGGTTTTATAATTGATTTGTATGGAATTTTTCATTATTGTCAAACCAACTGACCAAGATGACTCGAAATGGAGTGAAGTATAATTGGAATTTTTAATGTGAAGAAATATTAAATAAGTTGATGAAGTATATAATCACAACAAATATAAACACTTCCCTCTAGTAGGAAAGGGATTTGGATTGATAGTGATTCTTTGGGTTTTTATGCATGCAGAATGATAATGTAATATCATTTTCCTCAAGATAGTTTAAGGTTCGTGAACTAAACCCTCCAGTGTATGATGTGGATCAAGATGCAACAATCTTCTCACTGAAGATTTGTAGGCATAATATATATGAGGATATGTTTGAAATATATATGGAATATCAAATCATAATGTATATATTCACAATGAAGGAAATACATATATATCAAAGAAAATGGTTATAATTGAACAAAGATTAGGATTTCTCAATCTACTACAATCTTTCGAAGATAAATAAAGTGGCATATTACCTACATTGAAATGATCTTTGAAACAATATCCATGATGAGAACTGAGAAGGATATAATCTTCTTAGGCATAAAAATAATATACATGGGTGTTATAAAGGAGGGATAACCATATTACCTATTTAAAATTACTTCTCAATCGTCTGTTCTAGAGAAAATTAATAAACCCCAAAGGAATGATGTGGAAATACAAAAGAAAGTTGATGTGGTGAGAATAAGAACATCCTTAGAGTTTAACATAGATAATTAAAGAGGAGGGATATTTGGGAAATAATTATTCATGTTGTATAATCCATATATAAATAGGGATCTATTTAATCATACTCATTGATAAATATTCTCCTTTCACCCTGAAAATCTGAAGATGTATAGATATCTTAGAGAACAATAATTGTGGGACAATTTGAAGGAGGATATGATGGTATATAAATTAGAGTTCCATTATATTACAAATACTTCTCATGTAATTTCCATCTGATAAATATTTTCACTTGGTAAACATGTAATGATATAAATTAATGAAGTGGCGAGGCTTCATCGAACACCACTATCTATTATATAGGATAGAGATTTATGGTATAACTAAATGTTATGTGAGATTATTAAAAACGATCTAAATTATGAGTTAAAAATTATTATGGTATATAATCCTTATAATAAGGTCCAATATATAATAACTATTGAGACACATGAGGACATTTTGATAGTTTTATCTATAAACATCATGGGAATCTAAGAAAAAACTTCTCCTACTGGTTGAGTTCTCATAAAACAATAATTTCCAATTGAGAATCAAAATGGAATCATATGAATACCTCTATGGGATGAGATGTAGAACACCTATGTGTTGGGATTATGTTTGAGAATGAAATATTATAGGATATAATATAATTAATGAAATGTAATACAAGGTCAATACCATTCAGTAACACACCATAATAGCTCAAATTCAATATAATAGTTATGTTGATGATCATCGACATGACATAGAGTTTGAAGATGATGTTGACTTTTTATTTCATATATCTCTACTGAAGAGAGTTATGAGGTTAATAAAGTATGTAAATATAAGTCCTAGGTACATTTTCCTTTTTCATATCGTCGATCACGTGGGATATGAGACCTATCAACTAGAACATCTAACGAACATGTATAAAGTCCATGAAATTTTCCATGTATCCATATTGATGATGTACATACCATATCCCCCACATATACATAATCTGGAGGAGACACATTTCAAGAATGATCTCTCTTATAAGGATATTTTGTTATAGATCTTAGATTGTAGAGACAATGTTCTACACAATAATACACCAAACCTTATCAACACACTTCAGATAAACCATATGTTTTAAATAGAAAAAATGGGGATCTGATGAGACAATTAAATAAAATGACCCTCAATTGATTTCACCTTTATGTTGGAAATTAAATTTTAAGGGAGAAATTTATTAAGGGGGGAAGAATGTAATGACCATAATGTCATACAAATAAATTTCCATTCTGAATAGATATCTATGTCCAGTAAGGTAATATATACTAAAAGAACTAACAAAACCTTATCATTAATTTTGACCACAATACATTTATAAAATTTCCTTTGGATAAAACTCTAACTTTAGGAGTATTAATATATATATATTTAATGATCTCAAAATGCATATACAATTTTTTTTTGTTTTTCAAGAACATATGTCTAAACAGAATTATTTTATCACTTATATAATTTAAATATTGCAAATTAGAAATAATTTTTTTGATTCACCATTTTAAAATGAACAGATAACCATCTTTTTAATTTTTTATAAAATAATAGACACTGAAGAGAACAATGAAATTTTTTTTTTGTAGAAATGAGACATTTATTACTTTATCAATATATTTGAAAAGCCTAAAGTTACAAATAATATTTTAATTGATCAAATATATATTTTAATGGTATAATATTAAAATATAAAATATTAGTTTAAATATATGAACTCAATTTTTAATATTTTAGAACATAAGAAACAATGTATTATAATATAAAATCATTTATATTTATTTCAT
This sequence comes from Viscum album, assembly GCA_963277665.1. Taxonomy (NCBI): domain Eukaryota; kingdom Viridiplantae; phylum Streptophyta; class Magnoliopsida; order Santalales; family Viscaceae; genus Viscum; species Viscum album. The sequence goes on from OY728159.1 coordinate 1,392,297,529, forward strand.
TTAATTAAACATTTTCATGGAGAAATTTGGTTTGGATTGATTTCAAAGCCAAAAATTATGTATTTGTATTATAATAAATTAATAAATATAATTAAAATTAGTAACTATAAAGAAAATTATTACACCTAATTTTCAAATAAAAAGACACACTTATTTGTGGAAAAATTTTATGTGTTATGTTTGTTTAATTTAATTAAATTTTCCCTTATTTATCAAATTAATTAGGTTAAATTGAAACCAAAGTCATGACTAATATTTATGAAATTAATTAAGTGAAATTGATCCAATATTATTAATTAATATGTGATAATTTGGTAATAAGGGTTTGATTATATTATTAGTAATAAAATATTTGGCATGATTAATGTTAAATTCAGAGTAAAAAGTGTTTAAATGACTAATATAATTAGGCTTGAATTTTCAAAAAATAACATGACCGTTAGACCTTCTTTAAATAATTTATTTGTTTTAAATTCATAGAAAAATTCTTACCAACTTTTCCCCACCAAACTCACCAAAATTTAATGTCATTTCAATCTTACTCCTTACATAACAATCGTTTACATGGGAAAGTCCACTATATTAACTTATAAACAAGAGATCTCATAAATACATTCAATACACCACATCTGTTACAAAAGTTCCTTAAAAACCTAGAAAATTATACTCTATATGAATTTCATTACATTATCTAAGTCCCATGGTCACTAAAAATTAATCTAAATCCCACAAATCTATGGCCTCTATTAAGAGTAAGTTCAAGATCTCAACATAGGTATCACAGAATATTTAACATTTTTTTAATTTTTTTCTAAAATATATATTACCATAGTATAATAATAACCACATAATAATTAGTATGCTTAAAATTTTATTATAATAATGGTATAACTATTTTTTGTTCTATTCCATCTTCTAAGAAAAATTATGATCGTTACTAGTGTGTGTGTGCAGATTACTACCTCCATGAAGAGACTAATTTTTTCATCATCACTTCCACTAATAGTTTTTATTAATAATGGTATTGATGAATAAATATGATGTATATAATTTATCAGTGATTATGAAATGATAAATTACTATCCACACTCACCCCTCTCATTCATTGAATAATGGAAATGACAATCGTGCATTGTACGAAGTACCTCCTCCCCACAATGATATGTTTGGTTTTAGAAGACTACCCAACTTGGATGACATTAAAAAGGAATTTTTTATGTAAATATGATATTTTTGCAACTATTAATATTATTTAAGTATAATAATTTTGAATAAACTAATAATAAAAATATTAAATAGTTATATTAATTTTAACTACATTAAATGGATTTCACAAGGAACCACTCTTAATTTAGATCATTTTGGGATAATATTTGAAATTTTATTAATATTTATCTAATGGATTAATAAATTAAATAATATAACACAGTTATGGATATCATGAAGATATTTTAAAAATGTTTGACCATGGTAAAAAAACTGTAAGTATTACGAATAATATAACTGAATAACCTTGAGTAACTAACATAAGTGAGAAATATATTAAAATAAATACCAAGAGATAAAAAAATGGTTCTTATAAAATTAAATATATGTGAATAATATTATTAGGTATATATTTAAATAACATGTTGTAAGTATAAAATAATTTAACTAAATGTTCAGAGGGATTTTGGATATGTGGTTAGGGATCCTCTAAACCACACTTTTAACTTTGGGTTACAAGTTATCTTTTTCTATCTCCCCATTTTCCTTTTTCATCATCTCAAGTATATCATTCATATTCCACACACACACACATATATATATATATATTTAAATTACATAAAAACCTAAATTAATTTTATTTTATTTTTTTGGGAAACTATAATATTAAGTTCCCTTCAAAGTTTTATATTCTACATAAATACAATTTATAATAGATTTCTCTATGTAAACAATCCTACGAAGTATCAACATCATAAAATTTTTTAACATGAATTATTTTCAAAAAACCTTATTTGATTCATAAAATTATTTTTTAGTTCAACTATGGTTTTAAAAGAAAACATTTATTCTTTTTCTTCACTAAAAGTTCCTTTACTCATTTCTTAAAGCCTAATATATGATGTTTTTTATCCATTCTTCTTAGAATAGGTTTTACAATTATTTTACAAAATAAATATCCATGTTCAAGACATATATTAATTTTACTGATTATAAATTTTTATAATTATTTATTTCAATATTCTATGGGTAATCCTTATGAAATATCCCTCATTTAATCATAATTACTAGGTTGTGAAACCCACTTTCTTCTAATGTGTTTTATCATGATTATGATTCATATACCTTTTATTTTTCATAATGTGGTACACATAAGATTATTGATATTTTGATTGTGATTATCCGAGGTTTTTAAAACATGGTTTATTATATCCCTATAGTAAATTGGGTAATGTTAATGACTCATGAGATTCAATGAATGTTGCACATGATCATAGACCTAAAATCCTATATTAAATGCATGGTTCATTAACCTAGCCAAACTATATTGTGATTGTGCTTATACTATATTATTTAGTTTTGGAATTTATTCTTTACATTTACTTATGATTTAATTCTTTATTATTCTTCAATATGATAATGATTCTATGATATTATTCTCTTATTTCCTCATTCCGTATTTTCATGTGTATGATCATTCTCTTTATGATATCACGTTATGCCTCTTGACACTCATATTATGATTTATTTCCATGTTTACTCCCTTATTTGTATTTTTACTCATATATTCCCTTATTTTTTTCAGGGATATAACATGAAGTTTTAGAGGTATTATGGGAGTTGGATCACTATTTTGAGTTTTAAATCCATACATTGAGTTTATATTTACGGAGTTTTATATATATATATTATTCCAGAGACATTATGACTTTTGATACTTAGTGTGTTTTTATAGGAAATAATGTTATGTGTGATGAAATAATATGTGTTTAAGGATTGGGACACTATATTAGTTTTGGTTCATAGTTTCAAGTGGTGATTCCTTAAATTATGAAGGGAGGGGACATGGAAATGTGGTATCAAATGTAATGGTTTAGAGATAGTTTTATGTTTAATTTTTTTTCAATAGTGGGGATAAATTGGATTATAAAGAAATAGTATTAGTCATTCCTATTATTTCTTGTAAACTAGCTAGACTAGTTAGGACCCAAATTTTATGTCCACCAATTATTTGATGTAGGGACCTTCATGTTTTCAGAATTTTTTATGAAATGTGAAGCTAAATTTTACCTAGATCACAAGGTTAGGAATTCGAATCACGTTGGATTAATTTATAGGATTCTTGTTTGAATATGGGTAGAAAATGGTAAATAAAATAAAATAAATTATTATATTATGTAATTAATAATGAAAATTTCTTTTTTTTTTCTGGGTTTATGAGTCCATAATGTTTTTTATTCTTATGATATAGAACTACATCGAAAACCAGATTAGCCATGTACAATATATGTTCATCATGATATTCTAGTGGATCTACCTAGAGTGGTGGTTTATGATGATGTTATATAGAGGAGGACACTTTTAGGGTACCAGTTTCATGGTATGAAAATGTATATGGTCTCCCATTCAAATATAATGATAGAGGGTTGGCTAGAGGAGGTAGATATAGCCTTTGGTTCGATATGTGATCAGAAATAGTACTATGTTTTATTATTTCTGACGATGTCATGTTTTTTAGCATATTATTGGTGGATTTTATTCCTAGGGAATGATGAGGTTTATACTGTTTGTTTGGATGAGTTTAAAGATTAGTTCTAGGATGTGTTTTTTTCTTTGAACATTTGGGTGGCTTCTTGGTAGGAGATTTTCGTCCTTCAATTTGGGAGATCTAGCGTTTGGTAGCTTATTATCCACTAAAAGAACCTTTTACATTATTATTCAGACCATATTACTGATTAGGAGGATATAGAGAGATATTTAGAGGAGTATTTATATCAAAATATCCATTTATAGGTCACTCTATTTATGTTAAATTCATATAATGAGGTACTATAGAAGGAGGAGGTCATTGAGAGGAAATTGGTTATGAATGAATCATTATGAGAAATTAGATTTCAATACTTTTCATGGAGTAGATATGTGTCCATGAGTTAATAGTTTCCTAGGAAGAATAATAATATTCAATTAGTAAGGGGTGTGTTCTATCCTTGTTCAACTCATACTTCTGGGTCTACCAGTTCTCAGACCCCTATTAGTTGGTAGCTAGTGTTTTTTTTATTATAGTAATCATGAACATTATAAGAGAGAATTCCTAACCCTATTTAGTAGTCAGTGTGGGTTTGGTTTCCTAATTCAGGACTTTCCTTTTCACCTGTTTTAGTTAAAGGCATTGTTGGAGATGAAAAAGAATCCTTCAAAAATGATGATATAAAAAACTATTTATTTGAACCTTGATTTAACCGGATGTTCTTATCCACCATTTGTTTGATATAAGGGAAATTAAATCTACTTGATCTTACAACTCCATGTTAGCGCATAAAAATAATGAGGTGAAGTATCACCCTTATTCCCAGTCAAAAGATGAATCACACACACATAATAAATCATTCAAAATATTAATGAAATGACAATTATTTTTTATGTGGTTAATAATTTCATCCTACATTCAATGGGTAACACTTATAAATCTTTTGTGTTACTATAAGTAAATTTTTTTAAATAATAATTCTTAATATTCCCATGATATCCTTTTTTTAATGAAATACCTATATAGTAATTCAAATTTCCACCTCAGTAGCTGGTGCCACCTCTTTTTCGAGAAGTTCATTTCTAGTAATATAGGAAACATCATCCTATGACATTTAGAGTAAACTAGATGTTGACTTATATATTATGTGGAGGCTTCCACTAAAAACCATATTAGTTGGTATAAAATTCACAATGACCTATGTCCAATATAAAAAATAGATAATTGACATTTGTGAACATCCAATGGTTTGACCTTAATGTTTAGGGTTTCTATTGCTGGTATTTTGACAAGGTTAAAGTAACCTATCAGAGACTGAACTATCAAAGTCCGAACTCATGAAGACCAAACACATGATGACTTGAAAAAGACATCATAATACAAATAATATACACCTTGAAGATTTATTTTAGGAACCTCATCATCATCCTATAACACATTGAGCAAACGAAATCATTCTTTTTGTTTTTTTCAACGATCTATGTTCTCCTTTCATTCAGTTGAGTCTTATAGAGCCAGATTACTTCCTAGATTTTTCATAGATGAACACCTTTGTGAACATATGAATTATATTTGGATTTGTTTTGATATTATAAAGTTAAAAAACCATGTCCTATAGGAGATTATATATATAATAGAATTCTATAACAATGATATTTATTCTTTCATCGAATACAAGGCTCACGGTAAGGTGGATAACACTCTAAATTTCTAAGAAAAATGTTCCTCCTCTAAAAGTTATTTTGATTTCCTTCATTATGCACATTAACCAAATCAATTCTTTCCCAGCATATTTAGCTACAAGATACTCTACTTTAGTTATATAAAAACTCACTAATGGATGTATCTATGACATCTAGAGGATAATTATTCCACCAAAATTAATCCAAAACCCTACCTGATTTTTCATATGTTAAAATCACCAGAAAAATCTACATAAAAAAATATGTATATAGGACCATATTCTATGAAACATAATTCTATATATACCAATACATCCTAGTATCGAATGATCCACTTCATATCTTCTTCATTTCTCATTCCCATGGTTATACTTGAAACAAATTTCCACTCACACTGAAGAGGTAATATCAGGGCATGTGAAAACCATCTCATACATTACTATTCAAATAGTTAAAGCATATGACACTTATTCCATTTAATGAACCTCATATTTATTTAATGGTTTATATTACTTAGAGATATTTATGTTTATAGTTCGGTATTTATAAAAAATTTACATTTTCTCATTACAAACATTATCGTGATATTCTGGATATTCACATTCTAGGGTAACAATTGGGTTCCTAATTTCTAATCCCCTTCTATCCCCATTAGCACGATTTTCTTATCTTTTCCATGATAATTCATTTAAAATCTTCTAGAAAACGTACTCTTGAACTCTTTAATCTAATGAATTTATGACCCAACCAATAGTATGTTATACACGTAGAGTAATATAATTAAATATGTTTCAACCTTTAAAGACTTCTGATAAATACAGAGATTGAAGTGACTCTATGTGAAAATACCCTTATTATAGAAATAATAAAATGTTTGGTCCAAAAATCATGTAGATTATTTCAAGGAAAATAGACTTTTCTTTAACTTGAAAACAAGTCCCTCATCCCGATGATATTAAAACCTTTTAGTTTTCTCATATAGATATCGTGGATAAAGAAAGTCTTTACATCTAAATTATCCAAGCATAACCCATCATTTTCAAAAATTATTAACACTATTTGGATTCTAGTGTTCTTTAATACAAGTGAAAATATTTTTGAAAAAATGATTCCTTACTTATTTTAGAACCCTCAAACCATTAACTATTTCATATATCTTTTAATATCAATGGTTTCTTCATTAAAATGGTAAAACGATTTGATCTTAGGTAATATTTAACACTTCAGTATTTCAGTCAACTCCCATGTTTGGTTGAACATTAAGGAATTTATATCTACCAACATAGATGAATCCTATTATTTCGAGTCATTATGTGTTACTTCCTCTCCGAGACATTAAAAATACATAGTATTAATTAATAATAAGATGTTTATATTGAATATATATCATTTTATTAGTTCTATAACACTAGAAGATCTTATAAAAGTCATTTTAGTAGCCATCAGAATTTCATTTTCAAGTATTTTAGATTATTGTGCTTATGTTACTAATTTTTCTACTACCAAAGGTTTACCTCAAACTTTTATAGCTCTCGATCATTATAGAACACTAGATATTGGTCAAACTTATGATGAATTATTTTTTATTTATGTTATATGTTGGTTTTATGAATTATTAGTGTTTTCATATTATTAAATAATTTACTTCTGTAGTGGAACTATTTTCATAAAATTCAAATTTAACCACTTTTTGATCATTATATATGACATTTTCATTTAAAATAACATCTCAACTTATAATGGAATTCCATTTATCATCCCAAAAAAAAGTTAGTATCCAAAATTATAATTTCTATAACCTATGAGAAAATATTATTTGTTATTTTCTTCCAACTTATCTCAATCCTTAGAATAAATAATAATTTTAATAAATGAAACTGATGATTTTTGAGGTGTGGAACATCAAGTTTCTTGTTGGACCAATATTCTTTAGGTAAAATTTTACATATTGAAATTTTTTTACATATATTGACTAAGTATGTTTTCAAGTTAATTATATGTTTCCATATATCCTTAGGCATACTAGAGTGAGAATTAATGCATATAAACTTCTCTATCAAAGTTTAATTCACCCTCTCTGTAACTACATTCTATTTTGGAGTTCTAGGGACTGTTCGCACAAAACTAACCCACTAATTTCAAAAGACATTTTTGAATGATCAACTATTTTATTCACCATAATTATTGGATATTAATTATTTTAATTTCCAACCAATTTTCAATTATACCATGGATTTCTACCAATCAATGGAATTAATAAAATTAGAATTTTTTCCAAGAAAATAAATCCAAACCTTACTCATACGATCATCATGTAATGTGATGATGTATCATGATATTCTATGAGATTGGATTGAATAATATCCCCAAAAATATTTATGAAAATAATCTATCTTCTGAGATCTATGATTCCATCTATTTAAATTGAATGAAATATTCATTTACCATCCATGATCATTGGCCTCAAAACTTCTTATAATTGTATGATTGTGAATCATAACACCCTTTCCTTATAAAACCATTATGATCTTCTATCTATGATTACATAATCAGTATGTCTAGACCTATTTATTATAAAATTATAAAATATATTCCATTTCACTACCATATTTACTTCTAGTCAGATGAAGGGTTTTGTCCTTTACTCATGATGCCACAACCATGGATCCCCAAGTTACAATCCAAACAATATTTCAACAATTAGTACAAATGTTCTTATCATATACTTTCCCAAATAAGATGATATTTATTTTAATAATGGGTATTTTTTTCCCCTTTTACCCAAAATATATCCCCATTCTATATCTAAATACTTACATCTCCCTTTTGAATCACTTCCAAGGATTCCTCATCTTCCAAAAAAACATTCCTAAAGATTCATGATACGTCAATTATCACAAATCCTCGATCATTAATGAGTTGAAGGGTGATCCAAATCCAATGGCCCATGAATCAATCAGATTATGAACAATGAGTAGTTTATTGTTAACATCTTCCATTGCATTAATTTATTTTTATCATTTAGTAGACATACCTTTGGAATTTCCCTCATGATTTATATAGTTCCTCTAATGATATGATCACTAAATATAGTGCCATTAGGTATGTACGAGACCAAGAGTATTCCCATGACACTTATCTCATATGTTTTCTTCTAATTTTCAGTAATAATTGTTGTGAGTTTAGAATTCCATTCCACATATATTCAACACAATAATATAAGGTTGTTATACCTCTCTTCTCACGAGATCCTCTTTCTGGATCAAATTATGGAAATCTATAAACACATGTTCAAAATTTCCATATGAATTTCTTATTATAGTAAATGTGTGATCCCACAGTTCTTGTAAATAGAGATGTAGTAGTATAACCCACAAATCATGAAAAAAATCACTTTTACCAACTCTAGTCAGCTAATAATCCTTATAAAATCCTTTATGCAAACTATTTATGAAAATCCTTCTAATATCAACAATCTTAAAAAATTCCTCACTAGGATCACATTGACTAATGTTTTCCATTTTTTCCAGAATTTCATCCCGGTCCAACAAATGTATAGTTAGTGTCTTTTTTTACCTTCTGTTAATGGAAACAATATGTTTTGTCATCATCCTCACTAAGCCAAATTCTTCTCTATCAATATTTATATATTATCCTTTCTTAATATTTTTAGGGTCTTCACCAAACTATAACTTTACATCCTTCTAGAATTTATTTTTCTCAATCTATATTTTCATAAAACCAAAGTCAGTTCTACTGAACTATTTGATCAAAAACCATATATTCATTAATTTTCATAAATTCCTTTGATAGTATGACCATCTAGGAATCATTATGACTCTGAGGAAAGTGATAAATTTACCTATTTTACTTAGTGTGTCCAAACTGAAACACCACTTGATAAACTATTTTAGGGAAGAAGTATATAAAACTATAAAAAAACAATATAAAAATGTTTAGTTGAGCGTTGAGTTCAGTAGAAGTTTGAATCCAGCAGTAGTTCAGTACAATGAAAATTTAAACTTCCAGATCATTAACCACTATCTTAGAGCACTATAATTATGAATTAATGTAGCACCAAAATTTTAAATCTAAATATAAATCACACAAAAAATAAAATATTAATGTTAAAAAAAGATTAAATACTGGTTTTCCTATTGTTCATACATTCATCTTACATCCATGGGAGAACACTTACGACACTTCTTTTATTACCAGAAGTAAATTTTTTTAAAAAATTGTAGCTTTGTAAGTCATCATTTAACTTTTAATAATTATGTAAAAATACATTAATTTAGATTTACACCTTAAAACATGGTCCCACATCTTTTTATTGAGGTTCATTACTGATAAAACAAGTAACATAGTCAATTGAAATTCTTAGTCAACTATATATTGACTTATACATTCATATTAGGCTTATACTAGCTCAACTATCTTAGATGGTCGAAATTTACTGTCACAATAGAAAAATATACACAACATCCATTGGAATTTTTTGAAAATTTTGGTGTTTGACTTGTAAGATGATGTTTTTCATAACAAGGTCAATTGAGATACAAAGACTAAACTTATAAAGATTGATTATTCTAAGAGAGAATTTATAATGAATTTAATAAAACATCACAATCCCATTAGTCATTTCTCCAATAGGTAATCCCTTCTTATGATCTGTGTGGGTATGGGAAAGGCATAGAAACCCCCCACGATATTCCTCATGTGCAGGGATAGTAGGCTGAGTGTATCTATTGAGGTGGTTACCCTAAGGGTCAGAGAGTTTGTTGAGAAGGATATGCATAGATGGATGCATTATCCTCCTCATCGATTCGAAATAAAAATATCATACATGGTACTATTTGGTTGTTTTATAAGTGATTTTATTCCTTGTTTTATTTTGGAAATACACACTAATTTTTTCAAAAAAATTGATCTTCTTTTGAACTTGATATAGAGAGGCTTCAAGAATGCATGGTTTTCACAATTCAAGTCAAATTACATTATAACATGTGTAATGTGTGAAGATATTGTGAAATAGAGCTAGGGAAGTTCCACACATGGGTGTATTCCCTATGTTTATGGATACATCCATTTGACATCATCCGTGGAATGGATTTGATATATCAGGGTAGGCTATCATGGATTTATTCAATGGGTGAGTAATTTTATTTTATGATGATGGAGACTAGATGGATTTCATTAGTGATTGATACCCTTGAATAGGTCTTAGATGTATTGAGTCTCAATATTCTTCAATAGATATACAAATGTAGAGTTAATTTAATTTCTAGCTAGAGTTATTTCATAGGGTTTTTAAAGAAAACCATAATGTTTTTCCCTAAGAGATTTTTATATTACCCCAAAATGATAAAATAATTTTTGGATAGAGTTGAAGTTGGTAATTTCTACTATATTGAAGTCTCTAGATATTATGGATTCTTCTATGTTGTGAGAGATACATATTCATATTGATGGTATTTTGTAGTGTAGTTTTATTATACCAAATATTTCACATTGGAGAGATCCTATTTCGTTTAGAAGAAGGAAGATATAATTTTATGGTTGTTAAATAATGGATGTCATATGAATTAGGTGATGATGAAGACCCTCTGTCATATTATACTGATTTGTAATTTATTTGACTATTTTAAAAGAGATAACTAGTTCTTGAAGATCAAATTGTGGTATGAATATCATTATTTGTGAGTAAAGGAAGAGGATTACTCAATGATTTCCTCATCATATCATTATGTAACTTACAGGTTCTTTGTGATTCCTTAAATATATATGAATGATCTATTCATGTTCACAAGGTTCATGAATGTTGTGTTTCATGATTTTTTGGATTGGACCATGGTGTAATTTTTACAGTATCCATCTATTTTTATCATATGAGGATGATCACACCAAGAATATTAGAGTTATGATGTGAGTTATTTAGTCTATTTAACTATTTGAGAAGTTGTTAAACTGAGCGTTCTTCGATTCTAATGCCTATTTTTTTCGTAATTTCATATACCAACATGGAGTATACATTGATACTGTAAATATTTTTGCAGTTTTTTCTTCAGTAGCCTCCACTAATGTTGTTGTGGTACAAATTCTTCATGTCCTCACTGGAAAATATGGGATGTTTATAATAGAATTCTCACTAGATCTCAAATACTATGAAATCATTGACCACGAAGGGTCATATTTCTGAATAGGCTGACCAATTATTTGATCATTTCATGTATTTGATAGAGAAGATGATTAGAGATTGGATTGTCCATTCAGTTATCTGATTGTTCATCTATCAACGGAGGGAAAGAAGTTTAAGAATTATTATGATTCTTCTATTCTTGGATTATGTTGTGTGTTCGTGTTGCTGAGGGATGTTATCTCATATTATTATCAGAAGTTAAAACCTCAATAATATAACTACACCACCAATGAACTTGAGCCTACTGTTGTAGTGTTTTCCTTGAAGCTATGGTGGAAATTTTTTATCAATGTTCAATTTGTTGTTTTAATAAATGAAAAAGGTCTGATGTATGTATTATACTATCATGAAATTAATTTTTGGTAGTGGTGGTGGATGAAGTTATTAATGGGGTTCAATATTGATATTTTCTATACACATAGTAAAGGGTGTGTTTTGAACAATGCCTTTAGTTGGAAGACTTTTTGTGGTGTTGTTTGTGAGTTGGGAGACACTATATGAGTTATGGAATAAATATATCCCTATTATATGGGATCTATTGATGGTTGAGGTTTAATTTTTTATATTATTGTGAAATTATCCTTAGTGCATCATGTGGATGAATCCCAACATAGGGAACATTTGGTAGATGTTTCATGTGACCAATTTGTTTGTGTTGACGATCCTAAGGGATGGTCTAAGGATAGAAAACATCAGATGTCATTCCAAGGAAATGTATTCAATACTTAAATGATGTGTGATGTGGTTCTCCATAAATTTTATATTTCTCCGTTAGCTGTATATTTGTGTGCAATGAATATGTAATGTTCTCTAAGAGACCAATTTCTTAGGAGACCCAAACATTGCATTCATAAATATTACATCTTAATAAATGAATATTAATTACATATCATTCTAATCCATTTAAGAATCATAATGGTTTAGTGTATTTGAAAACATGGATATATATTAAAAATAACCTAAAATATATAATCCATATCTCATTATGTTTTTTTCAAATAGTAACAATGTTAGACCTATAATACTTAAAACTTTTATTCTTATCCAGGGGATAATGAAACATAAATAATAGTTAAGTCAGATGATCTATTAGGGTAAATAAAAGAGATATCAATCAATAATCATATTTAAGCATATCATGATGATAATTCTATTATGTATACATATTTTGATTTTTATTTATATATGAAGTAACTTAATATTTATTGATTTATTATAATATTTTTTCTAGATATAAATGTTTTAAAAATTTCCTATACAGTATTGACATTTGGAGAAATACCAAGGAAAATATAGAAATTGCGGAACAAAAAGTCACTTCACACAGTGACAAAAGTGATGCGGCATGAAATCATATTTGTAATGAAGACCACAGAGCACATCCATGGTATCAAATTGAATAACCAATAATAGTGCTTCTATATCATTAAAATCGAATTACTTATATTGGAATAATTAAACGATGTGTACGAGAGCATGCAGTGAATGGAAGGACATGATGTGAAGAAAATTAAAACACCTTAGACAATTACATGTGGTGAAACGTAGTTACACTTGGTGTAATTTTTCAAACTGAAAAATAAACATTTCAAACCTCATTTAAACATGGTTTAATTTTCCAAAAATGAAATTACACATTATGAAACTCAATTACACATGTTCTAATCCCCATGATATAGCAAAAAACATAGATTTTATAGCGTATCATTTTGACAGAATTTTAAGATATGTTTTGACCTAGAAAACCATTTAATGCAATTTTTGACCCAAGAAAACCCTATGCATGACCATGCGGCTAAAATAGAAGATTAGAGCCATGAGAATAGTATTCCATTCCACACATGAGGATCGAACACTGAGAAAATATCGTAGGTTTTTGACACATATTTCTTCATAGATAGTATTTCTTTATGTTCTTCTTTTATTTATTCAATGTAATCATTGGATTTTTTCTTATTTAATATGAATATATATTTTATTCCTTTTTCTTCTCATTTTGTATTTTCTATTTTCTTCCCAATGGAATATGTTTTTTCCATTATTTGCGATCACCAAATAATGATCGGATAAATACATATGGAGAGAGGAATCAGTCAAAATATTTTTGTATCAAACTATTTTATTTCATTCTTCACTTGCGAAATGATTATTTTCAGTTTCTATCATGTCAAAACTCATTAATATCATATTTTCTATTAAATCGTGGACCAAGTGTGTTTAATAGCTGATGAAAACCAACATGATTAAGATAATTAATTGATGACCAATGAGTTTGATCAATATTTTCCAATTTCAATATGATCATACATAATTTTAGTTATTTTAATTGTTTAGACCACCACGAATTGAGATTATATTGTAGGTTATAGGGTTTTACTATATCTCTATCTACAAAATATGATTTATTATGAATCCATTGAGTATTTTTATTTTTCAAGTGCTTTCTTGAATTGTTTTAGAAAAATCGGCCATGGAAAATGATTCCCCTTTCTTCTGGTTCTCTATTATACTTAACTTATATAAATTTTATCACTAGTTTAATTAAATAAAACTTAAATTGGAATGACCTAACCATTATTTAAGAGTTTTCATAGCTCTGTTCTCATCTCTCTATGGGTTAGACCCCATAGTTATGCTATAGTAGGCCATTGTAGTTAGTATGGTTTGAGACTATATAAATTTCTAATTTGACCCACTCCTAGAGGAATTAACAATTTATTTAGGGAACATCAAATTTTGGCACTATTTCTAGGGAGCAGTGGAGAGTTTTAGACGAGTCGAGGCTGATTTCTTAGCTTAATGACTTTTATTATATTATTCATGTATACTAATTTTAATCAATGTTTTTTATTTAATTTTGTTTATTTTTCAATATTACATGCTTGGTAGTTGTTGGTGTTGTGTAGGATGGAATACATGGCACAACACACATATGTTTCTATACCATCAGAAGATAATGAATATATTTAGTATCTGACTACATGGAAAGAACTGAATTCAGAAGGGTGTAAACAATCTGACAATGCTCAGAATGATTCATATTAGATTGAGTATGATGAATTCCAGACTCAACAATGGAACAACACATACTATCATCTTGATGGAGGAGATCCCAACTATAAATGAAACCAAGGAAGTTGTGGGGCTGAGTAGTATTCACATTATAACTTTTACTTTTAAATAACTCAAGTGAAAATTCAAGAAGAAATAATTACCATATTTCTATCCCAATTAATTCATGTAATGGATAATAGGATGTACTATAATGTGGATGAATTCCGTGAGAAATGAGACCTGGCTAATCACCTTTCCCAAATCATTTAAAATTTTAATTTTCACCTACCAATAGTTTTTAATTTATATATAGGTTTCATTGAAGATGTTGAATATTATGGAGCGTATGAAGTCCAAGCTATAAAAATAAAAGAACCACAATAGAATTAAATTCAAGAAGTTTATTCCATCCAAAAACATTATTAGGTGAATTTAGATGCTATTATAATAGGTTTTCTCATGTAGTATGTTATAGTGTTGGATAAGATGATATATGATCATAAATCACAACTAAGTGAATTGGGAAATTTGATTACACAACTTTATTATGTTAGTTCTAATCTAAATTCTCTTGTATGATAATTACCCCTAAAATATAATATATGTATTGATTGGTTTGATGTAAAAGAAGATCAAAAGGTGAAGGATTCCAATATTGATGAAATGAAAAAGGATAAAAAAATCATAGGTATATTATAACAAAGATTACCAGGATTATGTTACAAAAATTTAATTAGATGAACCTCTAGATTTAAAAGAAGTATTAGAACCCAAGTAATCCCTTCTTTAAATAAAAAAGTACAAGAAGAACAAAGATAATCCCTTTTAAAACTATGCGAAGTAAAGGAAACAAATATAGGGAAAAATTTTCACTAGATTTCTGAGTAGTAAGAAGATATGGAGGTCAAAGTGGTATAATCCATAGAATTAGAGGAAGGGGAAATGGTAACGGAATAGAACATTAAGAAAATATGACCCGGCCTCATAGACATTGTTGATACTGAATAAGAATGGGAATACCTAATGAAATTTCAATATGAAGAGGATAAAACTGATACATTAATTCATGAAGTCATTACAAAAACTCAAAATAAGGAAAATAAATAAGAAGAATTGGTGGTGCAGGGAAACTACAAAATTATGCCATATTTTTATTTTCTATTAATTTCATTACATCTATCATCAAATTTCCTTCTATCACTAGTCATGATGAAAAATCATAGGATTTAGAAAAATACCACCCCAGATGCACAAAAATTCTAGATCTGGGAAAATCCAATGCAGTTAGATTTTTTCCATGTCTGAATAAACTAACAAAGGTAATAGGTTGATCTGAACTAGGAGGCAACCTGAATTTTAAAATTTCTTTATAGGATATAGATTTAGTTTAATTTATTTGTTTAAATAAATCTCCCTACGATTGTCCACTCTTCCTATCTGATCTATATGATTAAAATTTTCAATGAACTATACATTCACTATTAATTTTTATATTTCAGGTCCCTATAAGGAAGAATCAGGATGCGATTGAAGATGTTGAAAACCAGAACATTACACTTCATGTAATTAGATTACACGTTGTGAGGTAATATAGATAGAACTAGAGAAACATATTTAAAAACATTTTATGGAAGGGTAATACTATTCTTAATTATTTATGTTATTTTTTAATCCCTAGTTTTTTGTTTCTAGGTTATTTGAATAGAAAATTAATGTATTAAATTTTTTCATGAATTTAATTGAATTATATTCACCCACAAGAATGCTTGATTTTTTGTCTTGTTTTCACTAATCAAGGATAAATCAAAATAAAGTTGAAATGTTTTGACATTTTGGAAAATTTAAAATAATATTCCAATTAATTAATATTTTATAAATTGAAATTTTAAAAGTCATTTTATTAAATTAATTTGGAATTTATTTAAAAATATTGTTAATATAATATCTTTCCATAAATTAGACTCCTCAAATAATTCATTGAGTAAACAAATTAATGATTTTCATGACATGACCTAATTAACTTATATTATGTCCCCATACCCAAAAGGATTATGGACCAAATATATCCAATTTTTCTGAGTATATTTCTTGAGTGAAACTTGGGGTTTGTAAACATACTAGAACTTGCATTGTTATATTTTCAATGATATAACTGTATAAATTCACTTTTAAAATGATTGAGGCATTTTATTAATGATTCCATGTATCTTGAGACCCTCATACACATTGATACTCTTTTAGCCCATAGACTCCATGGATGACCTTGTTATGATTGAGTCATGTTAAAATCCCCTATTTTATTTCTTACCTAGATCTTTGTATTTTTTATGATATTCAATTGAATGAGTGTGGGGGAGAATTTTTTCATGGTGGATATGGGATATTTCTCATGATAGGAGACTGAATGGTGTCTCTATGGGGTTTTGGGGAAGGTTTATATAATGAACCTACATTTTCTTACATTACTATTACATCATTATAAAGATAAAAATGATAACAATATTACACCATGAAGATCTATTGGTTTTGTTTCATGGGAAAACTAGGACCAAACATAACATTTACAACATCAAGCATAAACATTTATTTAATTTTTTCTTATCTAGTTCATTATTGGCTCTATACCTCTCCATTGTATAGGTTGTCACCTGGGGATATAAATAAAAAATGGGTGTGATAAAAGCCTATTAAGTGGATAAATAATAACATGAATCAACATAACATGGGATGAGAATAATAATAATCATAATAATATAGGTATATGATCATAATCATGAGAGGAATCATTAATAGAATACTAGGAATGTGGCAATGCATAAAAAATGAAACATCATGACTTAGTGGTAAACTACCACACATAGATGTGAACAAAAATAGCATTATGTTCACACGTCATTTATCTTTAACTCATGATATTAATTACATTACCCTATTCATTGGAGAAATATATAATATTGGGTGCACCTGTCACATTAAAACAATCATATTGCTCTATATAACTCCCGACGCACCCGACGCACCCGTCAAATCATAACATTTTCATTTTCATGCATGCCACATAGAACATAAATCAATAATGAACATAAATAAACCATTTAATGGAATTGGTTTCATATCATAAGAACACGTTCATAAACATTGCGTTCCCAAAATAATGTGTGAATGACATACTTGATAAAAGAACCACCAACCTTACACAAGAAGTAAAAGGTGCATTTTTCAAAGAAGATTTTGTTTAGAAAACATTTAGTTTGAAATAAACTAAATTGGAAAACATTTATATCCTAAAAAATGTAATACACTTATGAAAACGTTACTTTTAATGAGTAACCATAGCAAAAATTTAGTGAAAGAGGGAGAACCTGATGAAAGATAGTTGGGATCAAGAATTTCCCCTTAGATTGTATCTGAAATACCTTTCAAATTAATGTCCTATATAATGAAATTATATTCATTAAATAAAAATTAAAAACCTTTTATACACGAATATGGTCCATTATAGTTTCATTATGTTCTTTTATGGTCCATTGGATGAGTTATAGAGTTAAAATCTATTGTTCGAGAGTGTTCTTTTTCTTAGTTTTCATGAATGGGTCACTTGTTTTCAAGAATGGAAGTTCATATAAAACGTGTATAAACATCCAAAATTGTAATGAAATTTTATTTATGATTTTATAAAACTTTATATGACCTTACAAATAAATTTTATATATACAATTAGAATGAATCATTATATAAGAATTTAATTATGATCATTTGGGTTAATTCAGGCGGGTTTTTGACCACATCGAACTTGTTTTGTTTAATAATTTTGTAATATTTAAATATGTTAGTTATAGAAAATTAAATAGGATATAATAAATATAAAATAATCTGGTTCACCCATAAAATGGTTTCATGACCATATCTGATGGTGATAATGGAAAATGAAAACATGTCATTTTTGAAGGTGATAATTTAACACCTCACGAACAAAGCTTTCCTTTCTAAAATAAAATGAAGAGGAGAAGGGGATTAGATTATATATTATTACATTAGTATAATTAAATTAATTAATATTTATGTTAATAGAGTTATCATTCACTATGGATAAGGATAGCTGGGGATAGATTTAGAAAAGAACATGAAATTGAATGGAAATTAAGGGAAGAGAGAGAGAGAGGAATTACCTCTTGAATCCTCCTTGAGGCACCTTGGATTGGTATTTTGATGATAAAAGAAGGTCTTGGAAATGGGGGACGGTATAGAGAATATGTTTGGGAAGAGTTTAGGCATCTATTGAATCTTGATATGTGTGAGTAAATGAAGGTGTTAGGGGAGGTATTTTTAGTAGAGGGGATGTGTGTTTTCCAAATATTTTAATCACTAGCTTATTAAGTTCCCTAAAAAAAAAGAAATAGCGAGTGTTCCATGAATACATATAGTAAGGGGGTCATGTGATTTCGAACCAATTTGGAATACATTATAATAAAGTCACTCATGACTCTATAATGTATTAATTTAACATATTTTTTAAATTATCATATTTCATTATTCATAAAAAATTAATGTATTTCTGAAAAATAACAAAAATTCACCCTAACCATTCTTTGGAGTTTAGAATCAAAAATTGAAATCCATTTTAAAAAAATAATTTTCTAAACATGTCAAAAGAAAATTAAATAAAAATAATAGTTTATCCAAATATACCAATTTAAATTCATTTATTTACTTATTCCAAAATAGAGGTATATCACACTTCCAATTAAGTTGTATGTATATACTATCATATGTAATGTTAATATTCATAAGGTAAGGTTACAATTCATAAGTGTTGGTTACTATTCACTGAAAAATTATTATTTTTCCCTCAGAGACTAGTAATCATCTTGGACGCAACCGTGTTTGTCAGATTTCCAAAATTGAAAACACAGAGGTGAAAAATTTATGTTTAAAGGTTACGTAGTAGTTCATTTATGAATGATGTGGAATTTTTTTTACTAATGTTATTGATTATGGAATTACTATAATAATTGATAAATTTCATTGATAAATGTTTTGTTATTTACAGTTCATATTTACATTCATTATATTTCATTTTATATCCCACTGGTTGTCAAAAAAATGAAAAAAAATGAAAAAATGGATTGTTTCCCAGGAATTTCAAAAATAACCATTTTAAAATTGATGATCTAAAAATAACATGTTTTTAGATTGTTGTTGTGAGACATATCCTTAGGAATCTTCTGAAAAAACCATTAAATATGGGTTTTGAAATGGGAGAATAAAAAATTTCCATTTTTTGGACAAATTTTTTTTATCATATGTGGTTAAGTGGTTGATGTAAGGTTTTATTACAATAAATATTTTTGAGAAAAATATAGAAACCATAGAGGATTATAATACATTATTATTATATTGTTTTTGAACCTTTACTCTGAGCTATGAGGGGTGTGTGAGATGTAATTAAATTATTCGTCTAGAGCACTTAATTGATCTTTTCATTTGAATATCATGAATTTTACATTAGGGTTTAGCATCCTCCTTGAGACTTACTTCATTTTCAACATTTTATCCACCCACCCATCACCAAAGAGTCATATGATCCTTATTTCAAAACCATCATGATTAGTTGTGATATTTTCCTTTATGGGGTGGGGAATATAGATTCAATGAAATCCAATGTTTAGGAACATATATGTGAGGTATGATCATGACTACATTGAATTGTTAACTTGAGTTATGAGTGAAAACATTTAATGGTTAGGTAAATCATAAATGCTGTGGGTTTTGATGAAAAGTCAAAAACTGTGCGTGTAAAGGCAAAAATGTCATGAATTTAACTTTATAATTGAAGCTTTATTTTTGGATACTTTATTAGGTATGTGTTTTTATTTTATAATATTTAGTTATAAATTGTTTTTTATGAGCATCGTCATTTGAAAATTCACTTATGGATATATAGATCCTTGGTATTTTGAGGTTGACGTTTTACTCGAGGATGAGAAATGATTTGAGTGTGGGGGTATTTGATAACACTATCATGTATACATATTTTTATGTGTTTTGATATATGAACTAATTTCATATTAATTTATTTATTATAATATTTTGTCCTGATATAAATGTTTTGAAAAATTATTATGTAGGATTGAAATTCTGAGAAATACTGAGGAAAATATGGAAATTGAGGATAAAAAATACACTTCACGACGCGAGGGAAGTGAAGCGGCAAGACATTAGATTTGTAAGGATGATCATGGAGCACATCCAGGGAATAAAATCGATAAAACTAGGAAAAAAAGTCTTCCATAGAAATAAATTGGAGTTACATGTCTTGCAATCATTACACGACATGTACCAGAGCATGCAGTGAACGAAAGGACATGAAATAAGGAAAATTGAAGCATCCTAGACAATTACACGTGTTGAATCACAGTTACATGTGGTATAACCTTCAATAAAAATATTAAATGTGGTGAAACTTAGTTACACATGGTATAATTTTCCAGATAGAAAACTACATGGGGTGAAACTCATTTACACAAGGTAAAATCCCCTGATACAACAAAAAATGGTGATTTTCCAGCATATCATTTTGATGGGATTTTGATATATCTTTTGACTCGAATGACCATTTAATGCCATTTTGAACAAAGTAAACCCTATATATGATGAAGATAATTATAAAAGGAGGAATACAAAAATGATACAATTATTCCATTCCACTCCATTCTTGAGGCACAACCACATGTAGGCTGTCGTAGGGCTTCGACCGATATTACTTAATAGATAGATTTTCTTTATGTTTTTATTTTATTTATTTTATACAATTGTTCTATTTTGTCTTATTTAATTCCAATATCTCTTTTATTCATTTTCCTTCTCATTATCTATTATCTATTCTCTTCCCTAATGGAATACAAGTTATTAATTGTTGGTGATCACCCAATAACTATTGGATAAATCCATAGGGAGAGTAGAATTATTCGAAATGGGTGTGTATAAAAGTGGTTTATTTCATTCTTCACTTAAGTAATGATTTTATTTATTTGGTATCATGTTGAGACTCATTATTATCATATCTATTATTAAATCATAGACTATGTGTGTTCAATAATGGTTTAAAATAATCACTATTGGGATAATTAATTCACGACCAATGAATGTGATTATTCTTATACAATTGTAATATGATGTTAATGAATTGCAGTTATTTTAATTCCCCATACCACCATGAATTGAGATTATACAGTAGATTGATGGGGTTTTACCATCTGTATATCTATTAAATATAATTTATTGTGAAGCCATTGAGTATTATCATTTTTCATATGTAGTAATGATTTATTTTTAGAAAAACTGCCCATGAAAATTGATTCCCGTTACTTCTGTTTCTTTATTATATTTCATTTTTATAAATTGAATCATTAGTTTAATTAAATAAAATAGAAATTATAATTATGTAACCAATATTTATGAGTTTTCATATCTATGTTCCCAATCTCTGTGGGTTCGACCCCCCACATCTCTTATACTACGACTTTGTATTTAGTACGATTCGAGACTATATAAATTTTTAATTTGACCCATGTTTGAAAGAATTAACGATGAATTTCAGAAACATAAAATGAGAATAAGAGTATGACAACATGTTATTATAAGTTTAATATCATACCCAGAAATTCATCGATCATAATCATGAGAATCGAAAAAAATCTTTGTTTTTTGTAACACATGAACCATAATGGAATCAATGAATACGATACAAGAGAGAATAATATTGGAATAATATCTTGTCATAAAAATATGAATAAATTAGTACATAATCATAATAAATAAAATATTATTTCAAGGCTACCAACTAAGACATTCATCATATGTTCTTCTTGAGCTTACCACTCATGTACATACTTTAGGATTGGGAAAACCTACTATATACACTTGTTGGCCATGAGAAAACCTCTCATATGACATTTTGTCACAAAAAACATTAATCACTAACTAATTAATTTGTGGGATATAAAATACCTACTAATCACATAATCATAATCCATTCATATATATTCCACGAGACTATGAAAGCATTTATAATTTCATCATTTCTTAACCGATAGAATATAAAATTGGTTTCATAAATAATTTTTCATCACATTAAAAAACCATCCATATAAAGTGTAAGGATGGTATCAAAGATAATTTCCTTAATGAAGAAAAAGTAACATCATGTGATGTTATCGTATATGAATAATTTCATTAACAAATAACTCAAATATTTCTTGAGGAAAATACGCATTTCATTTTAAATTCATTTATTTAAAATAATAATTTCAAAATCATTAGAGATAAAATTTACATTTAGAATAACCATGGACAAATTTAATGTAATATTAAAATTAATGAGTGGGGTAATGGTGAAGAATAAAATTCATTAGTCCAGTATAATTGAAAACCAATACTTCATTCATGCATTTGGTATAAGGTACCTTATTGAAAAAAATGAAAAGAATATTCTTTTTTAAAAAATTATACAATGTATAATATGGGTGAAATTACCTTAAGAATTATTTATAGAACAGTAAAAATTTTCATGAAAAAATTTTATAGAATAAATAGACATAGAAGAAAATGTTTCTCGATAGAATAGAAAATGAAAGACGGTTTTCCTTAATAGTGATATCTCAAAATTTTGCGTGCTTAGAGATAATAAAATGGAAGGAAAAATTGTAATCTCCATAAAAAATCAGATAATTTGAAAATAAATAATATTTATTGAAGATAGATCATATAACTTTTTCATGATAATTTTAACCCAAAACAATCCAGATTAAAATATAGATTGTAATATAAAACTCTTACCTCAAGTATGATTTTCTACAAATGTACTTTACCCCATGTATAATAAATTAAAATTTCCTATGAATATATGAAGAATTAATATTATTACTTATAATACCATACATAATTTACTTATAACATCATATTTCCTATTTATTAAGATTTATTTTTTGAAATAACTATTTCAGGTGATATGTGTTTGATTTTTCATATATGTTTTGTTTTCGCTGTTATGGACCTTCCTTATTTATCATGATTCCATAAAATCTAAAATTTTAATAATGATATAAATATAACATATGTTACTTATATACATATTTATAACCATTTATAAAAGGTACATATATAGAAAACCAAATTACACTATTCATTGATACGGTAGTCCGTACGTACTCATGAAGGCCATTTTAATATTCAAATGAAAATAAGGGAAGAAATATCAATATTTTTATACCATCCAAGAATAATGATTATATTATTATTATAATATATTTATATATTCTTTTATTTTATCGATCAATGTGATATGTTGATGGAAATTGAATCAAATTGCTATGTGAAGGTGCTAGTCCACAATTACCCATGAGTGATACTTTCATTTCCCATTTGATTGAAAAGAGATTAAAAATTATTATAACACCATAATGACAAAATATCATCATACTTATGATACTATATTAATCATGTTAAGTTGTATATAATAGTTTTAGATAATGGTGGATAAGAAATAAAATTTAATTATTTTGATTAAGGTTTAAACCTCTTCTTTGAGATATATCCTTTAGCCTTCATCTTAATCCTTGAATTATTAGTTTTTGAAGATGAATAGTTGATATATAAATAATAAAATTAATTTATGAATGTTTTTTTAGGTATTTGGTGATCTATAAAGATTAAAATTCGTTAATAATGGAGGAGATGATGTTCCTGTTTATAGGTGAGGTAGAGGACAAACATGGACTTACATTAATGGTTTTAATAATATAAGTCACATTCTTTTCAAAGTGGATCAAAATGGAAAATTAAAATTTTCTAGGATAATATAAGGTAAAAGTATCCTAAAAAAATAATAATTATACAATTTTATGCTTCATTATTACCCTTATCTCTTAGATCAACCATGCTAGTAAATTTGTTTAAACCCTAACCGTGAAATTTTTTTTATTGTTTTAGATATTCATTATGAAAAAAATAAAGGAGAACCCATTTAAAAATTTGTGCCCTGTTATTCCAAATATAGAACACATTTTATCTATTTTAGTTTATATATGTGATATTAATTATGTTTTATATAGGACTAAAAAATGAAATTAAAATCTTTTTCAATAAAAATTTATTTTTAAACATAAAAATGAAATTACATTCTTTCCATAACAAGTAAAATTTATAAAATTAATTGTTAAAATATTTAATTAAATGAATAATATATAAATATCATTAATTCCATTAATCATTAATTACTTATTCAATTTATTATGATAAGAAATCATTTCACATATAAAAATAGTTTTATGAAAAATAACTCTTTTTCTTTTAAAAGTTATTCTTCCATTACAAACTATAAGTTTACTAATGAATAAATTATTGTGAATTAATTAATATATATTATCAATATAATTTATTAATTATTTTCTAAATAGAGATAAATATAGATATTTATATAAAAATATGTGACATTTAGAAAAATATTTTTTTTTGGAAAATAAGTATTTTACTCATTAAATGACTAAAATATCATGCATGTCAATAAATGTTTACCATTATATATATATGCTTATATAAATATGTGTGTGTTTGTTTTATGATGTGTTTAATACTACTCATACCCACCAACCCAAATACTAGTTTATAATGGTATATTAGGTCATAGTTTATTTAGACTTGGGGTTGCATGTAAAGAAAGCTATTGAATACCCCATGTTTATTTCAAACAAAATACTTATAAAATTAATTATGTTACTTTATATCCCACTTAAATATAATTTAACCCTTTAAATCATTTCACTATGATAAAAAAATATATGATATAACTGAATGTTCGCATACTTAGGTTCCCTGGTTGCTTCCTTGAATATCTGATTCCTCTAGAGAAGTTTAACAAGGTGAGTAGTCTTGTTTCACAGCACATAATCTATGTGACCCAACATTTATAATGAATTTTATTTATAGGATATATCATAATATATACTTACAGACTCCATTTTTACTATATATAAAATATATGATATTTAAATCATTAAAATTGCAAAATGTAACGCATCATGAACTTAAGAGAGAGGTTCAGTGGAAATGCCAAGCATTAAGAAACTATCTCTATCCAATCCAAAACTCCAAATGGAACAATTATATAGGTATTAAATTTCCCTTCTTTAATATTTTAAAAACACTATTCCATGTATAAATTCATATTAGTAACTTCTCAAAAACATTAAATTCAATATTTCATTGGTGATTGTGAGCATAACCCTTCTATTAAATATGAACCGACTTTATGTGCTGCTGAATAGCTCTAAACATCATTACCATTTTCTCAACTAAACAAGTCCCAATAGCTTTCATTCTCTAAATATATCTTGGTATGTTAGAGTTTTGCAATTTAATATATTTATGTATCTATAATGATCTATAAAAACATTTCATTGAAGATATTATAATAATAGAAGTATATAAGAGGAAGTTGTTGATCCCAACAACCTATGAAATCTAGAAAAAAATATATACGAAAATAATATATGGTATGAATACTTGTCATCAATTTAATTTTATTTAGGATGATGAGTAGTACTCAAACAAAAGTATTTGTTATATGATGGATAAATATTTTTCTATAAACTTAATGTAAACCTCATATATTTATTAGATACAATAAAATGTTATACCATAAAACCTTACAACATCCTTAATGTATATCCGAACTAGATTATAGAGAGAGAAATATTCTTGTATTGTAATTAAATTTTATGACTGATTAATTAATTTAAATATAACCCAAATAGAATTATGGACTTTAAATGTTTTGGGGTGTATGGTGATGAATTCAATGGTGATGTTTTCCCATTTCTATTATAGTATAATTATTGGTTGTAACATCCCCTTAAAATTTTTTCTCTATGCCTTCACTTAAAAAATCATAATGTATAAACCTACATAATCTTCAATATCTCATTTTATATTATTCCACTAGAAATTATCTTTTTGATATTTGTATATATTCTCTCCTCAAAGAAAAATATTGAATGATGAGTAATGATAATTTTTCAATATCTCCTTATTCAAGTTTGGTATTGATGGGACACACACTCGGTTCTTGAACCACATCATACCATCATAATAAATGTTGAACTTAAGATTATTCCTTACCTTCTTATAAATACATAATTATTCCTTATACACATATTGAATCAATACATGAATATATGGTTAATCAGCCACATGATGAAGATAATAATTCTCCATTTCCTTCAATATTTCAAAATTCATCCTTCATAAATCCTTGACTATTGGTTTTTTTGTGATCCTCATCACAGATAAACTAGAATGATCCTTTCAAATGAAAGAATCATCCACCTTATTGGCTTTCCAAGGGTGGTAACGTATTGACCAGTCATAATCATTAATCAATACCAACCATATTATGTAGAACATATTCAACTCTTTATAGGTGAATATATACATTAGTATTTCTTGATCAGTATATATGTCAATCATTTCTCCAAAAATATAATTCCCCAATATCTTCAATGAAAATATTTCTATTTGTAAAACTAAGTCATGGTTTGGGACATTTTTCTGATGAACCTTCAATTATCATTAATAAAAATATTTCACCATGTCATTCAACATAATAACACACCCAAAACCCTTATTTGATACATCTCTGTAAATAACAATAACATTTAAATTATATGGTATTGTGGCCATAGGTGCACTGACCAACCTTCTTTTTTGTTCAATGAAAGCATCTTCACATTCATCAGTCCAAAGGATCTTGACTAACTTGCAAGTTATTTTTGTTAGTGGATTCAATAGTCATGATAAATTCGACAAAAAATCAGTAATATCCATATAATATATGAAAACAATGGATCTCAATCATAGTGGTTGATTTAGGTCAATGTTTAATAATAACTTCTTTTGATGTACCCACTAATATACCATCCCTTGAGAATATATTACCTAAAAAATGAAACTTCATGTAGCAAAAATTAAAAAATGATAATTTTTTTACACTTTCTTAATCATTAAGGACATCAATAAATTCATCTGGTGATCTTGAATCTCTTCCTTACACTTGGAATATATAATAATATTTTCCATGACGACTATTATAAATAGATAAATGTATTCTCAAAATACATGAAGATATAAGGGGAAATAGTATGACTAAATGGCATCACTATAAATTAATGATACCATGAACTCATACTAATGGTTTTATAGGGAATGTATTCACTTTTAACACTAAATTTATAGTATCAAAATTAATCATAAATCATCGAAAATTATTGATCTCCTTGTAATTAACCACTAAAAGCATTAAAACGGGGAACATGATATTTATTATTTATCATGGTTTTTTATATTCTAGATAATGAAAGTACAGTCAAATTTATCCATATTTTTGTCATAAAAAAACTAGTTGCACCCCATGGTGATTAACTTGGATGAATAAATCCATGAAAATGATTTTCCTATATTTTTATCTTCAATTTCTAAAACTCAATCAGATCCATTCTATTTGGATTCATTGAAATAGGTGAAGCACTAGGTATGATTTACTTTGAAAAAAAAACCTGAATCACAGTAAGACTAGAAAAATAAACTAAAAAGAAATAAAGAATCATGTTAAATAGGAATATATTTGATGTTTAGTTTCCGTCGAAATATCATAGATAAATAACCGCCTTGAATAGGAATCATGACCCATCAAATAGTAGTAATTTACATTATAATATTATATCCATCATCGCACTGATAAAAATGTTATGACGGTTTAGAATATCAAATTTGAAATACATTCCTCAATAATAGATATGAGATATATATAAATAAATATAATCCATTCCCAAAAATCACGTAAAATTAAACTAGAGGAAGAATAATAGTTTTTTAAGAAACACATTTCTGTGAACTTCAATAGATTAAGAATAATAGACCTGTGATATGATCATTATACCATTGATTATATTCAATAAAAATTCATCATTTAATCATTGAGATGGTTATATGAAAGCCATATAAAATTCTTGACATATAAATGAGTTGGTAGATATATAATCAAGTAAGACATTAGTTGTTCTAGCGTCAATGGAAATTGAACCTTTCATCACTTCATTCCCTTTACCCATATTGGTAATAATTATCAAGAGGATATTTGTCATTGTATTTTTTCTTCATAGGTTATTATTGTTTATTACCATCATTATTAATTTTATTAGATAATTGTTTAACATATTTCATGAACAATTTTTGTTTAAAACAATATATTTTAAGGGTACATTATGTTGAAATTTCTCTCCATTCATATTTTTAGCTCTATTATTCCCATCAATTTAGAATTTGATTGCCCGATGATATACCTTTACATACAAAAATAATTTACTATTCCACTTAATACAATTTCCTCTATGTCTCTTTCCACACATTTAGTATAAAGGAAAATTCAAATTCTTCCTTCTATAGTTTTTATTATTAGACGTTACATTAAATTCCATGAACTTTTTCTTATCAAAATTTTGAGGTTGATAAATGTATCTTATAACTATTTCTACTATGAGATAGCGTCAGATAATATATTTAAGGTTTCTAAATTCTCTTTTGGTTTATTACATTTATAGATAGTGTTTTAATCCACTAATGAATTGAAAAATAATTATTTTATGAGAGATTATAATGCCAAAAGCATAATTCACAAGTGTTTTAAAATTATACTATGGGGTACTAATGGATTCATCATTATCCATCATTTAATAATTAAATTCGTTACCTTTTTTGATATAAATAATACTAGGAATGTAATTAATTAATAATAAGAATCTATAAATATCTCAATCCATATATTCTAATTCTTATTATTACCTGATATATTTATAAGATTACGCTGCTTATTTTCTTCACCTTCCAAACAAAACATTGAAAATTTAATTTTTTACACTCCGATAAGAGGAGAAATAGAAATGTATTTTCAGTGATACTTATCCATTACATAGAAATAATTATGTAAAGGGAAACACTAAAAAAGTGGATGTTGTCTCATAATGGACTCAATAGTACATTGTTTATAGATTTTATCACTTTGAGTTTTTGTATAATTAATAGATTGAAAAAGTTATGTAAGAAAATCAATGAGATTTTTGAGTCTATATCTTATAATATTCCGTTTACCAGGAAGAATGTCATTAAATTTTCCATCACATTTATAATTAACATTATTATTTAATGTTAGAACCATTGAATATAATGAAATATCATATTTTGAACAAAAAAAATTATTGTGACAAACCATACACTCATGAAAATCATTTTTACAATGTCTAAATATTGATACCTTCTTTTAAATATATAACCCCTTAGTTTTGACATATATTATCTATGGTTATAATATATTTATATCCTTAAAATGGCGTATAAATAAAATATTAATTAATTCAAGCATATCCCCAGATAGTGATTTTCTAGGTGTTCATTCTTTGGAACACTCACTATAAACCAATGATGATTTATTGAATACCCAATCTACCACTTTATGAGTTGTTACTTGTACATGAATGTTTGTTCAAATCAGTATCCTATTTCCTGTATTTATGAAAGGATATATTTTCTATGACAAAACCCCTCCTTAATTAACCATAACATAGGATGTTATAATGTTATTATTTTTATCCTAAATTATATCAACTGTGTTTCCTCATCATTGTTTCAGAAAATAGAAAATATTTATTTGATAACAATAGAGGTGACCCAAAAATCACATAAATAAATATTAATTTTATTTAGAGGAATAATTATTACATATTAGTATAACATAATCCATAACCATAAAAATTAATTCTATTAGGAAAATTGAAAAAATAAACAATAGTTATATAAAATTTATACATCATCTACCACAAATTTCTTCACAACTAGAACCCTTCGTAGAAATTTCATACTTAAAATATTTCTTCTTATACTAGTAAAAATGAAACATAATAAATGATGATTTGAGATTATAAGTATGGGTAATCAAGGGAGACATCAATTAATAATCATATTTATCCATAACCTGATGATAATGGTATGAGAACAAGATCATAATGTTTTTAAATCACACCTAGAAATTCATTTTTCTTAACAATGTGTCATGGCATAAAGCTTAGTAGTTTATAAAACACGAATAATAAAAGATTAAATGAACATTAGAAACAATAACATATCATTACTAAAATATCATCTCATAAAAGAGTCACACAAATAAAGACACAATAATAATCATAGTAATATTATTTCAAGGATACCCATAAATATATTCATCAAATGATAATCTTGCACTTACCCAATGTGTACCTAATTTCGGATTGGGATAAATTATCATGTAATATTTATTGTCTTTGGATTACCACCCATTTTCCTTTTATCTAATTATATATTATTTATTACCCAATTCATTATAGGCACATAACATCACCACCTGTAAGATAATAATTACCTACTCTTATATATTCCATAATATAATTAAAACATATATCATTTCATCTTAACTTAACCCTTGGAAAGGAAAAAATGGATGATAAATTTTTACTCACCAAAATCATAAAACATATTGAGAAATAATAAGAAATTTATTATAGGATCAAATACCTAGTGAAGTATAAGTAACATCAAAGTGTGTTATCATAGATGTAAAATTTAATAAAGAGATAACTGGAATACTTCATGAATAAAATATTCTTTCATTTTGAAATTATATAATAAAAATGTAAAAATTTCCGAAATATTTTTTTTAAAAGTATATTTGATAAAAACAATATAAATTAATATGGGGATATTTGGGAAATTATAGGGCTATGATTGTTGAATTTTTTTTCATGTGGTTTAAGATAACACATTAAAAATTTCTAGACATTTGGTAAAAAGTACATCATTCAAAAATTGAACAGAATAATCTTTTAAACCCTATTATAGAAACTCGAACATGGCTAAAATTTTATTTAATTAATTTTTTAAAATATTAATGCATTCATGGAAAAATTTAAAATAAAACATTGAAATAGAAGAAAAGTATCCCAAGATGAATGAAAAAACAAAGTATGTAATCCTTAAAAACATTCTTTTAGGATTTTGAATACATAAAGAGGGGAAAATTAAAGGGAAAATAGTAATATATATAAGTAACCATATAGTAAGAAAATAAAAAATATTTTTTAGATATAGATCATCTAATTTCATCATTATAAAATTAAGCATTAAAAATCTAGGTAAAAATTGATATTATAACATAAAAAAACTTGCATGAATTCCAAATTTCATCATAAGTGATCAAAAATATTTTATAATGAATTTAAATTTATTAAAATTATAATAAAAAATGATATTAAAATTTATAATATTATAAATTATTTACTTATAAGATATTATTTAATATTCATTAACATTTATTTATTAAAATAACTTTTTTCTATGTGATAAATGTTTCATTTTTCATATATGTTTTTATTTTTTTCTATGGTCCTTTGTTTTTTTATAATTTTTCACAATATTAATAAAATTAATAGTAATTTTTTACCTATTTAGAACCATCCTTATAATAGTTATTGATAAAAAATTGATAAATTCTGTTCATAGATATGGTACTTTGTAGGAACGCGCGAATTCCATTTTCATTTCAAAAAAATAAAAAAAGAAAGATAAATAATATTTTTTCATTTAAAATTCATAATTATATAATAAATAACATATATATTTATTAAATAAATAATTATATCCATATATTTTTGGCAACAATGGAAGTGAGTCATATCTCTAAAGGGGGGTGGTATTCCACACATACACATAAGGGATACCATTATTCCATATTTGATTAAATAGTGATGAATATGGTTATTTCATAATAATAATAGAATAATAGTTTATTTATGATACTAGTATCATTATGTTATTTTGGATATAATCGGTTTAGGGAAGGTGGAAGAAGAAATAAAATTGAAAGAGTTTGGTTAATATTTATACATGGACCTAATTTGGCATAAACCTTAAGCCTTAGAATATTGTTATTATAAGAAAAAAAGAGGCTCTATGATTATGGGGAGGAAGATATAATTGTTATTTAGGTATTATACTATATATAGGGATCAATTTTCTTGGATTAGGGAGGATACTCAGTGTCCTTTTCTATGTGAGGGAGATGACACACATGGTGCTACTTAAAATATTTAAATAATATAGTCACTTTATAGTGAATGTTGCAAAAAATTTAAAATATAAAATATGTTTTGAAAATTGAGGATGAAAATATCCTAAAATTTAAGAATAATATAAGTTTATGTGTCATTATATCCCTTATCTCTTGGTTTAACCCCCACTATAATTATTAAAAACCTAAACATGGTAAAAAGTAATTATTTGATTTTATTATTCATCATGACTAAAATGAAAGTGAAAAGTTTAAAAATATTTCATGATGATTAAAAATATTTAATCAAATTTATCAAATTCATTTTCTATAATTTTAATTAATTAAATTTTAAATAATCACAAAAAATACAATAACAATTCATTTTTAGGAAAATGTATATTGAAGCATAAAATTGAATTTACATTCATTCATTCCCAAGAAAAAAATTAAAAAATGAATGTTAAAATATTTTATTGAATATATAATCTATAAATTCCAATAAAAAAATTAATGAGTAATTATTTATTTAATTTATTATCATAAAAACACATTTCTCACACATATATACTTTTATGAAAAATAATTCTTTTTTCCATTCAATGATTTTATATACAATTATATCTTTTAAATAACTAATGTATCGATTAATATTAATTTATTATTGTACACAATCAATATATTTTGTTGAAACCATTTTTCAGTTGTGACTAATATAGTTTTTTTATTTAAAAATGCATAACATGTAGAAAAATATGCCTTCTAAACATTAAATGATTTTTTAAAATTTTGAGTCCATATCAATATATTTTTAAAATTATTCATATATTTCATAATGTTATTAATCATATTAATTCATTAAAATACAATTGAAGGGTTATTAATGTATATTATATCACATGATATTTAGACTCGGGGTTGAATATAAAGAAAAAAAATATACGTAACAGTTATTTCAAGGAAAATACATATAAAATATTAAGGGGTTAAAATATTGGTAGATTACTTTGAAGAATTCGACTATAGTGTATTCATATCAATGATTATTCTACCATAAGTTGAAGGCTGGGCATAATGACCCTAGTGGTTAGCTTCACATTCTTAACGTTCCCTAGTGGAAGTGGGTAGAAATTTTGATAAAATTCATCATAAATTTTGTAATATATCATGGTGGTTATGATTCTATATGGTGATTTAAAACATCTTGATGAATTCATCTGAGGTATTAATGATCATGGTTTCAATATTAGTTGAGGGGTTTTCGATGTGATAACCAGAAAAGATAATGACGATTTTGGATATCAGTTATACATTATAATAGCTTTTCGTTAGTTGACAGATGGCCAAACAATGTAGACTATCTAGACATTACAAGACATATTTCCATTATGTATTCTAGAAATTAGAGGTTCTTGGTTGATGTTCCTACCCTTAGTGGATTTATCTTACAATAATATCAATCAATACACTATTTATATGGATCCCTCTTAATCTTTGTATGGTCAAACATCCCATTCTCTATTAAATAAGACATACGTCTGGGATTCAAATTATCATAGACTGTAATTAGTGAAAATATTAAATTTAAATTGAATGTGACCCATGAGGTAATAAAGATAGCGATGGATGGTGACAATTCATTTTTCATCCATATGATGTTTCCTTTATAGTTTGACATTAAAGATCAAATGATTTTAAAGGCGTATCCTCATCATGGGTAGTGGTGGACCGATCATGGGAGTGAGATTTGTCATGTATTTGTTGAACGTTTTAAGGTATTGGATTATGTTAATGTTTTGGTACATTAGTTAAAACTGTCTCTATAGATGACATGGGTTTATGATTTGTTCCATGTGTCATCTTTTTTTGATTTATTTTGGACGATTCCCTATTCATCGAATAGGGTGAAATAATGGCTAAAGATGGTGAAACCATGGAGGAGAGGCCAGTTGAGATTCAATCCATTAAGAGAAGGTGTTGTTTGAGAATGTTATACCATTGGATTGTGTCCTCTATTAGCGGAGTGTATTAGAAGATACCACATGGTAGTGGAATTCATAAATACATGTTTAATACCCAAACTGGTTGATGCATGATTAATGGTGTAAGGATTTATATGATTCTTTTCTCTTGAGATTGTGTATTTGATCTTTTGTTGACACATGAGATTTATTATCTTTATTAATTGGTGATGTTGATTTTTTATGTGATCCTAACTTATGTCATATTATTATAGAGATATACTTGGGAGGTATCTCATGGGGTGGTTGTTTGAATCCATTTTTTTAATTCTCTCTTGTTTTTTAAAAAATATCAAGGATGATAAATTTTTGGGAGAAATATGATGTATAGTATAATATTTATATAACTGTTTACTTTAATTTTTCTTAGCTATCAAACGTTTTAAGAAGGAATTATGATATATTATAGAGGTTTTGGAAAATATCTAGACATTTTCAGGATCATCGCAATATTTTATTTTACATAGTTCTAGTTGTTTTGAAGCATGCAGGATGAATGGATAATTGGGATGGCCAATTTTCCCATGGGTGATTTCATTTTGTCTGTAG
Source organism: Viscum album (assembly GCA_963277665.1). Lineage (NCBI taxonomy): Eukaryota > Viridiplantae > Streptophyta > Magnoliopsida > Santalales > Viscaceae > Viscum > Viscum album. Next base: position 1,392,332,954 of record OY728159.1, read on the forward strand.
AATATGATTTTTAGAATTGGTGAGAACCATGTTGAGTGTAACCACTATCATGGATATTTATCGAGGTATTGACCCATGATATTTCTCTTATGAGAAATTTGGAGGATGAAATGGATTAAGTAGCCCATTATGAGGAAGAAATATGTGTGTGGTTTTTGTTGAGCCCCAAAATAAAAATAGGATTTTTGGAGATTTCTAGGTCATTGTGTTGTGTGTATTGTGGGTAAAACAACATGGGTTTTGGTACTAATCCACATTGGAGTTCCCAGTACCAGTCAAAAATAATTTTATAAGGGTTTTAAGGCATATGATATTCATGATTCAAACACCCTTATAATTCATATCTAATTTGATTAAAGGGAACCATGGGGCATTTTAGAGTTCAACATGACAAAATAGTGGATTCAGAGATTCCTCTATACGTAGAGGATCCTAAGTTCCTTGGTTTTAGATTTTATCTACCTAAAATCCATCCAATATCTATTCCTCCAACACCTCTCCATCTGCACCTTGATGAGTTTAAACACATTAGATTATTCGATCAATGATTTTTATCTAGGTATTCTCCCTATTATACTACCATATTAATTTCTATTTCCATTTTTCCTTAAAAAACTCCATTTTGGTAGAGTATTAATATTTTTTCCTGAAATTGAGTGTTACTTGATGGTGGTTTTCATGCTTAGGTTTAGGTGGTGAATCCATTGAATTTGGAGGGGGGGTAATGTGATAAGTAATTTTCTAGGTCACATCATTTATAAGGAAATAATTTTTTTATAAAAGGTAAAAGTCAATATTATTTCTACACTTCCTTATTCCACTATTTTAGATCACATTATATAATTTTTTAAAAGTAGAATGATTTTATATGAGTTTTATTATAGACATCAGAATAAACATTATATCTTATTATTAACCTTCTCAAAAAAGATAATGATTTTTTATTGGATAAATAATGGTTTAATGATTTAAATAGTATCAAGTAAGGCCTAGCTATAACCCTAATTAATAGTCATCCAATATAGTATCTACAGTTTAAATTTTTGTTTGATTAATTAAACATATAAGTAGGATCAGTTTTTTCCAAAATGATTAATATACATTCACATGTGATATATTATTGTTTATATACCATTTAAATTCCTCTAATATATTATACAACAATGAATATTGTGTTTTTCTACAATGGTTACATTGGAAATTTTTTATTCAATTTTTTTCGGGAGTAATGGAAGAATATAATTTTATCATACATCTCAAAGATACTAGATTAGGAGAGAAAATATAAATACAATAAAAGTAATTTTTATATTTCTACACAATTATTAAACATAGAGATCAAGGATGGAATGTGATTTTATAACATAGTTTTAGATGACATGTGCATATATCCCGACACTAATAATACTGAAATACAAATAGAATCATCCTTGGATGATTCTCTCCCCAGTGAGAATCTTTAGGGAATCACTTGTAAGGTTCTTTGGTATGCTGACATGGTGAACTATTTTGTTACTTTAAAGGTATCTTGTTTATTTTCTGATAATAAATTACTTATGTTTGAATATGAATTGTAATACTATGTTTGAAAGAATCCATTCTTGTGGAACATTTATGATGATCATTTGATTAAGTTATTTTTGTCTATGGAAGAGGTAAATTTTGTGCTTATATATTTTTATACTCATTCATGTGGGGACCAATTTTTACCTCAAAAAATATCTAAATATGTTTTGGATTTTTTCTTCGTTTGGAAAAAATTAAAGACTGAGATAATTATAGAAAATAATGTAAAAACATATAATATAATAGAATAATTTCAAAGAGATAATAAATAACCAAATAACCTTTGATTTTCAATGAAATATGTTATGTATATGGTTTATAATTATTGAAGTCATTTCTTATATCTTTTGAACTTACATATATTTTATATGAATTAATTTATGATTCTATATTTGTTGAATATTGAAAGACTAGAACAAATGATTTAAAAGATTTTATTGAGATTATAAGATCACACATTTATTATGTTTAGAATACTAAATCTGATCATTAGTTACTAGGTAACTCATTTACGAAACAAGGGAATGAAATCACTCGTGAAGAAACATCGAGTGAAACAAATGTCCTCTACTTCTAAGCATCCATAGAGTAATGGGAAGGTAAAGGTATAAGACAGCTAGATATATAAATTTTTTGAATAAACAATGAATATCAACAAGAAATACTAGAGTAAAAAGCTAGAGGATGCCCCATGGGTGTGTGGAACAACCTTTAAAACCACATGTTATATTCCCTTGTAGAATAGTATTTTTATAGCTGTCAGTATCTTATCTAACAGTAAAACAATGAATACAAGGTTATCAAGATGAAAAAACTAGTATTTAGCATGTCACTAGAGTAGAGAATGCACAAAATAATGGAATTATAGGAATTTAATAGGGAATCCTATGGTGAATAACTATTGTATAAAGATATAAAAAATATTTTCATCAAATAATAATTTGAAGAAAATCATTCCATATCAGGGATGAAGTATTCTTTTTTCTCCAAAAGGTTCAAACTTAGGCCTAGTAAGCTCTATTCCAAATAGACTAAACCATTTATTGTGACTAATAAATTTTTATTTGGTGCAGTTCAAATCAAATAGGATAAATCATAACCACCCTTTAATGTGAATTTTTAGTAGCTGACAAAATTTCATGAGATTTTATGGAAGGAACCAATGAAGTTGTTAAAACTTATTCTTTTTTAATATGAATAAGAACCAATGGATTTATTTTTTTAATTTACACTAGTCTAGAAAATCTTATATTAAATTTGTATTTAATTGATACCTCCATAATGAAATTAATTAAAATTAGTGTCTAAGAGAAGTGTTGGGGATATGAAAAATTAGTTTAGAGTGTAAATAACTTATTCAATTTTTCATTTTATTATTATTGTGGTAATGAAAATAAAATAAAATTGGAAATATATTTTATTGAAACTTTTTCCCTCGTTTAGGAGGAATAAATGACAACAATTTATTGGGAGTGATAGGAAACTATTGCATTAGAACATGGTAAAGCTGTGTAAAATAAAACAATCTATTGGAATCAAAAATATAACATGAGGAATATTTAGTATTGAACATAAGACGAGGAAAAATAACCATTGTAATTAATTATCCCCTCAGGGATCCTTGTTAAAATATATTTTACAGATCCTATGTACTAGAGTAAAACATTTATAATGGAATTAATATAGAATTCTTTTTAATTCAAAAATCCACATTTGTGTGTGGGTTATCAGTTAAATAAGAATTATAGAAACTTGGGAGGATGTTTCCCAAAAATTTATACTATGTCCTAGATATTTTAAATTGACTGGAGGAATAACTACTATATTGAGATGATTAGTTCTCTATTTAGCTATATTCATTAAATGAATCTTTTTCAAAAAAATGGGAAAGAGAAGTCAAATACTTTCATATATGAAAAATGAGATGGAAATATTTGGGTGATTATAAACATGGAATGAGAAGGGTAAAATTATATATCATAACATCATATATGAATGATCAATGGTGTCATGATGGGATATTCTAAACATGGAGCTTCGGTGAGAAATACTTTTTTTGTTCAAAGTTTTAAAATCATAACTCCATGAAATGCTATTTAATTAAACTATTGTAAATAGAACATTTGATTAAGATGAAGTGTAACACATGTGAAATAGGGGAAAATTATTGTTTTACGTGTGGGGACATGATAAGTATAAAATTTTAATTTTTTTAATGATCGTATCATATTTTTACAATTATTTTATTTAAATACAAAATAATTTTTTAAAATCTTGATATAATGTGTATTTATAATTAAATTAAAAATTTAATTTAACAATTTTTTCGTTATTTTATTTATCTATGTATCAATTTGAACAACTATTAATTTATTTTATAAATATTTAATTAAATTTTTAATAGGGTTTAATTATGATATTAATTACTTTCATTCAACTCTCGAATAAACTGGAAAAATCCTTTTCAAGGATTGTGTTTTCATGGATTTCAGGTCTGGGGATAAATTTAAAAAATGAGTGGAGGATATATAATTATTTATTGAGAACATAAAACTTTTCCTCACCCCATAATTGTTTTTTTCATTACTTTTTATGTCATATTATCTAAAGTGTGAAGATTGTAAGACAATGAACATGTCAAAGATCTTACAAAAAGAATGATCTTCAGACATTCCCAGAGTTTCATAAAACTCTATAAAGATTTTGTATTACTTTCCATCCAATTAATAAGACATCCTATAGGGATCATAAAATTTTCTGTCAACATTGTTATACACATCATTCCCATAATACTACGGACTATCTTATTCATAATTCTTTTTTTTCTCGTAGATTTATAAGAAATTGTCTCAAACACTTTGTAAAGTCATTTTTGGAATTCTATAATACTTTTCAATCCATGTTAATAAATTTTCAATATTTTTAAGAATTTATACACCACATGAGACTTTTTAATATTCTAAAATATAAATAAGGGAATTATTATTTAGTATTACTAAAATAATAATGGCATTACCAAGAATAATATCTTATTTCTCTTGACTAAAAAAACCGGTAAAGATTATTCTAATCATCCACATGTAGATCATTTTATTAGATAGAAAGAATAAGAATTAGATTAAGGAGAAGAATAATATATTGGGAATGGATTGTAAGGATGGAAAATTCAAGATGAGATCACCTAAATATGCACCAACCCTTGGGTGAGACATATGGAATCCATGAGAGGAAATGGGTTTGACAACCCATGTATATTTAATAAGATATATCATTTTCGGTTTATTAATATTCATTACAAGGAATTTATATATGTGATTCAACCACTTATATATGTTTATATCATATATAAGATGATATTTTATAAGAAATTAGATACTTATTATACATTTAAAATTTTCAAGATTACTTCATCTTACAAAAGAGGATTTTGTTAATGGTTAATTGAAGTTTACGAAATATAATTTATTATTTTAAATCTTTTTGAAGAGTTATTAAGTTATTTAACAAGTTATAAAATGATATAAATGTAAATTTATATTCTTATTTATTTGGATAAATAATTTTATCAAGTTATGAAATAATGATACAATTTTTCATTTGAAAACTAATTGGTTCTATTTTTTTTAAAAAAAATTACATGTAATATATTGTTTTATATAAAAGTTAAATATTAAAATTTTTGAATCTAAATTTTAAAAAATTATATTCATTGTTATATTAAGAGTAAATAAAAATATCATATGGTTATTTTTTAATTTTTCTGAAATGGTTGATATTTAGATGAAGTGTTAAAAAACTATTTTACTAGTATCATAACTTTTACAACATCATCATGATATAATTAAGAGATATAGATTTATAAAAAATAACCCAAATAAATATATATTTATGAATTAAAATAAATCATTTAAAAATAATATTTTGAATTTAGAAACATATTATTTTCATTGTTGAAACTAAGAGATATTTTTTTCTTATAAAATATATTTTTTATCCGTTCTATAAATTATGTTTTCAAAATGATCCATTGAATTTTTTATTAATTTTATTGTAAAACAAAAATTATTTATTTAATCATAAACCAAAAAAATATAATAATAATTAAAAATCATACATTCCTTTGTTGTAAATGTACATTAAATCTGAAAAACTAATTTATCAATAAAATATTTTCATTGCATTATGTATAATTTTATTGAAATTAATTTCCCCAGCATATAAAAATTAAATCTTGAAAATTTATTATAAAATTTTTATTTAGAATTTTGATGTTAGTTAATAAGATTCATTTAATTTATCTTCTTAAAAATAAGTTACCATAGAAAAAGTTGTTCACCACGGTAAAGGCCAAAAAATTGTAAAACTATTAATTCAAGTGTTAAATCCTTAACATATAACTAAAAATTATAATTAAATAGGTTAATAGTTTCTCAAAAAGTCTATCCAATTTTAATTTTCAAATTTTATCCCTTTTGAATCTAAAAGTATTCATTTTTGAAAAATAAATTAATATTTACAAAAAATCCATAATTGTTAACTTCAAAATGATGTTATAAAAAGGATAAGGATAAAAACCATTATGAGTGGCCCTAGATGATAATATCGATGATGAATAAATTATATTTATTTAATTGATTTATTTTCCATTTTATATAATTTTATAATTATCTAAATTTATAATGCAATATTGGTACAATGCACATACAAGTAAGAGAAAAGTGAAAGTATACGGTTTTAAAAATATTAAAATTGATTATATTTTATTAACTATTTCCTTGAATTAAATTATGTATGATCATGATAGTTAAGAATTAATTATAATTTTTAAATAATGATTTCATGGTTATCAAGATATCTTTGAAATCAAATTGTAGTAATAGTCATAAAAATGAATTTAATTGTTATTTAAGGTTAAAAAATATTTTATTAATTGATTAAAAAGATAAAAAAATATTACCTTGACTTAATAAGTTCATAAATAGATATTAATATAATTAATATTCCATTTTCATCCATAATTAAATTTTAAAATTATATTCTTGGTCTTTAATGATTGAATATTTTAAAAAATTCATTTAATTTCAGGTTTATAAAATGGAAATCAATCTCACTATTGAAAATACTCAAATGAGTTCGATTTTTTAAAAACATTTCTTCCAAAATAAATCTATAATCATCAATTTTCATAAATCTATTCCCCTTTTCTAAAAAAATAATATTCCAAATTCCATAATTCAATGAAATGTAAGATATCAAAGGAAGTTTTCATTGTCTTAACTGAGTACATTGAAGTCTCATTATTCTTACACCTACTTAAAATCTATAATAAAAACACTTATATAATTAAAAATATACCATTATTATATTTATAAATTATTAATTTCATTTAACAACCATTATCTACCTTCCTCTCATCCACTGGAAAATGAAAATGCCAACCATGTTATGTGTAGACAATCACCTCCATTAATGATGTGTGTCTTTTTTAATCACCAAATTTCATGGAATTTTATAAAAAATATTAAATGTATAATTATAATATTAATAACCACATATAGGGTATATAAATATTATTTCTCCATTATATTAGTAATATTAACAATAACTCTAAATCATTAAGTTTAACTCCAAAAAAAGATCATACCGAGACACATAGTAAGTAATAATTTCATACCATTCCCTTTCACTTATATTCATTATATATATTCTCTTGAATATGATTTATCACTTTTATAAAATATTTTCAAAATTATTATGCTTCTACAAAATTGATATTAGCACTGTACTATAAAATTTTTCTTATTCCACAATCATAATATGTTTTTTTTAGGACTATTTTACCACGTACATGAATGATGTTATAATATTTATGTCATTAATGATTAATAGAAAGTAAATATAGGTAATATATTTTAATAATGAAGAATGTTTTTAATATTTCTTCAATGGTAATATTAAAAGGCACATTTACCAATAAAAACTAATATTTTTCAAATTTAATAATCATCTAATGTTATTTTATATGTTTTCCCTGAGAACCATTAATGTATATTTCATGAAATGACCATGACACTAAAAAAATCCACTAAACACATTTTTTACATTGAAATGAATAATTATTATGTGATATACTCATGAAAAAGACTCATGGGATAGAGTCTCTAAACATAAGTTTGTAATTGAAACAAAATTGTTAACTTTTGAATGTTAATTTTAACAATAAAGAAATAATTCAAGGGTAATTAGAAAATATAAAATTATGGTATAAAGTACAATAAATATGAATTAGTTTTTTGTTAATATTAATTATAAATAATATTTTACTATAAGGGAATGTTTTAGTGTTTCCACTTAAAAGAATGTATATATTAATGGTTTATTTGTCTTAATTTCAATTCATTGAGACATGTTTCATTTTTACATATTGTTTTGGTATTTGTTTGACTAACTATCGCTAGAATAACTTATTTTATATAGATATAATTCATGGGATTTATAAATCCATCCCAAGGAATTTATATGAACCTATTTTTATTCAGGTAATTTGAATGTGTTTCTTATCTAAAATATCCTTATTTGAGACCAGTTTTGAAATAGGTGTAATGCCCCGACCCAAAAATCCCAGAGCCATTGGATTACTTTATTAAATTGTAATGATTAAATGGAATAAAATCTATAAGGACTAAAAAATTTATCTATTTTGGAAAACTTTATTACATTAATGATACCCATTTTACATTGTAAAACAGAAAATTAAAGATTATGCATAATGAAACAAAATAAACAATTTTTATGAAATCATTAAAGATATATTCTTCATAACTTGGGGAATGGAAACAAAAATAAGGGTGAATTATAATGACCATTAGGGGTAACTACAAGAGAAAAAATAATTAACCAATTAGAATAAATCAATATGAAATGGTAAATAACTAAGAACACATTCCATTCAAATAACTGGATAAAACGTAATCAACATGAAAAATTAAATAACTAAACCACATTCCATATAATAAATAATATTATAATGAAATGAATCCATTAAAAATGTCAAAGATAAAATATAATGGATAAATAATAATAATAATAATAATAATAATAATAATAATAACTGATTTCTTAATGAATGCAATTCATAATTATTGGACGTAATGTGTGAGGAACATGAGAACCTATATTGTCAAGGCTATTCAATAGACGGTATAACAAAATAGTTAGAAAACATTTTAATTTGGATAGCTGATTTTTATCATGATAACCAGTAAATGAATCAATGTGATATATAAAATCTAGTCCTCACACATAATTTATAGTCCAAAAAATTCCTTTAATGTCTAGTAATCTATTAAATTAATAAAAAGATATTCATTATCAATGATTCATAAAGGATATGAGTTTATAAATATATCCCAGGTTAATAAAATAATTATTAAAGTAGAAACCATATTTAAAAATGTTATATGGTTTAAGAAATAATAATATACATGAAAAAAGAATTTATATATTTATGAGTAATTTAATTTCTAATTAAAATAATTATAATAAAGTGATTGTTTTAAGATAAAGTTATGAATCCCAAAATAAAGTGATATTATTCATTAGAAATTACTATATGGTAATTTTCAAGTAAAAACACCTCAGTATGAAATAATTAAAAGTTAAATGAAAACTAAAATTATGAACAAATTAATCATGACATTACATATCAAAGGGATAGTATATACCACGTATAGAATTGTATTGGTTCATAACAATAAATAATTCTCAATAGAGTGTAAATTAAGAAAAAATCACCCACTACATGGTATCATTAGAATTTATAATACCCATTAAATAAATAAATTCAAAAGACACTATAAATACCATTAATATCAATTTATTCATGATATAAAATACAATAGGGTGGTTATAAACACCACCCAAAATAAATAGCTGGTGAAAATGGTGTATTCCTCAGAGAAGAAAAAGTGAGACACATATCCCTTATCTTATGATTCCTTTTAGATTTGTGGCCTCTAAACAATCCTTAGTTGTTTAAACCATGTTAATAATTTATTATATAACCATATTAATATTTATGATAACATTTATTATCCTTTTATGACATATTTTTAGTCTTTAATTGATATTCATTCTTTATTTTCATCATTTTGGGTTGTAATTGCCTTGTTTTCTAGTATGTTTTGACTTGTTATTTTTGTTTCTATTAATTAGATAATGATTTAATCATATAAATAATGTAAATAATCATTTAAAATCCAATATATTCCAAATATATTTATATATATTAACCCATAAAATTTGGAGATAGGAAATGAAATGAACCTTTAATGGAGACAATAGGTCGTACTTTTGCACAAAAACTACTTTCATTTGATTGTCATATTTTAAAAAATTAAAAGTAAAGGATGTATATTTATACTGTAATTTAAGTATCATATTTATTCCATATATTTTACACATGTTTATTAAAACAATTTTTAATAAAATCCATGCATAGAGAAAAATAATCACATCGCTTTGAGAAGGCGGTAGTCTACACGCCCACAAACGATGATATCGTATTTCCACAAAATGGAAATCATGAAATTATGTTCTATATAAAATTAAAAAAAATAATGAGATTATCAATATCACACATATAATATAAAAAACTATCAATCCATATTTATTCCCAACTATAAATGGTTGCACTAGAAGAATGAGCGACTTCAGTTCACGAGGCGGTAGTCTGCCGCACACACAAATGAATATTGTGTATCCCATATGATGGATGTGTGTGAAAGTGTAGATAAAAAACATAGTATAAAAACATAAAAATTAATTTAATATACTATGATTATTATACAAGCATTATATTAGAATAAATTAATATGTTGATAATGAAATAAAACAAAAGTTCTTGTTAATGAACATGACATATTTTTCGGGTAACTCTTTTTGGTTAACATCAAAAGACATCCCTAGTGGGTTTATTCCCAAATTAAAACTTATTTGATGATTTTAGGGATTTTAGGATCCTATGTTAGTAAATTGTGGTTAATGAGAATGACTTTATTGGTGTAAATAAGTGAGGGGGGGGGGGTGATTGCCTTCTTATAGTTGTTGGGGAGTGACATTCTTGTAAATATAAAAAGGCATACACTATTGGGAGGTCTTTCTTATATTATTTCCCAAAATATTTTTCCATGTTAGATACAATGGAGTATACAGTTTAAAAAAGAAAAAATTGGTTTTTTGAAACTGTATAGGTAATTTGGCCCCTTATGTTTATGTTTAACAACTATATGCACTCATTTTTACCCAAATCACTTTAATTAATTTTATTTAGATTAACTAATATTTTTGGTAAAAAAATTGTTTAACATATTTTAAATTATTAATTATTATGATTACAAAATTAGAATTAATTTTTCCCTATTCAAATCATAGTGGTGGATGAAATTAATTTAATATTAATCCTATAGATGTGATGAAAATGTGTGTTTCTAATATCAAAATTATCAAAAGTTTGAAATGTTTTTATATCCAATCATAATGTGAAAATGGGTAAAATTACCTATATTATATTTATATATGAAACACTGATCCAATTAATCTTTAAAACTAATTAGAAATATAATTTAACAATATTAATTATTTATAAGAGAAAGTAGTTTTCAATTAAAATTTAGTAGGTTGCACTATTCATAAAAAAATGAAACTTCCCAAAAACAAAACCATAAAATCACCAAAATATAATTTATATGTTATAAACATAAAAAATTATTTGTTTAAAAAATGATTTATAAAAGTTTCAAATTTTATATTTAAAATAGGCTCACCATGAAAATTTTGGAAAAACTACCTTTATAAAAACATTACTTTTTATGCATAAAATTTGATTTATTCATTTATTATTACAATAAATACTATTATTTAAATGTAAAATTTTATTAATTTAATATTTAATATACATATTTTATTAATATCATTACCTAATATAGATTAATTAAATTTATCAATACAAAATGACATTGGGTGCGTAAAATAGTTTTCTTATAAAAAATTTTTTTATATTAAATTGGATTCTACAATCATTTCTTACATAAATGAGTTATATATACATATGTAAAAAATATGAGTAAAATTTAGTTAATAATTTTCATACATTTAATTAAAATTTCCCTTTGATAATTATCATATTAAATATTAATATAAATACCATATTTATTTTGGTAAAACTCAGACATGTGTGTAACCTAATCCATTGAGAAAAGACATTATTGTATGTAACACAAGATATACTCCGAGTTCTGAATAGTGAAAAATAAACATAGTGTTTCATTTAGATTAATTTTATTTATTTTTCTTTATAAATAAATATAGAACTAAAATTAAATTTATTCTAAAATAAAATGATTTTAATGTCTTGGGATATTACATTCTCCCCACCTTTAATAAACAGTGTCCTCACAATTCAATATAGATATCAGTAATCGAGGGTTTTATGGTTGAGAACACTATTTTTGAAAAACCCTGATTATATATAAGGATAATAACACATCTACTTAATATGATGGAATGTAAATTTAGTAGGTCACTACAAAATAAGAGTCTAAATAATATAACATTATTGAAAACATGGATGTGGAAGAAAAATACCATAAAGATTCGAGCATGAGTTGGTTGCCCAACCCATACCCCAGAAATTTATTAAAAGAAAAGGCAATAACAAGGTGAATACATGAGGTGCAATGTATTTGCACCAACTGGGAATAAAAAAATTTCAATGTGATAGTTAGACAAGGATTTACACCTGCCATCCATTTTGGTTTTGTTCAGCATCGTCCAAACATTTATAGATCCAAGGATTCACTCCCTTCATCAAGGTCATCAAAGGAGAGACATGCCATAGTCATCCTTCCACCGCGTATGTTGCAGCCGCTGCTTCACTAGAGGAAATCAAACCTGAATTTTCTGTGCAAGAACTGCTATTGTAGCTGATGATACTCAGTTTTCTGCCCTGCACTAGGCCTATCCCAACTGCTAGTGCATCTGTAACGACCTCCCAAAAGTCCAAACCTTCAGCAGCCCCATCATCTTCTGAGATGTTCCTCCAAACCATTCCTGCAATGACATGGGACAAGCCCCAAAATCTAGAAAAATAAAGTGCTAGACCAATAAGGAGACCATGAACGAAAAAGCGTTATTCCCACCGAAGCTGGAGATAATCAAAATCAGGGTTCCGATCAAGCTCAAATTCCACCCTATCAAACATACACTCCCTGATAATGAGATAGTCATCAACAGATATTTCTTTATTACAATATCTTCTATAAGACAACCTTGCCTGCTCCTCAATCCAAGTGTAGAAATCCTCCTTGTATCCTTCCTTAATAACCCGAGTGCAATTTCTAAGCTTAATTCTATCCGCCCAATCCTCAATCCAAGAGTAGGAGTCCTCTTCATCTGTGGAGGAGTCCCCTTCATTAAAGGATTCCGGTGCAGAGGTACTCTTGCTAACAATCGGCTGTGTAGGGATGTTAGTTTCCTCCACACGAGGCCCAAAAGATCTAGTGACAATGGTCCGTTCTAACTTAGAATAATCAATTCTCTTTCGAGTCTTCTTAGGGTGTGGAGTGATAAAACCATCAGGATCAACAAAAGATTTCTTACCTTTTTTGGCACTCAAGCGTAGGTATTCCTCCTCAATTTTATCTGCTTGCTCACCAACATCATGATTGGAATCACCAGAAACAGATTGAGTCTCTTGTGCTGGCTCACTAGAGGTTAGAACAACCCCCAGGTTGTCAGTGCAAAGCTTAGCATTATTGATCGCATCCACAAAATCAGAAAGAACAGAAACCTTATCGCAAGTAGGTTGTGCTAAGCAGGAAACCGGAACAGATGAGGACAGTAGTGGGTCCTTAGAATTAGAAGGTTCATTCTGTTCAACATTAGGCCTTCGATCCTTCTCAATCGAGACTGATTTCCCTTCATTCAGCAAAGGTTTCCCAAGCTTCTGACTATTCATGGGGTCCTTCCCAGAACCACAATCTCCAAGGGAGTGTCCAATATGCAAACAATTCGAGCAGTAGCTCGGTAAGGATTCATAAACCACTTCCTGAAAAAAACCCACATCCCCATTCTGGATGCAAATAATAGAAGGCAGCTGCTGCGAAAGATCAACCTCAACACACACACGCGCAACCGAAGGCCTTGGGAGCTTCTGAGTCGCAGAATCTAGCTTAATGGGATTACCGATCAGCTTTGCAATAGGGAAAAGAGCAATTTGCTTGAAGAGATGCATCAGCATACCTGGAAGCCCTAACCAAACAGGTGCAATCAGTGATTCAGAAAAGCAATCAAACGAAGGGGACCACTTTACGACTTTCATCGTGCAGCCCCCAAAACACCAAGAACCCCTAAACCAAAGACGGTAGTAATCTTTTGCAGAGGAAAGTCGAATCGCGATATGCATTGAGTTGAGTAGGCCGATATCAAAATCAAAAAATCCAATGGATTCAAATGATTTCCGTAGGAAGATCCGGGAGGGATGACGTTTAAAAAATTTACCAACAAGAACAAATCGAAAATCAGAAGCAAGAAACTGAACCTCCGCCAACGAGAAAGAAATGGCCGCGTGACCCCTATACCGGAACTGCTTTGGGTGAAAAGAATCAGCAGGAGGCGGAGATTCATCCAAATCGAGAGGTCGAAAATGATCAGTCCCTGCGACCACATCTGCGAAGCTTCGCGAATCTTGTTTGCGTTCGTCGCCCTCGTTCCGCGTTCGGTGCCCTCGTTCATCGCCCTCTCTCGGCCGCTCCATCTCTGAGGTTAAGATAGTGTCCTGGAAGAAAAATATAACAATAATGTTCTCATATATATGGATAGAGAAAATGTGAACCTGAAAGTTGATGGCCACAAAGCCCTAAAGTAGAGGTGTTAATAAGCTCATTGATATCATATAAAATGAAAATAATAGGACACAATTGTTTTTCAAAACCCTTTTCATAGACTAGAGGAAATATTTCACTCTTTGAGAATATAATAAAATATAATTACATGATATGTTTCTATTTCATAAGAAAAATATTATCCTCTGGTTGTGCCTTGAACAATTTCTATATCATCTCTTTGCCCAAGTTTCATCATTAGATGAAGTAATACGTCAATCTCTAAAACCACATCCACTGTTTAACTTAAACCATTTCATAAATGGTTAACCGTTAAATAAGATTATAGTCCAACACTTTAGAATCATTTCCATGGTATTTTTTAGTATCAAATTTAGTTTATCCATATCAATAATCCCTTTTCCAACACCATTATCACAACATCAGAGATATATTAAGGCTTATCTTTCCCTCAACCATATTTTTTCCAAAATATTTATATTTATACTGAATCACTTTTATTGGTACTATTCAACATATGTTCTAAAATCCTCAATGAAAAAGTAATCCAGTAAAATCCATATATATTTCATAAATCACATTATGAGAACATAATAAATAGAATAATTTTAGAAAATATTTTTTAGATCCAATCATAGAATAACATTAATCATTCCACATAGGTTTTGTCAATGACATATGCTTTTCTTTAATACCTTAGTTTCTTTTGAAGGTAGTCCCTTAAATCTTGATGAATTCATTTGAATATTTCTACATCTCCTTGAAATTGTATCACTAAATTCTAGTGTTTTACTTCTTCACATTTCATTTTTAACATTATGAAACTTTTCTCTACATTGATAAAAAAACTCTCAATACCTTCAAGAATTTACTACAGTGATTTTTCCCACAGTTATGACATGTTAGAAAATTTTTATTTCCCATATTACCATTATTCATTATTTTCTATTCCAACATCTTCTAATTTATTTCCCTTTTAGTCCATTATTCTCAGAGAATTATTTCTTATTATTGATAGAACAAAAAACTATTTGATCATATGCAGAAAAGGTTTGAGACACCAGGTACCTTGAGAGAATTGGATTAAGAACTTAAAAGAAGTGATCAATAATCCACTATATTTTCCATATTAAATCAGTATCATACCTTTAAAAACATTTAAATGTAGCTTCATACCCCACAAAACATTCTTCCTCCTCTTTATTTAAAATAAGTAACTTTATCTCCATCTCATTTTTTTGATCATGTGGTATTTGTTCAAAAAATGAATCCTCAAAATCATTCCAATCCATGAGTTATATTACATTTGTCTCCCTATTATTTAGGATTAATGACCACCATTTATTAACATTACCATTTAAAAAATATAATTCAAGTGTGACATTTTTTCTTTTCAGTAAATCCTAATCCTTTTAATATCTTCTCTAAAGAAATAATCCATTTCTCCACCACTATTGAGAAAATAGTCCCACTAAATGATGGGGTCCTCTAATTCATAATGTGATCCAGTATTGGATAATCTCATTGTGGAATAGGTTTATCTATCAGTGAAATTTTATATGTTATAAAGAGATTTTCCAACCCTCATATATCGACATCCTACTAAGTTCTAGTACTAGCTATATCGACTCTCTTAATAGGGAAACCTATACACTTTCCACATGTTTTGAATCCATTTCTCCTTCCAGGTTCCATTTCAGAACAATGAAGGATACAAGATTAGATCACGAAATTATGTAACATAATGTATAGTTACAAAAATAGTGGCAAAATTATCATAAATTGAAAAAAGCATTCCATAACTTATATCATAATAAAAACATGCATTCTATAGGGAAATCATTACATTCAAATACTTCATAATGTTTAGTAATGAAATTATGAATTATCCTAAGAATATTCCTTGGGAGTGTCAGACCATGTGCACAATAACGACCATTTTCATGTACAATGTTACACTCAAGTACGGCCCGATGCACCTTTTCAGAGTCGTTACCCCTAGGTATATATGTTCCATAACCACATACACATGTAGTATGCATATTGGGGTGAACTTATATGAAGATTCACATAATCTATACCTTAAAAATATTTAGTATTTTCTTCTATACTCATCCTCAAATTATATATTTGTGTTATATTCCCTAATCTATGTTTTTATAAATCTGGTTTTCAATGATAATACCAAACATCCTTCGATACCAATTATGAAGCCCCAACCCAAGAATCTAAAAGACGATGCATTGTTATATGACATTTTCATGATTATAATGAGTCAAACCCAAAAGGACTGACCAGTTTGGAAGTATTAGAAAATTATATTATGTACATTATACCCATTATACATTAGGAAATATTAAATAATACATGATACAATGTTAATTTAAATGAAAAACTTCATTGAAAGATTATTCTAATACTTATTCTTCATAGCATGGGCAAAGGAAAAATAATAAGGGTTTATTAAAATCCATAGTAAGGATAATTACAACAGAATAAATCAAAATTTAAAGGACAATAACTAAGAAAAAAAACAATTCAAATAATTTTATGATGAATAATCAATATGGAAAGTTAAATAATAAAAACACATGCCATTTAATAAAAAATATGAGAATGATATGCATCCCTAGAAAATTTCAATGAAAAAATATCATGGGAAAATAATAATAAAAATAATTTAATTATGAATGATGTAAAAACTTAATTTTGGATATAATGATTGAGGCACATGAAAAAAAATATCATCAAGACCTTTCACTAGATGGTTTGAAAGTATAGGTGGACACCCGCCAAAATTTGCCAACTAATTTGTCTTATTAGAACCTATTGATATATCAACGTAAAATATAAATTTGTTTCCCCACCTTTCACTATTATCCCAATTAATTCATTATATGTTGAGTAATCTATTTAATTAATAAACAACATTCCTTATCAAATATCTGTAACGAATACAGATTAATTATTATTTACCCATTTAAAAAATAACTTTAAAAGTAGAAAAGATATGTAAAAATGGTATATATTTTAATAAATAATCATATCCATCACAAAATTATAAGTATATTTAAGATAAATGTATTTTCTATTGTAATGTATTATAATAAAGTAAACTTTTAATTTAAAATTAACATTCACAAAAGGAAGTGAGATTGCTCAATAATATTTACTACATAGTAATTTTCAAGTCAAAATAATTTTAATGAAATAATTAAAAGTAAACTATAAAATAACATGAAGAAAAAAATGAATCATAATATTACATGTCAAAGGTGTAATATATACACCTCATGGAATTCAATTGGTGAATAATAACAAATAATTCTCCCTGGAATTTAAATTGAGATGAAATCCCTTACCACATGGTAACTTTTGAATTTAAAAGCCCAATTAGATAAATAACATAAATTAATCAATAAATACCATGATTATAAATTTAACCCTGATATAAATTACAATAAGGGAAGTATATACACCACATAAAACATATATGAGTTAAAAATGGTGTGTGCCTTATAGAAGTAAAAGTGAGACAAGAATTTGTTACCTTATGCTTCATTTTAGTTGTGTGGTATATAAAATATTGTTTATTTGAATAAAATATGTTAATAACATTTTTTAGAACCATATTTATTTTTATGATAACATATGTGTTCTTTTTAAAACATATTTTTTCCCATTCATTAATATTATTTCATTATTTTCATCAATTTGAGTGGTAATTTCCATGATTTTTTTAGTATGTTTTGACTTGATGTTTTTGTTAATTTTAATTATATTATTATTTCATCATCTAAAGAATGTAAAATATGATATAAAGGTCATATATATTCATTGTATTTTTATTTAGTGTATTCCATAAAATTTGGAGATATTAAATGTAGTGCACTTTTCATGGGGACGGTAGCCCATATGTACTTATGGATGCTACTTACATATCAGTTTTCTTTTTAAAATAACGAAAATGAAATGATATATATGTATATTTTAATTATAGTATAATATTAATTTTATATATTTCACATATTTTTATCAAACCATTATTAACACATTCCATGTATAGCGTAAACAAATCACATCGCTTTGAGGAGACAATAGACCATATGTCCACAAATAATGTTATCATTTTCCCTGAAAATGGAAAGAATAAATGTATGTGTTTTGTAAAAAATTAAAGAATAATAAATAAATTATAAATATCACATATATCATATAAAACCTATAAACCCATCCATTTTCTAAACCATGAATGGTGGAAATGGAAGAAAGAGTGACATCGGTTTGTAAGGCGGTAGTCCTCCATACATACGAACGACGATTATGTGTCCAATTTGATGGATGTGTGTGAATGTGTAGTTATAAATCATAGAATAATGAATACAATTATATTTAATATAATTAGGTTATTATATAATCATGATATAATAATAATTTAAAGAGTATATAAAGAAATAAAATAAATGTTCTCATCAAGAAACATTACAACCTTTTTAAGAAACTCCTATTGGTTTATACCCAAAATAATGAATTAGTTGGATTTATGCCTAATTTTAGGATTATATAATATAAGGAGTTATTTTTTGTGCTTATTTAGGAATAATTAGGATGCTCCAAAGGTCTGGAGATGTTTTAATAAGTGTGGGGGGTGAGTTCCTTTTTATAGTGGAGAGGGAGTGACATTCTTTTAACTGTAAAAAGTTAAACACTATTGGAAGGTCTCCCATATACAATATGCCTCCAATAATGATCAATTTTCTTGAAAAATGAATATATGGTCGAAATATGTCTGTAAAATGGATTTTGGAAATATTTTGAGGTTATTTTCCCCTTAAATTAAATCTTAACCACTATGTAAACTTGTTTTTTAACCATAATCACAATAATCAATTTTAATTACCTTCATTAATATTTTTTCTCAAAAAATAGGTTGAAATTAATAAAATTATAAATTATTATTATTCCTAATATTTAATCAATTTTTATAAATTCCAATAAGATAAGTTGTATAAATTAATTGAAAATTAATCGCACTAATGGGATTAGAAAGCATGTTTTTAAAGTAAAAATGTTGAAATGTTTGAAATGTTTTTATATATAATATCAAGGTAAAATTGATTTAAATGACCTAAATTGGATTAATAAATGTAAAAATAATCTAATAAAACTTTATAATAAATTAATAAAACAATTTAACCCTATAAACTATTTGTATGATAAAACCGTTTTCAATTAAAATTCATAATTTTTAACTATTCATTAAAAAACAAAACATCACAAAAAATAGAAAAAAAATTCCCCTTAGATAATTTATACATTAAGATTTCTAATGATTATTCTTATTTTTTCAATTTTTTTATAATTGTCAAAATTTATATTTAAAATAGGTGATCCATTAAAAGGATGCAAAACCACCTTTAGAAAAATATAGTTTTAATGCATAAAATTACATTTATTCTTATATTATTATTATAAATCCTATTATATTGATGTAAAAAATATTTAATTTAATATATAATATATATATTTCATTAATATTTTAAATACCCCAACCCCAGTTTCCCTGAGATGGTGTCTACATCATTACATTGGTACTAGGTACAAGAGATCAAATCACAAAGGACCTAACCGTTTAGTAGTCTTAGTAAACAAGATACATACTTGATATTCATTTTACAAAAAAATAAAAAAAGAATGTAATTTATAATTCTATTATTCCCACTTTTTTAACCACATATATCAATCACAAAACACTTCATAAAATCCTTATAAAAGAGAAACATAAGAAATGGGTGAGCTGAGATGCTCAGTATGGGTATACATACAATGTAGGCTATCATAAATAATCTTAAATGATAATGTAAAGGTAAATAAGAAAATCACATTATATTTAATCAATAACTTGAGAATAATATATAATGAATAAAATACTATCAAATAATGACATATAAATAATCACATGAGAAATATGCTTAACCTTGGATATTATAATAGTAAAATAATCACATGTTGTATCAATAAATAATATCATAATGAAGGAATTCATAATGCAGGACATCGTAAACACACCGTTAAGGCTTCATCCAAGACAACATACATAAATCATTAATTAATCATCCAATACTCAAACTAATTTTTCACATCAGACCGATTTATTCTTCTAGGGTATATATTGGGCACCACATATCACATAATAAGTCTTATACATTCCATATATGAAAGGGTTGAAACATAAAATAAATAAACATTTGTATTAAAACTATCATTCAAAATGTGGATACATTAACCAAAAATAATGAATGGTATCAAAATAACTCATCTATTGTAAAACTTACCACAAACCATTCAAAAAAATATGGTAGAAGATATCATAATAGATCTAGTAAATATATCATATATCTCATCCAAGTATTTTAAAATGATTAAAATACTCTAATTAAATCTTTAACAAATTTTGGACAGAAAAAAACTTTTTTACATTGAAATTATTTATTAAAAAATTTGTTAAATTATAAAACAAATAATGTTCGTAGAAAATAACCTGATAAACGTATAATGGAAACTTCAAAACATCATGGTTTCATGATTGTGTGAGAATCCACTAATGCCACATATGATGAAAAAATCATTCTGTATTTTTGTCAGAAAAGGATAAAGTACTTAATTTTGAAAAAAAGTAATCTATTCAAACCATTTTATAAAATGTAAAACATGGTTAAGAAAAGAAATGAAACGTTCATAAAAGAATCATAAAAACCTTTTTTTATTTTTTTAGAAACCACTGATATGGAATATAATTATTCCAAAGTGGAGACTTAAACCGAAACAATCCTGAATAATGACGATATTGTAAAATAATAGGTAATTACTTTGTAATAAGTTTAATCATACACCACATTAAAGAAATAAATTCAAAATAAATCTTAAATAAAATGAATAAAAATATATTAATGGTAGAATGTATCAAAGGGTATAATATACACCACACAAATGGAATAAGTGGTGAATATGAAAAAAATTTCATATAAGTAAAAACTGAGATGAGAAAACATTACCGTAGTTCTGATTTCATCTGTATGTTTCAAAACCTCATGTATTGTGGTTGTAAATGTTTTATTAATGTATAATAAAATTATATTAATAATTATTATATCATATAGGATCTCTTTATAATATTTGGTAACTCGTTTATTAATAATATTTTATTCATTTTGTTGTTTTTCCTCTTAATTGCCCTATTTTCCAATGCTTATTTATTCCCTAAATTCCCAGTTATCCTACTTATGATATAGATAAATAATAAAAATAATGTTATTAAGGTCATAAATAGAATATTTATTCATTATATACATTAATTTAATCCTACTGGAATGTTGAATAAATATAATTAATCGAATTACTTAATGGAGACGGCAAGTCGTACGTACGCAAGAGCAATGATACAATTTCTATATGGATGAAATGGTAAGGAAAGGGATAATATAATAATTTCACAGAATTAATATCAATTAATTATTATATATATATATTATTTCAATCATTATAACCATTTTACTAAAATGGTGATGAAAAAAAATTACACCCTCGTATGGAGACAGTAAATCGTACATACGCATGAACGATGATTTCATTTTTCATAAGATAGATAAAATATGGAATATGGTCATATTATAAACATAATACCGTCTCAAAATATATATTAAAATTTATTTATTACTTTATTATTTATAAAAAACATTAATAGGATGTATAGAAAGAAACGAACTTAAATGAGTTGGAAAAAATGACTAACTCTTCTTTGAAGGACTTCCTTTAGATAGACCAGAAAGGGTCAGTCAGAGACAAAGTCTCTGACCATTTATTAAAATAAAATAAAAGTACGGCAAGAAAACATTAAAAAACAAGAGCGTACGAAAACATCTTAAAAACCGTACCCATCATCAGCTCCATAACCAAGTGCCTCATCTGCAGTTGCCGACTCCCATTCCGAACTTTCATACTGCTTCAACAGCTTCACATACTTGCATCTGAGATTTAACTTCTCCAACTGCTGAAATTCATCCGAAGCATTCATCCCTTTACCCTTGCCCAGAGAGGATCTTGTAGGTAACGGCCTCAACATATTAGAGTAATCCTTTCGCAGCCTTCTTTTTGGGGGGGCGGTCACACTACTCGTACACCCATCCATGGTCTTCTTCCCGAATTGAACCACATCACTGAACGAGGCCCGACATCGGCCAGCATTCTCCTTCTCACTATCAGATAAATCCCCCCAGTTCCCAGAAAAACACACCAACTGCTGTCCATTGCTTAGACCTTGCTCCTGCTCCGCCTGACTAAAATCATGATTAAGGATTCTGGTAAGATAAATGAGTTTTATTTGGTTAATCTTGAATGCTAAATGTGGTGTGAAGAAGTGAGGGAGGAGGTTCTATTTTATAATTGAGGCGAGGGGCACTTTTGGAATTTCCCAAAACATTAAATTATAATAAATTATTTTATCAATGAAAATGAATCAAAATTGAAATTAATTAAAATTTAAGATATTATAGGGTTTTAAATCCACAAACCAATATATTTTAGGCATTTTATAGTTTCATTTTAAACCTAACCATTTTGATTTACACCATGGTTAGTTATTTTTGACATGAATCATGGTAACCACTGTTTGAATCATAAAGGGTTCATCATGTTACTATATATGAAAAAATGAGTCATAAATGTAACATTAATTATTTTATAACTATATTCCATTAAAATTGTCTAATATAATAATTTTTTTATGAATTTTAAATATTTAAATAAATTATTATTTTGATAAATTATCATTAATGTCAACTTTAACACTATAAATTTATTTTTAATTAAAATACATCAAAACAAATGGAAAATTAGAATATAATTATTCCAACTTAATTTAATATGTGATATAGATATATAAAAGTTATTTCACATATTATATTAATATAAATATATCATTATTTATATCTGTAAAATCATTTATTTTATTTTTTTGTTAACTAAATAAATAATGTATTAGAATTAATAAAATATTTAAGATAACTATATAACATCTAAAAATGAAAAAAAATCTATACGAAAATAATTTTATTAAGATAAAAATATATATTTATAGTTGTTCATATCTTGATTTTTTCCCATGTGAATACATATGAGATATTAAATATAAATAGAGTGACATTTTGTAACAATATTTTATTTAAATAATATATAACTCATTTTTTGGCCAGGTTCTAATTAAATAACACCAATTCAAGTATATGGTGATAAGGGTCTAATATAATTAATCCAATAATTTTTTTTGGATAATTTTATTTCATGTTTGTACCATTATATTTATTTTGTAATCCTTATTTAGCCATTTTAACTCTTACCTTAACAACATGGATTTTTAATTTTTGATGGTTAATATAGCTACTATAAAATTTTAAATGAAAAAAAGGATAATGGATGAAATGTTAATCCTTATCATAATTTTTTGAAAGAATATAATAATTTTAGGAATATTATATTATTTAATAATATATTATATACTATAAAATATCAATAATGTCAATTTTAAGAAGTATTCATTACTTTGACTTTAATAAAATTATTAAAACTAGATAACATCGAAAAAATAATTTAATTACTTCCTAATATGTAAAATTAATATATAAATTTCTTGTGTGACATTAATTATATGAAATTATAATTATTTTGACATTTCTAATTTCATTTATTTGACATTTCCCTTAATTAAACAATTACTGCATCATCATTATGTAAGCCTTTTAGGTAATTATTTATTTAATGGAAATTTAAAATAAACTACCATGATGAAGAGAAATATATTTTATTTAAAATTAATATTTACAGTCTAACATAACATCACTATAACACCATATAAATATGTTCTAGTTATTAAAATCATGAATATGATAATTTAAATTTTAATTAAATAAAACATTATATGGGTCATAATCACTTCTTAATATAAAAAAATGGACATATATCCAAAAATTAAATTATTATGCACGAAAATAACTCACACAATAATATTGGGTCATGTTTTAGAGTCAATTTATAGTATTAATATTATTATTTTACCAATAATTACTAGATTTACCCTTAACAATCATAATTAAAATTACTATGCTTACCATTATTATTGTCCATAAATAAAAAAATAATTATTGAATAAATTTGAACCTCATAATTTCAAATATGTAATCCATTATTCAAAAATATAAACACATATGTTGATAAAATTTATTTAAAATTATCCTCATATACAAGAAGAAATAGTATGTTTTAAAGTAAAGAAGTTTTGACGTTTGAAATGTTTTTATATGCATTTACAATGTGAAATTAACTCCAATTAAATAAATTTTATTAAATAATATAAAATTGGTATAATTATATTTTAAAACCATTTTGAAATATAATTTATCACTATAAATTATTTAGATAAAAAATCTATTTTCAATTAAAATTCAGTATTTTTCATTATTCATGAAAACATGAAACATCTCATATTAATACAAAAAATTCACAGAAAGTAAATTTTGATATTATTATTTAAAAAATTATGTATGTTATATCAAATTTAATTTATAAAAATTATCAAATATTAGTTTAAAATAAGTTCTCCATTAAAAGGTGACAAAATTCCAAAAAAACATATCGTTTTATGAAAAATATTATTCATATCTTATTCATATTAAATATATTGGATTAATTTCAAAATATTTTTTTTGAATATATAATATATAAATATCAGAATGTTGTTAATACTATTAAGTACCTCCAATGTTATGGCTATGTTACAATAATACTTCATTGTTCATTATAACTGGGTGTTGCGCACATCCTAATCTATTGAAGAGATTAAATTTAAAATGATTCATACCTTAAAATATTGGGGAGTTAAAAAATATTATACAATAATAGAAATTAATTTAATTTATAAAGAGAAAACTACTTTGGGTACATAAAATATTTTCTAATTAAATTATTTTCATTGTATTCAATTAGATTCTA
Organism: Viscum album; assembly: GCA_963277665.1. Classification (NCBI taxonomy): domain Eukaryota; kingdom Viridiplantae; phylum Streptophyta; class Magnoliopsida; order Santalales; family Viscaceae; genus Viscum; species Viscum album. Next base: position 1,392,358,465 of record OY728159.1, read on the forward strand.
CGTCATTTATTTCCCCAAAGAATTATATATACAAATATAATCAATATTAACCAAATATTTCTAATGAATTTCATAAATTTCAATACAACGACTAGTTGTTAATTATCATATTAAATAATAATAATAATATTATATTGTATTTTGTAAAAGCTTGGCCTTGCATGTATCAAAAACCATCAATGAAATCCATTGTTACATGTAACTCATGCTATTATCAGTGTTCTGTGTAATAAAGGATGAAATTAGTGTTTTTTTAGAATAATATTACCATGGTGTTTCATAAAAATAAATATAGCAATGAAATTAAATTAATTCTAAAATAAAATGATTTTTAGATTATTGAGTGTTATAATAAGCATTCAATTTATTTTATATGGTGCATCTACTACCACATTTACATTATATATCATGATTATCAAGTTATTCATTATATTTAATATTCTATTTTTTGTTCTCTACTTTATATAGTTTTGATCCAAAGGTTATCAAATATATAAAGTTCTTTTATATCAATATTAATTATTTGAGACATGTTTCGTATTATGAATAGATATTCATTAATATTGTGTATATAATTCCACTTTGAAATATCAAATCATGTTTCTATTTTACTGATGTTATTTACAATTCCTTTTAGTTTTTTTCTATGTATTTTTATTTAAAAAGTTATAAGAGTTTTTTAAACATTTCTTAAAATGGGTTTAAGTCTTTTACCTAGAATTTTATCATCCATTTCCATATTCCATATATTGTTTCGATAATTTTCATTTATATACATAAAAAATTACTTAAATTAATTCAAAATTACATTTATGTTACATTATATATTTTTTAAAATAATATTTTCAACATTTTTGTGTGGGTTATTTTCAAATTTCCTTATTGAAATAGGAGAAAATAATTTTAACACATATAATTGAATGTGTTTTCATTCCGTTATTACTATTATTAATAACTAAAATTCCATTCTATTTTTTTTTACTTTTTCGGAATATTATATTCCTATTATTTTATGAATCTTTGCATTGGAAATTAAGTTATTAATGATATAAGTTATTATATTTTATACATGAAAAAGTAATTTTTATGTAATTTGATAAAATCTATCTCTAATGATTTCTTTGAATATTATTTTTCATTTTCTTATTGAAATTCATAAATTTTATATATTTCACATTCATTTTTCTATCAATAGGGTATTTTTTAACTTCTATTTAATATCATTTGGTTTTAAGGGGCTGACTAAAAGTTATTTTGTTTACGGGTTAAAAGGTGTTTTTTTATTTGATAAGTGATAAATAGAAAGATTTTATGTTCTATATTCATTTAATAGTTCTTTCACATTCTATATGATCAATCATGGGTTTGATATAGACCTTTAATGAATTGGTTTGTGATTTGTTTTCGAGATAAATTATATTTCAATTTACAAATTATATTTTATTGCATTACAGGTGAATATGAGTAAATAAAGGTAATAAGCATAAGTATCCATGACTCCAACAAAGTTTTTTTATGATTTTGATGAGTTTAAATTGAAATTAATTTTTTAAGAGATAAGATATTTTTATTATCATTTAAAGGTAAAAAATTTATTTTCCAAGATAAGCTTTATCAAAGGTTCTCTTATTTTAAATTTAATATTCATGATAATTATTTTACTTTTTATTATTTCTTATGTGATTGTTCTATGAAAATCCTAAGCTAAAAAGTTGAAACAAAAATGTGTTATATTTTCAGGGATCATGGTTTTGGAATCATATTCTCACACTCCTTTTACTCATGTCATGCGACAAGCTTAAGGTTATGAATCATGATTTATGATCCATGTTTCATTAGATATGATTTTCTTATTCTTTGTTATAGTAGATTGATTTTATTCTCATAAGAATATGATTATTTTATAAGAACACATGATATTTAATTGATATCATTTATTTTTACACTTACTGGGAAGGTTATCTCACATTTATTATGTTTTCATTTATCCTGGTTTGGAGAGAAGTGTTATTTATATTTTTTCTATAAGGTTAATATGTCTATATAAACTTGTGTGAGATGTTGTAGATTCATTGAATAATAATATTTTATCGGTATAGTTGAAAAATGATTACTAGAAGAGAAATATATAGGCTTTTTAGTTAAAATAATTTTCCAGATTCCCTAAAATGGTAAACCTAAAAGGTATTGGGTATATAAGTGAATCAATATTAGTTATTGTTATTTTAATTATTGTTGGTTAATTTTTTTTCATATTATTATCAAGTATAATATTTAGTGAATTTATTTTTTAGTACCTTATATGGGTGTACAGGACTATGGAATCAAAATGGGAGTTGGAAATTAAAATATAGGAGGTTTCTATATACACCATGTGAACTATTCACTCGTTAAAGGAAGTGGAAGAATGTTACATTAATATTAGGGTGATCAAGCACCCTATCTTGTGAAAATAAGCATAGTCTATTTTTTCTATAATAAAGAGGGACTATACCTCACTAAGAAAGATGTTTCCATGTAGGCTGACTAGAGAAAAATAAAGAGAATTGCTACTATCACTCATTTCATTTTATTCATTCGTTTCTCTAATGTTTATTTAGTTATGGAACACTAGATCCATAGTATTCAACCCTAGGATATGTCCCCCATGTTAATTTTTTTTACATAATTGATTAATTATATTCTCGTTGATCTTATTGGTAGTATTTTTAGTTTTGTGTATAGGGATGTCTATTTTGTTTTTCTATTTTCACAACTTCATTCTCTTCCTACCAAGTTACACACATCATTCCCCGATATATTTTAAAGTTCTCATGTTATTGATGGAAGTGTGTTGGTCAAGGGGTATCTAGAATTATCCAATTTATATATTTATTAGAGAAAGAGGTGAAGTGCTTTTTTCACATCCATATTCAAAATTAAAATCATGATAGAGGGAATGTAGTTAATATTTATCTAGTTTGTGGGATATAAGGATAGTTTATTTGAAGGAATAATTATATAATATGTATTTGAAGGAATGTGTGAAGTTGGACCACAAATTTTAAACTTAATTCATGTTCTAATTTAATTTTCATTCTAAAAATGAACATTTATTCCATCTAAAAAACCATGGAAACACAAAAAACTATCTCTTTTATGAAGAAATCCCAAGGCCCAATATTCACTAAATATTACATGGGTTTGAATATGTTGGATGAGTTACCCATGGCTCCTACTTAATTATTCATCAATAAAAGAAATAAACTATCATATCCTATAAAAAATAAATTATGATAATGTCACTTGAATCATACATAAGTAAAAATGATCCCCATAGGGTTGATCATACACAAAAGTCTTAAAAGGAATAAAATAATAGAGACTAATACAAACTTTTAAGGAGTCCCCATATTGTCACATCTCCCCATATAACATCCTCCAAACTTATCCATAAATGGCAGGGAATTTTCCCTAATCTATATCCCTAAACAAGAAATCTTAACACACACCTTGATTCCTATATAGACATTGAGTACAACTAAGTAAGACACTATCAATTTTGTCTCTAATCAAATAAAAAATATAAAAGTTAAAACATAATGATATATGATATATAAAAAATTCAAAATCAATAATAATTATAATTCTCAGGTTATCATCTATTGTATAACCCACCAACGTCTACCCATACCTTCTTTATAAAGTGTTGATATATATTTGAATATATCACATAAAACATCCTAGGGTAGACATGTTGTTTTTTAAAACATAAAATGATATATCAATTGGAAAATATATCCCATATAACAAAAACATCCATAAGTTGGTATATCATCCCATGCAATGTTAAATATAGGTTATCGGTGTAGTATCATAGGGCTACATAATCATTGATCCATGCAGTCATGTAGTATCATGTTTCAATAATTCAATCCAAAATGGGTAGTATAGCCAATGCCTATAATAGAATAGAGTAATACTGAGCGACATGTACCATACCTTACCATAAATTTGAAAGAGGAAGTATCAATATTGTCCACTTAAATGTGACATATAAATTCTCTATTATATTTTGTCATTAAAACTATTTTTTTATGTGTTTAGACTTATAAAATATATGTTTTTAATGATATTAATTAAATAAAACATTTGGATATAGTACCCTTACACCATGTTTGACTGGAATAATGTTAGTTATAAGGATTTCAACAGAATAAGTATCATATTAAGATGAATTTTTTAAGGTAGCCTCATTTAGTGGACTGGTGGAAACAAGAATAATTAAATAGGGATAACTAAGTGTGAAAAAAAAGTAAGACCCTCTGATATATACACTCAAGAACACACTCATGTTTTGGAGGAATAAGTGATGGTGGTGTAAGGGGTAGCTTCCAAATATAGTATAAAATTATAGAGTTTGTGATGAGAAGTTTGGAAGTTAAGTATTATGAGAAACATTTGGTGATGATATGCAGAATACTTTAATCATGAGTTTCTGTAAAATAATTTTTTTTACAAGTTAAGTTGATTTGAATCAAAAAGGTAATGTGTACTATTAACAAAAATATTGTAGGCAATGAAAAAAATCTATAGGGAAATATTGGATCCCAATTTTTATGGAGAATCAAAAAATAGATATATATAGGATTTTGAACCTGATGACTAGTTGTACTTTGTTATATTAGGCAGTGATAGACCACAATTTCAGCGTATGGATAACACTACTGTTGAGAGAGGAGGAGGTATTTTGGAAGGGGCTATCCAAGAGGCATCCAAATTTGTGCTGCCACTGAGTCGACACAAACTTGTTTTTGGGGATATATTCCCAAATGAATAATATCATATCTTAATGTATGGAAGACCTAAATGAGGGGTCTTAGAATATTTAATTGATGGAGGCATTGGTTTCTTGTTATTTTGTATTCTTTATAGTATACTATAACATTATTCCCTTTTAAATCAACTGAAATTTTCCTTGAATATTTTAGATACAAATAATCTTCCAATAATTCAGGATAAAATGTTCCAACCATGTTTTATTTTTATTTATTAATGATTTAATGTTCTATTTTCATGTTGTGTGATTATTTTCTAATTCATTTTTTGGAAGGAAGGACTAAAATTTGAACAAAGAGCGGATCTATAAACAGACAAGGGTGACTTGGCATGATGGTTAGGGTGATTATAATTCCTTGTTCTAGATATTGAGGTTAAAAGGGAATCATGGTGGATTAGAGCTTTCAGAGATATTCTTTTTTAGTTGAGGGTTATGAGTAAATTTTATGGAAAATAGATTAGTTATTTTAATCCATGATTCATTTAGAATATGTAATTTATGATAGTTTCAATTATCAAAAATATATTTTATAACTTGGTCATAAATTATATGGTGATTAGATTATCAAGGACACATAATGTGTCACTTAGAAGATGGTAGTGGTACCAAAGTAATTTCTAGGATATAGAAATTTATACTGATCAGACCGAGTCGAGATATATGTATTATTATTGAGTTGACCTTAAGAGATTAGTTTAATGTTTGATTGGTTACAATAGTAAGGTATTTGTTTATTTTTTGATGGATTTTTCACCAGTGTAGATGGTGATGGAAGCAATGATTCAGGGTTTTCTAAAATACAATTCAAGCCTATTATGTTCCAATGAAATTATATTGTTCATTGAGGTAGCATTCAAAACCCATTTGGGGATTACTATATAATTCCTTGGATTGTATTAATGTTATCCTTATCTAGTTTTACATGGATCCCACTAATTTTTGTATCATAGAATTGAACATGTGAGGTAAGGTTTAATGGTTTAGAGGTGGATGAAATTAATCCTAGAGGGTATTGGTGTTGCTACTCTTTGAGGGTTTGAAATTTTCCTTGGATGGTGATTCCACTTGAAATGAGGTGGTTAGTAGACAATAAATCCATAATAAAAAGAACATAGATTATTCCCCAAGGTTATAGTCTGGTGACATGATGTATGTTCTTAGATGGTTGATTAATTATTAAAGTTTAATGAAATATTATTTATCTATATAAAGTGGTAGAGTCTATTCTAGGGAAATCCGTTAAGATTGGAAGGTCTATTTTGTAAGATAAATATCAAATGTTTTACAAATATTGTAGCTGAGAGGGGGTTGTTTTCATGCTACCATGTGTTCTCAAAGACCTATTTGATTGATCACAATTGTCTCTACGGTCCTCATCTATCAAAATATATGTGGTATAAGGTTTATTCTATTTAATTTACAATGATGTGGTGATTCTATATAGAAAAATATCGAAACGAGTGAATAATGGTATTGGTTCATCAAAAGATGATTTTGACGATCGGTGAGAGAAACAGAAAGATATTTGTCTAATTGAATGTTATTCACATTAGGGTATTCAGGGTTATTTCTGAGTGTATAGAAGGATTACAATTCTAAAATATGATTCTTGGAGTAAGTGTCTTAATTTAGAGAGGTATAATTACAGAATATAGGGTTTGTTTCAATATTTTTAAGAGTACATTGGAATGGAAATTTGAATCCAATATTAGCCAACTTCTAGTGATCTCATTGGATCCATTGTATAATATACCTTCATCAAAAGAGTTATATTATACTGTGTGTGTTCTAGAGAACTTAATTATGAAGTATCTCTATAAACTTCTTCATCAATAATCATGATGGAATCAAGTTGATTGAGTAATGGTATAGTGAATGATAGTTTTTTGGATTAAAGGGCGGTCTAAAATATATGATGGTTGTGTCTAATTTATGTTTGAGGAGACTAACATGTCTAAGAACCCAGATCATCTTTTCAGGTATGGATCTTGTTTCTGGTTTGTTTTTAGAAAAAATTAAGAGCTTGTAAATTTTCTATGTACACACCATGTACTCAAGAGTCCACGTAGTGTACCTGGTTGCCACGGGTGGCCGTGTACTGGTTGTGTGATGGCCGAGTACATGGCCGTGTTAACCACATAAAATGGGGGATGATTGAGGCATGTACGTGGAGTACACATTAAATTAACATTTTATGTACTTTCCTTTTTATTTGATTAATCAGACCGGGGTCACATCTAATCTCCAGAACACACTTCTTCTAGTTGTGACTCATGAAAGAGTGTATGGAATTGTCGAATTTTATCTAAGCGAGCAATTTTTCATCCGTTCTCTGAATCAAACAATGATGATTTCATTAAAATCACCTTGGAGAGTTCTTTGTTATTTCTGAATCTCTTCCTCTAATTTATCCTCTTTCATAAGTTATCCAAGGTTAAATTTCTTCACATTTTTGTAGATCTATGACGTTATAAGATGATTTAAGGGAAAATGTTTGAGAGTGTTCTTCTTATAACATTGAGGTAGGAGGTTTGTTTCCTTTCAGAATTTTTCTTTGAGTTATATATGACCAAGTGATGATTATCTATGATTCAGGTATTCCGTGTTTTTGAATTGATCACTATTATCATATTCCATATATCAATTAATAGATTAAGTTTTGTTGTTGATATATTATGATAACTTGCATGTATAGGGGACACCCCATGGGTAACTTTCCTTGTTTGAATATTTATGGCCGTTTGGTATTTTTTTCTTGTGAGGCATATATTTTTTCCTTGCCATTCATGTTAGGATGGAATTTATTTCTTAATTTATTCTTGTTAAATGAGTGTGTTATAAATTGTAACTACTTATACTTTTAGTAGTTGAGATTACTTTGGCCTTCTGGAAAATGTTTCTACACGATTGATTTACATAGGGCTGTGAAAAACTTGTGCAGTGAGACCATAGGGGGAATTGGCGTTGACGGATTCCCGAGAGTGTCTATTATGTTTATGTTGTGGGACCATAGAGGGGATTTATGGCATGTTTTCCCTCAGAGTGTCTTTATTATACAATTGTGAGACCACATGAGGAATTGACATTGAGTGTTTTATCATAGAGTCTATAGTATATCGTTAAAAGACCATAAGTGGAATCAATGGTGAGTGATTCTTTTGAGAGTCTTTGTTAGTGACACTAGGGGAGTTAGGCTATGTGAGAATCTACAAAGGTTCATTATATCCTTTTTGATTTGACTATTTGTTGAACCAGAGGGGTTAGACTATGAGAAGATTCCTAGAGGGTTGCTTGTAAATTATTGAATGATTTTGACTATCCTACCAAGACAAAGTACAAGCTTGGAATTGGTCTTACTTGATTGTTATATTGACTTCTGAGACATCTTTTTTTCTTTTACACAGGGTATATATAGGTTAGGATTGATCTTGAGGTTACATTATTCAATTGTTTGAATAATAAGTAAATGTAAATTAATGTAATTGAAAATTGTAGGATTGTTTAAATTTGAGTACTTCCTTGTTTATTACATAATTTTTCATATTTCATTCTATATATATTTACTGATAGTTAGGTATAGATATTTTAGTGTTTTCTTACTGGGATTCGGATCACACCCTATTTGGGTTTTTCTTTTTTACCTAAACAGATTATATGTTTATAGGTATAGATAAGTGAAATCACCCTTCTACATCATGTATGTGATTGTTATGGAGATGGAGAGCATGAGACAAATATGAGGTTAGAGATGCTACAATAGATTACTTTTTTTCTTTTGAACATTATTTTACTATTATATTTCCATCATTGTGACTTGTTTGGATGTTTTCCTAGACATATGTGACATTCATCATTTATATATTCTCTCCATTTGTTTATTTATTATGAGTCTTCCACTGTCTACTTCTGTTGTATGGTATTACTTCTTCTACTACTGTTTACTGTTTGTTTCCATTGTGTTACTCTGCCAATGATCGAATAGTTTCTCCACAATCAAACCCAAGTCCCTGGCTACTAGTCGACATCCTCTGGAGTTTAGAGAAATGTACATGAGGCCACGTGACCAACTCGGTATGGGGAACCTTTGGGTGGAACCCAAACCCAGGATGTTACAATGTGGTATCAAAGGAGGTTATTTTCTGATTTTTCTTTCTATTTGGAGCCAATATACAGGGATAAAAAGTAATATTTAGTTTTTAATAAGCTTTCCTTGGAGTAGCTAACTCATGTACTGGGAAAATCCATGTTACCTCGAATATTGAAAATTTTATGAGTGTTTAATTCTGACAGTTGATTTGATTTTACCATTGGGTGATACGTATATTTTGAACTATTATGATTTATATCACTGTGATTCTATTTCTTTTGAAACCTGATGAGATGAGGGTATTCCATCTCATGCATCATAGAGGCACCTTTTAGAGAACACATGCCAAATTTTTTTGTCATTCCATATAGTGTGCATTAGTGATTTCATGTTGTTGTGATAGATGTTGTAATAGAATACCTGTTATTTTCATAGGGTATTGGAATATGTAATGTTTCATTTGTATGGACGCCAAAATTTGGTCTTTGAGGTGTTATGGGCCCACTTGGATCTTAATTTTATGGATCACGTATTAACTTTAATTTAATTATTTCTAGTATCCTGTGAATAAGTCTTCCAAACATAGATTCATGGGTGTATGAGCTCTCACAGGTTGGATTTTGTCATTCCTTGGACATGATTTTAATTTTTTAATGGTCCTAGAGAAGTTTTAGAGGCCTACTATATTTAAACCTAAACAACACAGCGTGTGGTGTTATGAAAACACACCATGTGTTCTTCGGTTCTGTAAAGAACAACTTTTCATAAGTACATGTCTTATATTGTATGTACATTCCATGTAGTCTTTAACCATGTGACAAGCTATGTGAGCAGAGACAAGGGGTTGGGAAACATTGATATAGCACAACATGTTCTGGGAGTACATGTCGTGACTAAGAGGCCATGTATCCGGCCATCAGATTAATGACACAGGGGGATAAAACATAGGTTGTACACGCCGTGTTCCGCTATTACCCACCATGTAGAGTCGTCCATCTCACTAACTTTTGACTAACAACACATGAAATTTTACCTGAAGTTGTACAAACCTTGTGTATGTTTATCACGCCATGTAGTGTTACCCATGAGAGAACCGTGTGGTTTGGCCTTGTAGAAGAACTTAGGCAGGAGGGAATATTCTTGTACAGGCTATATCACATAAGGAACATGCCGTGTGTAGGGGTGTTACATGACTTGTTTGGACATAGGTACACATCCATGTTAAAAGATTATGGTAACACGCCATGTAGGGGTTATAAATGCCTATACCCCTATTTTGTAAAAATTTAATGTTTTTTTCTCATGTTCATTTCATTCACTTATATATTTTATTCCATGATAAAATTTAATTGAGGTGTGTGCATGACCTTCCAGAGTAATGCTACTAAGATGTCCTCTGGTTGTATACCAGATACATGGCAACGATCATACACCAGAAATGGTAGATCAGGAACTACCAGTAGATCCTCCCATCGTTCCTATCATGGCAACAGCTATAATTCCAGACAGAGTTGTTGATGTACAGTTCTTAGAAGGCTTCATGAGGTTTATGACGACCTACCAGGGAGCACTTCATCATTACCCATCTATGAAAGAGTTGACACAATATTTTCATCAGTAACATCCTCCCACTTTATCATGGGATGGAGGTCCATAGGCTATAGAATCATGGTTAAGAGACATGCTCTCTATAGTCATGAATCTTGAGACACCTCTTGAGGTGAGGGTGAAGCTCAAAACCTACATGCTTCGAGATTCTGCCAATAGATGGTGGGATGTTATATCGCAGGCGGGACTCCAACAAGTTATGGATTTGGATGAGATTCAGTGGACTTTCAATGACTATTTATACACAAATACCTTGAAGGAAGACTGCGCCCTAGAGTTCATGGGTATAGAACATGGTACTATTTTCGTCATGGAGTTTTCTTCTCACTTCACAGAGCTTCAATGTTTTATAGCCATTCTGGGGGGTGGGGGTTTAGTTATTTATTCGAGGAAGTTTGAGGATGGTCTCAGACATGATATCTAATACCAGATGAATATCTTCAGGTTGACTTCTATATCTTCTATAGTCAACAAGGCACTGATCATGACGCATAATCTGAGGGAGTCTGGAGCTATGAGCTAGGGTGGTTTGGAATCCATAGTTGGTACTTATCTGACTGATAGTAGGAAGCACCGTAGGGAGTCTATGCGCAGAGATCTGAGTAGAAGGGATACTATTTCAGGAAGCTAGGTGGTATGATATCAGTGTGGTAAGAGTGGGCATACAAGATCTCATTTCCCAATAGACCCAATCGAGTGATGATCTTGTGGAAATATGGTCCATCTTCCGTTCTTTTTCCAGTTATTCTCACCAGCGTCTAATTATAGGGGTTATAATAGGACTCCACGTTCTGTAGTAGGACCACAAGTTTGCCATTAGTCGAGGAACTAGATTTCATCAGGATGTTCTGGCCGAGGAGGTGGCTATGGCTGTGGGAGTCAGTCTACAAGTTTTCAGCCATCACGGGGTGGATCAACATAGGGAATTTAGGTAGGGTCACAGGGCCACGATACATGTTATACATTATTAGTGGAACATACCTAGTATTAGGAGGATCCCAAACCATTTATGGTTAGAGGTACGATTCTAGTTGACTCATTTCTAGCTTCTATGCTTTTCTATAGAGGGGCTTCTCATAGTTTTATATCTATTATCGTTTCAGAGAGTCTTGGTCTTTGTATCTTAACTTATGAGGATGTTATGATGCTATAAACTTAGTTGTGGATTAAAAAAGATATTGTACGTCAGTGAAATGAGTGACCTCTTGAGGTTGGTGGGTGTCACTTCATTTGGGACGTCTAAGTCTTAGATATGATAGGCTTTGATGTCATTCATGGAATGGGCTTGTTAGTCTCTTTCCATGTCCCTGTTGACTGCTATCTCTATAGCTTGAGTTTCACGTCACTAGAGGACGAGTATTTTTTAAACACGGGTAAATGATATGTCCATGTGAGTATAGTGGGACTCGAGAATCTTGGTTTAAATGGAATTATAGCCCAAATTACTTGTTTATATCTGGGTGACCAGGGGACTTCACAGATGGACTTTCCTCTTGTGGTGGATCATTTCATAGATGTCATTCCAGATAAGTTTTTGGATTTACCTTCATAGCGATAGGTAGATTTATTTATTGATCCTTTTCCAGGGGAGGCACCTGTGTCCATTCCTCCATATAGACTGGCTACACGAGAGTTACAGGAGCCAATGAAGTAGTTAGATGAGTTATAGGAAAAGGGTCTCATCCAACCCAATACTTCTCCTCAGGGTTCTCTTGTTCTATCTGCAAAGAAGGAAGTTGATACCCTCAGACGTTTCGTGGATTAATGGAAGTTGAACCAGTTGAAGATTAAGTATTAATATCCCTTGTCGAGGATTGATGATCTCTTTGATCAGGTTTGAGGAGCCTATGTGTTCTAGAAGATTGAATTTAGATCCAAATATCATTATTTGTGCGTTAAACCATCTTATATACCTCTTCTAGACTTCCATGGAAGTTATGGTCTATATGAGTATGTGGTTATATAATTAAGTCTCATCAACGTGGTAGTAGTTTTCATGGCACTGATGAACTGAGTGGTCCATCTTTACTTGGACTTTTTTGTAGTTGTTTTCATGGATGATATCTTGGTGTACTCACACACTCGACACAACCATTCCACCCATCTTGATATTTTTATGAGTAAACTAAGAGAGCATCAGTTATATGCTACGATCATAAAATCCCACTTTTTAATGGACCATATTCACTTATTGGGTCATGTTATCTCAGAGAAAAGAGTATTAGTATACCTAGAGAACGAGAGAGTAGTAGTTTTCGGGGAGCATCCAAAAAAAATCATTGAGGTGTAGAGTTTTCTGGGGGTGTCTGGTTAATATAAGCATTTTATACAAGAATTTTCATGATTAGTAGTTCCACTGAATGGAAAGACTAAGAAGGGTGCAAAGTAATTTTGGTCAGATTCTTATGATTCATCCTTTCAATAGCTGAAGGGAATATTCACTTCGACATCGATACTATTTTTTCCATATCTTAGAAAGAGTTACACTGTATACTGTGATGCATCAAGTATCAAACTGGGAGTAGTGCTTATGTAGGGGGAAAGAGTCATTGTGTACAGGTCTCGACGGTTGAGCCCACATGAGAGGAACTACCTGAAACACAATCTCAAGTTATCTAATGTTTTTCAAGATTTACATTGTTGGACACATTAAATTTTTTGGAGATCGTTTTTTGGTTTTCTCTGACCACAAAAATCACAAGTATATCTTTACTAAGCATGATCTGAATTTGAGACAGCATAGGTTGATTGATTAACTTCAGTATTTGGACATTGATATTTCCTAGACACCTCAGAAATGCAATGCAATGGATGATGAATTGAGTAGGTGGACTTAGATACATGCAGTTTAGGAGGCCATAATTTAGTGGTAGCTTATGGCTCCATTCTCAAAGATGCATTTAGAGGTGAATGATAGATAAGGGCAGAAGTTTCTTATTTTTGTAGTTGTTACCTATACCCTTATAGATCGAGTGTGAATGAGGCATATATAAGATTTTGAGACCTAGTCCTATGGGAGAGTATGTTAGGAGATGACCCTACTCCTAGGTGGACAATAAGAGATGATGAGATCTTGAATTTTCTTGGGCGTGTGTGTGTGTCAGCATATATACGCGCAAGGATTTTGTGGGACTTTCACTCCTCAGTTTGGCTAGTTCATCCTGCTGTCACCAAGAAGTATGGAGATTTACACCATTAGTATTGGTGGCCTGGTATAAAGAGGGATGTTGTTGGTTTTGGTATAAGATATTCCACCTGTCATCAGGCAGGGCTGGTGCATTAGTGACCAACAAACATTTTATAGGAGTTACCCATTCCAGAGTGGAAGTGGATTGATGTCACGATGGATTTTGTAACGGGTTTACTAAGTCGCCTCGAGGGAATGATGCAGTTTGTATTGTGGTTGAAATACCTACAATGGTTTCATAATTCTTACTGACCAAGGAGACCTTCAGTGTTGATGATTTTGGGAGTTTGTACACCTAAAAGATTATATGGTTACATGGGGTTCCACACTGTATCATTTCAGACAGGGATTCCCACTTTAATTCTCGTGTCTGGAAGGGACTATAGAAGGCTTTTGGTACACATGTACTTAATATTATAACATACCATCCCCAGGTAGAAGTCAAATCTTAGTGCACAATTCAAGTGTTGTAGTACATGATTTGAGCATGCGTCCTAGATTCTGGGGGTTCATGTGAGAGACATATAACCATAGAGGATTTTTCCTAAAATACCGATTTCCAGGTGACGATTCATATGGAATCTGATGAGGCATTTTAAGGAAGGCCATTCTAATCAACCCTATGTTGGCTAGAGGCAGGATAGGATGATATGTTAGGACCTCATAATTTTAGGAGACAACTGAGCATGTGGAGTTGATTCGGAATAGGATGGCTATAACACAGTCTCGACAAAAATCTTTTGCTGATTGATGGAGATGACTTAAGGAGTTCATGGATGGAGACCAGGATTACTTTCATGTCACACCGAGTCTGGGAAATTGGAGGATTAGGTGACAGGGAAAGCTTTCACCATGGTACGTTGGGCCATTTGAGGTTTTGGATAGAGTCAGGCTGGTTTCTTATTGGTTGCAGTTACCTTAGAGTTACTAGGATATGCACGATGTCTTCCACGTTTCTCAGCTATGATGTTACTTTTCAGACCTGTCTCATGTTTTTCAACCTATGGAGGTTAAGTTCAATTTTGATGCATCCTTCTAGGAGAACCGTATATAGATTGTGGACCACAGTACGGTGTTTATCCATGGTTGGTCTATTCCTCTAGTATGGGTTCTATGGAAGGATGGGAAAGAACATGACGAGAATTGGTAGAGGGAGGCTGATGTATGATTGAAGTGGCAGGATTTGTTTGGTGTTTCTTCTTCACCACCCTTAGAAGGGAAATTTGGGGATGAATTTATTTAAGGGGGGAGTTTGTAAGAACCCAAATCTTCTTTTCATGTATCGATTTTTATTTGTTTTTTTTAGGAAAAAGGACGAGTTTGGAAATTTTCTATGTATATTCCATTTACTCAGAAGTACACGTTGTGTAACCAATTTTCATCGGTGGCTATGTACTAGATGTGTGATGGCCGAGTAAATGGCTCTGTGAACCACATAATGTTTGGGCTAGTTGAGGCATGTATAAAACATGTACATTAAATGAATACAGCTTGATCTTTTCTTTTTATTTGATTAATCGGACCGAGGTCGCATCTAATCTCTAGATATGTATTTTTTATTTGAATCATGATGGAGCATATAGAATAACCACATGTTCTCCAAGCCTTTGATTCTTCATTCGTTCTTCGAATCAAACTTCGACTTTGGTATTGTAATCAGTTCAGTGAGTTATTGGTTCTTCCAAAATCTCTTCCTCTAGTTTCTCCTCTTTATAATGTTATCCCAGGATAAACATTTTTTCCCTTTTTGTAGATCTATGAAATTATAGGCCTATTAAATGGCTGATGATCAAGAGTGTTCTTTGTATGACATTTATGTAGGTGGTTTATTTCCTTTTGATGTTTTTCTTTGTGTCATATATGCCTAAGTGTCAATTACCAGCGATTCATGTATTTCTTGATAAGGAATTTAACCCTATTATCATCTTCCTTAGATTTATTGATAGATTACAGATTTTCGTTGATATATTATGTTAAATTTCATGTCTAGGGGACACTCATGGGTTTGTTTCTTTGTTTGAATGTTTATGGATATTTCGTTCAGGTTTTATATGAGGGAGACATTGTTTACTAGCCTTTCTCGTTGGGATAGAATCGATTCTTTAATTGATGCATGTTAAATTCCTATGTTATGAATTGTAGCTGCTTATCCTTATAGTAGTTGAGATTAATTAGTGTTACTAGATATTTTTTGTGTATGATTTTATTACACATTGCTATGAAAACCTAGTATTGTTAGATTATAGGGTGAATTGAAGTTGAGGGATTCCACAGAGTGTCTGCTGTGTTTACACTACGATACAATAGGTGGGATTAACGGTGAGTGCTAACTCAGAGTGTCTATAGTATACCATTAGAAAACCAGAGGGGGAATTGTAGTTTATTCCTTCCTCATAAAGTCTGTAGTTTATTGTTAAAAGACTTCATGGGGAAATAATGGTGACTAATTTATTAGAGTGTCTTTTTTCATGAGACCATAGGGGTTAGACTGTGTGAGCTTCCCAAAGGGTCATTATATCCCTGTTGATTTGATGATATGTTGAACCAGAGGGGTTAGACTGTGAGAACATTCCTAGAGGGTTTTTTTTGAATGATTGATTTATTGTGACGATCCTGCCAAGCCAAAGCAAAAAATTGGACTCAGTCTTATTTATTTGTTAGATGGTCTTTTGAGACATTTATTTATATTTTACATAGGGTATATATATCATAGGCTAGATCTGGAGGATACATTATTCAACAGTTTAAATAACAAATAAATATAAATGAGAGTATTTGAAAATTGTAGAATTGTTTACTTTTGAGTACTTTCTTTCGTATTGCGTCATTTTTCATATTCCTTGATATATATATATATATATATTAAATGATAGTTTGGCATAGATATTTTTGTGGTTTCCTGCTAGGATTCTCCTCACACCCTGTTTGGGTCATGTTTTTTGATGCAAATAGATGATATAGTTGCAGGTATAGATAAGCGCACTCTCCCTTCTACATTAGGTACTTGATTGTTGTGGAGTTGGAGAGAAAGGGACCATGTTCGGCTTGTGATACTACATGAGTTTACTTGTTTTCATTTTCACTTCTTTTTAGTACTATATTTCCATGATTGTCACTTTTTTTTGTTTTACTAGACATATGTGACATGAATCATTTATCTATGTGCTTTAGTTATTTATTTATTATCACTATTCCACTATTTACATCTGTTGTATGGTATTATTACTTCTAATATATACTGTTTTTTTCCTCGATGATACTCATCCAATAAGGACGTAGGTTCTCCACTATCACACCCGAGTCCCTCACTGCTAGTCTTCCGCCTCTGGCATTCGGGAAAATGCTCTTAAGGCCATGTGACAAACAGGGTATCAGCATCCTTTGGGTAGCACCCAAACCTGGGATGTTACAACATGGAACACACAATGGTGACATAGATTTGGTGTTCAGAACTCTTTCAGAAGGTTGATAAAAATATGTTATATCCAAGAAGATTTTCTTGTATCAAAATTATAACTAATTTTATTAGGTGGTGGGTCATGAAAATTTTAGTAAAAGATCATTATCTTTAATTTTTAATGTGTATCCTATCATTTGGATCATCGATGTTTCATTTAATTTGGGTATGTTCTTATAGTGGTACTCTAATATATGTTTTTAGGATGGTTCTTGTTAATTCATATATGAAATCCTCATAGAATTTGACTGCAACCATGTTAAAATAAGAAGAAAATACAATAAAGTGTAGGGAACATGTTTTCATTGAAAAATGTACTGATAAAGTTATTATTGATTTTAAAATCCATGTAAATGATTAGGAGATGGTTTTATATAAATTAGGGTGATCAGGGATGGATTGGAATCGATGCCGGAATACAATGAGTAAAAATACCAATCATCTCTTGGTTACTCTAGAGGATTTTTTTGTTGGAGTTTATTCCAGATGGTATTTGAATTTATGCATGTTAAAATTCCAAATGGAGTTCAATTTTAATGGTATCATTTGGGTTTAGTTTATTGGATAACTCTTGGATGTCTTATAATATTTATGGTAGAGTCTTCATAAGAATAGGTTTTAGTATGAGCTTATCCATGGATATGGTATATGACATAGCTACTCGTTGAGACTTCAATGTGACTCAAATGGTAGTTTGTGCCTATTTTTGAGAGGAGATTATTTAATGGGTAATTTTAGATTATTTCATGGTTATAAATTTTTGATTATGAAATTTCTTTAGTGGGTCCTAGATGATCATAAGAAATATAAAAGAGGATCATATAGTAAATGTAAGTATAAACAAAAACTGACCACTTGGACTTAGGTGTGTGGATTAAAATTTTCAATAAGTGGGAGATTGTTGGAAAAAACATATAAAAATTTTGAAGAGGTTGATTGATAGGTTTTTGTTTGAGAAATATATTTTTGGTTAAGTGTTTCTATTTATAGAAGTTACACATGAAAAAAATAGATAGACATATTACATCAACACCATGTTCATATAGAATTTTGTTAGATGGATGGAGTTGATCAAAATAGAAATAGTGGTGGAAAAAATTAAATAGGAGCATCATTTAGTGGATTTTGGAAAATTAATTGATCAATTTCATTTAACAGATGTAAGAAACACAATAAAAAAGTGACCTGGTGTTTAAATGATGATAAGGACCATCTTATTCATACACTAATAAGGTTATCATCTTTCATAGGAAGAAAAGATTCATATGGAAGGGATATATTCGAAATGTTTCATGAAGTTCTATAAGTGTTGATGTGATTTCAAAAATTATTGATTATGAAAATAAACAGCTGATACCTCGTGGAAGACATCCCTCAAGTTCTAGATTAAAATTAAATGATTTTAGTAGTTATCAATATGGATTATGAAAGGGATGAGTATTATTCAATGAAATTTAGTAGTCATGGATGTATATATTACCCAGAAATATAGGTTTTCAATTTCAGGGGGCACCACCCAGATGTTTTATAAAGAAACACGAACCTACTAATATGGTATAATTTTCTATATTTGTGGAATGTGGACCACAACTATATGGTATAATAGTCAATATATATGATAGATGCTGAGATGATAAATAAGGTGTTAACAAGGGTACATCAATTCATGTTCAAATGAAATTATAGTACACCAAGTGCCGAAGGACTTGGGGTTAAGAGTTTAATACAATAATATGAAGGGTGTAATACTTGAAGGTTCTGTATTGGAAGACTCTGGTATTGGTAGCACATTTTTCATTTTTATTTTTTAGTATGGGAAGGGTTTCAGAACACAGTTTCCTTGTAACTGAGGTGAATGATTTGATGAATGGAATTCATATAGTTGTTTTCCCATTATGGGGACGCATAATATTTGAACCATGTAATCTATTGTTTAATTATTCCTACATGTTCTATTTTCATGTCATGTTCTTATTTTCTTGTTCATTATCTTGGAGGATGGTCACAAATGTGTACCATAGTAGGAACTAGAACAATATATTAAGACTTGTTGTGTTAGTAAGGATTCATGGACTTCCCAACTCCAGATGGAAATTTCACTAGATATCCTTGTGGATTAGATATTTCATATTTATTTTCGACAATTTAGGGTCATGAGTATCTTTTAGGGATGGGAATTGGTCACTTCAAATTAATAATTTTTCTAGAAGTGATAACATCTATAAATATGGATTCTTAATAGGATAAGTATCCCTATGCTCGCACATCAGTACATGTGTGCTAATATTTTCCACAGTAATAATATTTAGTACATACATTTGTATACCATACCCTTTCATGGAATATTATTAAATAGGAAAAGTTCCCCCTATAAGGAAAAAATTTAGTTAAGTGCGAAAATCATCCCATACCGTGACATTTAGCAACAAAATAAGCATATTATCCTAGAAAATTTTTCACATTAAAATATATGGGCATATATTCACTTAGTAAATGAAACAATAAGATAAAGTATAATGTAATCCCATGATTAAGGTGAACTAAAAAGTGAAATATTTTTCTAATAATTAATCAACGTCAATGGAAATGAAATAAAATCCAATAATAATGTCCCCTTAGGGAATATCCATTATCATAACCAAACCTATAACTTTAATTTCATAAAAAAGTGGGCATAATTTGAAACTATATTTTAATATATGATTAGGATGGTTCTCAAATACCAAGCCCCACTCCACATCCTACATACATGGTATAATCTAAAAAATACTCTTTTAATTAAGGTTAGAAATATCCCACATCTAACCTAATCTCATACAATCCATAAATTCTTTGTAGTAAAAAAATATTCATTTTAATGAATATTTCATAAAAGTTAAATATATAAACACGCATGCCTATATCAAGAAGGATAAAGGTAATCTATTAATATAAACATTATCACATGACCAAGGATTCCTATCTTAGGATCTTATTTGAAATTTCTCATAATTCTTTTATTTGGGTGTATCCTAATCAAGACTATAGTTCCAAAAAACACACATGGGGGCCACAGATGTACTAAATAATCCTTACAACTCTCTTAATAATTAAGAGACAAATATTTTAATTTCATTTCTGGTTATGCTCACCAATTGGTCATAAGCCACATGTCACATGGATCATGAAAACTCATATAAAATAACTAGAAAACTTAAAAACCACATACTCATATTAGTAAATCACTACTCATGGAATATCATTATAAAAAATGGTCTTATTCAGATCGAACCTAACACTAAAATATAATCTTGGGGAATTTATTAATAATTAAGAAACAATTATAATATATGTACTAGGAGAATTTGACATGCACATAACATTCCTATGGGTTTGATGGAACCTCAATCAAATATTTAGTGAATGATATACATTATTTTTAGAGAGAGTATAGAGAAGTGTGAAGAGGGAGTCGTGTCACCTATGAGGAAAAAATGGGGAGTTATATATTTTATAACCATTTTAAAAAATATTTTATTTAATTAAATTTTAAAATTAATTATTCAACCAATCATGTTCTCTATCCATCTACACTATATGCAACCAATAAATTTAATACACATTATTTCATTTTTTATTACATAATGACACACATAAAAATCCCAACATATCATGAGGCCTAGTATCTTTGGGAAATTAGATATGTTTCAGAAATCATCAATAATGATACAATTACATATTTAAAAAAACCATAATGTGATCTTATAATAATATTTTTATTTTAATACTATATAAGATAACATGAAGATGTATTCAGGAAAGGGGTACACCATAAATCCCAAAAAATGAATAATAAAATCACAACATGATAAAAATAATACATTTCAATGAAGAGGCATATCAAGGTGACATAAAAGTTGTGAGAGTCATAATAACGTGCATCAAATCAACATATAAGATGATAACATGAAGGTGACATAGGGATGTGAAAAAACATAAAACATGACACCATGAATAGAGGTAAAGTATAACTTCAAAAAATTAAATGCGTATTTTTATTAATAAAAAATTCCTATGGACCGTAAATTTCATATGATGAGATGGAAATGTTACATAATTCATTATAGGGCTATATAATTCTGGGAATACCAATCACATTCATATCATGTATATACATCTTTGTACCACAAAGATCATAAAACATTAGAATACCTTTCAGAAAATTTAATCCAATGATTGAGGAGTGTCGATTACATACTTGGTATTCCCCAATTAATGAATAATAAATTCATCAAGGTGAATAACCTTGATTGTAAATGGGGATGGGTATTTTCAATACAAATGTTTGTCATGGAAAATTATAGGATAATTTCGGCTGAAAAACAAGTTTTCATAAAGATTCATGGAATGGATCAATGAAATTGAATTTTTATATATAAATACTTATTAATTATAATTATATTTAAGGGATGTGTAAAAATACTTTAAAACAAGATAAATTTTAACTTCAAAGGATTAATTCAAAGAGAGTACATGAATAATGAGGAGGAGGAGGGGATCCCATTTCATGGAAGTGAACTTCTAATATCTTGGGAGTATCTCTTTAATAGATTGGGAACATCTTGGGAGAGATCATGATAATGATAGGGATACCGAATTCTTGATAAATTGGTTTCTAGTGAATAAGAGTGGGAGGATGGGGGTATTTAGAGAAAAACATAAGGTAATTAATTATTAATTTTTTAACATAGGTTTTAGTCTATATATAATAAAAAAACCAAAAGCACATACCTTCCCATGATTTTTACCATGTATTCTTCTAAAGATGAGTTTTTTACAACATTTTATAAGGTCATGGATCAAAATCATTAATTTAATTCCATTGGTGATGTGGATGTGATACACGTTTGTTAAAAACATATTGTAAAACTATAGAATACAATATATAGTTTAGATAATTTAATATAGGATTACAAAATCTATCAAATAAATTCAAAAATAAATTATTTAAGATACTTAATCTATTAATATTCATGGATTAATTTTATAACATCTATAAATTAACATTAATGATATTATTATGTCCTAATATATACCATATATTTCTATAGTATTTAATTGTTACCCAAAAATCATACTATTTTAGAAAAGTATGAAAAATTAAGCATTGGATAATTTCAATATGAGTATTTTCAAAATGATAATTTTTTTACCAAAATAGTTATCTAAATATGATAATGATAGATTTTAAATAAAATATTTTATTTACTAGAAAATAATAATTTTTAAGACACTAACCATTTTTTGACCATTGTAAAAATTATATTTTAATTCATTAATGTATATTTACATTAATATTAAAAAACACATTGAAGAATATTTCATGAAAATAACATTTATTTTAAAACTCATGAATGTATCAAAAAGTGTGTTTTAATGAAAAATATATATTTCCCTAAATTAAAATTTTACATTCCTTGTATCAAAATATATTTTTTTAAACTCAGTTTTCAATATATTATATATAATACAAGTAAATAAATATAATTAAAATTTAATTTCAAATAAAATTTAAAAATCTGTGGAACTATAGTCTATATTAATAGCCCGTTGTTACACTATTGTACGCCTTGAGGGTAAGGTGTAAGATGGTGAGACTTTATGGCGGGTCAAAAAACATGGTTTGGGTCTTGGTCATGATATGATTGAACTTATACTATAAAAGGTTTTTTCGTGATATAGTTGTAGGGTCATAGATTGGGATTGGTCAAGAAAAAATCCTAGTGATTCTATCTCCCTCAGAAGCTCAAATTAAAGGGCTTTATATGATACGATCCTACTATTTGAGTCATCACATATTTCATCTGTGTCAATCAGAATTTATCAAATCCCAGAATATACTAATGTTAGTGGTTATTATATAACTTCTACGTCATCCATGATTTTTATGATTATTTATATTTTAGATTCGACATGCTATAAAAGAACAAAATAACCAATGTAGTGCATGTATTTCATACAACTACAATACTTAATACACCATTTTTTCATTTCAAAATTATTTATGAATGATCCTGTAATTACATTATCCACCATTCAGAAATTTTACCCTTGAAAATTATATACACTAAATTATATTAGGGTAATTGTTTCACCACATCATCATGTTCCGATGTCATTTTTTCAATATTTTTGATTCACCATAGTACTTTGACCAAGTTAGTTTTTTGGTTTCGTAAAACATTTTCTCAATGATCTAATATCATCACAAGCATGTACCAATATGAAATATCATTCTCTAAGGGCGTGACCTCTAGAATTAGTACATGTGAGGGGTCCAATATTCACTATCTCAATAGGGACACATGGATCACATCATGTACTTGAGAGAGGATAATATGGAGTTGTTTAAAATAAGAAAACTCTATAATAAGATCAAGGATATAAAAGGGGATGATGTATCTAAAACTATGATTTCCCTTTTCCCCATTGCTCATGAATTTCTTGCATGTATGTATACAAAGGAACACCATATATTTGTCCTCAAACTCATGGTCATGTTAATGATTATAGATATATCTTTTTAATAGAATTTTTGTAGACTTCATATGGAATTTAATGGCTTGAACCTACCCTATCACCTCTTTAATAAGAATGGGTCTCTTTAGCTTCTACTCTCTAAATTTATCACATCATATCAAAGTATAACACCCCTTCACAAATATATCCTCATAAGGTTATATTTAAATTATATAATGAAAATTGTGTTTATATGTGAACTCCACTAGGGGAAGGTATTGATCCCAACATCCAAGTAAACCCATTGAGCATGACTACCATATATCCTCTAGTGTTTTAATGACTATCTCAGACTGACCATTCTTCTATGGGTGGTAACCATTACTAAAACACAGCTCTGTACCCAACACTTATTGATGGATTCCCTAGAAGCTTTAGATAAACCTCAGATCTCGATTAAATACAATGGAGAGAGGTACTCCATGAAGTATTACCACTTATCTTATGTATATTTTGAAAATTTGGTCAAGTTATAAGTTGTCCTTGATAGAAATGAAATTCAATTATTTTTTAGGGCGATCAACTAATACCCAGATGGTGTTATTAGCCTCAGATCTCATAGGGAGTCATATGATTAAATCCATGGTTATGTTTTCCAATTTCTATACAAGTATGGGTAATGGTTGTATCTTACCCTTATATTTTTTTCATTCATACTTAAATTTATATTATACCATGCATTAAAGATAAAATTCAATAATATAACTCTTAATTTTATCCCACTATATTTTTTTCATCAAATCTCAATACAAGTTAGTGATCCCAAGTTGAGTAGAGAAGGATGAGTTACTCACATTGTCCTAAAGTTCCCTCCTTAGTTTTGGTTTTCAAGGGACACATATTTAATTTCTAAAACTCATACCTACATTTCTAGAAAAATTGAACTCATAAATATCTTCTATATTTTTTTACAGTACCTCATCATCTATTTGGGCCTCTATGATCTTCTCAAGAGTGTATGGTTAAGAAGTTATTTGGGAAAACTAGGATGATTTTATTAATTCACATTTCCATCGTTTACATGACCATGAATTTTGGATCCCTTTCAATCCTCGTCATCGATAGTTCTAAAGGATCCTATTTGGATAACAGACAATTCCATATTGTTCATATTCAATGGATAATAATGGATCAACAAATCATAATCATTTAATATATCTAACCTAATTCATTGGATAATATTTAGGTCCATTTTTGTTAATATATACTTCAGTCTTTTATGATTCGTATATATACAAATCAAACTTTTCCAGTTAGAGATAATTTCTCTAAACCATTAATGACGATTTCTCTGTATCAAATTCTAGATCATGTGTTGGGTTGTTTTTCCCTAAGATCTTTAATTTGTGGGAGTCATAGGCTATCACTTTGACAAATTGTGTTAGTATAAATACCAATCTGCTTTTAGAAGAATCATTAGATATCACATATTCTTCCACACTTGTGGGTAATGTGGGAATCATTGTAATGATTATCCACTTATTTATATCTATTAATATATCCTTGCATTCATCGATATATAAAAATACCAATCTATTCCTTGTTATCTTAGTTAATGGGCTTAAAAATAAGGATAATTTTATCGGAAGTAGATCATAGTGCACAACTAATAAAAATAAACCATGGATCTCTTTCACTGATGTTGGTCTGGGATATCTTCCAAAGGAATCTATTTGTGAGGGATCCATATCTTTTCCTTTTCTTGTGGTAACATGTACCGTGAATGTTTCTTTATCAATCCAAAACTCACATATACAATACATCACATATAATTATTTCATTCAAAAGGAAATTAGTACAAAATTCAGATGATCCACATGTTCCTCCTTGCTTTTGGAGTTGATATGAATATCATCCATAAGGACTACCAAATATTTGTCAAGGTAATCCTTTAAAACTCCACTAATTAATTCCATGAAGATAGTTTGATTATTAGTGAGTCTAAATGGAATCATAATGCACTCGTTTTTCCCTCACATTGTATAAAAATTAGAGTTGGGGGATATCCATATTCCTCACATATACATGACAATATCATAAATGAAGATCTACCTCATAAAAGTAGTAGGATCCATATAGATAATCAAAAAAGAATAAATATGTGGAAAGGTATACTAGTTCCTTATCATGATATTATTATTCTCATGATAATAAATATATAGACACATTGACCAACCCTTATTCTTCATCAAAAGGACTGGTTCACCCTATGGTAAAGAATCATGGTGTATGATACTCTTATCCATGTTCTTCTATAGTATCTTCTTCAGTTCCTCAAGTTCAACAATGACCATTATATATAAGTTTTTTTTATATTTTAAATTTTTTGGGTCTATGTTAGATATATTAATAAACCTCTCAGATAGAAGAAATACTGGGAAATTATTCATGAAACACATGAATATATTCTCTCATGGTGGGAATGTCATGAATGATGACATTCTCTTTCTGCTCAATCATTTGAGCAAGAAAATGTTTCTTATAAGAAAATAATATAAATCCATGATATGTTTAATACAAAGGAGATTCATCCTCTTCCTTTTAATTATACAGAATTAGTGGTTCATTTATGATATGGAGGGTGATTTCATTCTCTAAGAAATTTATGTTGTATTTGTACAAGGAAAACCGTTACATACATATAATTTCTTCAAATTATACAAATGTAGAATCACAAGTTTTTCTGGGATATTAAAGAAACAAATATAGGTAAAGAATGTGTTATATACTTGTGATTAAAAAATTTCTTCATTTTATTTTTCCAATAATAGATCCACTTTCAGGTTTTGAGGTGGAATTTGAATAGTTATAATAAAATGGTGAAATAGGAAAGAATTTGTGGAACTAGAATAAAATTGTATATTTACTAAAATTAAATGAGTAATTGGAGTACCTATCACCACATAATTATTAGGAACCACTTAAAAAATGTGATGGAATAAAATCACCCTTATCTATATTTCATGGAGGTTTTTTCATCTTTTATCATCAACAGCCCAATGATTATTGAATTAATTAAAATAGTGTCCATGTTCATTGTAGTTAAAATATAAAACAATAGGTTGAGGTTTTTTCAAGAATTAAATTATTCTACCACATTGGTGGGTTTTTACTAATGGATTTTGATATATATCTTTTCTTTCTCTGCATATCTAAATCATTTCTTTATTCCTTTCTAGAAATTTTTTCGATTCTTCTTCCCACATTTTAAAGGGGATCCGTGTTAGACTTTGTTATCCCTATGATACATATCCATCACATCACCATAAATAAAAATTATTCTCTTATTCCGATCTCCAGCCTAAGATGCCCCTGGGATTCACCAATCTATATTATTATACTGAGGTTTCATTAGATAATTTCATCATATTTTTCTAATTCTAAAACCACCAATGATTTTCAAACACTCATCTTTATCCCACCAAATAAGTGGTCAACATTAATTTTGTGGTCAATGGAAAATATAGAGGCCTATCATGAAGGTATTTTGAACGGTGAATAATAATCCTTGATAGATTCAATATTTTTTTGTTGAGTCTAAGGACATTCCTCCCCATTGTAAATTAGATAGTGTAAGGAAAATATTTAACAATATTTTTTAAATTAATTCCCCTCGTGTGTTTTATCTTTTCCTTGGGATTCATATTTTTTATCAACTTCCACCATTGATCCTCATATCCCTCCGTACCATAATATAAAAACATGACATTCTCTTTCTTTGAGCATTGGAGGATTAAGAAGATCATTTTAATACAGTTGATCCATTTCTTTATGATTAAGGGATATTGATATCCACTAAATTATTAAGGAATTTGTCATATAATGATATCAATTAAAACTTTCTATTTCTTGGGTGTATGAATTTTTTCCTATTGATTTATTTTTTTTTGAAAAATTGAGTTAATTTAGAATGTATTATTATAAAGTTCTCCACTTCCACTCCCATCGGGTTAGGCATCTCAATTTTGGGGTCATCACATTTCCCATGATATTGGTTGTTATGTCAGTTCTCCCTACTTCAATCCATTGAATAAATACAAGAATATTAGGGATGATAATTTTTAAGCTATTAAGCACATTAATGGGAAATTGTGGACATTAAAGATGTGACTCATAAATGAAATATATTCCTTAGCCTATGAATTTATAAGTTTCAATCTATGTAATCCATGATAATTTTTATGGTTAGGTTTTATAAAATAAAAAAATATTATTTTTATTAATAATGTATCATAAATAAAATGTAATGTAATCCATGAATATCATTTATGATAGTCCAACCAGGATCATAGTAAGGGCACAATCACTATGCACAAGAATTTTGGTGGAAATATACTTTACTGACGCTTTTTAGGGTTATTAACCTAGATGAATATGTGAAAAAACCATTTCCACTTGTAATATATAGACAAGGAAGTATATCTTTGAAAAAAACACTATGTTCATTAACATATCTCAGGATCTTATCCAATACATTGGATTTCGTTGTCTCTTCGGACTAATGTATTCTAGTAATAATCCCCAAAAAATAATTACACCATTCTTTGACACCAACTATGACAACCCATTTATTTAATACAGATTATTTCCTGATTTATTACATGAAGTAAAACGTAATACATCCTAAAAATCATGAGGCTTATTTTTTTGGGAAATTAGATACACAACCCAATTAATATATAAATATATAATGAAATTATATAAAACACCTTAACATACTCTAATAATCCTTTGATATTATAATATTTAATAGGGTGAGCATGGGACATACATAAGAAATGGGTGAAATATAAAGCACAATAGAGGAATAATCAGAGAATAACTTGATTAAAATAACAAATGTGAGTTAAGAGGCATATCAAGGTGTCATAAAAGGGTATAGAATCATATTCATGATATAATATGGTAATATCAAATCATTATTGATATGTGACACCAACATAAAACGTTACATAATAAATATTAATCAAGGATAATAACAAAGGAATCATGACATATTGTGATAAGGATAAATTCACATGAATCATACATAAAATATCATGATATAAAAACACTACTCAATGCATTGGGGGATATATATTTATGGGTTCATATATCACATTCATATCATTTATATGAATTTCTGTGCCATATAGATCATACAACAAAAGGATTTATTTCATAAAATTTAGTCCCACAATTAAAGAGTATTTATTGCATACATGAGAGTTCTAAATAAATTAATGATAGTTTCATATAGGTGAATATCCTTGTATGTAAATGGGTATGGGTCTGTATAACACAAATATTTGTCCTGGAAAATCACATAATAATTTTGGTTTCAAAATAGGTTCACAAAATGATTAATAGAAAAGGTTTATGAGAGTGAAATTGTCACGAACCAGCCCATGTCAACCCTGAACCAGTCACCCGAGCCGGCCCGAGACATGGCCCGAGGGGCGTTCCCGATCCACACTAGCTGACAACCAGTGCCTGGCATCAAAGTTGAAACATTGGGAACGATTTGGCCCATAAAAGATAAAGAAGTATTAAATAATAAACAGAAAAAAAGCACTAAACTCTAGCAGCGGAAAGAAATAAAACCAAACAGCAGACATACCTCCATGCGACCCTTCAGTCACCTCCCAACCAAGGCCAACATTTACTCCCAAAATGAGCAACTCAGCCAAGAAAACATGAACAAGGGAAACCTGCAACTGAAAAGATAAAATATCCATGAGCATTAAAAATTCTTAGTAGTGATGCCAAAGTAAACCATAGAATCCAACCAAGACCAATTTCCAAAAACTATCCCAAAGACACTAGTTTGAACATACAAAGATAGAAAATATGGATTTTCATATTTTAAAGGAAAAATGATCCTGATTTACCATTTAAAAAAACAATACAAACCATAACCCGTTTTCCCCAAAACAATGCATTTCTTGAAAACTGAATTTCAAATCAATGTTTATCACACTTGTGAAAAAGAAGAACAGGTAAAAATTGAATGCTGTAAATCGATTGCAAGTAAAAGTAAACAAGAAAGTATAAGAAATAACCATGGGTGATCCTAAACATCCCTAGAAAACCCCTAGACGTACTCGGTTTCAGACTACCTGCTGGCGTGGTACTCAATAGTCAATAACCAACTGGCCGCCCTAATTGCCAACCAGTGTCACGCCCCACAAGGAAAATCTACCAAGGGGGAACCAACCCGTCTAATAGGGTCTGGCTAGCAATCGTCACTCAATAATATATAAGACGCCCAGGATCCCATTGCGATTTCGATAATACTGTGTAAGTAGGAGGCCCTCGCACACGTGACTCATCTCACTGCACTTTCCAACCCCTTACACGGACACCACTACACGACAACCCTTGATGGAAAGTCACCTTGTATAGATGACCAAAAATATGTATATATGAAATTCTTTCACATTCAGCTAGGTGCCAACTGGGCCTTCACAACATGTACTGTTTCAAGACATTTTGTAAATGAGTTAAGTTGTCAATCGGGAACACACACATTTCCCAAAAGTAAGTAACAACACCCCATTCAAAACCCAATACCAAACGGGGCTTCAACCCGAACTACCATTCAACTCATGCCAAAATCCAACCGGGCCAACTTCTTTTCATCCCTCCTTGAAATACCGAACCATTTCATAAGAAACCTATCATTATGAAAATATAGTTTTTATGTGTCATTTAATTTGGAGGCACATCCATGGGAGCACATAGTGCTCCCATGGATGTGCCAACATCCAAAAACACATTTAGTTTTTAGAAGAATCACCTTAGATACCATTTTTATAAAACTCTTAGAATTGAAACCAAACCCAATTCTTTCACAACACCTTAGAAAAGCAAATTGCATCCTTCAAACCAACCACCATTTCCAAAACTTTTCTAAAACAACCTATTGGTTCCTCCTTTTATCAAACAAACACACCAAACCAAATCCTACAATTCCAAAACACAATCACTATCAATTACAACCAAACACATCACAAGGCACTCAATTTAACTTTACCAAGAACCTATGCATTTCATATAAACCAACATCAATATCCACTTTCATAAATTTAAAACAATAATATAACTATGTCAGATTATTTTCATAAAAACAACAGGAATGCAATGATATAAAAGAATTAATTGAAAAAATTGAAGTGCTCAAGGTTTGAATCAAAAAGGGAAACGGTTGGAAACACCTACCTCAAAGAATTGGCCAAGCCAACGCTTTCAAACTCACACAACCACCTATTCACGTACCCATACTCCCACAAAAGCGCACACACTAGAAAAGTAACATCACCACACCTTAAAAAAACATTCAACACCCAAAGTCATTGTGACAAAGACCAACACATGACCAAAAAAATACCAGGGACTCAAAAACAACAAAAGACACCAAAATAAAATTAATCCAAACAAAATAATCAAGATACGCTTCAAAAACCAACTCTACAGAAATCACCAAGTTCACATGTAAAACTCAAATGAAATATTCACCATTTTTATAAATCAAAACTAAAGGAAAAACCCCCAAAATCACATCAATTTACTTTAACATATACATAATTAAATAATCACATCAAAGACCAAATTTACCAATTCCACCAATGCCAAAGCATCAAAAAAGATGTAAAATGATACCATAGGTATGCACATCACATTTTAAAAATCGACAAAATAAAATTCTCAACTTAAAAAATCAAATCAACATAGACACATATTGACATAAACCAGGAACCAACTGAGAACATATTCTTAACCACATAAAAAAACAATTAAGAACTCTATAGCAAGATACTTAAGTGTATAAAAAAGATGTGAAACAAGTTTTAAAACTAAAAGATAGAGCGCAAACATTAGGGAAGTGATCCGGAAATAAAATATGTGAATTATCCTACCTTGGAGGTGCATGAATACAACTTCGCATCAATGGATGGTAAAGAAGAAATTTCCGAACCCTTAAGAGACCCTAAAATTTAAGAAACATGCACAAATAAAAATCCCTCAATTAGGGTTTGGCCAAATAAAATAAAACTCGAAGAAAAAATTAAAAAGATGGATACCAGAGAGGAGAGGGGGAGTCACACTGGTTGAGGGTGGTACGGCCGGAGCTGGAGAGGTCGGCCGGAGTTGGAGGGGTCGGCCGGAGTAGGCGGGGTCAGCCGAAGCAGGCGGAGTCGGCCGAAGCAGGCGGAGGCCGGAGCAGCGAGGGGAAGAGGCGGCCAGACGGGGGAGGCAACCAGATGGCAAGGTGACGGGGCCGGACGGGTCGACGAGGTCAGACGGGGGGAGGCGGGTCTCCGGCGCACGCATAGAGAGCTAATGGGTGGTCTGGTTCGCGATTTTGATGGGGGGGGGGGCGCAGCCTGGGTAGATAGGATTCCATTTTTTTCTTAATAATTATAATAATAATAATAATAATTATTATTATTATTATTATAAACATATATGCATATATAAATATATATAAACATATATAAACCTACTTATATAAACATAGATACATATATAAATATATATATATAAACATATATATAACATATATAAATATATAAACATATATGAACATATATATAAACATATATACACATAAGCGTATAACGTTAAAACATAAACATGTAAAAATGTAGATACGCATATATATACACATATATAAACATATAAACATACATATACATATATCTACACAAATAACGTTAAAACTAGGTGACCGTGCGGTATTTGCGCACCGTACGGTACCCAAGCAGACAACGCGTCTTAAACATACGATGTTCACGCACTAACCCACACCATAAACTCATCCCAACATTAAAATTTTAAACTGTGACTCACCCTCATTTACGCAAAATCACTCGACGCCAAGAGAAATAAAATAATTAAAATGACTAAACAAATGGGTGTGAAAATTCTCCCAAACCACAAACACCTTCTGCCACCAAAAAGTCACCAAGCCAACAGTTAGGATAACTCGAGTCCATGGCCAGGAAAAACCAACAGAAATTGAGAGGCTCGGGGTGACCATTACCAAGACAAGTCACACCCGACCAACTCGAGTACAATCATTGTCTGATGTTGAGGGGAGAACACGAGAGGGTTCTCCGCAACACAGAAATTTACTAACACGGAGGCCTTGAAACCCAAACACACCACCCCAGGGGGGGAAATGCGGGAACTCCCCGAACTGAACTCATCCCAACTTCTCAATGCTAATGGAACAACTCCACCACTAGGATTAAAACTATTTTGCAAAAAACTGGCACACTTACACACAGGGAAGGAAAAATTCCCTACAAAACTCAAACACGATAAATGAAAATCCACAGAGAGGCATCCGACCTAATAAGAATCCCAGAAACAACACCCATTAATTTCACAGAACCAAACATCCCTCTAACATACGTAGCTAAGACCAAAATCAAAATCAGAAAAGGTTTGTTTATCTATATCCCCAACACCCTTAAGGGAATTCGAATGATTTATAAGTTGCAATTAGAGTAGATGGGGCTGCTTGGATTGCGGTAGAACGAGCTCATCACGTGACCACAACAAGGATGATCTTAAAACGTTGACAAGAATAGAATAAGAAAAAATTGTATATTTTCCTTCAGATGCTGAAAACATACTCCGAATCGAGGTTCTACACACCCTCGAAACCTCCTGACTGCGAGAGCTTCACCCCGAGACCTGTGGCTGGGGCCCCGATAGCTGATGCATCTCCTGCCTCACATTCATGCATTTTCATCTTCTGGTCTCTAACTCCACCCGTTCGATGATTCAAACAACCACGATGGTCATACATTTTCAAAGGGATTCAACATGATGGCTTAGAATGTCTGGACTGGCCATACTGGTGATGCACGAGAGAGCGGTACAATGAACTAAGAGCCAGTACCGATGAGGATGATTTCTTAGAGACAGGTTCTGCCGACCCTTAATCCTTGCCAGGTGGGGAACCATCGTGGAAGTCGACCATCGTTAATCACACCCAATATTCTAACGGCGATGAGACATTTCATCTTTACTAGTCCAGAACTGAACCCTCAAATAACTCTCAGGCGTTACGAACATTAACTACCCTGGGAGTTCCCAATAAAATGAAGGCACACTATTTTTCAGAACTATAAAACTATCTCTAACAGACTTTGAGTACCTCGGTAGACAAGCAACACACAAAAGGAACTGAGAACTGAGCATAACTCTTTGAAAACTTGGGGAGGCTTTCTGTGCAGCATACTCATAACATGAAAAACACCATCAAAACCAGCATCAAGCCAAAACTCAATCAAAGAAAAATCATGAGCCATGGGAAACAAACTCATAAGCTAAACATATACAAACATAAGTAAAAAATTTATTTTCCAAAAACCGCAATTTCTTTTAAATATTAAAACTCACCTATGGGCCCTTATGGACTGTCACATGTGCGTTCACCCAATCTCAGCTACATAGTTCATGGAAAAGTGCTCCCACGCACTCTCTTCACATATCGATGCACGTGTGACCCTCCATAAAGAATGCCAAGGTTCAAAAACTTCTTTCCCTTATCAAAATCAAGTATGCAAAAAAACATTCCATATTGAAACACTCCCACTTTAAAAACCCAATTCACTAGTTTAAAAACAATTTCAAAATAAACCCATTTACATTTTAAAACCAATTTCATTTTCAGCACACGCTCACATCGACTGAGATCAAAACGAAACAAAATCAACAACAAATCACCGGAACGAGTAACTAGTGCATATGCCTAACTCGGTGACATGGTGGAGAGCCATATCCCAAGTAAGGTATATCACAAAAAGTACCTTGAACTGGACACTTGGACTCCAGTGGGTCACCAACCTATGTGAGGCCACAACATGAACCAGTTCGCCTTCATTTTAATCCCTCAAACCATAATAAACAAAGGAAAAAGACATAAAACCCAGACTACCCCTGGTAACTCAGGTCTCTTCACGGGCGGTGGTGATCAAGCACCAACTCTAACCTACCTCATGAGTCCCAACGAATCCTATTCTACTTGTACCACACATCCCAAATATCAAGGGCCTCCTTTGATACCATTTTGTCATGAACCATACCGGGTCGACCCTGAACCAGTCACCCGAGCCGGCCCGAGACATGGCCCAAGGGGCGTTCCCGATCCCCACGGGCTGGCAACCAGTGCCGGGCATCAAAGTTGAAACGTTGGGAACGATTTGGCCCATAAAAGATAAATAAGTAATTAAAAATAAACCGAACAAAAGCACTAAACTCTAGATGTGGAAATAAAGAAAACCAAACAGCAGACATACCTCCATGTGACCCTTCAGTCACCTCCCAACCAAGGCCAACATTGCTCCCAAAATGAGCAACTCATCCAAGAAAACTTGAACAAAGGAAACCTGCGACTGAAAAGATAAAATAGGCGTGAGCATTAAAAATGCTCAGTAGGGATGCCAAAGTAAACCAAAAAATCCAACCAAGGCCACTTTCCGGAAACAATCTCAAAGACACTAGTTTGCACATACGAAGACAAAAAAAATATGGTTTTTCATATTATAAAGGAAAAAGGATCCTGATTTACAATTTCAAAAACCAAATCACCCCACAACCCATTTTCCCCAAAACAATGCATTTCTTGAAAACT
Organism: Viscum album; assembly: GCA_963277665.1. Lineage (NCBI taxonomy): Eukaryota > Viridiplantae > Streptophyta > Magnoliopsida > Santalales > Viscaceae > Viscum > Viscum album. The sequence goes on from OY728159.1 coordinate 1,392,393,810, forward strand.
AAATTTCAAATTCATGTTTATCACACTTGTACAAAATATGAACAGGTAAAATATGAATGCTTGAAACCAAGTTCAAGTAAACGTAAACAAGAAGATGTAAGAAATAACCATGGGTGATCCTAAACATCTCTAGAAAACCCCTGGACGTACTCGGTTTCAGACTACCTACCAGCGTGGCACTCCATAGTCAATAACCAACTGGCCACCCTAATAGCCAACCAGTGGCACGCCCTACAAGGCCTATCTACCAAGGGGGAACCAACCCGTCTAATCGGGGATGTCTAGCAACCGTCACTCGATAATCTATAAGTCGCCCAGGAACCCATGGTGATTTTGACAATATTGTGTAACTAGGAGTCCCTAGCATGCTTGACTCATCTCACTGCACTTGCCAACCCCTTACACAGGCACCACTACACGACAACCCTTGAAGGAAATTCACCCTGTAGATATGCCCACAAATATGTATATATGAAATTCTTTCACATTCAACAAGGTGCCAACTGGGCCTTCACATCGTGTGCAGATTCAAAACATTTCGTAAATGAGTTAAGTTGACAATCGGGCACACACACGTTTCCCATAAGTCAGTACAAACACCCCATTCAAAACCCAATACCAAACAGGGCTTCAAACCGAACAACCATTCAACTCATGCCAAAATCAAATCGGGCCAACTTATTTTCATGCCTCCTTGAAATACCAATCCATTTCCTCAAAAACCCATCTTTAAGAAAATATTGTTTTTATGTGTCATTTTCATTTATAGGCACATCCATGTGAGCACCTAGTGCTCCCGTGGATGTACCAACATCCAATGACACATCTAGTTTTTAGAAGAATCACCTTAGAAACCATTTTCATAAAACACTTAGCATTGATACCAAACCCAATTCTTTCACAACACTTTATAAATGAAAATTGCATCATTCAAACCAACCACCATTTCTAAAATTTTTCTAAAACAACCTATTGGTTCTTCGTTTTTTCAAAAAAACACACCAAACCAAATCTTAAATTTCCAAAAAACAATCACCATCAATTACAACGAAACACATCACAAGGCACTCAATTTAACTTTACCAAGAACCTATGCATTTCATATAAACCAACATCAAAAGCCACTTTCAGAAATTTAAAACAACAATATAGCTATGTCAGATGCTTTTCATAAACACAACAAGAATGCAATGATATAAAAGAATAATTGAAAACATTAAAGTTCTCAAGGATTGAATCAAAAAGGAAAATGGTTGGAAACACCTACCTCAAATAATTGGCCGAGCCGACACTTTCAAACTCACATGGCCACCTGTTCATGTACCCGTACTCCCACAAAATCGCACACACTAGAAAAGTAACATTGCTACAACTTAACAAAACAGTCGACACCCAAAGTCAATGCGACGAAGAGAAACGCACGTCCAACTAAATACCAGGGATAGAAAAACAACATAAGACACCAAAATAAAATTAATCCAAACAAATGAATCAAGATAAGATTCAAAAACCAACTCTATATAAATCACCAAGTTCACATGTAAAACTCAAATAACATATTCACCATATTTATAAAGAAAAACTAAAGGAAAACCCCCAAAATCACATCAATTTACTTTAACATATACATAATTAAATAATCACAACAAATAACAAATTTACCAATTCCACCAATTCCAAAGAATCACAAAAGATGTAAAAGGATACCATAGGGATGTGAATCGCATTATAAAAACTGACACAATAAAATTCTCCACCTAAACAAGCAAATAAACATAGACACATATTGACATAAACCAGGAACCAACTCAGAACATATTCTTAACCAAATAAAAATAGAATTAAGAACTCTATAGAAAGATAATTATGTGCATAAAAAAGATGAGAAACAAGTTTTAAAAATAATAGATAATGCACAAACATTAGCGAAGTGATCCAGAAATAAAATATGCAAATTCGCCTACCTCGGAGGTGCGTGAATACAACTGCGCATCAATGGACAGTAAAGAAGAAATTTCCGGACCCTTCACAGACCCTAAAATTTAAGAAACATGCACAAATAAAGACCCCTCAATTATGGTTTGGCCAACTCAAAGAAAACCCTAAGAAAAAATGAAAAATAAAGATACTAGAGAGGGGAGGTGGGGTCACACCGGTTGAGGGTGCTGTAGCCAGAGCTGGTGAGGTCGATCGGAGTAGGCGGGGTCAGCCCGAGCATGCGGGGTCAGCCGGGGTAGGCAGGGTCGGCCGGAGCAGGCGGAGTCGGTCGGAGCTGGCGGTGGCCGGAGAGGCGAGGGGAAGAGGCGGCTGGACGGGGGAGGCGGCCGGACAACGAGGCGGTGGGGCTGGACGGGGCCGGACGGGGCAACGAGGTCGGACAGGGGGAGGCGGGTCCCCAGCACACGCACAAAGATCCTGGGGGGGTGGGGGCTTGGTTCGCGATTTCTTGAGGGGGGGGGGCGCTGCCTGGGTAGATAGGTTTCCATTATTTTTATCTTAATAATTATAATAATAATAATAATTATTATTATTATTATTTTAAACATATAGGCATATAAAAAAATATATAAATATATATAAACCTACTTATATAAACATAGATACATAGATACATATATATATATATAAACATATATATAACATATATAAACATATAAACATATATGACCATATATATAAACATATATACACATTAGCATATAACGTTAAAACATAAACAAGTAAAAACTTAGATACACACATATATACACATATATAAACAAATAAACATACATACACATATATCTACACACATAATGTTAAAATTGGGTGACCGTGCGGTATTTGCACACTTTACGGTACCCAAGCGGACAGAGCGTCTTAAACGTACGATTTTCGCGCACTAACTGAAACCATAAAATCATCCCAACATTAAAATTTTAAACTATGACTCACCCACACTTACAAAAAATCAGCCGACGCCAAGAGAAATAAAATAAATAAAATGACTAAAAAAACGGGTGTGACAGAAATGTTGTGTATCATTACTTGGTCATCATAATTATAGTAATGGTATGTGTAAAAAACATTTCAACATTGAAAATTGGAAATAAAATGCACATAATTCAAATAGAGTACTCGAATATAGAGGATGAGAGGATCCCTTACATTACAAGGGTTCTGATAAAATATTTGGAGGATTTTATTGACTACCTCATAACACCTTATGAGGGATCTAGAGAAATAGGGAGTGTAAATTTATTATCAATCAGTTTTTAATGAATAAAATTGGGAGAGTGGTGTGGTATTTAACGAAAAAGATAGGGTAATTATTTATTAATTTCCAAAGTTAGTTTTTAGACACCATATAAAAAATAAATAAATAAAAAATATACCACGGTTTCTTCCATAATGAGATAGGATTTTTTAAAATTTTATAGGTACAATAATTAACTCAAATAAATAATAAAACTCATGATGTAGAAGCGATCCATGCTTATAAATAATTTAGTTTAAAACCATAAAAAATAATATAGATTTTGGAGGGTTCATTTATGGATTATAATATCAATCAAATAACTAAAAAAACAACTTCATATAAAGGGATAATATATATTTTATTATTTATTCATTTTATATAATTTATTACATTACTTTTTTGTTGTTGTGATATGATAATATTTACCATATATTTATGTCTCATTTATTTTTTGTGAAAAAAAATTTTTTATTAAGGAAAATTTTGAAATATGAAATATTTATTTTAATTAAAATAAAATAGATAACTTCATACAAAAATGGTCTAGATACAAAACCCCTTATAACACCGTGATAATCTATAATGGTAGGGTGTGTGATTTTGGGTCTTTTATGGGGCGGTTCAGTGAACATGGTTTGGGTTGTGATATAGATAAGCTTAAAATTATCCCATAAAATGTTTGAGTCATACTTAAAATGTTTGATCTCATCATAGGTTTGTTCAAGGTAAAATTTCATTGATGTTCATTAAATCACTAATAAGTGTTCTTTATTAGGTATTATCCAACTGGTTGAGGTCATTTCTTCTTTTATCAATGTTAATTAAAATTTATTATAACCCACAATATACTAATTTAAATGGTCTCTATAAAATTTATATGATATCAATGGTTGTTATTCTTAATGATATTTTAAACGTGACATGAAATAATAGTAAAAAATTAGTTCATGTGTTTTCTATAGCTTCATTACTTAATGAGTAATTTTTTCACTTAAAAAAGAATTAAATTTTTTAATTTTATGGTGGATACACACCAGATTCTCACCCTAGGTCTATCATGTGATCATAGGACTTCTAGGGTCTCACCCTAATTTATTGTAGCCATCAGGTACCAGGTCTATGGCCACATGGTACCTGGTGTCATTCGTTTTCACTTGAATGATTTTTCACTGAGTATATTTGAATTAAATCAAACCCCTTTATCCACTAACAAATTAAATGAAAAACCCTCAATAAAAATGGTTTGGGAAACATTTAACCAAAACCATACCACTAAAAATGTAGGGGTGGTTAACTTGAGAGTGTGTAAATCAAGGTATTCCCGTTTAAAAAATTTCCTTCCAATGATCTTTTTTTATGATTAGTCGAAACACATGTACGTACCTCAATAAATACATAAGGTATAAAACAAAATTATTTAAAATTGATTTTACTTGGTTAACCCACATAATTTTATTTCCAATTAAAATACACTAAATAATGTACCAAGGAAAAAAAACATTTTAAGTGCACCATATGTTTGTGAATTAATAGAGAACTTACTATCCATTTAGGTTCACAAATAATCATACAAAACTGGATCTCAATACCCTCTCACCAACGAATAACACACTAATCTAAAAAATGAGCACTTTAAATCATAAAAAACTATGACAAACCACCTTTATTGGTGTTACAATATTCTCCATATTTTTCAAAATTATGATCTTAATTACATTACTTTTGGATTGATGTTTTAAAATTTTCCAAACTCCTATAATATATCTAGTAACAATAATATCTAGAATTTTCTCCCAATCAGATCCATTCTCTCTACGGAACACCTTATATACCATTAAATATGTGAATTTATTTCCCTACTTCATACTAAAATGTCTAATAATACATTCAGTAGAGAATTTAGTCCTCATAAAATTTAAAATTCATATTTTTTTAGTGAAATGTTCAAATTTGGAGTAAAACACTCACCATTGAAATCATTAATTTAACACACATTAAAATAAAAATTAAAAATCATGTCAAAATTTTCTACAGGAAATAATTATTTCATCACAAAACCCATCAAAACATAATTCTTTGAAAACATGTAGTCCTATAAAAATAAAAATAATAATCAAATTCATAATCTAAATTTTATGTTATGACTAAACCTATGAAAATATTTTCAAATAATCATTTTGTAATGATAATTAATTCATCACAATATAAACATAATTTCCTAGTTTTAAATAATGATGTAACATTTTATATGTACTGAAAAATGCTAAACAAAATTTTATTATTTTATTCTCAAACAATAAATAACAATGTAATTTAGTTTCATTGCAATATAATGCATACTATGATAATTCTTTAAAACACCACTAACAACCATTATGTCTTATAATTTATAACCATTGAGAAAAAAATATTACCACAATAATCAGTCATGTACAATAAATTTTGTTTGGTAATTCTATGTGTGTTAGCATACGAATTTTCATTATAAATTACAAACCTTTCCTTTGAAAATTAATTTATCCCAATATTCTTATTTATTTATTTAAATAATATGTATTTTTTCATTATTTCATGAGTTTTCATTACCCAATTCATATATATGACCTTTATGTAGTGAATATAACATAACTATATAGAGATCATATAAATCCTCTATATATAGACACCACCTTACCCTTACACAAGTACTTACATCTATATTGGCATATGTATTTCAATATAAATTTATATATCTTTTTAATGTTTCCTTTACACATATTTGATTTTGAAACATGATCTATTATTCCATTGGTTAATATTTTCATTTTATACAAATTCATGATAGATATATTAAATTGTTTTTTGGTTTATAAATTCATATTAGTTATATTGATAGCTTATGAATTTTATTTGGGAATATTATAAAGGTGTGGTGTTGTTTTTAATTTTTTAGGTAAATTTATATGGAAATGGCCAATGTAAAATTACCATTATGGTTGAATAAATGTGTTTTACTATTCATTCTTTGTTTTTGATATATCTACATAAAAAATACTGAAAAAGTAAACCATTCCATATAATTGGGTGTGGTATATTCATGATTTTAAAAATGGCATGGGGTTAGATTTAATATCATGGTTGGAAGTCATGGTTGACATACTTGTTGTATACTATAGTGATTAAAATTTAATGTTTTTTTTCTCAATTGTGATTTCCAAGTATTCAAATATAAATTTTTTGTACCACCAAAGGCCATCATTCACATGTAATTGATAAAAAGTATTTCATAATGTTTTAATGGATTAATTATTTATTTCTCCAATGAAATTAAATTATTATTTTTTAAAATGTATCGAGGAATTTATGAAAGCATTCCACACAATGGTTCTATTCTTATTATTATTCTTGATTAAGGATATAAGAGATGAATGCATGATATTTTTAAGGAAATTATATTCTCCCTACTCAAGAATATTATCTTTTTTTTAATAGTATATCAATATTTTTATATTATCCCTATGTGATTTTTATAATTGTAATTTATTAGAAGGATCAGGGATTTTAATTTATAGAAAATAACAGTTGATATATTTTCTATTTAAATGTTGAAGCATGAATTAAATAATTGGTATTTTTATAGGGATGTGCTATTTCACAATAAACAACATAGTATGGCATTGATCCCCAAAGCATTAAATTCTTTTCATTTTGACCAAATAGGATTTCCTTGGAGATGATTATTCATCATCAATAAAGACCTTGTTCTAGTGTTCATATCGAATGTGCTGTTCTTTGGAAACATCCTACATGTTTTGTAACACTATGTTGGGTTTTTTTGGGTTTCCATATCATATTTTTATGAGTTATGAATGCTATTTAAATATAAATGTCTAATTATATATACATAAAAGAATATTTTCTCTTCACTAATAAAATATTGTGTTCCACTTAACCAGGAATGTATAATAGGAAATGATGTATCCTTTAAGAGTATATGTTGAGTATTATCCTTTAGAATAATGGGTTTTTCTTTGAACCTAAAAATAAATGTGTCTTGTGTTGTAAAACCATCTGTGAAAAATATTGGTTATAGTGGGTATTGAATCCACTAAAAAATTAAATATTATTATAGTGGGTTCTATTCCTCTCTACCTTTGATATGAGTGAAGAGTAATCATGGGATCACATTTATCTAATCTACTATATTTTATTGGTTTGTAATTTAATTGAATTAATTTATGTTCCATACGTTTATAATATTTTTTGTGATTGAATTAATTATTTTTTGGACTAATAACCTTCCAGATTACTGGTTTAAACTCTCATTATTTTCAAATAATAAAAATTAACCCCCTTTCTAAAGTCACCACCCATTCATGACCTAACATGAATGAATCCAATTGAGTATCATTATTAAAAATCTCTTGTCAAATATTGTCTATAGTATGTCACTAATTTTTATAGTGTATACTTTTTTTCACACAATTGATTTCAATTTTGAAAACTATTATAGTGTAATGTAATAAAATAGGTTGAAATGTACATTTACTCTTTATAGTTTTAAAAGAAACTATATCTTCATATCATGAAGGTCCTTAATTTTCTATAAAAACTATATCTTGTCTATTTTTTGTGGTTCAAAATATTCCTCCATGGTAGAAGACTTCTCAATTTATTAGAAATAATAAAATTATTGAAGACTTTTTATCCATGAAACTTACCCTTCATACGAAATAAATGATATCCTTAATATGTTTTTAGTTCAAAAAAGATCATTGTATAAAAATTGTTCCAAATAAAGGATATATTTACTCCTACATCACCTGATATGAATCCTATGAAATTATCCCCTACATATACTAATCTCTTCCATTTACCCTTATAAAGTATGCACACTTATATTGGTATCAATTTCTCCTAATACATCATCTTTGGTGACCAAATAAAAATATTCATTAACTTATATTTTGAAACTCATTTACCTACGAGATGAATTCTAGCAAATTCTAACTCTATGAAACCCTTCATATACCACAATTTTCATCTTTGGAAATGAGGGATTTCAATAGTCAATTATTAGTCAAATAAGACTCGCAAAATCTCAATCTTGGAATTCATAACATCAAGTGTTAGGATAATGATGAAGTAAATAGTATAATTTGATACTTTTCATGTCTGTCTTTAAATATAAACAATTATGAATATTTTCATGATCTTTTATTGAAATAAATCATGGGATGGAAATTTATTATTACCCCCAAAAAACAGTAATTCCCTAAATAGATACTTAAAGCCCTACCACATCTGAAAGGTCATTTTTCCACCTCACGCTATTATTTACTCCTTTCCTTATCACATTACATTTTTTTGACCCATGTTGGTTGTAACACCCCAAGATTTTATGAAAAATATTATTTTTTATTTCATTAATGTCTTTCATTGTACGCTACACCAAAAGGAGATTGCACAACATGCATCCATGACTTGTCTTGCATTACACGCAAGCACGACCTTCCACGATAGTGTGTGATGTACGCAATAACGAGTTTCGCTAAACAATGAAATGCTATTAAAATATTATTAAAACTAGACGTTATGAATAGTAATAACCACTTTTTGAAATTTTTGAAATTTTATTTTTCAAAATGGACTTCATTTTTGGATTCGGAATATTGAAATTAGCTTAGGGTAAAATTTTGGTACTTTTCGGATAACTTTCATATTCTGATAAATAGTGAAAATTATTAAATTTTAATTAAAAACAACTTTTTTAATCGAAATAATTTATAGTGATAAATTATTAATTTGAGTGATTTTAAAGAATATTTAGAATATATTTTTACAATTTAATACCATTTTTTTCATTGGATGCAATTTCACATTTAAACCAGACATAAACAAGTGTCAATCTTTTGATAGTTATTATCTTTTAAAAGCACGCTATTTGTTTTGACAACGGGAATTAATTTTTAAATTAGTTAATGTAACTGATATTTATTAAATTTGGTAAAATAAACATTATTTTTGAATTCATAATATCAAATATATCTTAGGCCTAATTTTTGGTATTTTTTTTGGAAACTTTCATTTTTTGATGAATAATGAAACCACTAAGTGGTAGTAAAAAAACTGAATTTTTCATAAAACATAATTTTACAGCTTCTGTGAGTAGAATTCAGAAAATACAAGAGACACGGTTAATATCAAGGAATAAAATGTGGTTCAATGAGATGAAAATAATTTTTGGTGAATAGAAACTTTTTACTTTTTTTACCACTGTTAAAAGTAAATAGGGTAATTAAGGGTAAAAGTGTTATTATTATTACCCTAACACATGTCCTAATTCTATTGGATAAGTGTAATTTGGCCAAAAACATCCTTAGGAATAAAATATGACCATTTAGGCCCACTCCAATTAGATTAGGACATTTATTATCAATTTATTTAAAGAAGGGTTAAAATAGTTAAAATCAAATTTTAATAACTAAATCATTTTTAATATAGAGTTATACAAAAGATAAATTCGATTATAAATATTCATTAGAAAGATAAAAATACTTACAATATAATGGTAGTTTATTTTTAATTTTTAGAAATTAAATAATTTAATTTATTTATGACACAAAGATGATGCAGTAATTATCTTATTAATAAAATATTGACATAATTGATGTTATAAATACCCAAATAAATGTAATTTGAGACTTTTTATGAATTCCACTAATTTTAGAGGTTAATATGACATGTTAGTATTTATTTAATTAACTTTTCTCGAACTAATAATTCTGTTGTGATTTTCAAAAAAATCAATTACTAAATAGTGTCAAAATTGACATAAAATAGTTTTTAAAACAAATATTATATTATTAATTGTTATTTTATTCCTAAAAATATAAAGTTCATCCAAATGACTTATATATGGTTATATATATAATAAACAACTTGGGGATCGTTTGTCTTGTTATAGTAAGTTTATTAACCTTATAGTGTAAGAACACAAGAAGACACGGTAAAAGTAAAATTATTTAACTTAATGTTAAATCTAAATGATAAGTTTAAAATAGGAACCTAAACTTGTCTAAATTCTATTGGATAAGAGGATTTCGACCCATACCCACCTTATCTTCGAAATAAATTAATTTGGAGCTATTTAAAACCGAATATGTCTTTATAATAAAAAAATATTTTTAGTTTCTCCGAAGGTGACCCTCTCCTCCCTTATAAAAGGGCACCTCCTCCCTCTCTTCCTCACACCACTTTGAGACTTCAATATCGGTCAACCCCTGCCAATTTCTTCTCTCAACTTCCCTTGAGACATCCAAGAGGTCATGGTCTTCTTCAAAGACCAATTTTAGTTCCCTAAAAGAAGGCCTCAAAGAAGCGCTTCAAAGAAGAGGTAATGTCCGTTACCGATTATTTCAACTTTATTTCTTATTCCACTTATTCTTCTTTAGTTGTTTCATTATGAAGTAATAACATCAGTATCACTCGTATACTGATATGTTATTATACATATGAAACAACCCTATTTCACAATCTATCCATCCTACGGAAAACAAAATCACCGCTCGTGCGTACGTACGGAACACTGTCTCCACGCCGTGGTGTAATATATTTCCACCACCACCTTACTTGGATGGGTATAATTGTGTATAGAATAAATATATATATGATTATTTTAAAGTTATATTGATTATGAAATAGTATACATAAACTCCAATTAAATTCCACGATCATGGGAACGATATCATTGCTCGTGCGTACGTACGGAATACCGTCTCCACGATGTGATGCGACTCATTCTACATGATTTTCATTACATAATTATTAAATAAATGAATTGAGTGAATGAATATGATATATATTACACTAATACCATTCTGTAAATGAGGTATCTATAACCTAAAAGAATAATAAGAATTTATTCGACAAAACACACATAAGAACAAAAGGCAATAAACACCCGAATAACAAGTAACAATGAAATATTACTAATAAGAAGCTAAGAATATGACCATATATGATATCATAACAATGATTATGATTCTAGAATAAGTCAATGACATTATTTAAATCATTATACAGGAGGTTTGGACACTTACGAAGCAAATCAGACATAAGGTAAGGGAAAATATCACAATCTCATTTTTATATGAGATTGTTTATACTTTGGTATTTACTGGGGTGTATTTTATCATCCACATCCAGGTTTCCTCAATATGTAATATTATTTCCATCCACCTAAAATTTTTTAAATCCAATTTTACCCTTCAGTGAGTTTTTAGTAAAGGATATGAAAGGAATGTTTTGTCGTTTTTCGTACGAGGAACTTTTTGACTTTTCCGACAAAAGTGCGAGAAGAATGTTTTTTAACTTATACGACATGAATGTATTTTTAAAAAAATATTTCCAAAATTCTTACTTTACTAGTTTTCAAGTTTATTTTTAATCAACTTCTTTTAGTCTAAAATTGTATGATATGTTAAGAAAGGAAAAATGTTTTTAAAGTAGAAATGATATTTTCCTCAAGAATGGAGTTCAAGAGTTTTATCAAAATTATTTTCCATCTTAGATAATATAGGGTTCTGTTTCTATCCATATTATTACATGGATTTGATTATGTTGTGATGGAATTATTTTTATGAATTACTTTATCTTATATGAATTGTTTTATGATGTCACAATGTTTAAGGATCCCATTTTTATTACATGGGTTATGCTATGATGTATGGTTTATGATTTTGTGGCACACATAAGAATGGTATCATTATAAGCTGGGTGGGACCTATATCTCCCTCCAATGCATTGGGTAATGATTTTCAATCTCATGAGATAGACATGGCTGGAATGGCAGGTTAAACCGGTTCAGTGAAACAAGACTGAAACAAGGAATGAACTCGGTTCAGAAATGGACTTTGTCCACTTAGATAGTCTTGGAAATGAGTCTTGACTAATAAGAAATGATTCTGTATGATTATGTGTGTATGCCACAAAGCTTCATGTTTTAAGTTATGATTATTGTTATTACATTTCACTACCATGATTTATCCCATGTTATGAAATTATGATCTCTTTTGCAGGGTAAGATTTCCAAATTGTTATGTTCTCATGAATATGATTTGATTGATTTTTCTTTTGTTTACCCTTACTGAGCATTTGATATCACCCTTTTATGTTTTATTTTCCACAAGATATACAGAAAGTTTTTAGGTAAGGAAAAAAAGGGAAGATCTTTATGGGAGATGTTAACGATCTTTCACCATGATTAGAATATTATATTCTTAGTTTCCAAAGACACTAAACTATTACGGTCCTTATGTGTGTGTCTTTGTAATGTACTAAGTATTTAGAAAAATTAATGTAATGTCCATGTACTTCAAGCTTAGGGTCACTACATTTAGTATCAGAGGAGGAACCCTTCCTTAAGTGTGCGGTGCACTGCCTGGGTTGAGGTGTAGGGCCCACAACGAGGGCGTTGTGCTCTAAAGGGGTGTGATTGTAACATCCCCAAATGATAGAGGGTTAAATGAATAAATGATATTACTCATGTCAACAAGGTGCACCTTCCTTTTCGGGAGCCTGTCTGATTAGAACACCTTGGAGTAGTGATCAGGATGGGTGACCTTCTGGGAAGTTTCCCAGGGTGTGTGTGAGTGAGGACAAAGCACACTGGAAAGGACATGTGTTGGCCTATGGGGATAATCATTAGTCAGATGATCCGCTCGGGCATGTGGGTGGACCCTGGGGTGGGCCCCACATGTCTGCGGGGCAACTGGTGGTACCTGGTGTGCCAGGACCCAACGGCCATGTTAAGGCGGGGTGGTTGTGCTGTCAGCGGGACCCATTTGTCACATTGGTAATCACTTTCACTAGCCTACCTTCTCTACTTACCTTGTTAGGATCAGCCTTTTCCTAATGTTCATTTATCATACAACTTTTTATACACCACAATATACTTCGGTCACCTGAGTGGATATATACAATCATTAAATGACGCTTTGGAATCATGGAATCTAAATTCATTCATATATAACCCAAAGTGGGAGTTTGAAGAAGAATGAGATGTTTTCATTTTATACTATTCATGGGTGGTTTTATTGATGACCAATGGCCAATATTTTCAATATCCAACCTAAAAGGATAACTCAACATGAGTTTTCTTCATTATCATAAATGTGAAACTCTTTTATAAAAAAGAAACACCTTAGGACCAACCCTTGTCAATGATTCATCATGCCACCTTACATAGTTCTCTACTCCTTTCCATCACATAGAAAAGTGTCGACCTTCACTAGTACTCACTTCCACTTCCAACTCATGGATACTACCTTTGATAAGATCAACCCTGTCCTTAGGTATCCAGCTACCTCAAGGGTGTTAGCCTTACAATTAACCCATTTTTCATAAATTACATCCATAATTGGCCAAATTACCATCTGATATATATATTTTTATATATATTGGTATTTGGATAGTAATAAACACAATTACTTATTCATATATATATATATATGTATATGTATTTATATTCATGGAAAACAACTAGAACTATTTCAATATAAATTAACATTTATCGATGAAATTAATACTTTCATTTGAATATATAGGGCCAAATTCATAAAAATCAACCATGAATCACTAATTTCATTAGTATAATTCTTATTAGGAAAGAAATCAAATGCCAATATTCTATAACAGTCTTATTATTATGCATTAAATAAAATTATAACTATAATACTCTATGAAACACTTCTCTAAATCTATACATTATGGTGTTTTATAAAAATACAATATAATAAAACATTTTCAACATTCTAATTATCATAACTTTTCGTTATGTGTAATTTTTTATATATTTTATGTAATTCATGATTAATAATACCTGCAAGACTTTGGGTGAGTTGTTAATAATTGATAATACAACCCAAGTATAGATTATAATTTGTATAGGAAATATTTCCAAAGTAGAAGAATTTATCTATTAGGATGGATTAGTATTCCTATGATACTATGATAGATCCAAGAATTTTCAGGTACAAGCATTCCAGCTAGTGTTCCTTGGGTTAGACTCTATTTCCTTAGTCCCATAGGTTTGTGCTCGTGATTTTTTTGTTGAAATTGATTGGAATGTATAATTCCATATTTACCATTTCATTATTTTGACATTTATATTTCTCTGGCCATGTGTCCCTAAGTTTATTTTATGATTTCTCTGAATTTATAAAATATTTTCCAACATATTATTTATTGGAAAAAATGATTATTTTCTTTTATGTAAATATATTCAAACTAGAGTTTTGGTTTTCATTATATAATGTTTTATATAGATTCAGGGTGGTTTTATTATAATCTTTTCCTCACACTATTTATATACCCATGGGGTATAAGTATAAATTTTTTATGATATGGGTAATGAAAAGGTTGTTATATAATTTTTTATCTATTCTTGATACCCATAATTCTTCCTTGATATGGTGTTAATGGTGGTGACCCTTGGTCAAATTGGTTTTTGAATTATGTAAATTATTTTGATATACTTGGTGATGTTGTCAGTAATATTATATTACCCACCATGTCCTTGAGTCTATTTTGGTTTACTTGGTAAGTGGATATTAATTATTACATTATTTACATTCATGGTGTGATTTTTATGAAATATATAATTATTTTGAAGAATTCTATTATGATTGGTTATAATTATATTTCATAACTCTTTATGTGTTTTCATAGGAATAAAACCTCTGAATGGTTCATTATGAAATTCCATGAGGAATCCATGTGATGGTTTTTTGGATTCAGAGGATGAAATATTTCCCTATTTTATATTTTGATAGCCATTTGTTTTCACCAGCACATGGAAATCAAGAATGTGCTTAAGAACATATGGAAATTTGGTTTCAGTTATGAATTAGTTCAACTCAGATAATTTCATTAATAATTTTTATCAGATTTTTTTATTAATGGAGTAAATGTATATTAGAGAATGGACCATTAGAGGTCAAGAATTAGGTGAGGGTGGGTGCTCAGAATGATTTTCTTTCATGAAAAACATCATGTTTCTATGCATGGTTTAGAATTATATATGTAATTTATGTTATATTTAAGGATTATATTGATGATATTTTATTTATTTTAAATTGATTGTTGATTTTTGAAAGAACCCCAGTATTGTTTTAGGAAATGCATATCCTTGGTGTTGAACAGTGAAGGGACCCCAATGAAAATTCTTTGGGCACATGGTTGAAAATCCTATGCGGCACCTATTCAGACATATCTATACACCTTCAATTAGACATTTCAAGGTTTTTGTATAGTTTTCCAAACCATACATCAAATTCATGAAAAATGGGGAAATGTTTAAATTTTTAATTTTTTCACACCTTTAGAATTTGAGATTTTTTAATTGTTATTGTTTTATTCTTAAGATCAATAGAGTGAGTTTTTTTGTTAAATTATTTACTTTAGAATTAAAATTTTGTATTGATTGAATTTTATTTTTATGTTCAATAGATTATACCTCCTAGAAAGTACCTTATAAACTAAAGGGAGGGAGTTTCACATAATAACCTACAGACCCTAGAGACATTTAAATTTTCTTTTTTCACATATATTTTTTAAGTGTCCAACAATAAGTAGTAGGAGTCGGTTGTCCATGAAAAGTTATTGGGGGATCCCACCAAAGATATATTAATAAAAAAATTTAAATAAATATTATACATGGAGACAGTAATGGAAGTGAAGGTATGAGAGTAATGATTTTTATAATTGGTTCATCTATTTCTCATGGTCGAAATGAAAAATTATTTCAAGGATCAATTCATAAAAATGGATTAAGAGACCAAGATCAGGTCCAATATAATTATATTTTCCTTACCAAATTATATCGTGGTGGTTAGTAAATTTTTGATATAAGAGAAAAACATAACCAAAATCGAAGGAATTAAAATTTTCCTGTCTATTTTAGGGGTAGTCAGATCTCTTTATACATACAGAAATGATATAGGAAGAGTTTCATTAGAGTGGTGGTGGAAGATCATATCATTCATCATATTGTTTTTCTTTTTAATCCTCTTGGTGTAATTTGGTGACATATTTCTTGTGAGGTAAACTTGGCTACACAAGTCAAGGGTGCCAATTGAAATATAAGACATGAAACAATGTGGGAATCTAGAATGTATCTAGTGTTTCTACTATTGTCCTCTGAATGGTGGTAGAGTTCGGTCTACATTTACATTAGTTTCTTAATTATGATAAGGTATATAAAATGGCGTGGGATCCCATTCTCAAAAAATGGGATTCTTACCAGACTAATAATACGTATAGTATAACAAACTTCAACTACGTGTTTACTATAGATAAAGTTATATAGGACTTAGATACTAGGCCAACCACTTTGAGATAAACACTTTTTATTTATTCCCATATGGATTTATAATTTTTTATTCAAGTGCATTCCATTGATTTATTTATTTAAACATTATTTATTATTTAGGGTTTTAGTCAAAGCTGATGATGATTATAATGGATATTTTCACTCTATTTTCTATGATGAATGGGAATGGCTTTAAGTGTCCAAAGTGCCCAATTATTATTATTTATTTGAAGATTGTGTGGGAATTCATGGCTCAAGACCTAGATATTTTTATCTAATTATTGAGATAGATTGTATCATTAATTTTAAATACCATATAATTCTTTATTGTAGTGTTCATTATCTTTCTCATGAAGGGAACACTCACATATTCTAGGGTGAGTGGGATCATAGCTCAGGGAGGGCAGGACCTGTAATTCAAATTTTTATGTGATCTCATACCAATAATTTGGGTTTTTTAGTGTGACTAATTTGAGTTCAATTATTCAATTTAAATTGGTGTACAAATGATTTTATGAGTTTTCTACCATAAGAGGAGGATATGTTCTCTGTCGACTCATTTCCAAGGATACGCCTTAAATATTTTCCATGTTAGAGGATAGCTCCATCTATGATGAATGAGTTTAAATTCTAGTTAATAACGCTCAATGTTAAGGGAATTATTTGATCCAGTGTTTCACCTTAGGAATAAATTGTTCTCTTTCAAATAAGTAATAAAAAATCCTCATACATTACATCAATAATAAAATTCTCATCTTGGTGAAAATAAAATTGAAATACTAATAATCAATAATGGTGATCTCTTTGCTCAGCTTAGTGGTACATGATGGTTTTTTAAATTTTTTTTTGAGGACGGATTAACATCAGTGAGTTTCCCAGAACTTGATATATTGTGTTTGATGCTAAAAAATTGATTCAAACAATATATTTGATATATTGAGGGGTTTACTAAACTATAAATGCATATTTTTTTATCAATTAAACATTATATCTCACATATAATCATAGAATCCCCTGACTGAAATTTTTAATATCTTTTAGGATCAACTTCATAAGAATATTATTTTATAACACTTCTGAACATTTATTCATAACTGAACCACAATATACTTCCTTCTATACTTTTCATAAGTTATACTCTTCCTCATAACCCAGGTAATGGAATCTAATGAAAGTGGTGATATTAAATACTTCATGAGGAAAAAACTCTTCAATATGTCTTCAAGGCCTATATAATAAGTATATGAGAAAATAGGATCATGATTGTAATATCTTATTAAAAAGAACATGGAATAATATTATTTTTTCATAACTAATTACAGAATTACATATAATCTCAAATACAAAAACATTTACTGTGGGAAAAGAGTTTTGAATCAACAGACAATAATGATGATCTGTGGAGCATTAAATAGGAATATTATTATGGAATACAAATCTAGCATAAACATAAGAATATAAGAAATATTTCATGGCTAACCAGCAATACATTCCTCACTTGGTAGGCTATGGTTATCCACCCATGTACCCTCCTAGATTTGGGAATAAAGTTTAGGTGCACATATTACACCTAAGCTTACCACCTATGTACACTTATTGTGCTTGGGATAAAACACCCATGTAACATACAACCTGGGATAATCTTATTGTGTAACCATTAGCATTGTATAATCCTACCGTATTCCCTTTGTCTTGGGATAATACAATTTTGTACCATTATACATGGGGTAATCCTTCCATGAACCCTTTTGTGCTAAATGGATATAAATTTACAAATGCATTGGAGGGCTATATAGTACACTGACCATCCTAATAACAATCATCAATAGATGTGTGTACCATTATAACATGAGTACATCCATACTTATAGAATTAAATAATTTACAAGTGGAAATGATAAGGGGTTCACAACAAATATTTCTAAAACCATTCATAGTTATCCAAATAATGAAAATGGATGGTATCATAAAAAAAATTTCTTAGTGTAACATAATGAATATAAAGGGATGGGGATATATATGAAAATGGCCATTTTGAGGTTATTAGATAAGTCACACTAGAAAAAATTATGCCACACATAGATACTCATTCATTTTTCACTTATTGGTATATGAATATAACGTAGCTATATAATAATAAAAAATAATGAATGAAAATGTCTTGTGTATTTAGAAGACTACTTTCATAATCTATCAATATGTGACTATAATAAAACAAATTTATTTTAATATTTATAAGGAGTTCCTAAATAAATTGGTCTCATAAAATTACATTAGATAACCTATTGAATACATAGACAAAAGAGTTTATGTAACATCATATTACAATTATTCTAGTAATCCCAATCTTTTTACTTATTTTCCTCTTTAATTGGGTGCATCTTAGGACTCTCGATTATAGAGAGACGTTTCTTGGGAAAATGACATAATATTTAGGGATGCATGTTTTTTATGTTAATGGAGTCCTAGTGTAAAATTATAATGGATTTTTAGTGTTCTCTTAGAGTTTGGAATATTCTGAAGGTGTTCAAAAGTTTCTAAAAAATATGGGCTTTTCACTATCTTTTGGGTGATTACACACTATGTAATGGGATTTCATGATGTGTATTGTTCACAGAGAATAATCCATGATCATGATACATGGTATGATAGTATTTCATGCCATGTAAAAGTTACATGACTTGTATTAGTATAATATAGGTTCTTTTATAAAAATATGACATGTTTTCTAGAATATATTGACCCTGTGGATCACACGATGTGTAAATGGATCACACACAATGTAATTATAAAGTGGGTGGATTTTTATCAAATTGTATGAGTGATTTATTTATTTATTAAATTTGAATCCTCTTCTCTGATGACCCCAAGATCTTCAAATTAAATTTTGGGAATCTCTTCTCTTTCTGTATCAATTCATTTGGTGTTTGATAATCAGGGTTGTGCATGTTATATCTCTATGTAAGATAATCCTTTATGAATCTTTGTTTCCTTTGATCGGTATAGGGATGATTCAATTAAATATTGGGTTTAATGATTAGATAATTATGTTTCTCCTATTTACATCTATATATGTTTCATGATATACCCTAGGAACCTCACTTTTATTAGTTATCATGTGTGGGTTGGGTGTTTTTTGGTTTTTTCATGATCTACCATTTCATCCATCCATTTTCTTGTTGAATAAATTCTAAGAGATTTGTGAATTGTTTCTGGGGATTCCATTGTCTTCGTTGTGGTCATTCATAGATGTGGATCCTATTTTTAGTATGTGTGACCCGAGATTAAGGCCGGTGGTTCCATTTCTAAACATTGTTAGTTGTACTACTTGGCTTCATTATAATAATTTTTTATATATAATGAATTGGAATTTTTGATGGACTAATTTGTGTTTGTGTGAACTAGTTTTTGATAAAATATTGTTTCACATTGTTTTGGTTAATTAAATGGTATTTTCAAAGCATTAAGAAATGAATTAAAGAAATTTTTTTAAATCATGATTTTGAATAAATGGTTCTGAAATGAAAGAACATGGGAAGCCTCAGATACTTCATTTGAAGGAGAGGAAATATGAATGATTTATTGATACTATTTGGGGTTTTACTTATTTTTTTTATATAATTGTTGTTTTGGGGACTTAGTAGACACTATTTGGAGGTTTCGCTTTCATGAGTGTTCCTCTATTTCTAGGATTCGATGCATATATCTCATATCATAATGTGCACAATTTTCTATGTTAGGGATGTGAGTACCATAGTCTTCTTGAACTATTGGGATCCTTGGCATGATGTTACTTGTTATTTTATTGACTTGGGATACTTTATCTTTCACTGTTTTAGTTGTACTTTCATAGATTTGATATGATATTTTATGAAAACATAAATTTTATTAGATATGACTACATTTATTTATGTATATGAAATGAATTGAGACTGATTTACCTACCTTATTTGGATATGTAGTAAATGGGAAAATAATATTTTCCCAAAATTTAGAAATAAAACTGTTAAACTTTCTATCATTACCTATATTCATTAATGTTTAACATTCTTGGATTACTTTTATAGAGACTTATTATAGGACACCAATGTGAGATCCTACTGAGCCTATTTTCTCACACCATGTGCACCCCTTCAGTGGTGGGTATACATTGTTATGTATTTTGATGCAAGGAAAGGAAATACACTGGGGTGATTTAGGGACCTATTTCTATCATCTAGGTTTGGGTAACTTATGGTGAGATGGTGTAAATCTATACATTCTATCACAAAGAGACTTTTGGAGTAGATCTTTTTAATTTTTTTTATCTTTTACAATTGGACATATCTCTTAGAGATTGTTTTCCCATGATTTTAGTTATTCTTCTTCTATGTTTATCTCTTGGTTATGAAATTTAAATCATGGTTTCCAATTTTTATTTCTATATATGTTTATTTTTAATTTAATCTACTTGAGGTTGGGAAAAACAGTTCCCTTCTTTGTTGTTGATCCACAAGTGCAAGATTTCATCCCATGGGGATCTAGATTTCCCTTACAGTATAAAGAAAATTTTTATTGGGTACCACTATTGAGGGAATGTCTAGATCAGGTTCATCGTAGATTGGTATTAAAGGATATACTTACTTCAAGAGTCCTCATCTTAGGATTTTTGGTAGACTATATATAGGACATAATGTACTTGAGAGGTAGGTTGCGATGATTTCCGGACCATCACTAGTTGTGTTGAAACTCAATTTACTCTGGGATCATGGAATTCTAGTATCCTTTATATAGTTATTGATCTTAATCTCATTTATTCATTATTTTTTTAATTGAGGTTCTCTTTTTGTATGATTGTTACTTATGTTTCTTTGTGCATCAGAATGCCTCGAAGACATATTTTGTGGGTTCTAAATGGGGTGAAGTTGATTCCCCTCAAGGGAATCCACCCCTCGATCATAATATTATCAAGGATATCATGTTGTTATTTTGAGTTTTTTACCAAAACATATCTCAAGTCCAAGATGATGTTGTTGAGGTAGAACAAAGATTTTTTAGTAAAAGTGATAGATCAAGAGAGTTACATCATGAGAAGACACCTTCCTTTAAAGGTATGAATAAACCTCAAGAGTCAGAGAACTGGCTACAAAAAATTGATTAGATATTTGACTTCATAGATACACCTGATATTATCATGGAAAACCATGTGTTGTTCAAAATTGAGAATCCGAGTAAGCGATGGTGGTATTCAATTTTAGATGCCGATAGACATGCAGTCTTAGATTGGAAGGGATTTAAGGC
Organism: Viscum album; assembly: GCA_963277665.1. Classification (NCBI taxonomy): domain Eukaryota; kingdom Viridiplantae; phylum Streptophyta; class Magnoliopsida; order Santalales; family Viscaceae; genus Viscum; species Viscum album. Next base: position 1,392,415,678 of record OY728159.1, read on the forward strand.
TCTCTTCTATGAGAATTTTTTTTCTAGAGTCAATGATGATTTCCATGTCTATGGAGTTTACATCATTGAATAATTTGGATCATTTGGCGTTAATGTACTCTATTTGGTTTACATAGCTAGTTCTTTTTTACCATAGGTTGTAATGAATGATCAGCTGGAAGCTCAAAAGTACCTGTAGGCTTGGAGAACATATATTAAATTGTAAGTATTTATAAATATGGTTTTGAACTATGAAAATATTGTAGAAAAATCTATGATAGATGAGATGAATATGGCGGATAGGGTTTGATATCCCACCCCTTTTCTTCCACCCAATAGAAGAATTATTGGAATACAAGGAAAGAAGATGAAATGGTATGATCAATATTGGAGTGGTGGAGGCGATTCTCAGTATCTAGCCTCCTTTTCAACTTATGTTTCTTCTAGTGGTTTGATTATGAATTCTTATATGTGTGGAAATGTCTCCCACACAAATAGTTCTTATTCCACACCTGAAATGATATGAATGAATTGTGGATGTTATGGTTTTCTATAGAATCTATATCATGATATGTCTATTCCTCATTATAGTTGGGGATTGTCAGCTCCAACGACTACTACAGTGTAGTCAGATTCATTAGTGTCTATAAGGCTCTAGTTAATAGAATTAAGAGTGGTGAAACTTTATGTAGTAGATGAGGTTAAAATGGAGGTAGATGAAGGTCCAATGATAGTGAGGGGTATAATATTTATTCCATCTTCGTTATGGATTAAAATAATTGATATTTGTTCTTCCCACATGTTCATATCTTAATTTTTTTGATATTATTAAACTTTAAATAGATCTTGTATACTTTATTATGGAATCTTTGGATCATGAAAGAGAATGGGTTTCAATGTACATAATGTGTAATATTGATAGTTAATATAGTGTTGGTTTCAGAATTTCAAATTCTCAATATGGATCTATTTGAGATCATCATAAAGATGGATTGCCTTATCACTCACCATGATGAGGTTGATTTTTATCATTAACATGTTTTATTTATTACGGTCGATAGGATCTCTTGGGTTTTTTTGGGAGAGTGGTATTTGAGTTTTGGTCAGGTAGGTCCTTCCCTCCCAGAGCTTAGGAGTTTTTTTCCTGTTGTTTTAGTCAATCCTAGTGAATTTTATTATGTTGTTGGTCTTCCAACTATTGTTCCTGAATTTACTAAAGATTTACAAGATTATTTATCTAGTATTCCTTCATAGAGGGAGGTATATTTTATGATTGACATAGTTATATGTACAAAAATAATTTTTTAAACCTTCTTATCATATAGAGGAAACAAAACTGAAAAATCCCATGATTTAGATGGATAACCTGGTGGGAAAAAGTTTTTTCACCCTGGTGTTTCACTATGGGAAGCCCATGTTCTCTTTTCCAAGATGTCAGAGGGTTCACATTGATTTTCTAGGGACTGTTAGTAGTTTAACTGAGTAATTGTTAATAATAAGTATAATTTTTCATCATGTGGGTGATTTATTTGATTAGTTAAAGGGGGAAGTAGTTTTTGAGGATCAATCATTGGTTGCGTTAACATCAGATCTGGGTTCAAGAGTCTGATATAACAAAGAATAATTTCTTGAGCAGGTATGGCCATTATGATTATCTTGTTATGTTGTTTGGTCTAACTAAAACCCTTAATGTTTTTATGGATTTTCAGAATCAAATATTCCTTCATTATCTCGACACTTTTGGTGTAGTGTTCATGGATGATGTTTTCAATTATTTGAAATCTAAGGTTGAGGAAAAGCACTAATTTTGTTTAGTTTTGGAGATCCTAAAGAGTCACCATTTTTATGGAAAATTTTGGGAATTTAATTTTAGGATTCATGAAGTGAAGTTATTGGGACACGTGATTTCTATGAACAGATTATCTATTTTTAATGAGAAGGTAAAGTCTATACATTCTTGGGAAGAACCACATAACTTATTTGATATTCATATATTCCTTTTACATTTTAGATACTATTTATGATTCATTAACAATTTCTCTTAGTTAGTGTCACCTTTGACTAATCTTATGAGGGAAAGGATAAAATTGTTGTGGGATTCAAAGTGTCGGAATTATTTTGACAATATGAAAATAATTCTGACATCAACTCATATCATAATCTTACCTGAGCCTGATAAGGGGTATGTGGTTTTTTATACTTATCACACTGATTTGGGTTCCATGGTCATGCATGAGGATCATTTGGTATCATACATCTCTCTCCATCTTCAACCTCATGAGTAGAACTGTGCTACTCATCATTTAGAACTATCTATAGTTATTTATAATCATAAGTGTTGAAAACACTATCTTTTGGGGGATAGGGTCATAGTCATTTCAAATCACAAGAGTTAAAGCTATATATTTTCTCAAAGAATACATTAATATTATACAAATACAAAGGGTAAAATACCATCAGATGTTTAAAATTGATATTTCCTAGACCCTGAGGGAGTGGAAGGTCATGGAGGATGCTCTTATTAGGAAATTACAATAAAAAGATGTTCTTGAATCAAAGGAACAATAGAACCTTTTTTGGATGTTCATCTAATTTCACTTGAATGCTAACGTGGATGTTTCACGTATGGTTCAAACTAGTGTCCAAATATACTCATCTCTAATATAGTCGGATCTATATGTTCAGTTCAAGGATGATGAGTTTAGGGGCATTTGAGAAACCCTATATGTTTAAGAGATCGTTTCTGGATAGCCTCTCTTCTGGATGGTTTACTCTATTGCGGGAATATATTTTTCATTCCATCATTTACGAGGATATTTGTGTTATTTTTTTCATTTTTTTTCATGGTCCATTTATCCATGATCTATGAAGATGTATTATGATATGAGTTTTCGATTATGGTTTCCATGTTTCAAGCCAAGAATTATAGATTATGTATCTCACTATTACACCTAAAAATAAGTAATGGAAGAGTATTTGAAACCATCCGATTTACTCTAGTATCTTCCCATGCCAGTTTTGAAATGGGGAAATGTTTCTGTGGAATTTTTTATTAGATTACCATGTAAAATTCAAGGGAGGAATTCTATTAAGGTGGTGCTCGATCAGTTCAAGAAGTTATATGATTTCATTCGTATCAATAACAACACTAAAGTTAATGATCTGGGTAACCTATTTGTGAAGAAGATTACGAGGATACATGGTGTTCCTTCAGTACTTGTTTTAGATCAGGATACTAGGTTCACTTCAGTATTTTGGAGGAGTCTCTAAGAGGCAATGGGTACTCAATTCGAGTTGAGCACATCTTACCCTCTAGAGAAAGACAGTTATATGGACCATGCTCTTAATATCCTAGAGGATATTCCCTTTTCCTTTTCCTTGAATTGTTGTGGATCATGGGATATTCATTTGGGATTGGTTTATTTTTCTTATAGTAATAGTTATCAATCATCGATCAGAATGGATCCCTTTGAGTATTTCTATGGTCACTCATGACGATCACATATTTCTAAGGGAGGGGTGAGTAGAGCCTCTTTAGTGGGATCGACTCTTGTTCAGGTGATTCCTATTAGTGTTGACGATATATCTTAGTGTCCAGTTATAGATTAGGGTCCAAAAAATATTATAAATATTGGAGGTTTTTTCCTTTGGAGTTTTCCATGGGTGATTGGTCTTTCTTGAATATTTCTCCTCAACTGAGTTATATATAACTTGAAAAATATGGGATGTTTTATCTAAGATATGTTTTACCAAATGATATCACTGAGTAGCTTGGTCAGGTTGCTTATCAGTTGGCATTATGGGTTCAGTTAATGGGAATTCATGATGTTTTGAATATAATTTAACATTTGTAAAATCATCATGAAACCTCAGGTTCTGATTTTGGATGATATTGAGTTAGATCCAGTCATTTTTTTAAGTATATTTTCTTAGAGATCATTGAATAACAATTGAAATTTTGAATGGTAATTCTATTCCATTGATCATGGAGTTATGGAAATGTGGATCAAACTCTCATGGGACTTAGGAGCATGGGTTTTTTATGAGGGATAAATGGTCTCACCTATTTTGTAGACATAATTCTCCAACATGACTTCCTGAGGATAGAAAATATTATGGTTGGGAGTTTGTAAAGTCCTATTAAATTATTTTGGATATTTCCCATATCTATAATTGTTTTAATATATAATTAGGTGTGTCTTGGGACTACTGCTGATGTAGAAAAATTTCTAGGTATAATGAACTAAATTTAGGGGATATATGTCTGTTTCAATTAATGGAGTCCATGTATATATGTGTAATGGAATTGTAGGGTTCTCCACATGTTTTAATAATTCCATAGGTATTATTTGGTTTCCAATATAAATCTTGGTTTTTTTTGTCTTTAGGGTGATTATACTCCCTCTAATAGGATTTCACATCATTTATTGTTCACTGAGTTGAAACCATGATTTGGATACATGGAATTAAAAGATTTCATAAGTTTTAAATTTTACACATTATGCAATGGTAAAAATAGTATTTTCAATATAAAGGAAACATTTTTTTCAGCATATATAGACCCCTATGATTACAAGATGTGTAAAGGGATTACACGAAATGTAATTATCATGAGGGTGGATTTTAGGACGTCATACTAGTGAGTTATTTATTAACATAGGATTAATCCCCTTCCCTCTTGACACAGAGCTCTTCCTAGGAGATTCTGAGAACCACTTATCCTTACAGATTGATTCTCTCAACAATTGATCATTAGGGTAGTGCATGGTATCTATCTGAGTAAGAGAATCATTTCTACTTATTCAATTCTTTTTATCACAGTATATTAGTTGTATTTCATTATTCGATATGTTGATCAGATAATTATTTTCTATAGTTTTCTTCTAGATCTATTGTGTGGTCTTCCCTTAGTGGATGTTACTTTATTGGTTATAGTGTTGTAGTTATGCATTATTTGAGGATTTTCACAGTCGAACGAATCTCCTTATGTTTTTTGTTGATTAATTTTTAGAGATGTAAAGATTGATTTCAGGGGAACTAATTTCATTATTTTGATATTTCTTTTTTGGGGGATCCTATTGTGGGAATGTAAAACCACACTTTGTGGTAGGTGGTTCTACATATATATTGCATTGAATGAAAAAATTTCTTTATTTTTAAAATTCGTTTTATAAAATGAATTGGCATGATTGATTGACTGATTTTTATTTTTGGGAATTTGATTTTAATAATAAAATAGGGTTTCCATTATTTTGTTAAAGGAAAAGGTATTTTATAATAATTGTGAAATAATCATATAAAATATTTTCAAAAAATGATTTTGATAAAATGGTTTGGAAATTGGTGAACCTATAAATCCTTATATATTTAGCTGGGATGTACAGAAACAGAACTCGTTCATTGATACTATCGGTGAGTTCACTCATGGAGAATTCCTCTTATCCCTAGAGATGTTGTTCTGGGGACTTATTATACGTTATTGGGAGGGTATACTTTCTGCGGTGTTCCTCTCTTACCTAGATTAGATGCATATATCTAAGAGCTTGATGTGTGATATTTTCAATGTTAGGGGTATGAATGTCCTAGTAATCCTAACATAGTTGGATCCTTGGTGTGAAGTTACTTGTGCTTTGGCTGATTTGAGATTTTTGGATTATAAAGTTTTAGTTATAGTTATATGAATTTTATATGATATATGATGCATGATTTTATTGGTTTGTTTTTATATGTATTCTTTGATATATGTATCTGAAAAGATTTGAGACTAATTTACCTTCTTTATTTGGAAATATGGAAACGGGGGAAATTAATTATTTTACCATGATTTTGATGCGTGAAATTTTATATGTTATGGGGTGTTCCTATGATACATAGATATGATTCATTTATCTAGGATATCTTAATGCATGAATTTTTATATGGTAGGGGAATGAGTGTTCCAGTCATCCTGACCTAGTTGGATCCTTGGAACGATGTTACCAGTTCTTTGGCCGATTTGGGATACTTTGGCTTGTACCGTTTTAGTTATACTACCTTGAATTTGATATGATTTGTGATGCATGAATGTATTAGTATAATTTGATATGAAGTTTTCTATATGTGTATAATAAATGAATTGAAACTGATATTCTTTATTTATTTTGGAATGTGGAAAAAGGGGAAATTAAATGTTTTTCCATGATGTTGATATAAAACTATTAAATTATTTATCAATATTTGTTTTTTTAAAGATGAGAATGCATGGATTATTTATAGATATAATTGTTATAGAACACCAGAGTGGGATATTACTATGTTTGTTAGATCACACCCTATGCACTCCATGGGATGTTTGAAGACCTTTTTATTTATTTCGATGTAGGGAAAGGCAAGGAACCATAGATACGTGGTAAAATTTTTCTATTAGATGGGTTTGGGTAGTTAGTGGTAAAATGGTGGTAATCATCCCACACTATCACATGGATACTATTGGGCAAGTTGATTTAGTTTTTCATCATTTTTAGTTGGTCCTATCGCTTGGTGAATTTTTTCTAAAATTTCATTTTTTTTCACTTCCATTATTCTCTAACTGTTATGACATATATATTCATGTTTTTGTTGATTACTTATATATATGTATATATGTAATGTTTTCTTCTTCATGTTTGGATAAATTATTACCTCTATTTTTTTGTTGATGCCTAGGTGTTAGACACTAGCACATGGGGATCAGGAATTACCTTACATTATGTTGCATATTCTGGTCATGTACTAGTATTGAGAGATTGTCTTGGTCAGGTATGTCACAGGTGAGTTAAAATTCCTAGTAACGGAGTAGGAATAGAAATAAATCATGACATATTATTGAAGGTAAATCATGATATCATTAAATAGGAAGATCAAGAGTAATACCGTGGGAGAATAACATAAAAAACATGGTATCATAAAATCATGGAACATAGATAATGTTGAAAAAACACCAAATATGAAATATTCATAAGTTATGTATAACTTCTAAGACAAAATCACATGGTGGAAATAATATCATAGTGGATTAGGTTTACTCTGTAATCCCATACATAATATATCAAGATACTAAAGCTTTATCCAAGTCATTGGAACATTATATTAGTGCACCAATCATAACAATTTCGAGATTATATGGGACAAAAAACGTAAAACAATCATTAGGAATAATACTATGAATTACCCATGGAAATAACTGGATTTTATAATCTTGTATCATATTTTTGGAAAATGATATTTCATATAGAATACATTTGAGTAATTAAAAAAGGAATGTTTTACACATAAATGAAGAAGATAATAACATAGTTATATATGTGAGAGGTAGATATAAAATGTCTACAAGATTTCTATAACATTAAATATAGATAGATAAAGAGTGTTATATAGAGAACGATCACAACCAAAAGAAAAAGGGTGGTTTAAAAGGATCCCTTTCCTCAAGCCAATCTCTTCATGTGTATTCTTTATCTTGATGAATAAATAAAATAAATTAATTATTTAATCCATTAATAAAGTTTTTTATAATTATTATTCCTATTATTTTATATTTTACCATTTCATGATCTACTACTTAATTAATTAATGTCAAATTATAAGTTTTGTTGATATTCAGATCATATGTCTATAATTACTCAGGATATTTGATTATAGTCAATGAGGACATTATTTAATAATCTATAAAATAATGAAATAATTATCACTATTATACCCCAATTATACTTTTAAAAACAACCATGAAATATGGTTATTATAATAGAATTATGTTACAATCATGGAGATGGTATGTTGTACGTACGGATGGGTAACATTTCATGTTTTCAACAATCATGATGTAAAAATTATAAGTGTCGTTTTTCATTTTTATGATTTTATTACATCACAAATATTAATTATTTATCTAAATATTAATATATTTTTATAACCATTATTATTTAGTTATAAAAAATAAATCACATCACTTCGTGGAGGTGGTGATCCACACGTACACATGAACAAAATTATGATATTTCAGTGAATGGAATAGTGATAAAATATGTGATATATTTATTATAAATAATGATAAATATTTCATTAATATAATATATATATATATACAATAAATCAATCATCAAAAATTTCTGTGAGGGAATATTATTGAAAATGAATTACATTAGTTCGTATGGTGGTAGTATACTGTACACATGAATGATGGTTTCATTTCTCATTTGATGGAAGAGGATTTTAATGTAGGTTATTACATTAATATAATAAACAGACATCATATAGTATATGTTTATGATTTTATATCATCATTGTTTAATAATATTTAAATGTTTTAGAGGTTGAAATAAAACAAAAATATTTGGTTAAGAATGATACATCTTCCTTAGACAATCTCACTATATTTATACCTAACGCCTTCCTAGATTAGATTTTAGAACAAAAAAATCTTTGTAGGATGATGGGAGGAAATTAAGGAATTCATTTTTGTATGGATTAACTAAAATAAAATGCTCTTGATGTGTGAATTGGAGAGGAGAGTAGGTTTCCTTTTATAAGTGGTAGAGAGGACCCACTTGGATTTTTTGAAAAGAATACACTATATAAATGTATTATTCACACTTAATGGATTCAATGTTTACCATTACAAAAAATATTAGCTGAATTATGGTTGAAATATGTCCATATAATTGAAATAAAAAAACGTTTTTATGTAATTTTAACCTTTATCTCTTTAGTTTATACCCATGGTAAACCTATTTAAACCTTAAAAGTGGTAAACAAATTACTTTTTTTATTATACATTATGAAAAAGTATTATATGAATTTTTATTAAATAATATTAATTTTTATAATTCAAAATATATAATTCATTGTATCAAATAAAATTCACATAGGTGGCATAATTTAATTTAAATGTTTACAAAAAAACACGATGAAAAACTATTTTTTCTTAAAAATGAGTTTTAACCCCAAAAATGGACTTAAACCAAAATATAATATAATATGAATAAAATATAACTAATTAGATTTTATATAACTATGAAACGTTTATTTTATTTTTATATAAAATTAAAATCATAATGTTATTTTTAATTTATATTATTTAATAAAAAAAATTAAAATTTAACAAAAATCAATATTTTATACCCTCTACTGAGAAATAAATATTTTAAAAAAAAAAAAAAAATTTCACTCTATGATATTTATGATACAATTAATTGAAAAAAGAAATACTTTTTTATAAAATTATATTAAAAAATTTTATGGATATTAATTATATTATTTCCTATCTATAATTATTAAAAATAAATTTTGAAAACCAAACATATTTTTTGGAGCATAAAATCAATGTATTGACAATTTGGTGATTATTTACAAAACATTTATCAATATTTCTATATTTATTAATATATATATATATATTAATGTGGTAAATCCTATTCATACACACCAATTTTAAGGCTATGTTATATTTATAATATTTAAATTATAATATCTTAATTTATTTATTCTCGCTGTTGGGTGTCATATATGCTATCAAAGATAGTAATATTTTTAAACATCTCATTGTGTCAAATTTTCCCCAATTATGATATTTCACCATAAAAAATTCATAATACATACTAAATAAAAAATTGGTGATAATACTTCTTCTTTATGTATTCCTTTGGTTTTTAAGTTCATTATTTGAATTTATGGTCCCACCATAATGCTTTTACTAAATGTGTTGTCATTTTTCATATAACATCTTATCTACAGTCCAAGATCTTTAGATGTTTCTCCTCATAAGAAGGATCTTTTTTTTTTATTTTCATCAACAATGAATTCAATACATGAGTGTTATCTAGTATGTTATTCTTCAAGAGGGATGCAAGAAATATGTCATCTACTCCAGAAAGAATTTGTTTGAGTTATTATAGATAAGAAACAACTTTGATGCCATTGAGAATATCAATGTGACTGATGAACCTAGGGCATAGATTTTACTTCTTCTCAAATAGCATGAATCCGTTCTGTAGATAAATATAGAGAAAAAAATTATTTCTAGCCCCAAACTCCAAGTCTCAAATATGATTATCAGTTTAGCTCATCTATCGACTCCGATCAGTCCTGATGTATTGTTAAATTGTCTTACCATTTTCTTCCATTTCCAAAACCATTTCAGGTCCCAACAGCTTTCATTCACAAGCATTATCCCCACTTGTATTTGTACAAAATATCTTCCCATAAAGGGGTCTATATAGATATGTTTGTATGCTTAAGTGAAATTTATTATTTAATGAGAACTCAATGAGTGGAAGATATTAATCACCCTCATCTGAAGTCCATTGATAATTCTCTCAACATTTCTTCTAATTTATTATAAGACTACTCATGTTTTCCATAATATTGAGGTGATATGATGCACAGAAATTGAACTCTATATTACGATTATATTAGCTATTCTTCTGGAACATTTGAGTAAAATCTTGGATCTAAGAAAGATACAATCGATAGGGGTGTTTAATGAAGTGTTACTACCTCTATGTTGTATATTCATATAATTTTATTAAGTGAAAAGTCATCTTGAATTGTAATAAAGTGATATTTAATTTTAAAGAAATCCACTATAACCCAATTGGAATTATTTCCTCTTGATGTCTTTGTAAAAACAATAAAATAGTCCATTTTGATGTTTTCCCATTTCCATGTAAATATGGGTAATGGTTTCTTCATACCCATATAACTTTTCATATCATCATTCACTTTTGTAGATATAATATTCCTTGATGTATATTCAATTATCTTATTCTTCATATTATCCCTCTAATAGTGCTCTTGGAGATATCTAAACATCATCGTACTCCCTAGGTGGATGGATAAGGTTGAGCTATGTACATCATTCAATAACTCTTTATTTATATTAGTATTTGATGGTACACATAGTCATGAAGAAAACATAAAACTATTTGTACATTTATTTTGAACTCCAAGAATTTCCATTTTCTTATAGCTTTCATCTTCTTCTAAATTTCCATATCATAGTTATGGGCATCCTCCAAATTATTAATAAGCGATAGTTGAGAAATCATTTCTGGAAGGAATGATTATGTTACTTTTTTTACAACTCTTATATCCATCCAATTATAGTATAAGAATATTGGATCCTTTTGACTTATCATAATTGATAAAGTTTCTATATCCTTCTATTGGTATAATCTGCAACATAATTTACTTTCCCATGATGGAAATAGATTAGGTAGTCATAATCCTCAATAAACTATAAATGTAACACCCTCAGATTTGCTGATATATTTTTTTCTCAAATATATATATCATTTTCAATATATTACATTACACAAAAAGTTATGTTTAACTTTACTTAAAATAAAAACAATGTTTGGCATGTGTTACATACAATTCTGAGTTTAGATTGTGTTACCTGCAACACCGAGTTTAAAAAAATGACATAATATTAAAATATTATTATTTGATATAATAGTTTTAACTTATAAATTTTAATATAAGTTATCAAAAGGGTTTAATAAATTATTAAAATTTGGTTTATAGAAGTATTTATAATGAATTAATTGGTCACCAAACAATTAGAAATGAAAATAAACACCTTTTAAAAATAAAAGGAAATCTTTCATTGAACAAACTATTTTTATGCACACAATTTTGTTTTACATACACAAATTAAGCATATCAATTTTGGTGAATTATATTAATTATGTTTACATATTATATATTCAATATAATTTTTAACATTAATCTTATGTGTTATATATATATGAGATAAAAATAAATCCAATTTTACGCTTAAAACAGTATTATTATAAAAGTTTTATGTCGCCATTGGAACAACTATATTATAGTTTTTATACATTAAAATTAGTTATTTTAAAAAATTAAATTAATTTTTTAAATTCGAATTTCAAAACTATCTTAGGGGGATTTTTTTATTTATTTACAAATGTTTTTTTAATTAATAATTTAAAATATTAAGTTTAATTCACAACTATCTCTTTGTTTAAATTATTTTCAAAGTTAAATTATGTTTTAAATTATTTCTAATGTAAAATTAAATTAATTATATCCCTATTAATCCAATTTTGGTAATTTTAAAATTTTTCATATTGAATTAAAAAATATATGTTTTGTAATCCTTTGAACATTTTGTCTTAAAAAACACGCCTTTTAATCGTGCTTGTGTGATTTATTTTTAAATTAAAATTTTATAATTATATGAATTTAAATTGGAAAATGAATTCAAAATTTTGAATCAGAATAATTATTAATTTATAATATGATCTAATTAATCGTTGACCTAAATGAATAGTGAACCAATAAAAATTAATTTTTGTGGGCAAGGTAAAAATGGATTTACCAGAGGTTAAACTTAGAAGATAAGGGTTAAAAATTACCTAACAAATTTTCTAACAACCATTAGATGGAATTATTTTGAACTTAACTCTTATATTATCTATAATAGACCATTTGGGAGCATTTTAAATTATAAAAACATGGGTTATGATTGAATCTTTTCAAACAATTACAGGTCTTTTACTCACCTCACTTATAAAATCTCACCAACTATCCAATCCACTTGACATCATCAAATCATTTTGGTCCAACCAATCCATACATAAATATCATAACAAATTCAATCTTCTCAACTTTGAATCCAAAGTTTTGGTAAAATACCAACCTAATAAGACTTTTGGTGCAATCATAAGGAGGACACCTGATGAAGAGACACTATTCTTCTACAAGTGTCTTTATTTTATTTACTCCTCCAGAAAATTAAATTATTTTAACCGATTATAATATAATAAATTTTGTATATTACATATATTTAGATGTTTTTAATGTAAATTTAATTACCTAAAAACCCTTCACTTCAATCAAATGGGTTTCTAAATCATTATTCGTGTCTATAGTGAACTACCACCTCACGAACCGATGTAATTCATATTTTCATTTTAACCACTCATATTTGGGTATAATGATGGATATAAAGTATATATATGATATTTATAACATTACTATACTTCTACAATCATTATATAATATATATGTTTTTACATTCCATAACATAATGGTTATGAAAATGTTCCTCGTGTGTATGGAAGACTCCCGCCTCATGAAGCGATATGATTTGTTTTCACTAATGCTTTACATGTAAGACAAAAAGTAATAATATAAGTGATATAAATCCCATAATTATTATATTAATTACATATCTATTACTCTGAAAAATTAAAATTTTATTTTATTTCTTACCTTTGAACTCACTAAAATATGATAAAATCGTTCTTGTATTTGTGGTCTACCGCCTTCTCAAAACGATGCAACTCTCTATTAATCACCACACCATATGGATGATATGTGTAAGAATATTTAAATAAATAATATTTAATTTATGATTATATAATAATTATATAAATATATGATATTATGTACCTCTTTCTTATAATGATCGTTGGAAATTGGAAATGCTACTCATCTGTACGTATGACCTATCATCCCTATGATCATAACATACATAATTACTAAAAAGAATCATTCATGAGAACTATTAAATGATTAATCGATGAATAATTATAATAATTATATAATTATTATTATTATTGATATTATCAAACCATGATAAAATTATGAGTAATAAAAATAACAAAACAATATATATATATATAAGTAGTTATTGCCTGAAAGTTGTTTCTAATAAGGAATTGTTAATAAATAGGTAATTAAAGGTTATAAGTAAATCATATATCATTTGATATATATAATCATGGATATATAATACATTCATAATAAAATTAAATTAATTATATATCATGTTCAAACATGTATGAAGGAAGTTGAGACTTAAGGTAAGGTATTTCTATCTCAATATTATTTTCTGGTGAAACACATTCCATTTTCACCATGTTATTCTTTTATGTGGTTTATATACTACCATGAATTTATTTCAGGACACATATCCTTTATTTTTTAATTTCATATCTTTTTTAGGATCTTGATTTCCTGGGATTTATGGTTTCAATGTTACCAAAGAGATAATGGATTTTTTTCTCAATTTTCTATCTTTGAGACATGTCATATAGTATACACCTGTCATCTTTTATGAGATGTATATACAAACAATTTGACATGTAATATGATAAATTTATTTACCATTTTGGTATTTTAAATTTTTTTATGTTATTCCTTTATGGGGCTCATGATTCAATGTTACTAATGTGGTAATGATTTTATGTTATAATCCCATCGTTATTAGGGATGTTTATGATTGTGTTTCTAATGATATAATATTACCATCCATATCTCAAGAAACTATAAAATTTTATATTACTATGTATATTCATGATAATTTCATGTAATGATAACATTTTTACACACATTTATAACTATAATAACTGATATTTTATTAAGAATTAAGATCATTATGTCTCTCTTTGGTCCGAAAAAATTTTTCATCAAAAACCTTGTTTTATAAAATTTTTTAAAAATATATTTTTATGCATTCCTAAAATGTTGTATTGAAGGAAATTTTACCCATTTTTATATACAAAATGTTTTTAGGGGAATCATCATGGAGTTTTAAAAATCAATACCCATTCGGAATTTAACAAAAATTTGAAATCAATCTCTGTACACGATGAACAAAAATTATGTCACCGTGAAAATAATTTTATTTTAAGATTCCTTAATAAGTTTCAATGTTATTTTAAAGAAAATATTTAAAAAATTGTTTATAAATCTTTATATTTTAATTTTTTTTAAATGAAATATATTATCCCCAAAAAATATTATAAGTCATATTTAAAAAATATTTTCAATCTAAAATGGCGTACTTTCATAATACTTATACATTATTAAAGATTTCACCCAAGGATAACATTCATATTCATTCCATGATTGGTTTATGTTTATGAAGAAAATATTTTTATGGAACCTATTTCTATTCCATGGGTTTTACCATGAGGAAATTATTTTAAAACCCACTTCTTCTCATCAGTTATATTATGGTAAAATGATTTTGAAACTACTCTCTTTTCAACGGGTTACGTTATGAAAAAAACATTTGTCCAACCCATTTTAATTAATAGGTTATTATTATAATGACATTTTTATGATCCTGTGGCACACATATGTATGGATTTTATTTTTTGATGTTGGTAATGTTATAACTAAAGTTGGGTGAGACCTATATATATTTCCAATGAATTGGGTATATATTTATATCTCATGTGACAGAAAATACTGGAATGGAGAGTGAACTCGATTTATCAAGGGACATTTTCCACTACAATAGTCATTATATTGAACCTTGAAGAATATATTTTTTTGGGGAGTTAACCTATTACACTATGAGGAATGGGATTCCACTGGTGGTGGCGGTATGTCCTTCCAAGGAGGTATATCCACCCATTGAATTGAATTATATGTATTGGAAATGGTCCTTAAAAATTAAGTAAATTATTTTCTATCCCTAGGTTTATTCCATAATAATATTTCTTATTCAAATATTATACTCTAATGGATCATTTTATTTTATTCTTTTATGATTAATCTCTTAGTAACAACAATAATTTATTCCATGTATCAATATAATGATATTTGATTTTTAAGGTATGATTTTCAAATGTTAAGATCATATTATTATTTCCTTATACTAATTTCATTGTTATGTGATCATTGATATCTCACTTTCTTACCCTTACTAAGTATCTGATATCACCCTTTATTAGGTTTCCTTTACCCAGGTTATGAAGAAAGGATATAATTATGGTATGTTTTTTATAGATTATAAATGGGGATAATATTTATGAGAGATATTGAAGATCGTTGACAAAATTATATGACCATGTGTACATGTTTCCAATGGAATAGAACTAAATTATTCTGGCATCGATCATTATGTAACGTATTGAACATTAATCTATAAAGATGTAATATCTATGTATGAGAAGTTTGAGTCACTACGGCTGGTATCAGAAAAAGGGTAATTTGACCATTTTAATGTAGGATTAGAAAAAAATTGTTATATACGTATGGATATTATAAGGATATATCTAGGATACATATAATTATATTTTTAATGATGATTCAATGTATAGGATAATTTATTGAAATTTCTATAAAGTATAGATTGAGTGGTTTCTAAGAAATTATATCCCTATATGAATACTACAAGTAGATGTGGCTCTATAGGAGAGGTAATTAGAGGAAATAACTCCAAAGGCGGAATTTAAGGATTAGATTGATCATTACCTAGAATATAAAAATGGGCCTTATTGTATATAAGGTTTGATTACCACTGGGGGTTATGTTTGGAAATTTCAAAAACTCCTTATGAACTATCATGAAGGATTTAAATAGATGACGATTATAAGTGAGAAATGGTTGAATTCTATAAATATGGAAACTATGGGAATTACAAAAATATATATCATGGGGTGAAAGATCATGAAGATAAAAAAAGGGGATACCATTAATGGTTATAATACTGAATACAAAGATAACATGATTGATATATGCACGTATGGGTTATTCTGAAAGTATTGCTTATGTTAAACGTGAGAAGACTGATTAAATTGAGGTTGATGAATATTAGGAAATGATTCCTATTTTATATTATAAGAACAATTTATTAAGTAATAATATATTGAAGCCTATTTAATGGTATGAGAATGAAATGGGATGGTTGACATGTTTATGTATTGGATTTCAAGAATTATGTTGTATGAATCATGGAATATTTATGAATTGTTTGGTATATGCTTTTCATTAAATATTTTCAAAAATATGTGCAATATTATTTGTGAACGATGAATTTTATTTTATATAATGGTTATATGTTTCTATAAAAGACATGATTAAGTGAAGGTAACCCTTAATATGTTCAATATATTGAGAAAATTTTGTTTATTTTGGATAAAAATATGATTAATTTTGATAATTTAAATTGGATAGTGCTAAATTTCTATGAACTGATTAATGATTTTTTGTCAATGTGGTGTATGATATCATTTATATATTAAAAAAATTATTTAAGAAATAAATCCAATAATCTGTCTTTTATTTATATAATAAAAAAAATATTTGTTTTCAATAAGGTTTTTTGTTAATTATATCTATTACCTTTTTTCAAGAGAATACATGATGAAGGTATTCACATGTATTGTATGTAACAAATGATAATTTCCTTGTGATACTGAATGGATTAATGTTAAGTCAATTTTGAGAAATTTAGATACCTTCTTTATAATTTTTTAATTTTAAAGGGTTATAAGTTTACCCATTTATGGAATTTTTTATGCTGAATTTAGGATTAGTTTTTAGAGACTCTTATATTGTTTAACCATATGAATAGTTATTCAAAAATTATTCTTACCATTTTTTTAATATATTTCTAAGGAATGAATTTTGATTATATCAATGGATATTGTTATCCATTAGTACATCATGAATAACAAATTCACCTTCATTTATTTCTTTAAGAGATGAAGTGGAAATTGATCAAGACACAACCAAAGGGTGATATTGTTCTTATGAAATTAAATGAAATAAATTAATAATATCTTCTCATGAAATTTTTTCAAATTTGTGAAAATGAAATTAAAATAACATTTTGTCATGTAATCATCAATTTTGATGATATTAATGATCATTTTCATGAAAATTCAGTTGATATTTTTTTTGTTGACCTTATATAGATCACTCACTTTTTTGAGATAATTGATCTCTATCACTCTCTATAAATATTTATGCTTTTCTTCTATATCCAAATATTTACTTCCCACATATCTTTTCCTATGTTGAATCATAGTTATGAGTAACATAGAAAAATTTTTTGTTTAAAATTTTTTCTTTCTAAAGGATTTTTTTAATTAATTTAAAATATGTGGTTTTCTATGATGTAATTTTCAATTATTAAACATTTTATGATTGAGACGATTTTCAAGGGTGAAATTCAATTTAAGGGGTGTAGAATTTAACACCCTGAGATTTTTTGATATATTACTTCACAAATATATTTAATATTTTCAATATTTTACATTACATAGAACAATGAGTTTATATTGTGTTACACGTAACAATATATTTTTTTGTGTGACATACACTTTTGAATTTAGCTTGCATTACATGTAACATTGAGTTTAAACAAAACATGACATTCTATTAAAATATTATTATTTAATATAATAGATTTCACCTCGACATTGAAATTGATTGTTTTAATAGGATTATCGAAATATTGAAAATATTGATTACAAATTTACATATGATGAATTTTTTGGTGACCAATAGATTATAAATTAAAATACAACCCTTTTGAATATAAAAATAGATAATTTTCTCAAAAAATAATTTTATGTGCACATGTGTTTTTTACACAAAAAAATTAATCAAATCAGATTTATTGAATTATATTAATTCAAATTATATATTATATATTAAATCTGAAGTTTAACATTCATCATATGTGTTTTCTTGACATGATATAATAGTATATCGAATTTAACACTTAAAATGATATTTTTATAAAAAGTAGTTTTGTCTCCATTAGAGAACATATAATAAATTTAATTTTTAATCATTTTTGATAAATTATTTGAGGAAATAAACATAATTATTTATTCCATATATAATCGAATGAATTTTTTGGATTTTTTCTAAAAATGGTGATTTCGTTCTTAATAGTGAAAGATACTAAATTTTAATTGAAAAATTCATCTCTATTAAAATTATATATAATTATAAATTACATTTAAAATTTTATATAATGTAAAATTAGATCAATTATTTATCTAGTAAACCATTTAATGTATTATTAACCTTTTTTGTGTTGATTTTTTATATAAAAACTTTGTAAAATTTTGAACATTTTCTCTTTAAACAAATCTTTCTCCTTGTATCAGCAGTAGAAAATTTTTAATTAATATTTTCTACATATGTGAATTTAATTTTTTGAAAAATGATTCCATATCTGGAATTATAATAATTTATAATTTATAATAAATTAAACATAATTTTTTAACAAAAAAGAATAGTGTAAAAAAAATTAATTATCACCGTTATAAAAATGGATTTAAATTTGTTAAAATTAGAAGATAAGGGTTAAATTAACCTACAAACTAGTAAAATACTGATTATCAAGCCATAATTTGACATTATTTCTTATATATTATATAATGGACCATTTTGGTATCTTGTTTCATGTTTAAATGTTGGTATGATTGAATATTTTGAGAAAATTACAAGGGTACGATTCACCTCACTTATAAAATGCCACCCCCACTTTTCTCTACTTATCACCTTAAAACAATTTCTCATCAAAAACTACCAATTAATATAAATTGTAAATTTCTATAATATGATACTATAATCCTTATTTCTGGCATAAATCCTACCTTGGAAGTATTTTGGTGCGATCCTATATAGGATACACGAAGAAAAGGTAATATTCTTTACTGAGAATCATTATTTTATTTCTTCCTCCACCTCCTTAAATTATTTTTAAACCATGATGATATAATTAAATAATTGTAATAAATATATTGATATGTTATTATGTTATGTTAATTTACTATAACCACCTACACTTCCATCAAATAGGTAACTAAATCATCATTCATTTGTATGATGGATTACATCCTCGTGAATTGGTGTCATTAACTTTTCCATTACCACCTCTCAGAGTTGGGAATGATTATTGGTATAAAGTACATATACAAATTTTTTAATATAATTATAACTCATTATTAATTATATCACATCTTAATTTTTTTTTACTTTCCATATCATAGGTTATACGATAACATCACTCGTGTGTACAACAGATTACCGCCACATGAAGTGATGTGATACAATTTCACTAATAATTTAAATAGAATATAATAATAATAAATATATGTGATAAAAATGTCATAAATATGATATTAATGAAATATTTATCATTCTAAAAAGATAATATATCATTTTATTTATTACATTTCTACTCATTGTAAGATGATAACATCATTTGTGTACATGTGGACTACCACATTTACTTAGTGATGTGACTCTATTTTAATCACCACAACACATGGATGATATGTACAAATATATTTATAGAAACAATGTTTTATTTATGATATTATTATAATTTTGTAAATATCTGACATTACTTACCTCCTTTCCATAATTATCATTTAAAAATGGAAACATTATTCATGCATACATACGACCTACCATCTCAATGATCTTAATATACTTCATTTTTTAAAACCATACTTCATGAATGATATTAAAAGTATAATTTAACAATAAATATAATAATTATATAATGATTAGTATAATTGATATGAAAGAGAAATGTTAAAAGTATGAGTACTGAAAATAGAAAATCAAAACATATACAAAAAAGTGGTTATTAACCGAAACATGGTTTTAATAAGGAATTTCTAATAAATAGATTTGAAAATTTAATAAATAAATCAAATATTGTATTATATATATAATTATATTTATATAATATATTTATACTATAATTTTATTTATTATACCGAAGGTTCAAATATCTATGAAACAATTCCAAACTTAAGGTAAGTGATTTCTTTTTCACTTTTATACCTTAGTGAGATGAATGTAATATTCACAACATGTTTATTGAATGTGGTTTTTATAAAAACCATGAATTTATTTTTTGATTCGTATCCTTAATTTTTTGGGTTTTATATATCCATTTTATTAACTCTCTTTCACGGGGTTTACAATTTCAAAGATACTAATGCATTAAGGGGTTTTCTCTCAATTTTATTCATTGAGATATATTTTTCTTATACAACTATATTCTTTTAATATGTATATATACAAATAATTTTACATGTAATATCATCAATTAATTTGTAGTGATGTCATTTTATGTTTCATTTTATGTTACTCCTTCCTGGGGATTTTTATTTATTGTTAACAAAGTGGTAAATATCTTATGTTACAATCTCATCATTTATCAAGGATGCTTCTTAATATGTTTATGATGATAAAATATTACGATATATCTCTCAGAAAACTCATTAATTTTTTTCAATTAACATTTTTCTTGATATTATCTTCTCATATTACCATTTTACCACACATTGGTAATTAAAATGGATTTAGAAATTTTTTTAAAGAAATAGCCTCTTTATTTTTTCTTCGGTTGAAAAAATATTTTCTTCCAAAACCATTTTTTCTAAAATTTCGTTAAACAATGTTTTTTAACATTAATAAAATGATATATTCAGACACAATTTCCCATGTTTTACTTTATAAAAATAGTTTTTAAATGAATCTTAATGTTGTTTTCCAATACAATACATGTTTGGATTTAATAGAAAATGTGAAAGGAATATTTATATGTTATAAATATAAATTATTTCTCCGTGACCATAATTTTACATGATTCTTCCTTCATAGTTTAATGAGGTTATTTTTGGAAAATTCATGGAAAATATTTTCAGAATTTTTAAATTTAAAAATTTATTTTCAATGATAAACTATTTCCTCAAGTATTGATTCATGTTATATTTTAAAATTATTTTCCAACTCATATGAAAACATTTGATGTTAATAAGTAATTACAATGGATATGATCCAATGATTACACTCCTATCACTTCATTTAATGTTTTATTTTTATAATTTCATGATTTTTTTGAATCATGTTTCCCTTCCATGAGTTATACTATGAAAAACATCTTATGAAACTAACTTTTTTTTCATGGGTTATGCTAAGATGTAATGATTAAATGATTATGAATCCTCTATTTTCTCCATAGGTTATGATATAATGAAATTTTTATGAAAACCATTCATTTCATGGGTTATGATATGATTAAAGTTTTATGGTCTGGTGGAATATATATGTATGCTTTTTATTAAGTGACAGTGATTATGTTAAAACCAAGGACTGTGGTTATGCTAGAACCAATGATGGGGGGGGGACATAAATCTATCTCCAATTCATTTTTTAATGATTTACATTTCATGATATATATATATATAATAATGGAATGGGGAGTGAACATAGTTTAATAAGTTTATTTCTCCACTATGATTTTCTTAGGAGTATACATTGACTCATATGATGGTTTTAAGGGTGAACTCATTCTGCTATAAAGAAAGGGTTTCCACAAGGGATGGTGTTGTGTCCCTACCTGAAGATATAACCACCCATGGAATACCATCATATGTTTTTTTATAGTTCCTTAACTACTATGTAAATTATCATTTATTATTATGTGTATTCCAAAATTCTATCTTATACATTTGTTATACTCCCCCATCTAATATTCCTTGATTCTATTATAATTCATGTATTATAAACTACCCACCTTTATTTCGTGTCTCAAGATTATGATGTTTGATTTTTTGGGTATGGAATTCAAACTTTATTCTATTGTTCTGATACCCTTATTCTCATTTAATGATTATGTGATCATTAATATCTTACTTTCTCACCCTTAATGAGAATATGTGATCACCCACTATTATTTTTCCTTTCCATAGGTTACAAACAATGGGTTTAAATAGGTTATGTTTTTCAAGATTTAAAAAGTTGAAGATACTTATGGGGGAATTATAATATCATTCTCCAATATAGAAGATTACATTTTTCGTGTTTACAAAGTAATAATAAGAAAATAATTCTAGAATGAATCTTTATATAATGTATTTAATATTCAGATGAAATGATACAATATATCTGTATGAGAAGCTTGGGTTACTACACTAACTTTATTATGTGGATCATATTAATCTCATTCTATGTGAATATATATTTGATACTATTATGACTCATATATATTTCACACTTCTCACCATAAAGTCAATGTCACTGTATTTTCAATGCAATGATCACTATATCTAACTCATTTTCAAGTGTTAAATAGTTATTCTCATGAACATTCAACATCCTTGAGGTTTATGTTATCACTTTTTAATTTTTTTCATTAGTACCCAGACCAAAACCTTCATTGATGTATCATTATATACCTTGAAAATGTCCCCAACTTAGAGCATCATGAGGATTAGTGAAGTGATATACCATTCTTTTAAAAAAAACTAAATCTATTAATAAATTTACTAGGCCAAAACAATCATTACCTCTTCCAATCCATCTTGGTTAGTGGGTTTTAAAATCATGATAGGTTTCAAGAAAATCATGGGTAATATTACATGAGTCCAATTAAACTACATATCTTTGTTTTATATTTTTATCTGGCTACTCATCAACTTCACTTATCATATAAAGGTCCATATATACCCCATTACTAATGATAGTATTCCCTAAGAATTATACTTCCTTCATCCATAACTCACATTTACCATACTTTATATATATTATATATTTTCTTATTGCCTTTAACACAATAATAAATTTTTTCTCATGATCCTCCTTGATTTGAGAGTATATCCAAATAACATCTATAAATACTAACATAAATTTGTCATGAAATCTCTATAGACAATATTCATTAATAAAATATTGATTTCTGGATCCATATGGATTCTAAATTACATCACAATGAACTCATAGTATCTATACCTTGTTTGAATGGATGTTTTGAAAATATCTTCTTTCTTCACCATTAATTAGTGATATCTTGACCGAAGGTTAACATTAGATATTTATTGGGTCTCACACACTTGATTAAACAATTAATCTATCCATGGAAGGTCATACATGTTCTTTAACATGATTATTTTGGGTTCATGCTAATAAAAAACAAGGAACATTGACCCATATGTATTATTGAATTAGAAGTTCATAACACCCCATAGTGAAGCACTCATGTGCATAAAATCCTTTTACACTGTCACTTGTAACTACATTTTCAATTATTCTAACTTAATGGTGGTCATTCTGTGATGATTCATGGATATGAGAAGGGATCCATGTATTAGTTTTATTGAGAACTCAACATCTTGGTTTAGAGGAAGACTAGGCCACTCATTGGGGAATACATTAGTATAATCACTTAAAATTTGAATGTTTTCAAGAATTATTCTGTCTATTTTAATGATCATTGATCTTGGTAAGATTCCTGTTAAGTCAATAATATCCATGATTTTATAGAAGGTTTTAAGAGAGATTAGACTTCCTATTTTCACTTGTATAGAATCATATGATGACTTGGGATGTATATAATGAGATCCTTCTCTTGGAATATGATAATCTATTTATATAAGGAGAACCACTAAATTATCACTAGGGAATAAAAATATAAAAGAGGAAGTAAAAAGAGATTTATTGGATGATTCAGACCATAAAAATTGATGAGGGATTAGATATATACATGGGAGCCAAAAATTTCTCCATTTTCTATTCTTATAGATAGTAAATTCCCATGTTTAGTAGTGGTTCTAGAGTAGTTATAATAAACTTTCATGATATAAAATAACGCATATAACCATAATAAATTTTTTTCACTATTCATGGATTAATGACTAGTGTAACTATCACCACATCATTTTCGAGAATCACAAGAAAAATAGTGATATAATATTCAAATCCATACTATCTAGGTATTAGAGTATATTGTCATTGATTGTGTCCAACTACCCTTAAATTAGGGAATTGGATTTCATAGTTCCCATTTTGTTTTCTATTGAAAAATTGTATCTTAAGATAAGTGTTGATATAAACCTAATTTTCTTCTATGTTATTAATGGGATTTTTCATCTCTCATTGAAATTGATTAGCCTGATGTACCAATTTTCCACACATGAAACATCTCCTACTTCACATTATATAGTTCACATGATTGTTTTTCTCACACTTTTCACATGATATTTTGGGTTTTCCTTCCACGAAGAGATTTATTTTTTGATCCTATTGAATGAAACTATATTTTTTATCTTTTTATTTGTAGTCGCATGAGACCAGTTAGAGTTTTTGATCTCCATATCATCTTTAGAGGCACAACATACATTCACTACAAAGATTTTAGATTCCTTAATCATTAAGGTTTTTCATAAAATTTTCTTCAACCTACTAAATAAATGATATAACTTACTTTCAGCATTTATGGAAAAACTAGAGGCTTACCATGAATGTCTGATGAGTTTTTCCCTATATTCCCCATTATACTCATCATCCTTTTCCATCAGTTTCATGAACTCCCATCCCACAACTAGATAGTTTAAGGAAACCATTTATTGAAAAAATATCCTTTAATTATTTCTATTCCATTGAATCAATGTATTTCCTGGACTTTGTGTTTTTCTTTATCATCCACTAGTGATCGACATCCCCCATCACGAAATAAATGGAAAACAAAAAATTTATCTTATTATAAACATTTAACAATATAAAATAACATCTCAGTAGAATTAATTAATTTTTATAATATTATGGAATCATAATATCGACTAAAGGTAAAAGGAAGTTTTCACATGAAATTCTTGATTATAACATTATCTCCCTTGTGAGAAGGATGAAGTTCTTCATGATTGAATTTATTATTCATAACTTCAGAATATCTAGCTAGTGCATCGATGAAGTTCTCTGATAAAACTCTCATAAAGTTGGGAATTTCATTGAGGAAATAATCACATTTCCTATTATGTTGGTTGTTTTCACAGTTTCAACTATTCCATATTTTAACATAATAAGAATGAAATAAGATGAGAATATATTCACTAATAAATGTAAAAAAAAGAAACACAAAAAATTAGAAGGAATAAAATATAAATGAAAATATATCATAACTTATGAATATCTAGGTTCCAATCTAGGTTTTCCAAGGTAATATTTTGAATTAGGTTTTATAACCTAACAATTTGTTCGACTCCTTCATAATTGCCTTAAAAGAGTTTACGAGTTTTCAAGAAAAGAACCTGGGAGTTTCAAACCTAGTATGAATAAATGAATTCACTTCATGCATGAAATTATGTTTTATTAAATTCCAAATAATCTGTTTTTGGGGATATTACCCCTACATATATTTGTTTTGGAGCCCCATCCACTTATTGTATCTACACAAGGATATAGTTTCTTGGAAACCACCCGCTATATACTTCAACAATATTCAAGTATATTTTACCATAAATATTATTTTCCTTATTGTAATAACTAAATTATTCAAGTCCCAATACCAAAAGAAAATTTAGATCAAGCTATGATACCAACTACAGTAACCCACACTTGTTTACACAGTATTTCTTGATTTTATCATAAATATCGAATAATAAAATACATGTATATAAAAGACCATGTGACTTTGGAATACTTGTTTCATAATACAGAAATGTAAGAAAAAAGTAGAAAAAATTATTTTAATCTATATAATGAGTTCCTATATTCCGTCAGGATCTTAAAACTACATTGGTTAACTTCGGGAATACATGGGAAAAAGGGGTGAGCCAAAAGGCCAAGTAAGAAAATAAACATGATATGGTAAAACAACATGTGAGTAACGGTATAACATTATATCTTAGAAAAGAAGGACTTTTACTAACCACATGGTAGAATAACATAAAGAACAATGTATCATAATAAAATAAAATCTATGAAATGTGAAATTAATAGAAAATATTACATAACCATAATTCAATGTGATCTTCAAAGACAATGTCACGTGGTGGGAAAAGTCCTATACTGGATTAGGTTTACTCCCTAATCCCATATATAATGTCTCATGAGACTAAATCTTTACCCAATGCATTGGATCACTATCTGGGAACAAAAATCACAACATGTCCATGATTATGTGTTCCATAAAATGGAAATCAATCATAAGGAAAAAATATAAAAATTGCCCATGTAATGAATGTGGTTCCATAATCTTCCCTCAGATCATAATAAAAGAATTCATAAATATGGAATTTCAAAAAAGAAAATAAGGATTGTATGAAATATAAAAAGTTGAGGAGAATATGCTAGGTATATATTTGGGATACATTTATATATAATTTAAAATAATTCTATATCATTAAAGTGATAATTTAGGTCAGTTATGGAGGGAAAGGTTTTAACCCAAAGGAAAATAGTGGTTTAGAAAGATCTATCACCTCAACCCTAACTTGTAAAATTCATATCTTATCTTTATAAATAATGAGAAATGATAATTATTTACATTATTAAATAATTTTTTGTGTTTATTATTCTATTTATTTTATGTTTACAAATCCATATTCAAATTCTTATACATTTTATTTCATGTCAGTCATATTGATGATATTCAGATCATATATCCAAAATGAATTGGGATGGTTGAATAGGGTCAAGGAGGTCAATATTTCTTCTTTATAGAATCAGCAAATAATTTAATTTTTCCCTGCAATTATTCCTTTAAAACCAACCAGGAAATATGGCTAAGAAAAATAAATTTTGTTGTAATAATGAATATAGTAGATCGCACGTGAGTATGATTAACATTTCCATTTTTCAACAACTATGATGGAGTGAATGTACGTGTAATTTTATATTTATTAAATGATAATTATATCATAAGTATCATATTATTTTATAAAAACACTTATATAAACCATCAATGTGATATGGTAAAAAAATGAATCAGATTTCTTTGGGACATGGTAATCCACTAGTACAAAAAAGGCATTTCACATATCTCTATGAATGGAATGTTTAAAAAAATATAAGTAAATTAGTTTCCCATTATATAAAATATATAATGCTTATATTATATATAAATTAAATTCTTCATCATAAATACTTTTGAGCGGTGATTATAGAAAATAAAGTACATTAATTCACAGGGCTGTGGTCTCCCATACCCCTGAACATGATTTTGTTTCCCATTTCATGGAATTAGAGATGAATGTAGGGAATTATATTATTAAAATACAATAAAATTATATTTTATAAAATTATTTTATTATATCAGTATGATTTAATAATATTATATGGATGTGGAATAATATATCATACAAAAAATCCCAGTTAAGAATCATACCTCTTCTTCAGACATCGCCTTTAAGATTATATCAAATGACATTATATACTGTATTAATCTTTAAAAAAGGCCTCTATGATGTGTGTAAAGAATTAACGAAGTCATTTTGGAAGTTCTATTCTGAACCAAAAAAATCACTTGAAGTGTTAATAGCATAGCATAGGATGTGTCCTTATATATGTGGGAGAGAGGACCCACTTGGAATTTTTTGAAATAATAAAATATTTAAATGTCCTACTCACTCAAAATGGATCCATTATTATCCATTATAGAATATTATATGATATATTTTTTAAATATGAATATACAATAGAAATTATAAACTTTTTAAGGGAATTTTAACCCTTATCTCTTTATTATAACCCCTTGGTAATACTATTTTAACCTTAATGATGGTAATAAGTTTTATTATTTTTAATATTCACTATGACCAAAAATTAAATTGAAATTATTACCTAACATTTTTTTTCAAAATTAGGACAATTTAATTTAAAATTAATACCTCAAAATGCAATGAAACATGGGTTTTTAGAAAAATACTTCTTTAAACCCAAAAATTTACTTCTAACAAAATTAGATAAAGGATGATTTAGTTATGATTAAATAGATTATATATAACTAAAAAATTAATCTATTAATTTTAAATAAAATATAAATTATATTCGGAATTTTACATAAATTTATTTAATTAAATTATATGATTATTTTACAAAAAAATGCATTTTATACTATTTACTAAAAAATCAATATTTTTAAAAATATTCCAACATTTAACCGAAATATTATATTAATATGACAATTTGAAAATATATATTTTATTTCTAAAACTATACTTCTAAAATTTAAGAAAATAATTATATTATTTTCCCTTGAAAATTAATAAATTTTTTTTAAATGTACTTTTAAGCATAAAATGTCTTTACAGAAAATAGGTTGATTATTTACTAAGAATACATAAATAAATTTCAATTAAATGAGTCCTTTATATATATTTCACAATTAGTTAAATTCGATCCAGACCCACAAATTTAATGGATGGGTTTTCTATAATATTTTCATATTAATATTTGTTCGTTTTTTTAGAAATAGTGTTGTGTAAGATCCCAAGTAAGTAATGAATAATAGATATTTTTATCTATGTCTATTAATTATTAAGATAGTGTTTTAGAGGCTTAAAATGAAAATAAATACAATCTTATGCATGGAATACACTAATATTCTTAAAAGATTGTTTTACTACCTTTTGATGGCAAACCATTTTTAAATCTATATTTGAAAATTTTATAAACTATGTTTGTCAAAATAAACTTATTTTTTATGATTGGGACATCAAAATTTACCTTGTGTGAATTTTTGGAATTTTTCTGACAATGTTCATTTTTTAATGAATAGTGAAAAATACTGCATTTTACATCAAAACTGCTTTTTAATATAATTTATTTATATGATTAGATTATGTTTTGAATTTGTTTTGAAGTGAAATTAGAATATATTGTTAACATTTTATCCAATGGTGGTCATTGGAATCAATTTCACTTTGAAATTAGAATTAAACTGGTGTCAATCTTTTGATACTTATTGTTTTGTAAAAACACGCTATTTGCTCTGGCAGCGGGAATTAATTATTAAATTAATTAATGTGACTTATATGATTTGAATTTTGTAAAATAGACTTCATTTTTGAATTCGGAATATCAAATATAGCTTAGGGTGAATTTTTGGTAATTTTCTGAAAAACTTCAATTTTTGATGAATAGTGAAACCACTAAGTGGTAATCAAGCAAACTGATTTATCATTTAAATGAAAGTTTACCACTAATGTGTATTGAATTTTGAAAATCCGACATACATGGTTGTCATTAAGAAGTAAAATTTGGTTCAATGGGATAAAAATAATTTTTTTGTGAATAGTAACTTATTAAGTTTTTAATCACGATTAGTGGTAATTAGTGTAGTTTAAGGTAAAAATGATATTATAAGAATTTGAAAACACCATGACACTTTTCCTACACCTATTGGGTGAGTCATGGCGGAAAAAGACAAGCCATGGGCCAACTTGGGGACCCCATGGAGCCACATTGGTTGGAAAATGACAATAATATATTTTTATTTAATGGAAAAGTAAAAATGACACAAACATAATATGTTTTACGAAAAAAAATTTTACATGGGGTTATAAAGAAGAGATATTTGATTATAAATAGTCATTGGAAAGCTAAAAAGATTTAATACATCATAGTATTTTTTTATGATTTTTATACATTAAATAAATTAAATTATTTATGACATAATAATGATGCAGTGATGACATCATTATTTGACGATTTAAATAAAATGTAAAGATAATGTAAAATCTATGAACTACACCTGGCCAAAACCAATTAGATGAGTGGATTTCGAACCCTTATCACCTTATCCATGAATTATATCAAGGTGGGACCTTTTGAAACCGAAACACATTTTCAAATAAAGTAATATTTCTTTACTTTCCAAAAGAGCCCCTCCTCTCCTCTTATAAAAGCCCCCCACCTCTACCTCATTTCACACACTCCTCAAGCCTTTGGATCGGCCAACCCCTGCCCATTTACTCTCTCCACATCCCTCTCCTCATCCTAGAGGATTCCCTTTGGGCAGAATCCTTTCAATGAAAGCCTTTAGGCTCAAATCAAAAGGAGTTACACTTTTAAAGGTAATTCATTCTCTCATGTTCATTTGTTTTATTTTGCTTCTCCAACCCCCTAAACTCTTTTTATTTACTTATTTTGTAACAACACCAGTATCTTCAATATAAAATGATGTTTTTATAATATTTATTTGATCTACACTCTCACACAACTATATCAAATGGTTAAAGAACATACGGTTTCCGTGGATGGCAAAATTCTGCCTCCCGAAACGATGATTGTTCAACACTCATTTAACACCTTCAAAGGTGGCCATTATGATGTCACTATTTTTATATATGATATATAATATGTTTATGTTTTCCTTAAGCTTATGTTTTTTTTTCATTTTGGGCATACCTTTATGGTTTCCATTATGGGTAAACACGATATCTTCATTTTAGGAAGTGCGGACTACCGCCCCCTCAAAGTGATTTGATTCGTTAAATACCATATGTGGGACATATAAAGGATGGAACTATTATATTATATATTATATTATACTGGAATTATAATATACCTTTATATCATTATGATTCCATTCTATAAAATACGAAATAGAAATGAAAGTAGCGTTCATGCGTACGTACGGCTTACCGTCTCCATGAACGGTGCATTTAATTTCTTACCTCTAAATGATTATGTAATATTATAAATGCATGTATGTACTGGATATATATGACATATATGATATCTACATCATGAATACCATTCTGGATATAACAAACCTATGACCAAATTAACAACATGTAAGTGTAAGAAGTCTATGTTTGACTTAAGAACCAAATACCGACAAAATGAACATTATTAACTTAACTGATTAAATGATGTTCATAACATGGTATAAAAGGAATAATGAACTTGAAAAAGATTCATAAGCTAGTATAGATTAACTCAAGTTTATTATTCAGGAGATTAAAGAACGGTCGGGTCAAGTCGGATACGAGGTATGGGACTTCGTCTCAATCTCCTTTCATTGAGGCATATTTTATTTTATACACAACGTTCTTTTATTCGGTGTATAAACCCCTTTGAATTTTACGTTTATTCAAAAGGAATATTTTTTATACGAAGTGTTTAATAAATGAAAAAAGGTAATGTTTTTGTCGTACGTATGCGGCGACAACGACTTCTCCGCTATCGTGACCGTTATTTGAGTTTCGGCTTCCTCTACAAGCCATACCTTCTTTTTAAAAGAAAAATAAATACCATGTTTTACTTTTCTTTTATTTTAGTATTGAAAATGGTTTTCATAATGTTTTTATATCAATGTGTTGTATTGATATCTCGTGATTGAAATGTGGAAATTTTATGTTTCCTTTATGCATGTTTTATGTGATATGATTATGTTATGGTTCTTGGGCATTATTATGAAGACGGGTGGTTCCGTGATAAACTAAGGGTGGGTGAGCCCGTTATAGCTCTCCAATGCATTGGGTAACGCGAAGGAGTGAAACGTTAAGGTTTCTCCGAAGAGATTTTAGGGAATATACTGTGATGGGTATTCCAAATGTAACCAAGAGGGTTACTCCCTACGTAAGAATGTTATGAATGCCTCAAGTTACCTTTATGTCTTATGATTTCTATGATTTATTAATGATTTTATGAGGTATGTTAAAGTGCCTATGTTTTATGGGTAAAGTATGATTTCATTCTTATGTATATATGAACTCATGTTTCCATTCCATGTTTTTTATAACCCATACTGAGTTTTTATGCTCATCCCAAGTTTTTGAAATGTTTTTCACAGGTCAAGGGAAAGGTACATGATAAGATGATAGAGTCAAGGATGTGTCAAGAAATAATCCATGTTTTATTTTAAATGTGTTTCCATTGATGGGAATGAAGAATACTATCTTTATGTAACCACTTCGTTTATATGTGGAATGTAATGCAAGTTTTCTGATCTAATTCTCTAAAACTCTAAACCTGAAAAGATCCTCAACGTGTAATCTTGTAATAACTCATGATTAAGTATGGTTTAAGGCTGGGGCCTTATAGTTGGTATCAAAGGTCGGTTTAGATAACTTTAGGAAATAGAATTCTATTAAATGATTATCCAAAAATATTTTTTTTTTCGAAATGATATAGCATTTAAAGATTACCATGTTGCTTCATCTAAGACATGTTTGTTCAGAATGGTTTTCCACAGAGGAAACAGGGAAGCAGTGCTAGGAAGGCATACAGAAGGAAATAACCTTCCGAATCAGCATCCAAAAATGGTCGGAATTGGAACTGAACAGTTTGATGCAGTAATGGCGCAGTTGACTCAAGCGATAAATGGTGGTGGTATCCATGCATGAGATCAGCCAGATCAACCGCAGAGGAACATGTCAGTGGTGGAACATTTCATGAGGCAGCATCCACCATAATTCAGAGGATCATCTGACCCTGTGCTAGCTGAAGGGTGGATTAAAGCACTGGAGAAGATTTTTGATGTCATGGGGTGTTCAGACAATCAAAAGGTTAGTCTTGATATTTACCGTTTGGAGGGTGAAGCAGATCAGTGGTGGTCTATGGTTAAAAATATCAGGGACGCCGATGAGATTGATGCTCTTGACTGGGATGAATTCAAAGGTATGTTTCTTGAGAAGTATTTTCCTAAGGCTGTTTGACTTAGGATGG
This sequence comes from Viscum album, assembly GCA_963277665.1. Classification (NCBI taxonomy): domain Eukaryota; kingdom Viridiplantae; phylum Streptophyta; class Magnoliopsida; order Santalales; family Viscaceae; genus Viscum; species Viscum album. The sequence goes on from OY728159.1 coordinate 1,392,448,870, forward strand.
AAAAGCAATTCTTGGAATTGAGGCAAGAGGAAGACTCAGTGACTGCCTATGAAGAAAGGTTCACTCGATTGGCAAGGTATGATCCAAATTCTATCCGGGACCTTGATAGTAAAATCAATCATTTTTACTCAGGATTAAAGCCAAAATATTGAAGGGCATTAGCTTCTCGTGAGTTTCAAAGTTATGAAAAGCTTGTTCGATGTGCTGAGAAGGTGGAAATGGATTTTGCCGATGACCAAGTGTTCTATAACAACCAGCAGAAGAAGAGACCGAGGTGGCAGGAGAAAGGTAAGAATTCTTCAAAAAAGTCTGATGGTAAGAAAACTAAGCTTCCATCTTGTGATAAATGTGGAAAAAGGCATGCTGGGGAATGCATTCTGAATTCTGTAAAGTGCTACCGATGTGGTAAGATGGGACATAAGGCTCGTGATTGCACTGAAAAGGATCAAGGTGAAGGTAAGACCAAATTTGATTTACAATTAGTGAAATGTTATAAGTGCAATGAGATGAGTCACTATGCAAACAAGTGTCCGACAAGGAGCTTGAGTGATGGGAAGCAGTTAGACTACAAGCAGAAAGGGGTGGTGAAATCCTTTGCAACCACTTCAGCAGATGTCGGGCCATCAAATGAAGTTGTATCAGGTACTTTGTTTGTTTTTTCAGATTATGCCAGTGTGTTGTTTGATTCGGGGTCTACACATTCTTTCATCTCTGAAACCTTTTCTAGTAAAATGGGAATACCATCTCAAGAAATGACTCCTGAACTATTGGTAAAAACACCTGGGGGAAGTGTCGAGGCAAAAAGAATTTATAAGAATCTTCCTATCCTTATCTGTGGAAAGAACCTACTTGCAAACCTTATTGTTCTACCTCTAGTAGAGTTTGATGTTATCCTGGGTATGGATTGGATCTCTATTTACCATGCTAAGATTGACTGTAGAGCTAAAGAAGTTTCTTTTCAGAAAGACTTTCAGTTTGTTTAGAAGAATGAACCCTTACTTTTGATAACATATCAAGAGGCCGAGAAACTTGTAAAAGATGGAAATGAATGTTACCTTGCACATGTCGTTGAAAATAAAGGAACTGTTCAGATTAATGATGTTCCAGTGGTAAATGAGTATCCTGATGTTTTTCTGATGAGTTGTCTGGAATAGTACCAGATCGAGAAGTTGATTTTACCGTTGACTTAGTTCCTGATGCTAAGCCAATTTCAAAACCCCCTTATCGAATGGCACAAATTGATTTTTAGAGTTGAAGGAGCAATTGTACGATTTATTAGAGAAAGGTTTCATTAGACCTAGCACATCACCATGGGGTGATCCTGTTTTATTTGTTAAAAAGAAAGATGGTTCTATGAGACTATGCATTGATTATAGAGCCTTGAATAATATCACTGTTAAGAACAAATATCCTTTGCCTCATATCGATGATTTGTTTGATCAGCTCCAGGGAGCTCAGTTTTTTTCAAAGATTGACCTGAGATCGGGGTACCATCAGCTGAAGGTAAAAGAGGCAGATATTCCGAAGACCGTGTTCCGTACGAGATATGGCCATTATGAATTTGTAGTAATGCCTTTTGGGCTAACCAATGCACCTGCTGTATTAATGGACTTAATGAATAGAATTTTCCATGAGTTCTTGGATAAGTTTGTGGTGGTTTTCATTGATGATATTTTCGTGTTTTCTAAAAGTAAAGAGGAGCATGAAAAACATTTAAGAGTTATCTTGCAAACCTTAAAAGAAAATAAAATGTATGGGAAATTCAGCAAGTGTGAGTTTTGGTTGCAACAAATTTCTTTCCTTGGTCACATTGTTTCTAAAGATGGAATAACTGTTGATCCTGCAAAAACAAAAGTTGTGGAAGAATGGCCAAGACCCACAAATGTAACCGAGATTCGTAGCTTCCTTGGTTTGGCGGGCTATTACCGAAGGTTTGTTAGAAATTTTTCACGGTTATCTAGTCCAATGACTAAGCTAACTCGGAAGGGTGTTAAGTTTATCTGGACAAAAGAATGTGATGATTGTTTTCAGGAATTGAAAAGAAGATTGGTTAATGCTCCAGTTTTGGCACTACCTTCCAGGAATGGTGAGTTTGTTATATACAGTGATGCTTCATTGAAAGGACTTGGTTGCGTCCTAATGCAGAATGATCAGGTAATTGCTTATGCTTCACGACAGTTGAAAACTCATGAGGTAAATTACCCTACAAATGATTTGGAATTAGCTGCTGTTGTTTTTGCTTTAAAAATTTGGAGGCATCATTTTTATGGAGTAAAGTGTGAAATATATACCGATCACAAAAGTTTAAAGTATATATTCACTCAGAAAGAGTTAAACATGAGACAAAGGAGATGGCTGGAATTAATCAAAGATTATGATTGTACAATTCATTACCATCCGGGAAAAGCAAATAAAGTGGCTGATTCTTTGAGTCGAAAAAGTAATGCTTCATTAACAATGTTGCGTTTGGAACGTGATCCTTTGGTTAAGGATTTGTTGAACTTTGGCATATAAGTTGTTGGTGCAGGAAGTCCTTCTGTTTTGTTTCAGGTATCAGTGAGATCATCTCTATCAGATAGAATCAAGAAAGCACAGAAGCAAGATAGTGAGTTGCAGAAAAAGGTAGAGCTGGTTCAAAAAGGTAAGTTTCCTGAATTCAACATTGATAATGATTTTCTTTTGAGATTTGGGAAGAGATTGTGTGTGCCTTGTGATTCACAGTTGAAGAGAGAGTTGTTATGTGAAGCTCATAGTTCTCCATTTTTAGTTCATCTGGGCAGTACTAAGATGTATAGAGATCTGCGGGAGTATTACTGGTGGGATGGAATGAAAAGAGATATTGTTGATTTTACTGTGAAGTGTTTGACTTGTCAGCAGGTTAAAGCAGAGCGGCAGTTACCAAAAGGGATGCTTCAGCCTTTACCAGTGCCAGAGTGGAAATGGGAGAATATATCCATGGACTTTGTTGTTGGATTACCGAAGACATCTCAAGGTAATAATGCAATCTGGGTTATTGTTGATCGCTTGACCAAATCTGCTCATTTCCTTGCTATACGAGATACTTTCTCTCTTGATCAACTTTCCCGTTTGTATCTTAAAGAGATAGTCAGGTTACATGGGGTTCCTCTCTCCATTGTATCGGATCGTGATCCCAGGTTTACTTCTAACTTTTGGAAAGGCCTTCAGAAGTCGTTGGGTACTGAATTAAATTTTAGTATAGATTTTCATCCTAAATTAGATGGGCAGTCAAAACGAACAATTCAGACATTGGAGGATATGATACGAGCTTGTTCTATGGATTATCAGGGAAGTTGGGACCAACATCTTTCTTTGGTTGATTTTTCATATAATAACAGTTTTCATTCCAGTATACAGATGGCACCATTTCAGGCATTATATGGGAAGCGGTGTCGCACTCCATCTTTCTGGGATGAAGTGGGTGAAAGGAAGTTGATGGGACTAGAATTGGTAGAAGAGATGGCAGAAAAAGTTCAGCTGATACAGAAACACATGAGAACAGCTCAGAGCAGGCAGAAGAGTTATGCGGATAACGGGAGGAAGGATCTATCTTTTGAGGTAGGTGATCATGTTTTTCTCAAGGTTTCTCCTTGGAAAAGTGTGATGAGATTTGGTAAGAAAGGAAAGTTGAGTCCAAGGTTCATTGGACCATACGAAATTCTAGAGAGAGTTGGATCAGTTGCATACCGAGTGGCTTTACCTACGAGTTTATCTCAGGTACACAATGTTTTTCACATTTCGATGTTGAGAAAGTATATGCCAGATCCATCTCATGTTTTGAGTCCATAGGTAGTTCAGCTGGAAGAGAACCTATCTTATGAGGAACAACCAGTCCAGATTCTTGACCATAGGGAGAAAGTGTTACGGAATAAGGTGATTCATCAGGTAAAGGTTTTGTGGAAAAACCACATGATTGAAGAGGCAACATGGGAATCTGAAAATGCAATGAGGGATAAGTACCCCCATTTATTCGATAAGTAAATAAATTGCGGGGACGCAATTTTCTAAAGGGGGGAAGGATGTAACATCCCAAGTAAGTAATGAATAATAGATATTTTTATCTATGTCTATTAATGATTAAGATAGTGTTTTAGAGGCTTAAAATGAAAATAAATACAATCTTATGCACGGAATACACTAATATTCTTAAAAGATTGTTTTACTACCTTTTGATGGCAAACCATTTTTAAATCTATATTTGACAATTTTATAAACTATGTTTGTCAAAATAAGCTTATTCTTTATGATTGGGACATCAAAATTTACCTTGTGTGAATTTTTGGTATTTTTCTGACAATGTTCATTTTTTAATGAATAGTGAAAAATACTGCATTTTACATCAAAACTGCTTTTTAATCTAATTTATTTATATGATTAGATTATGTTTTGAATTGGTTTTGAAGTGAAATTAGAATATATTTTTAACATTTTATCCAATGGTGGTCATTGGAATCAATTTCACTTTGAAATTAGAATTAAACTGGTGTCAATCTTTTGATACTTATTGTTTTGTAAAAACACGCTATTTGCTCTGGCAGCGTGAATTAATTATTAAATTAATTAATGTGCCTTATATGATTTGAATTTTGTAAAATAGACTTCATTTTTGAATTCGGAATATCAAATATAGCTTAGGGTGAATTATTGGTAATTTTCTGAAAAACGTCAATTTTTGATGAATAGTGAAACCACTAAGTGGTAATCAAGAAAACTGATTTTTCAGTTAAATGAATGTTTACCACTAATGTGTATTGAATTTTGAAAATCCGACATACATGGTTTTCATTAAGAAGTAAAATGTGGTTCAATGGGATAAAAATAATTTTTTGGTGAATAGTAACTTATTACGTTTTTAATCGCGATTAGTGGTAATTAGTGTAGTTTAAGGTAAAAATGATATTATAAGAATGTGAAAACACCATGACACTTGTCCTACACCTATTGGGTGAGTCATGGCCGACCAAGACAAGCCATGGGCCAACTTGGGGACCCCATGGAGCCACTTTGGTTGGAAAATGACAATAATATATTTTTATTTAATGGAAAAGTAAAAATGACACAAACATAATATGTTTTACGAAAAGAATTTTTACATGGGGTTATAAAGATCAGATATTTGATTATAAATAGTCATTGGAAATATAAAAATATTTAATACATCATAGTATTTTTTTATGATTTTTAGACATTAAATAAATTAAATTATTTATGACATAATAATGATGCAGCGATGACATCATTATTTGACGATTTAAATAAAATGTAAAGATAATGTAAAATCTATGAACTACACCTGGCCAAAACCAATTGGATGAGTGGATTTCGAACCCTTATCACCTTATCCACGAATTATATCAATTTGGGACCTTTTGAAACCGAAACACATTTTCAAATAAAGTAATATTTCTTTACTTTCCAAAAGTGCCCCTCCTCTCCCCTTATAAAAGCCCCCCACCTCTACCTCATTTCACACACTCCTCAAGCCTTTGGATCGGCCAAACCCTGCCAATTTACTCTCTCCACATCCCTCTCCTCATCCTAGAGGATTCCCTTTGGGCAGAATCCTTTCAAAGGAAGCCTTTAGGCTCAAATCAAAAGGAGTTACACTTTTAAAGGTAATTCATTCTCTCATGTTCATTTGTTTTATTTTGCATCTCCAACCCCCTAAACTCTTTTTATTTACTTATTTTGTAACAACACTAGTATCTTCAATATATAAGGATGTTGTTATAATATTTATTTGAGCTACACTCTCACACAACTACATCAAATGGTTAAAGAACATACGGTTTCCGTGGATGGCGAAATTCTGCCTCCCGAAACGATGATTGTTCAACACTCATTTAACACCTTCAAAGGTGGCCATTATGATGTCACTATTTTTATATATGATATATAATATGTTTATGTTTTCCTTAAGCTTATATTTTTTTCATTTTGGGCATACCTTTATGGTTTCCATTATGGGTAAACACGATATCTTCATTTTAGGAAGTGCGGACTACCGCCCCCTCAAAGTGATTTGATTCGTTAAATACCATATGTGGGACATATAAAGGATGGAACTATGATATTATATATTATATTATACTAGAATTATAATATACCTTTATATCATTATGATTCCATTCTATAAAATACGAAATAGAAATGAAAGTAGCGTTCATGCGTACGTACGGCTTACCGTCTCCATGAACGGTGCATTTCATTTCTTACCTCTAAATGATTATGTAATATTATAAATGCATGTATGTACTGGATATATATGACATATATGATATCTACATCATGAATACCATTCTGGATATAACAAACCTATGACCAAATTAACAACATGTAAGTGTAAGAAGTCTATGTTTGACTTAAGAACCAAATACCGACAAAATGAACATTATTAACTTAACTGATTAAATGATGTTCATAACATGGTATAAAAGGAATAATGAAGTTGAAAAAGATTCATAAGCAAGTAGAGATTAACTAAAGTTTATTATTCAGGAGATTAAAGAATGGTCGGGTCAAGTCGGATACGAGGTATGGGACTTCGTCTCAATCTCCTTTCGTTGAGGCATGTTTTATTTTATACACAACTTTCTTTTATACGGTGTATAAACCCCTTTGACTTTTACGTTTATTCAAAAGGAATATTTTTTATACAAAGAGTTTACTAAACGACAAAAGGTAATGTTTTTGTCGTACGTATGCGGCGACAATGACTTCTCCGCCGTCGTGACCGTTATTTGAGTTTCGGCTTCCTCTACAAGCCATACCTTCTTTTTAAAAGAAAAATAAATACCATGTTTTACTTTTCTTTTATTTTAGTATTGAAAATGGCTTTCATAATGTTTTTATATCAATGTGTTGTATTGATATCTCGTGATTGAAATGTGGAAATTTTATGTTTCCTTTATGCATGTTTTATGTGATATGATTATGTTATGGTTCTTGGGCATTATTATGAAGACGGGTGGTTCCGTGATAAACTAAGGACGGGTGAGCCCGTTATAGCTCTCCAATGCATTGGGTAACGCGAAGGAGTGAAACGTTAAGGTTTCTCCGAAGAGATTTTAGGGAATATACTGTGATGGGTATTCCAAACGTAACCAAGAGGGTTACTCCCTACGTAAGAATGTTATGAATGCCTCAAGTTACCTTTATGTCTTATGATTTCTATGATTTATTCATGATTTTATGAGGTATGTTAAAGTGCCTATGTTTTATGGGTAAAGTATGATTTCATTCTTATGTATATATGAACTCATGTTTCCTTTCCATGTTTTTTTTATAACCCATACTGAGTTTTTATGCTCATCCCAAGTTTTTGAAATGTTTTTCACAGGTCAAGGGAAAGGTACATGATAAGATGATAGTTTCAAGGATGTGTCAAGAAATAATCCATGTTTTATTTTAAATGTGTTTCCATTGATGGGAATGAATAATACTATCTTTATGTAACCACTTTGTTTATATGTGGAATGTAATGCATGTTTTATGATCTAATTCTCTAAAACTCTATACCTGAAAAGATCCTCAACGTGTAATCTTGTAATAACTCAAGATTAAGTATGGTTTAAGGCTGGGGCCTTATATGTTGTGTGTCATGGATGCCATCTAACATAGTTATCTTCTTAAAAATTTAGGGTGTCACAAAACAAACCTTTTTTGAAATAATTGAAACCACAAAAAAAATCTTTAAATTTATATAATTTTATCTTAATGAAACATTTTATGATTATCCTTGAAAATAAATGGGGTTTTTATTAGAGAATTTATTTATAAGAAATATTCATTCAAAAATACCACTAAATTCTATCTTAAACACAAAATCATTTAAAATCCATTTTTCTAATCAACAATTCCTTACATATTAATTTTTTTTAATTTTAAAATGCTAAACATATTTTTTTTAATTTAAAATCATGAAATGTTAAATTCATTTGGAAAACCATTTAAATGCATATAAAATTATCATTCTACTGAAGTATTCTCATATAGAGAGAAACTGAAATAGAGTTTTTTGTGAACTTTGTTTACCATACTAGTAACACATGATTTTATGGACCATAATAAAAGATCAAAAGAAATGTTTTTAAAAAATGAAATTTTAAAAAATATACTCAATAATGGATCCTATAATAGTATATAATGGTTTTAGGGGAAATATAGAGTCAAATATAAAACAATTTGTTTGGGGCGTAAGGAAAACCCTTTTAATATTTTTAAATATTTTATTGAAAATTCACATCATAGAAATGGATAAAAAATTAAATTTTGAAAATAGGATATGGTAATGATTAAAGTCATCTAAGGTAACACGTAATTAGGTTTAAAAATATAAATTATAACATTAGTATCAAGGAAAAATATATATATGGAATAAAAATTATCATTAAATAGAATGAGAAATATTCTCAACAATGTCATATTGTTATGGTGAAGAAATTTATTATGATATAGATTTTAGTTAAAAATTTATTTTTCCCAATATAAAAGAGATAAAAATATAACACAGTCATATGTTTGATTAACCCTTGAATGGAATAAGGATATTCAATAAGATATATACCATCTCAAATAAAGAAGGTATCACTAATCAATACCCTTTATGGCTTAAAAACATTTAAATAAAAATAAATTAAATATAGGGATTAAAACTGAACCTAAAAATTCATTAACTAAATATAATTCATGATATAATATATCCGAATGTCTTTATATTCATCATTTAAAAGAAATTGAGTGCATAAAAAACATTAATCAAAGAAAGTAAATTGATATGAAACACCCTTACCTTTAATCCCTCTTTGTTTAATATTCTATAAACATATATTTAATTAATATAAATATCTCAATAATTAATCTCAACTCATTATTCAATTATATTTCCTTTTATAAATATAATTTTATACTATCTATCACAATCGTGTTACCAAACTATAATATATTTTCATCTTTGGATGTTAGGATTTTTCGATTGTTTATTTCATATATGTTTCACGGTGGAGGGTTTGATTCAAACTTAGTGTTTCGAATTTAATAATCCCTATATTAATCAAGATAAAATAATCATTATTTTTACAGTATTAATTTTGTATCATTTCATTTTGTGAAATATTTGAATATGGGTTGTGAAAAAGTAAATTAAGATGAAATAGTTTCGACATGTTTAACAATAAAAAGGAGGTATAATAGTAAATGTATTAAATATTAATAAGGATATTTGATATTTTTTAAAACCTATTAAAACATAATTATGATAGGATATTACCATTATATATATGTGCCTAGTAATTATTGAAATTATCATTAAAACATTGTCCACATAGGTTGTCGAACCGACCCAAATGATTACTTATTATGATGATTTATAGAGTAAGGAATTTTTTATATATAATATAAATATTAATATGTAAGAATAATAAAAATGTTATAAATATCAGTTAACTTCGTTAAATCTATTCATATAATTATGCATTTTGGGTGATGAAGAAAAATTAATTTCATCATTCATGGAGGTGGTAGTTCGCACGTTCACACGATTAACATTTCTATTTATCGGTGAATGGTATAGAATAACGGTATTTCTAAAATTATCATTTTATAATTAGAATTGTGAAATATTCAAAAATGTATCCACAAAATCAATTCTTTTTACAATCCAATAATGGTGGTGATGAAAAAAACCATATCATTTCCTGGAAGTGGTAGTCTGCACGTGCGCACAATCGATTTTGTTTTTTTATTAGTGGATGGAAATGGTTCAATAATTGTTGATAAATTAATATAATAACAATAAATTATTAACAATACTTATTTAATTTTGTTATGGTGGATATTTTTTTAAGATTAATATAAAGAATAATAGGCCAACGAGTAAGAAATACTCTAGTTGACAACATGTTATTTCTATTATAATTCTCCTTCAAAATGAAGGTATTAGGAAAAATAATTAATACCATAGGAATATAAAAATGAAATATGATTATAGAATGATAAAATAATAGATTTTTCAGATTAAATATGAAGGGATTTGTGTATAATTAAATGGTCGAAGTAACCCCCCTTTATAAGTGAAGAGAAGAGTAAATTTTAATGTTCCCACTGAATATCAATAATGTTATGCCAATAATTCGGGGATTAAGGCACCAAAAGTATAAAATAGAGGATTTTTATATTATGTAACAAGATAAATCACATCCACATAGTTGGGGAATTTTTTTTATTTTTGTAGAACATTAAATCTTAGTAAAACTATTTTTGACCCATTTTACTTTTACCATGGCAACAAATATTTTTTTCCCTCAGAAATTAATTATAACGAAAAGATTTAAAATTCCTATTTTTTTATTAATTTTAACATAGTGATTTTAAATATGAATATAATTTTATGAAAAAATATTGGAGTTTTAGAAAAAAAATTCAAAATTAACGAACTTGAAGAATAGAAACGGTTTTTAGAAAATGTATTTTTTGAGCTAAAAATTTATATTGGTGATAAAATTATCAAAGTTATTAATTTACATGAAATAAATTGTTTTATTTCAAATAAGAGAATTTTTTTTCTTTAAATGGTATCCATAACTACATTTCACAATTAAAATATTTAATAAAATGAATAGAAATAATCATTTTTTAAATAAGAATAAAATTTTACCTAACATTTAATAATTAAATATAGCTTCAATAAGTTACAAATAACCATTAAAATCCATAATTTCACCCATAAAATATATATTTGATTAATTAAATTATTTATTATATTTATATCTATTTATTATATAATGACAATGTTTAAAAATTTTCAGTTTTGGAAAAACATGTATTTTTTACTATACTCTTAAAAATTAACATTTTTATAAAAATTAAGAAAAATTAATCCTAATATAATATTTAAATTATTATAACAACATTTATGTAATTTTATATTAAAATCTATTATTTTTTAAAATAAATTTTAAAATAAAAATGAAAAAATATTGTGAATAATATTTTTATAGAAAAATTACATTTTGAAATATTAGTTATTCTTACATTTATTTCCTATAAATTAATAATTATATTAGTGTTAATATATTATTTATAATTAGAGTATTTATTATCTATAATATATTGTGTTTCCTTAGAATTACCACATAAAAAGAAAATTATATAAATTAAAAAATTAAGAGTAAAAGTATCTTCTTAACTGCATCAATGCATTAGTAATAAAAAATATTTTTACGTAAAATAAAAAGGATAAATAGTTACGACATTAATAATTATATAATAATATAATCATAATTTGTAGTTATTTAGTATCTTAAGATCTTTGTGTAAGATATAAGCATAATGTAATATCTGGTTTTAATCACGAGTAGTGATTCGACTAGCATGGATTTTGTAGAAATTTCCTTGAGATTGATCTTCAATTGTAATTTATTTGACTCATATCATAATTATTGGAGTCTAACATGGTCATAGTATAGGTAAAACCATAGTAATGTTTCCTCCTTCTAATATAAAAGCCTATGAATTGTACTCTCGAATCCTATGCTGAAATCCATAACATTACATTTCTATATTTGATGCAAATAATCATAACCCCAATTTTTATCTAAACACTACAACCTCAAAAAGAAAACATTGATCACTTACATCCTCATGGACCTTTTAGGTTTATATTTTTTATAAAATTACGACTGAATCATTTAAAATTGATCACATAAACGACTGGTTCATAAACATGAGCATCATCACCCATTATACCTATATTCTGTTATTTCAAATTAGGTCATCAACATCATACTTGTGAAATATTTTATTCATATAAATCATTATTCCCCATTATCTATCACCTAGGTAAAAATAAACATAAGAAGGTTGAGATCAAATTATCCATAAGGGTAAACATAAGCATTATAAATAATATGTCATCAACGATTATTAGATGCGAAAAAATGTATGATGACAATATAAATGTGCATGAGAGAATCATAACAGAAATAAATCCCATTTATAACTAGATCAGAAAATATGAAAACATGGAAAAGTCAATAATAATCATATTCAAAAATCTTGATCCATTAGAGAAAAATCTAGATCACGGGAAACATTATAAAATTTTAACAATTGATTAAAACCCATTTTTGTCAACTTGGATGATCACATTAATATAACCCTAAAACCAAATTTAATTAGAATAACCATACAACCAATTTCCAATATATTAATTACTGAATGCATTGGAGTGTTATTTGCATGTACCCATTATTTAAACTATTATAGGATTACCTGAGACTATCTGTTCCACCCAATGGTAAGTTTTAATGGGATTATCTAGTGTTATTAGGACCACTCTACATTTTTCTATAATGGGCTTACCCAATGCTATCTGGGCCATCACAGGTTAATAAATAATGGGCTTACACGGTGTTTTCTGGGCCACCCCATGTTATGTTGTAATGAGCTTACCTAGTCCCATCTAGGTTCACCCATTTCTCATGTATATTTTTCAATTAACATATAATTAATAATTAATTTTTATACATACAGTTTTCAATTATAAAATATTTTTAAAACTCTCAAACTCTTGAACACATCACTTATGGATATCAAAATAACCTTTTCTTTTAAAACCCCACTTTGAATACAAAACACTCTTTTACATTGAAAATAATTGTCAATACAAAAATACCACAACAGAAAAAAGTGTTCTACATTAAAGAAAACATGAAAGCTTGCAAAGTAATCTAAAAATCCAAAAAATAGTAATGATAGTGAAAAATTCATTATTGTTGTATACATTAAGAATATAAAATTCATTTTGTAATATTTCAAAACATTCCATATTGATCATTTAAAAACATTTCCTTCGAAACCCATTTAAAAAAAATTATAACATATAATTCTTTTAAATCCTTATAAAACCATTGAAAATCCATGAAATTTAATGTAAATTGAGATTGTGGAAAAAAAAATTAAAAGATGATTTCTTTATAGGAAAAGGCCCTTATCACTTGGGAGACACATTAATCATAAAAAACAATGAATAATACCATTAAAAAATTAAATACCACTATAATATATTAATTCATGAAATAAAATTACAAAGTGGATGTTTATAGGCCTAATAAAAGAATAAAGTTCCATAACATCAAGAAATGCCGCAGTGACTAGAGATCGAAGTAAAGTCTGTTACCCAAAGTCTAATTTTTCATATGTGTCTTTGTCATCATAAATAATAAAATTATTTTAATTATATACTTATTTTATAACCCTTTTCATGTTTATTTTTTCTTTTATTTCAATTATTAACTTTTTATATACCATTACATTATCAATTAATTTTGGGTCATATGTTTTGACCATATTCGGTTTATGTGTCAAAATAGACTTTAGTATGTTGAATATAGTCAAAGGGGTCATTATTTAAAAATATAATTAATAATAATACATACATAATAATCATATTTATACATAAATTATTCTTTTAAACCAATTCATGGAGTATGGTTTTGGAAAATGAACCAGTATTACAATCATGGAGAATGTAAGTCGTATATATGAATGAGTAAAATTCATATTTTTCAATGATCATTAAGAAAAGAAGGAAATTTAAATTTATCTTTTTAGGAATTTTAATTCTATAAAAATTAAATATTATTTAATGATATTTATATATAATTATTGTTATTATGTAATGAAATAATAAGAATCACATCACTTCAAGGATGCATTAGACCACACGTCCACGAACGACGTTATCACTTTTTCAATGTGTGAAAAGGTAAGAAAAAAATGATAGAGTATATTAAAAAAATTTATAATTTCATTAATATAATAATTATCTCACTTATAAAATATATATTCATTATAGTTACCCATATTTCCTTTCATGTATCACGTTAGACAGAAATGATTCACATCACTTATTAAGGCGGTAGTTCAATGTACACACGAGCCACATTATCGTATCCCCTACTGTATGAAATATAAAAATGTTTTATATGATATAATGACTAAAAATGTATTATTATTTTATTAATATCATAAAAATAATATGAAAATTTTATTTCCATCATTATTTCTATCCATGATATGATGTGATTGAAAAATGAATGACATCGTTTAACAAGTAGGTAGTAAAATGTTCACACGAATAATGATTTTGTAACCCATTTGATGGAATTTTGTGTGCGTGTAGGTAAGAAATTTATATATGAACATATTAGTATATTTATTATAATGATTTTATCAAATAATCATAATATAACAATAATTTAATGGGATTGAGAACAAAATAAAAAAATGTTTGTTCATGAACATTACATCTTATTTAGGTAACTCCTCTTTGTTTTCACCAAAGAACATCCTTGGTTGGACTTATTCCAAAATTTATGCTTATAGGATGGGATGGGAGTTTTTTATGATTATTTATGAATGTTTTATATGATCCAAATTTCTCGATAGTTTTGCATAATGGGTGAGAGTGAATTCCATTTTATAATGGAGGTGGATTAGTATTCTTGTAAATACCCAAAAGTTAACATTATTGGAAGGGCTCAATTACATAACCTTAATCCAATAAAGAAATATTTTATATAAAAGTAGAGATATGGAATATATATTATCATCCAATTGGTTTTGTACAAGATTCTAGATCATTTTCACCAAAATAATAATGTTTCACCACTAAGTGAACTCGTTATTCTTTAATTGTTGTAGTTAATTTTAATTCGTTTCACTAAAAAAATTTGGTCAAAAACATTTTATAACTTAATAATAGTTATAAATTTTTATGATTACAAATATAGAATATATTTTACTAAATTTAATCCACCTCATTTTTAATAATTAATTTAAAATCAATCCACCAGACGGGTGGAGAAAGTGGGGTTATAAAGTATTAATGTTCAAAAGCATAATAAATTTTTATATCTAAATTAAATATAAAAATGATTCAAATAACATATATTGTATTAATAGATGTATAATTTTAGAATTATGAATTTGAAAAAATACTATATATAATTTAAAATTATAATTTATTTTGATGGAAAGTCAGTTTTCAATTAAAATTTATTACTTTTCATTATTCCTAAAAAATAAAAATTTAGAGAAAAATTCATAAAAACCCACCATAAGAGAATATTGGAATTTATATATAAAATATTAAATTTCTTTTTTAAAAATATAACATAAAATGGTTTCAAAATTTTGTTTTAAAACATGTTTGACTTTAAAAGGCGCCAAAATTTACTTTTAGGAAAATTAATTTTTAATACATAATATTTTATTTGTTATTATTTTATGGCTATAAAAATAATTGGATGAATGTAATTTTTTTTTAATATATAATATAAAATTTTAATTCTGATCTCTCAGTAATAGTGATAAATTTAATTTATTATTATAAAATTCTTTTGTGGGAATAAAAATAGATTTTGTAAAAACATTTTCTTTATATTAAATTGGTTTTAATTTTTATTTTTATTTAATTGGTAACCATATAAATTATTAAATAAACATGTTTATTTTTTTATAATCTAGTTAATCCTATTAAATCCATCCATTCCAATGGATAGTTGATGACCATCATCATAAATAATAATATTAATAGTATATTGTTGTTTAGTAAAACTTGGTCTTTTCTTGTAGCACAAGTTATCGAAGAAACTTGATGTTGTGTATAGCACAAGTTACAATATGTATTTCTTGTAATTAAATCTATAAAATAATTGAAATTAATTTTAAGGATGTAATTTAAAAAATATCTATATGTAACATCCAAAGATCAAAAAATGATCTTTATAAAGGAGACTTATGGAACTTGATGTCATTTTTTCCTTTTTGGATATTTCATAATATAATTACCTCCATTTATACCATATAAATTAAAATATATATTATAATGATATATTTTTATGATTTCATTTTACTGTATCCTGGATTCATTTTAGCTCACTGTTTTGTTAAAAATATGTTACCACATATAGTATTAATTTATAGAAAAATATAATGAAAAATATACGGGTGTTACATTCCACCATTAATAAATTGCATCCACTAATTTTTAATAATAATTTACTAATGAAAGAAGATAAGGGATATATAATAAATTAAATATAAATTTTTTATTGGTATATCAACCTTTAACTATTATATATTCAGAGATTGTATATTTTCCACATAATGGGCATGGGTTAAGATTTCTTCCATTATATCAACAATTTGTACCTAATATGATTTCATATTTGGTTATATTAATTTCCGGGGAAATACCATTCATAACATTATTTTAATTATCCTATTTCAATCAAAATGCTAAATAATAAATAGTAATGATAATATGTAATAATATTAAAATAAATGATAATATAAATATGAAAACTCAAACCCATGACATCTTCAATAATAAAACCTTCATTTAACCCTATGATACATATCATTAAACTATGATATATTTAGATAAACATATAACTCCTTCAGTTTAAACAATTTTTTCCAATGTCATGTTTCTCTTAGGTTCTCTAAATTACCATAAATATGAGCTCAAATCCTTCATAATGGTTAGTAAAGAGAATGTGAATTAATAAAATAATGACCCTCAATAGTGTCCAGACAAGAGCATAGTATTATGAAGAATCATAATGAATTGATTAAAGATAATATTAATACTAAAACACCATTTTATTGGTAATTTCCCCTAGGTGTATATGTATCATAGCTATATCCACTTCCTAGAATCCATATAGGGATGTAATTTCCCCAAAACCACATTATCACTACTTCAGCAAAACATTAAGACATTACCCTCCACATCGAATTATCCTTCAGTTCCAATAATTTTATCTAATAATAATTCACAAAATTATGTAAATGAATACTTGGAAATAAATAAACATTATTCTAATACCAACTGTGGTTCCCCATACTCCCACTTCTGAGTCCTTTGTAAAAAATACATTGATGAAAAAATGGATTCGATACAAGTTGATATTTTCGAAGATATACATACATATTTATCAATACGTTAAACATCACCTATCATAAATACTCACACTATCCCATGAAGGATAGGTTTAGTGTCTATGAGGATCAGTTACATAAACAAATTATCTTATGATACATGTGAACATTTCTCTTTATTTTTACCACACTAGATTCTTTTCTATATTTTTGATAAGTTATAGTTATGTTCATAAACCAGGGAATGGTAAAAATAATAATTGGATGTGATAAAATAATTAATAAGGGAAAATCTCATCAGTAGGTCATCAAGGGTTAGGCCATAAGAATATTAAATACCATGATCATTAGGGTAATATATTATTAAAAAGAATATGGAACTAGACTATTTTTTTATATATCAAGGTAGAAGGACATATAATATCCAATGAGAAAATATATACTATGAAAAACGAGTGTGAAATCATGAGATAATAAACATGATACCTGGATCATTACATAATTAGATGATTATTATGTAAGAATGTGGAATTTACATAATAATATAAATTATATCCAATGGCTACCCACCAAGACATTCAACGCATAGTAGGTTTGGGCTAACCACCCATTTACCTTATTATGCCTAGTTTTACCACTCATGTACCTTTATTAGGCTTGGGATAACTCTCCAATGTACCATTTTGATTGTTATATCCTTCATATGTACCCACTGGATTAGGATAATCCTCTTATTCACCCTTTTGGCTTCAGATAATCCTCTTACATACCATTTTCCTTGGGATGATCAACCTACTAATCATACTCAGCTCAAGAAATATAAACATTACCAATACATTGGAGGTATATATAGGACCCCAAACATTATAGTTATTATCATCCATATATATGTGTGTCATTAGAACATCAAAACAATTATTCATAAAATATCAATTAATTAATCCCTTTAATAGAGATGATTTTAGTTAAAATAATTCATAGAACATTCCATAATACATAATGAGAAAGATGATGCATGGTGGAATCAAAAAATATCCTCTATGTGATATAAGGAGTTCCAAAGGATTATGATATATATAGAAAACACATTTTTTTAGATTAATGGATAAATGATACTGAAAAACATGAAGAAATAACCCTTTTTGAAATGCTAAAAAACACTCTATAATATTTTCTTTTAAATGAAATACTTTATGAATGAGAAATTATTTTAAATATTAACTACTAAAAATGAATTTTAGAATTAAAATTTTAAAAAATAGTGATTATTTTAAAAAATATTGGAGGATTATTTCTAAAAAACATTATCCTTTGAAATACAATTCTTAACAATGATTTATTTTTAAAAAATTACTTTTGAAAAATATAAGAATATTTGTTTTTCATTTAAAAATATTTTTGAGTAAAAATAATGATGGAGAAGAATTTAAAAACATATAAATGAATATTTTTAATGAAGATATCATATATGCAAATACAATCCAAAAAAGAGTTTTTAGAAGATGTTATTACCATACTCATAAAAGGTGAAGTTATAGGTCACATTAAATAGTGAAGTGAGAAATTTGGAAAACATTTAGTTTTTTAAAATAAATTCAATGATATATCCTTGAAAAGTATATACTGGGTTTTTATTGGATATGTAAAGTTTCATATTAAACCATTGGTTTTCAAAGGATGGAATTTTTTTGAATATTTTGAAATTCCCTTGTTGAAAAAACACATTTTGTAAAGGGTAAATAAAGAATAATTTTTAAAATATGAGAAGTATAATATAAAGATCGCCTGAGAGAACACATAATTGGGTTATCAAATATAAATGAAAAAATTAGTGGAAAGAGAAAATATGGTCATGGGATAAAAGTCATCATTAATGATAATGGGAAGTATTCATAATAATATTGTACCATTATTGGGAATAAATTCATTAAGGAAGGATATTTAAAATAAAAATTAACTATTCTAAATACGGGAAAAGAGAAGAAAATATATTAAAATCCTATAGTTGATGATCTCAAGCATGAAAGAAATAATTTCATTAAAAAATATCGTAACAAAATGATAGATTTTTTTATTTATCAACATCCTTTGTAGAGTAAGAAACATTTCAATATAAAACCCCTTAGAAGGGAGGTCCTAAAATTTATATTTTAATACCATGAATTAAATATAATTCATGATATTATATATCTAATATATTTTATATACATAGTTTAAATGAAATTATATTCATAAAAAAATTACCAAATAAAGGTAATTGTGGTGAAATACCTTTTACTTAAATTTCATTTGGTGAAAATAAAATAACCTCCTATAAATGAAAATAAATATCTAAATATTTATCTTAATAGATTAATTAAGATATTTTTCCTTTTAGAAACATTATTATCAATATCTATCACAAATATCGTACTAGTTTATAGTTCATTTTCATCATCCGATGTTAGGATTTTTTTATTATTTGTTTCATAAAATTTTCTCATGATGGTGTCGATTATATTTTATTTTTACAAATTTAATCATTCACAAATTATTAAGTATATAATAATCATTATTTTTCACTTATTCCATATTTAAAAATTCATTAGGCGAGATACATGAAAATGTTTCGTGAAAAAGCAAATTATGATGAACTAGTTTTATTGTGTTTTAAATTCAAATGGTTGTATATTAATAAATGTCTTAAATTTTAGAAAAACCTTTATATAATAATTAATAAATATTGAATACATTATTTTTCATTATATTCTCATTATAGAATCTTCCTTAGTCATTCATGATAAATACATTATAACATCATTTAGGTAGGAAGTAAAATCGACCCAAATGAGAGTTTATAATAATTATTTGATAATTAAGAGAATGTTTTTATATAAAGATAATGTAACATTTTTCAAATAATAAATATATCATAAATATAATTTATATTCCGGAAAATCATTCTTATAATAATCCATATAGGTTTGTGATGAAAAATGCAATTCATTATTTTTTGAGGCGATAGTCCACACATACACACGATGAACAATTCCATTTCACCGTGAATGGGATGGATTTAGGGTTTTTCATAAATTAATATTTCCAAATTTTAATTCAAAAATATTTATCTTACTCATTCCAGATATCCAAACTTATTACCATTCATGAATGGTGGTGATGAAAATTGAACCACATCGCTTCATAGAGATTGTACTCTGCACATACAGATGATTCATGTTGTTTTTCATTCCTTAGTTCATGCAATGGATTGAATAATTATTGACCCTTTAATATAATAGAATTATAGAATATTAAAAATATTAATTTTATTATATTCAGGTGGGTAAATGTTTTTTGGAAGAGAAAAATAATAAATAATATGACATGGAGTAAGAAATTCTCATGTTGAAAACATAGTGTTTCTCTTAAAAATAATCTTATAAATGGAGGCCTTAGGATTAATAATTTACACTAGATTATTATTAAAATAATAGATTATTGAAAAATGATAAAAATGGCATAGTTTTAGTTTAAATTTGAATGGATGGGTATAACATGAAGTGGTGGAGATGATCCCAAGGAAAATTTTAGAAGTACTGATTAAAATTTCAATATTGATATATCACTATTGAAAGGTTAAATGATCCAAAATTTTAAAATAATGATGGTTAGGGGTTTTGGTTGACCCACTTCACACACACACACTATGTGGAATTTTTTTAAATATTTCAAATCTACTATAATTTGTAAAAAAATTACCTTTTTGTACTTTTACCTTGGTTACTATATTTTTAAATTTGTTAATTTAATTTAACTAGAAAAATTTAAACTCATCTTATTCCCTAATTTCAAAATTCTAATATCATATATTATAATAATTTTATCAAATTAAGTATCTATGGTATAGAAATGTAAATATCATAATTCATGCACATCAAATAAAAAATAGTTTTTTTAAGTATGTGATTTTGCACAAAATTTATATATATATTAAAATTATCAGTGTTATTAATTTAAATGAAATAATTTTTTGATTATAAAAGAATAAAATATTTTACCATTAAATCAACCAAAACCAAATTTAATCATAAAATTGTTTAATTAAAAAAAATACTTAAAACTATTTTAAAATTTGTTTTATAAGATTACACAAATATTGAAAACTAATTATACTACCCCTTAAATATATATTTTATTATTGAAAATATTTAGCAAATTTAAAATTCATTCTTTTAAAATTATCATTTCTTAAAATTCAATATTTTATCAAAAAATTATACATTTCACTGTTCACTAAAACATAATCCCTTTTAGACAATCCAAAAAATAATCCAAAGATAATATTACAATTATTAATAAAAAATGATATTATTTTCCATAAATTTAAATTATATAAATTTTGGAACATAACGTTTAAATAAAAACATAAAAATATAGTGAAACTGGTTTATTGAAAAATAACCTCTTAAAAATATTAGATGTTATTACATTTATTTTATATAACTAAAAAAATTATAAAATATTATTGATTTCAAAAAGTATATTATCTACAATATATTTTGTTTTATAAAATAAAGAACAAAAATATCTGATTTTAGAATGAAAAATTACCTTTTAATAGTTAAATGGTCTTATTAAAGATATCAATATGGTAGTAAATAAATTTTCCTTTTATATATAATTAATGTGATAAATAACCTACCATGATAATAGTTACATGATTATATATTCATAATTTCATATTACATGGCCCATTATGATTTTCTTGTATGAACTAAGAATATGGTAAGCTCTAACACCACTTGTGGGTGGTGATTCCACTTATGTAGATATTGTGGAAATTTCTAAAAGTTTTAAATTCCCTTGAATTATATTTCAATTATATTATAATTTTTAGAGTTTGTATGGTGATTATTCCAGGTAAAACCTTATCGAGTTCTCCTATTTCCCAAGCTCACAAAAATGAACATCACAAGAAAAAATTTATCTAACCGATATCATTTCATTTTTTTACTCAATGATTATGTAATGTTTTTTCCTATATTTATACACACTAATTCAATGTCTAAGTTATAGTTTTCTATTTTAATAATTTTATTTTAATATAACATGGTTTTTCATAAGTTTATCATTTCATGCGAAACAAGTTATTAAACATATTATTCTTTTAGAAATGTATTTTCCCAAAATCTAATGGTGTTACATTATACCACCCACATATAAAAATAATTTCCTCATAATTTTAATTATAACTTACTAAAGAAATTGGATAAGAGATCCTTAAGAAACCCATGGAATTGTTTTTTTATATTAACCTCACAAACATAGATAACATGTGACTCATAATTTCCTTTATTATGTGTATGTATTGATATATTTTATTTCCCTCAAAATTTTATACCAAATATGATCCCTTATTTATTTATATGAGTTTCTAGGGATATACCATTCCAAACTTCATTTCTATGATCCTAATTATTGAAAACCAAAACTAAAAATTTTATGATAATATCCAATAAAAGTAGATTAAATGATTAGAATAACATGAGAACACTAACATAGGATGTATTCTACAATGAAATCTTCTTTTAAAACTATGATACATTAAACTAATCTATAAAATAATTGGATAAATTTGTAACTCATTCAGTTTAACCTATGATTTTTAGATTCATATTCCAATTAGGTTCTATATCTGACTCAAAATATGTGATAAAATAATTCATAATTTTTTATAAAAATATGGTTAAACAACCAAATAATATCCTTCAAGAATATCTAGGATGGTGTGAAATACTAGTCCCACTAATTATGCACTGAGTAATGATTGAGATGAAACTCAAATATCATTTTTATGATGATTTCCCCAAGGTGAATCTGTGATAAAGACACATTTACATTCCATTATAAATACTGGGATTTAATTTCAAAGAAACCAAATAATCATTACATAAAAAACATAATGATATTATCCCATATATAGACTTATCCTACAAATTTCAATAAAGTTATCTTATACTAATCCCCAAAAAAACTAATATAATCCTAAAATATAACATAATCCTAATTAGATACCAACTAAGGTAACCCAAACTCATTTTCCCATGTTTAGTGAAAAAAAATTCTTTAAACATTTTATTTGATTCAAGGTGAGATATAAAAAACTAAAAATATATATGTCTCAATAATTTACTCATTACATCATACAAATTAATGCACTATCCTAAGAATAAAAGGTATAGTGTATTTGAAGGTAATCTATATAAGTAACTTATTTTATGATACGTGTGAAAATTTCTCTATTATAAAAACAAAACTGGACTGTATTCTAGAATTTTCATATGTTATTATCAAATTCATAGCTGAAGAAATAGAAATAAAAGAAAGGGTTGATCTCAAATGGTGGTTATGGGAAAATTCATTAACATGTAATTAAGGGTTCGATCATAAGAAGATGATAAAATACAAGTAGGAGAGAAATTTTTTATTAAAATAAATATTTTATAACAATATTTTACCATAAATTAACATATAGGTACATGAAATATCAATTAAGCAAACATTTACCATGGAAAATGAGGTTTCCCAATAAAAACATACATTAATATTTCATTTTTTTAGATGAAAACATAATATATTACACTGTAATTCACACCACCTAAGAATAAAGTATTAATGTATTTGGTTAATGATAAATAATTGACTAATTTCATGAAATATCTTCAACAACACCCCCCCCACATATAGTTCTTCTTTTATAGTACCCTTATATATATCGTACATAAAACCATTCTTCTTTACCTAAGGAAATTTGGAACATAGGAAAGGGTGATATAATTTTCTCCGTAAGGGTAAACATGGGAGATATAAATAAATAATAATATTTAATAATAATATATGAGTAAGGGAATTATATCATGATCATAACTATTTAAGTCCATTACCAATCAGTCATATGTAAGAAATTATGAGTCATTTCATACTGATTTATCCAATCAAACAAATGAGTCATAAGAGCGAGAAGTCGTCATTAATCAATATTTACACCTAATAGGATATCATATTAATAATAACATGTCATAATAATTATGTCATAATCATAATCATATAATTTCATTTCATTAGTGAAGGATCACCACTATCACCATCATCAAATATTGGAAAATTTCACATAACAGATTGGGTTCACTCCCCAACCCATTTTCATTTTTTGGAATGGGTTCACTCTCACTCCTATTTATATTATATCATAATTTACTAATCATTTTAAATTAAATTCGATAATTAATAAACACACCCATCCTATAATTATAACCATGTTTCTGTGTTCTACATGTTTATAAAAACGTTCCTTAATTCATTATTGCACAACTTGTGAAAAAATATATTTCATAATGATTTAAATATCACATAATCATGAGAAAACAAGAGAAATAACATGGATGGTATCATTAAAACATATACCAAATTAATAATAATAAACATCAATGGGTGTTTACATAGAATAAAAATTACCATAAAATAGAATGTGTGCCCTTATTTGAAAAAGTGACAAATATATCATTTCCATTTGATGAAATTTTAAATAAAAATTCATAGAATATTGAAGAAAAAATTATTTCTAAAAATCACTATAAATATTATTAGAATATTAGAATAAATAAATGATCATTATGGTGGGAAAATCCATTTTCTCAGTTAACATTAAAATAAAGATCCATCGCACAGTTTTTTGAAATGTCAGAAATAACCTATTCAGAAAACATTGAAAATTTATTTTTTTAACTAGTTAATGAAATATAAATATGGTTTAAAATTAATTTAAAGAATAATTATGTTATATAGAATAAAATTCTTGAAAATATTTTAAAGTATAAATACATGGAATAAAAAGTTCACTTACCGAAGAGGAAATAAGATTGGGTTTTTAAAAACAATCTCGGCCATTTTTATTACCATATATAGGAGATTGAAAGAAAAAATAAAATCCCCAAAAATAACTATAGGATAATAAAATAAATGGGGTTTTATATGTAAATATCATTTTAAGAACCGAGGTTTTTAGAACGGGTCAAAATCCCGACCCTGTTTGATGTTTTGACTTGTTTCTAAGAAAATTGGGAAAATCTGGGAAGCTCTGTAAATTTTCAGACTACACACTGTGTGCTCTAGAGTGCAAGATATGTATAGGTTAGGCATGTATCAACCATGTTCACACTGACTACATGCCTTGTGGTGACCATGTATTAATTTCCTACTATACGATGTGTAGTGTTACTCGACACGTCATGTACCCTTGACCATGTGAAGGCCATACTTGGCATGTAGGCCTTTTGGATGGTTAGAATATTTTTAGCAAGTAAAATCCATGTACTATTTGTGCACACCGTGTAGAGGGGTCGTGTATGGGAATATACATGGTGTTTTGGGGGGATGTCGGTTGGGGCACATATCGTGTAGTTGGTCAACACGTCCTTGGTAAAATATCAGCTGTCATGTGAATAGTAAAATGATACATGGAGTGTAGTCCTAAAGTACACACCGTGTATTTTCTTTTTTTTCACTAAAATGGGTATTAGCCTCATTTTGAGGAAAAAACTCAAACACTCAATGGGGTTGAGTGGTGAGTGCTGAACGTAGATCAGTTTTTCTCTTGATCATCCGTATGAACTTTGTTTCGATCGCTTTCAGATGCATTAGAACCCCCCTGGTAAGGCCATGATTCATCTTGAGCCATTATTATTGATTTCGGTTCAACAATGAGTTATAGGGGTTTGAGAGTTTTTGATTATTTTGTAGATCTACCATGTTTTAGACCAAATTGGAGGCTGTTATCAGAAGATTATCATCATACGAGTCTCAGGAAGGTGGTGCGTACCTTTTTTTATTTTCATAGACTTTTGGGTGGCGCAGCCTATGGTGCGTTTTCAGGTATTTTGACCATGACCCTGTTTTACCTGTTATTTCATATTTAATTTTTATTTCACCAATGGGATGCCTTTGGGTATGCCCTTTTACCTAATTATATTGAGTAGGGTCGGGCAACTGATCGTTTCTCTTTGGGTAATTTTTTTCAAGGGATGCCAAAATGGTTATAATTGATTTGTATTATTTTAAACTGTTGAGTTTAGTTTAGTGAACCTTGATATAAATTGTTGGAGACTTTTTGGGACCCCAGTTCTGGAATGGGACAACACTTGGTTGGTACATTTCAATTGTTTAGTACGTTTTTCCGATTTAAAAGTGGTTCTTTTTATTTTAAATGTAATTGCTGGATTGCATTTGTTGTAAACCTTGTGGGTTATGTTGGTCATGGCCCAGATATTCTTGAGTAATGTTTATCACATGTTGGGTTTGACCCGGGTTACATTGGGTGGTTCTGACTATAGGATTCTGCATTGTGGGCGTCGACTTGAGGTAGGGTGACTGTCAATTTGGACATGGCTCAGGTTACTGGGATGGAAAGGCCATCAGATGTGAGTGACATGGTCGTAGGGACTCGAGGTGTCAGAGATGTTGTGGCTTGGGTAATATTTTTGTGATTACCGCTCTCCGGGAACTATGAATAGTGTGAACACAGAGAGACTCAATGATGAGGTGGTTTTGACAACTCATTTAGGTAGAGGCCCCCATTAGTTTGGGTTCACATACTATTGGTTTGGGGGTGTATGCTATTGGAAGCCATGATGAAGGTGAGGATCCTTCAGAGGATAACGTTGAGGATATCATGTTGGGGGTAGAGGATTTCCGTTATTTGAGGGCAGACATCGATGTCTCTTTGATTACTAATTTGAGGATAGATATCATTGTTCCTCTGAGTTATTATTTTCTATGGTGTGCCTTCAAGACATTGGTACTTGAGACACAAAGTGTTAGGGGGAACATTATATCGGGTTTCATGAAAGATATTACAGCGTTGGACACAGTTGGTGACACTCCATTGCGGCTGATGAGCACCAGTGGAGGTTGTGTTTATGTTTTCATCGTACTTTTTACTATTTTTCTTATAAATGCATGCCTGCTTAAACACTTATATTTGGTACACCTTGTTGGGTGGTATCCTACTGAGAATCGTCTCACACCCTGCATGGGCCCTTCAGGACGCTTGTAGACCTTAAGGATTTACTTGTAGGAAATAGCCTAGCTTCAGGAGCTGTATTGTTTTAGCTGTCACATGGAGATGGTAGGGACCTTGAGGTGTTTCCTAGATGGAGTTACTTTATTTTTCTTTATTTCCTATATCAGCATGCTTACTTGTTATGTATCTATAGTTGGTTATCCATTGGCTCCATTTTTATAAATGGATATGTATGACCTGCTTTGGATCCATGTTTTGGTTTTCAATCATAGTTACAAGTGTTGTTCATCATGTTGTTCGGTTTACTTTCCACTACTGTTGTTATATCTATTTGTTCGGCTATTTATCGATATCGAATGTGCTTCCGCTCGGCGGGTTTGGTTTGAGTCTGCTGAGTCATTTATTCCACGGCATATTTATTATTACACTTGGACTTGTACCATTTTTATCCACTATGAGGGTATAGCCTCCCCACTATACCGATAAGTCCCTCGCTGCTAGTCGGAAGCTTTTCCATTCGGGGAGGTGCACCTAAGGTAGTAACACCCGACCATTTTAGCACTATTCGAGTGGTTGTTTGGGTTTGGGTAGTTTCAAAGTGGTATCAAAGGAGTTCTTGATATGGATTTAGTAGCATTATTTTTCTAGATACTAATGAGATTGAGACTTTTATTTTTAATTCTGTTGGTTTTACTATTTGGGATATGGTAGACCAGAGAAAGGTTGTTACTGGAACTAGGTTTCTATCTTGTTTTTGGGTGCCTGCAACCCTAGGTACGAGTGATGGACCAAGTTGTCATGGGTGGGAATTGCTGTTGGATTTTTCACAGATTACAGTTTATATGATTTCCACCTCCATGGATCACTAGGTGTTTGATGTTATTGATTGTGATATGTAACCCTTGACCCAGTGTGGTATGGGAGAATTAGACCTCGGCATGGTATGGAAAGGCATATTTGTTTGTCTTTTGATAGGAACATTTGTGGGTATTTTAATTTCATAATTTCACATATTCATTTTGAAGTGATAATTCTATGTGAATAATATCAATTTCCATTCTTTGTATTCTTTTGAAATGTGAATAGGTGAAATTCTTGATAGAATTTCTTGTTGATTACAATGTGTTATGCCTAACTTTATATATTTGTAAAATTGCATGTGGTAGGGTATTTGGGACTAGCTCTTGTACGAGAAGGCATGTACCATTATTGATGTGATTTGGATGACCAGGATTGGGAAACTCGGTCGTCAATTTGAGTCACCGTTAGGTGTCAGGACAAGAATATCCCAATGTACTTTTGATACATGGCTATGTTGAGGGGCAGGTAAGGAGGCCATGAGGCCGAGATTCCATGGGAATGGGTTGCGATAGGGGAGAGTAATGGTAGTTGTATTATTCTTCATCTTTACTGATTTATTTATCTACGTTGAATATATATATATATATATGGGATATCTAACCATTTAATGTATTCAGCGGGTTCCTTTAGATGAATCAGATGGAGAGTCAGACAGCAGATGGTACATTGCCGTAGGAAGAGCATGAGCCGCAGGTACATGGTCAGGGACAAGATCAGGTCTCGATTCCAGTGCAGGCAAGACAATAGTCAGGTTTGGTACCATTCAGACCATGGTTCGATGAGCATCTCAGAGATAGCCTGGTACGTGTCATGCAGGGGATCGATAGAGGTGCGTAGGGTACAAAGCCATCTATGGCATATCTAACGTGGGATTTCCAGTCACAGCACCTACCACTTTTTTCAGGTGAGGGTGGTTCGCAGGTGGCCGAAAACTGGATAGAGAGTATGTAGATGATCTTCGAGCAGCTCAAGACACCTCTATGGTGGAGGGTCATGCGGGCGACATACATGTTGCGGAGACGGACGAAGTGTTGGTGGGATGTTCATGTTCAGGATCGAAGCACAAGGGACTAGCATGGAAGGAATTCAAGGGAATGTTCCTTGAGAACTTTTACCCAAATACACTGAGGGTAGAGAGGGATCAAGTGTTCGTGAGTCTTTAATAGGGAGACATGTCTTTCATGGACTATGGAGCTACTTTCACAGAGTTTTCTCTCATTATACCTGGTATGGTAGGTGATGACGCGGCAAGGGTGATGCGCTTTGAAGATGGATTACAACACCCCATTCAGATCCAGGTAAATATCGTCAGGGTATGATCGTTCTCAGAGGCGGTAAATCAGGCGCTCATAGAGGAGGGAAAACAGAGGGATATGCCACATGTTGGCCAGGTGGTAGCTTCAGGTGATGGTTTATATAGCAGGAAGTGAGGATGGGATGTGTTTCAGTAGGGCAGCCAGGCCAATGACTCATCTAGACCACCTCATAGCAGTTTATCAGTGGCTTTCATTCAGTTTAGAAAACCATGACATGTTAGGACTCAATGAGATAGGCTTCCAAAGGATTGTCGGGCATATGGACAGGTTGGCCATCTTGATAGGTTCTACAAGCACCATTCTTAGATAGAAGGCAGCGAGGGACCATGATAGACGGTGTGATTTGGAGTTGGTTCATGTTTGATACCAAGAGAGGGTGGCCGAGGTTCAAATGCATGTGGGGGACATAGTAGAGACAGTGGGACCCAACTGAGGGGTCATTGGCTGGTGACTGGAGCAGCACCTCTGGGAGTTCAGGCATCAGGAGACCGTATTTCAGGCCTAGTGCATACCGTGGAGCTACCATGGGCTGCGCAGGATGGTGATTTGAAGACGTTTAGAGGTACATTTGAGTGTTTTCATGGCTTTCTTGTTTTCTTCTTGGAATGACCTATTGAGGCATGTAAATTTTTAGTGCACGAGGTACACCAGATTTATATGGACTGACTAGATTCCAGTCAGTGGGATTGGCACCATATCAGGTTAGTTATATATTTATATATGTGTATGATATGCGTGGAATTAGTGGCATCGAGGATGTGGGTTACTTGAGGTTATTTGGGCATCGGAAAATCGATGATATAGTAACATGAGGTGCATGGCATCATGATTTATTTTGAGCATCCATGGGATGTAGGACCTCGTGGAGGGGGACACCAATGAGGTGAAGGATATGTTTGGTGTGTCAGGAGTGACACGGGAGCACCCGTGAGGCAAATGGGTGATGATGCGTCTTGAGAGGACCACGATTCTGAAAACAGGTTAGTGAACCATTGATTTGTTGAGTTTTGTAGGGTTGTGACCGATTTAGGCAATTCCTAAGGTGGGGATCCCCTTGAAGAATTTATCCAGATCCGTTGAGACAGAGGAAGTACGAGTTACTTGATCGGGGTGGAATGTTCAGTTCCAAATGCTGGTTTTGATTGATAGCTCGAGGATGAGCTATGTTTTGGTGGGGAGATTGTAAGATCCCATTTTTTTAGAACGGGTCAAAATCCCGACACTGTTTGATTTTTTGACATGTTTTTGAGAAAACATGGAAAATATGGGGAGTTATGGAAATTTCCAAACTACACATTTTTTACTCTAGAGTACACACCATGTATTGGTTAGGCCCGTAGCGGCCATGTGCTTGCAGACTCTATGATCGGTGTTGACTGTGTAGGAAATTCCTACTAAACAGCGTTTAGTGTTGCTCGACATTCCATTTACCCATGACCCTGTGGAGGCCATACATGGCGTGTAGGCTTGTTGAATGGATAGAATATTTTTAGCATATATATGTCATGTACTATTTGTACACGCCATGTAGAGGGGCCGTGTATGGGAATATATATAGCGTGTTGGGTATGCCTTCTTGGTAGAGAAGTACATGTCGTGTTCCTCAATGCACACACTTTGTAGTCAGTTGGAAATTCCTCAGTGAAATTTCAGCAATCATGTGAATAGTAAAATGATGCATGGCGTGTAGCCCTAATGTACATGCCATTTACTTTTTTATTTTTCTCTAAAATGGGCAGTAGCCTCATTTTGAGGAAAAAAATCAAACACTCCATGGGTTTGACCAGGGAGAGCCGATTGAAGCTCATTTTTTCTCCTGATCGTTCATCCAAAAAATGTTTTGTTCGTCGTTAGATGCGTTAGAACCCCCTCGATAAGGCCTTGATTTCTCTTGAGCCTTTCTTCTTGATTTCTGTTCTAGAATGATTTATAGGCGTTTGAGAGGTTTTTATTCTTTTATAGATATACCACGTTTTAGACATAATTGGAGGCCGTTATCGGAGGATTATCATAATACGAGTATCAGGTAGGTGGTTCATACATCTTTTTGTGTTTTCGCAGACTTTTGGGTGGTGCAGGACATGGTGTGTTTTCAGGTATTTTGAATGTGACCCTGTTTTACCTGTTATTTCTTGTATAATTGTTATTTAACCTATGGGATGCCTTTGCGTTTTCCTTGTTGTCTATTATTCTTAAGGGGGATGGGTATGTTATCGTTGCACTTTTGGGAATTTTGACTAGGGGATGCCAAAATGGTTATAATTGATTCGTATTATTTTAAACTGTTGATTTTTAGTTTACTGAACCTTGATATGAATTGTTGGAGAGTTTTTGGGACCCCAGTGCTAGTATGGGATAACACTTGGTTGGTGAATTTCAACTATTTAGTATGTTTTCCCTATTTAAAAGTGATTCATTTTATTTTATATATAATTTCTTGATTGTATGTGCTGGAAATCATTTGGTCTGTGTTGGGTGTGGCCCGGATATTCTTGAGTGATATTGATCACAGGTTTGGTTTGACCCAGTTTACATTGACTGGTTTTGACCATGGGATTGGGCGTCATAGGCGTCAGCTTGAGGAAGGGTGACTTTCAGGTTGGTCATGGCCCGGGTTACTAGGATAGCAAGGCCATCAGACATAAGCGACATGGTCGTAGAGAAATGATATGTTAGAGATGTTGTGTCTTGGGTACTATTTTGGTGATTACCTCTCACCCAAAACTATGAGTAGTGTGCACACAGAGAGAATATGAGATGAGGTGTTTTTGACAAATCATATGGGTAGAGGCCCCAATTAGTTGCGGTTTAGGTACTATTGGTTTTGGGGTGCTTGTTGTAGGAATCCACATGGAAGGTGAGGAGCCTTCAGGGGATAGGTTTGAGGCTATCAAGTTGGGGGAAAAGGCTTATAGTTATTTGAGGGAAGATATTGTTGTCCTTCCATCTTCTTTATTTGAGGGAATACATCATTTTCCCTCTTGTTACATTATTTGAGGGAAGACATCATTGTCCATTTGGTTACTTATTTGAGGTCAGACATCGTTGTTCCTTTGATTTACTATTTTCGTGGGTGTGCCTTCGGGACGTTAGTAGTTGATACACACGATGTCATGGGTCACATGGTGTCGGGTTTCATGACAGAGATTCTGGAATTGACTGAAGCAGGTGATGCTCCACGGTGGCTATTGAGCACCGTCAGAGCTTGTATTTATGTGTTCATCATACTACTTATTGTTTTCCTCATAAATTCATTCCTGCTTAAACACTTATATTAGGTACGCACCATTGGGTGGTATCCTACTGAGATTCATCTCACACCCTGCACAGTCCCTAAGGGACGCGTGTATACATTATGGATTTACATATAGGAAAGAGGCCAGCTACAAGAGCTGGACTGTTTTAGCTGTCGCATGGAGGTGATAAGGACCTTGAGGTTTTTCTTTGATGGAGTTACATTGTTTTGTTTTCATTCCTACATCAGCATGCTTACTTGTTATGTAGATATAGTTGGGTAGCCATTGTAATGCTTTATATAAATGAATATGTATGACCTAATTTGGATACATGTTTTTTTGTTCACTAGTAGTTACAAGTGGTGTTCATCATGTTGTTCTATTTACTTTCTGCTATTGTTTTTATGTAAATTACTTCTGTTGTTTATCGATATTGAATGAGCATCCGCTCTGTGGGTCTGGTTCGAGTTTGATAAGTCATTTATTCCACTGCATATTTATTATTACACTCAGACCAGTATCATTATTATCCTCTGTGATAGTATATCCTCCCCACTATATCTGTAAGACCATCATCGCTAGTCAGCATCCTTTGGTGTCTGGGTAGGTGTGCCTAAGGTAGTAACACCCAACCCATTCAGCACTGTTCGGGTCACTGTTCAGGTCCGGGTCGTTACAAAGTTGTATCAAAGGAGTTCTTGACAGGGATTTAGCAGAAGTGATTTCTTGGATACTAATGAGATTGAGACATCTCTTTTTAATTATGTGGGTTTTATTATTTGGGATATGCTAGGATAGAGAAAGGTTTTTACTACAACTGGGTTCCTGCATCCCCAGGTACGAGTGATGGACCAAGTTTCCATGGGTGGGAATTCTTGTTGGATTTTTCTCAGATTACAGTTTATATGATTTCCACCTCGGTGTACCACTTGGTGTGTGATGGTATTGATTGTGATATATAACCCTTTCCCAGGTGAAGTAGCGGAGAATTGGACCTTGGTCTGATATGGCAAGGCGTGTTTGTTTGGATTTTGATACCAACATTTTTCGGTATTTCAATTTCATAATTTCACGTATGCTTTGTGACGTGATAATGCAATGTGAATAATATCAATTTCCATGCATTGTATTCTTTTGAAAGGTGAATATGTGAAATTACTGATATAATTTCTTGTTGATTGCAATGTGTTATTCCATGCTTTATATATTTGTAGAGTTTTAGGTCGCATGGTATTTGGGTCTAGCTCTTATATGAGTAGGCAGGTACTATGGTTGAGGTTATTTGCATCACCAGGAATGGGAAACTCGATCGTCGGTTTGAGGAAACGTTAGTTTTCAGAACAAGCATGCCCATGGTACTTTTGATACTTTTTCTTGGTGAGGGGTGGGTAACGAGGCCAGGAGGCCTACATTCCATGGGCATGGGTTGTGATAGGGGAGAGTAACAGTAGTTGTTTTATGATTCCTATTTTCTGCATTCCTTATCTGCATTGAATATATATATTGTTATATATATATATGGGATGTCTGTCCAATTATGGTATTCAGCGTGTTCGTTTAGTCGACTCAAATGGAGCGTTAGACAAGAGATGGTACAATGCCACAGGAGCAAGATCAGGTTTAGGATCCAGTGCAGGTAGAGCATGAGCTGTAGGTACAAGCTCATGTACAGGATCAGGTCTAGGATCCAGTGTAGAAAGGACAATAATAAGGTTTGATGACGTTTAGACCAAGGCTCGACGAGCATCTTCGAGCTATCCCGGTACGTGTCTTGCAGGGGATCCACAAAGGTGTGCAGGGTATAGTGCCATCTATGGAATATCTGACATGGGAGTTTCAGTCACAGTACCTGTTACTTTTTCAGGGTGAGAGTGGTCCGTTGATGGCTAAAACCTGGATAGAGAGCATGCAGATGGTCTTCAAGCAGCTCGAGATGCCTCCAGGGCAGAGGGTCAAGCTGGCGACGTACATGTTGCGGGGACCGACGAAGCCTTGGTGTGATGTGAAGGTTCAGGATCGAAGGCATGATGATCAAGAATGGATGGACACCAAGGGTAGTTTCTTTGAGAACCTTTACCCAGAGACACTGAGAGAATAGAGGGCATGGATGTTCTTGAGTCTTCAACAAGGAGACATGTCCATTGTGGACTATGCAGCTACTTTCGCTAAGCTATCTCTCTTTTCTCCTGGTATGGTAAATGATGGCACAACAAGGATGAGGAACTTTCAGGATAACTTACGACACTCTATTCGGATCTAGGTAAATATCAACTGGATGGGTTTGTTCTAACAGGTGGTAAATCAAGCGCACATAGAGGAGGGAAACTAGAAGGAAATGCCCCATGTTGGCCAGGTGG
Organism: Viscum album; assembly: GCA_963277665.1. NCBI lineage: Eukaryota > Viridiplantae > Streptophyta > Magnoliopsida > Santalales > Viscaceae > Viscum > Viscum album. The sequence continues at coordinate 1,392,483,662 of OY728159.1, forward strand.
CAGCTTCAAGTGATGGATTAAATAGCAGGAATCGAGGACAGGATGAGTTCTATTAGGACAGTTAGACCAAGGACTCAGCTAGACCTCATCTTATCCGTTCTTTAGTGGTTTTCTTTTAGTGTGTATAGCCAGTACATGTTTGGACTCTGTGCGATAGGAATCCAATGGAGTGTCGGGCATGTGGATTGGTTGGACATCTTGAGAGGTTCTATAGGCAGCCTTCTCAAAAAGCCGATAGACAGGGACCAGGACAGACTGGGACATCTGAAGTTGGTTCAGGTCTCGTACCAGGAGAGGGTGGCCAAGGTTCAATTGCACGTAGAGGACACGGTAGAGATAGTGGGACCCAGATGAGGGGTCAGTGGATGGTGATTGGAGCAGCACTTCAAGGAGGTCAGTCATCAGGCAACCTTACATCAAGCCCGGTGCACGTCGTGGAGCTTCCAGGGGATGAGCAGGATGGTGAGCCGATAATAGTTATAGGTTCACTACGAGTGTTGCTGTGACTTTCTTATTTTATTTTTGGAATGACCTGTTTGAGGCATGTCAGTTTTGAGTTCACGAGGTGAACTGAATTTATGTAGACTGACTAGATAATGGTCAGTGGGATTGGATCTATATTGGGTGTGTGATATATTTATATATATGTATGAGATGTGTGGAATCAGGGAACTGGGGATGTAGGTTACTTGAGGTACCTTGGGCATCGGGGCATCGAGGATGCGAGTTACTTGAGGTTCCTTGGGCATCAAGGCATTGATGATTAATGTTACACGAGGTAAATGGCATCAGGTTTTATTTTGAGTGTCCGTGGGATGAAAAATCTCATGGAGGTGGACACCGATGCAGTGTAGGATATGATTGGGGTGTCAGGAGTGACATAGGAGCACCAGTGAGGCACAAGGGTGACGATGTGTCATGAGAGGACCATGAGTCCGGAAACAGGTTAGTAAACCATTGATTTGTTGAGTTTTGTAGGGTTGAGACCAATTTTGGAAATTCCTAAGGTGGGGATCCCCTTGAAGAATTTAGCCAGACCTACTGAGACTAGGGAAGTCTGAGTTACTTGATCAGGTTGGAATGCTTGGTTCCATCTTCTAGTTTTTTTGATAGATCGAGGACAAGCTATGTTAATGCGGGGAGATTGTAAGAACCCGATATTTTTAGAATGGGTCAAAATACAAAACCTATTTGAATTTTTTACTTTTTTATGAGAAAACTAAGAAAATATGGGATGTTCAAGAAATTTATAGACTACAAGCCATGTAATCTAGAGTACAAGACATGTATAGGTTAGGTGTGTATCGGTCGTGTTCTATCTTACTACATATCGTGTGGTGACTGTGTAGGAATTTCTTACTACACGGCGTGTAGTGTTTCTCGACTTGTCTTATACCCTCGACTATGTAGAGGCCATGCATGATGTGCATGCCTGTTGGCTGGATAGAATGTTTTTAGCATGTACACGCTGTGTACTATTTTTACATGCCGTGTAGAGGGGCCGTGTATGGGAATATACATTCCGTGTTGGGGATGTCGTCCGGGTAGAGAAGTACACACTGTGTACCACAACACACACACACTGTGTAGTCAATCAGCAAGTCCTTGGTGAAATTTCAACCATCATGTGAACAGTAAAATGATACTGGGCATGTAGTCCTAAAGTACAAGCTGTGTATTTTCTTTTTTCGCTAAAATGTATAGCACCCACATTTTGATGCAAAAACTCAATCCCTCAATAGGTTTGATGGGGGAGAGTCGGTCAGAGTTGCTTTTTGTTCCTGATCGTCCATCTGAACTCTTTTTTTATCGACATCATATGTGTTAGAACCCCCTAGGTATGTCCTTGATTTTTATTGAGACTTTATTCTTGATTTATATTCTAGAATGAGTAAAATGGGTCTGAGCGGTTTTGATTCTTTTGTAGATCTACTGCATTTTACACCGAATTAGAGGCTGTTATCGGAGGTGTATCACCATACGAGTCTCAGGTAGGTGGTACAAACCTCTTTTTGTGTTTTTGCAGACTTTTGGGTGGCGTAGCATACGGTATGTTTTCGGGTATTTTGAGCGTGACCCTGTTTTACCTATTATTGTTTGTTTAATTGTTATTTGACCTATGAGATGCCTTTGGGTATTCCTTGTTACCTGTGTTTCATGAGCGGGGTTGGGCGAGTGATCGTTTCTCTTTGGGGAACTTTGGTCGGGGGATGCCAAAATGGTTATAATTGATTTTTATTATTTCAAACTATTGTGTTTAGTTTAATGAACCATGATATGAATTGTTGGAGACTTTTTGGGACCCCAGTGCTGGTATGGGACAACATTTGGTTGGTGAATTTCAACTGTTTAGTATGTTTTTCCTATTTAAAGGTGATTCTTTTGATTTTATATGTAATTTCTGGATTGCATGTGCTAGAACACTTTTGGGTTGTTTTGTGTATGGACCGGATATTCTTGAGTGATGTCGATCACATGTTGGGTTGGACTCGTGTTGCATTGGGTGGTTCTGACCATTGGAATGGTTTCTACGGGCGTCGGCTTGAGGTAGGTTGACTGCCAAGTTAGGCATGGCCTAGGTTACTGGGAAGGCAAGGCCATCATACGTAAAAGACATGGTCACTGGGACCCAAGGTGTCAGAGATGTTTTGTCTTGTGTACTATTTTGGTGATTACCCCTCACCCGGAACTATGATTAGTGTGTACACAGAGAGACACCCTGATAAGGTGGTTTTGGCCACTCGTGTGGATAGAGGCCTCCCTTAGTTGCAGTTTAGGTACTATTGGTTTGGGAGTTCTTGTCGTAGGAATCCACGTGGAAGGTGAGGACCCTTTATGGGATATAATTGAGGATATCAGGTTGGCAGATGAGGCTCGTCGTTATTTGAGGAAAAACATCATTGTCCCCTTGACTACTATTTTTGAGGGCAGAAATCATTGTACCTCTGGATACTTTATTTGAGGGTAGACATCGTTGTCCCTCTGGTTACATATTTGATGACATACATCACTATTCGTCTATGTTACTATTTTATTGGGAGTTCCTTCGGGAAGTAGGTACTAGAGACATGTGGTGTCAGGGAAACATGGTGTTGGGTTGCATGATAGAGGTTATGGCATAGGCCAACGCAGGGGACACTCCAGGGTTGTTGATGAGCACCAGCAGGGCTTGTGTTTATGTCTGCATCGTACTGTTTACTATTTTCCTTATAAATACATTCATGCTTAAAGACATATATTAGGTATGAACCATGGGGTGGTATCCTACTGAGACTCACCTCACACCCTACATGGGCCCTTCGGGGCCCATGTAGACTTTATAGATTTATTTTCAGGAAAGAGGTCGACTTCTAGAGATGAACTATTTAAGCTGTCGCATTGAGATGGTATGAACCTTGAGGTCTTGCCTGGTTGGAGTTACATTGTTTTGCTTTCTTTCCTGTATCAGCATGATTACTTTTTTATGTAGCTATAGTTGGTTAGCCATTTTCACCCTTTATATATATGGATGTGTATGACATTCTTTGAATGCGTGTTTTGTTGTTTAGTAGTAGTTACAAGTGGTGTTCACTATGATGTTCTGTTTACTTTTTGTTGTTTTTGTTATACCTATTACTCCTATTTATCGATATTGAATGTGCTTCCACTCTGCTGGTCTGGTTCGAGTCTGCAGAGTCATTTATTCCACTGCATATTTATTATTATACTCAGACCAGTACCATTTTTATCCTCTGTGAGGGTATATCCTATCTACTATACTTATATGACCCTCACTGCTAGTCGGCAGACATTGGCATTTGGGGAGGTGTGCCTAAGATAGTGACACCCAACCCATTTAGCATTGTTCTAGTGGAAGTTCAGGTTTGATTCATTAAAATCATATAATTCTTCTAAAGGATATTTAAGCATAAACAATCCCAATTATAAATGAGATTATAATATAAACCCTTACCTTTGGTTGTAACATCCATCATACGTGCTCTTAAGTTTTCATATAATAAATTTTTATTTATTATAAATTTATACCAGGACCATATTTATACCTCTATTACAATATACAATTCCCATATATTTCCCAATTTCAAATTTATTAAAAATTCATAATTAAAATCAATATCCATATGTTAATTATTCCATTTCCCATGCATGTTCTCGTTCGATGATTTTGGTCCTCACACCTTTTTCATTGTTAAATAATATTCCGGATCATAATAATGTTAAAAATATAATATTTATTCATTATATACAATTTTATACCAATTCATATGATATAGTGATAAGAATTTATTTACAATAATTCATTGATACAATAGCCAAAACATACACATGAATTGTTCTTTCACTTTAAAAAATAGACACCAGGAGATATTAATAATAATAAATATTTACAAAATAATAATTATTTGATTAATATAATATATATATTAATTCCATCTATATTACTGACCATGTATGCGGTACTTGATAAATTAATCACACCACTTCATGGATACGGTATTCCACACACACACATAAATGACATTAGCATTTCTCATTGCATGGAAATGATTTAGAAAATGGTTTTAGAATTAACATAACCAAATTTTTGTATAGTAATGTTACTTATTTCATTATTTTAGTCTTATTATATAATATTTTGTGGAGGTTAATGCTAAAAGAAACTTGAAATATATTGGTAAAGATAAATAACACTTATTTTGGAAACCTCCTTTTTCTTACACCATAAACCTTCAACGGTCGGTATTTTGGGAAGAATATAAGATATAAAACAAGTGGAGGGATGTTAGGCCAATATTTTATAAGGTATTTTCCAAACTACTAGGCTCAAAGAGTGTGAATAAGTGATGGTAGGTGTGCTATTTTATATGTGTGGTGGGTGGAACTCTTGTAAGTACTAAAAACAATAAAATATATAAAGTGAAATGATAGTGATTGTGTCATGAAGGAAACCCAAATTTGAATAAAATATAAGTTCGAGTATAAATAAAATCAATTAATAATAATTTCCCAATTTTTTGGGTCATTCTATTCCTTATATATATGTTCAACCCACTGTTAATCATTTTAACGCTTAGAATAGTGATAAACATTTACAATGGTCACCCTTAATGATGAACAAAAATTAATTAAATATATTAATAAATTTCGACATTATGACTCCAAATATGGGAAAAAAATTATTATATTCAATTTAACAGATGGTAAAAATTTATTTTTAAATATTCATATAAAACACAGTAGGAACTATTTTAGACAAATTCTTGTATAAAAATAAAAATGAATCTCTTCCCCTTAATTTATAAGATAAAATAATTAAATTACTATTAAAATATTTTATTGAATATTTTTTTTACATTTAACAAAAATCATTCATCAATACTGATTAATTTTACTTATTAAATGAAAAATTCATTTGTAAATATAAAAGTAGATTTAAAAAAACTACTACTTTTTACCTTCATATGATTTTATATTTATTTATAACCATTTTATAAGTAATGAATTACTTTTTTATATGATTAGAAGACAATTTTTCCTAAGTTTAAAATGGAATTAATTTTTAAATAGAACATATATGAAAAAACAATTATCATAAATAAAATATTTCAAAATAGTTCATTAATATCAATAGTATTTCTTAAGTGAAATTGAAATTCTTTTCATTTGTTATATTTTATTTAAATACCATATAATGTTATTTATTTTATAATGTATGAGTATTTTTAACAGAAATTCATTTTTTATTGTTCAAAATATATAAAATTCATTTATTTTATAAGGATAAGTATATTTTCAAATCTTAGTGTGTTACATTATATAGTAATTATATTAATTTCACCCGTGAAATTCAGTTAATATATTTCAATAAAATGAGGATACCTCTACCTCTTCATATCCTTAGGTTTCTCGGTGTCTTCTTCAAATTTCTAATACCTCTTGAGAACCTTACCCAATAGAATTTTTTGGTTTCATATCACTTAATCTCTATGGTCAATGAATTCTATTAGATTTTCATCATAAGAAAGGCCATAATCGAATTGTATGACCTATTAGTTTAGTACACGTAAAGGATCAATTATATACTTCATCAAATTAAATACATGGAAGATATAAAAAATTTAAGAGAGGCTTCGAGGTAGTGTAATTTGATAAGATACCTTCTCTATATGATCAAGAATATCATAGGGACATGTATATATGGGTCTTAAAATTTCTTTATTTCCAAATATCAAAACATTACTCCAAGGAGATATTAAAATTAATAACTTATCACTAACTTTGAACTCAATATCTATGTAATGATTTTAAGTATATATTATATATTGACTCTAATATATTATGATAAGTTGTTGAATAGATCTAATTTTATCTTCAATTTACTCACCTAGCTCAGATAACAATTCATTACCCAACATCATCCAATCATCTAGAGTCCAAAAATTATTTTCCTAGAGGGATTTAGATGGGGTCATCTGAATGCTTGAGTGAAAGTTATTTTTGTAATAAAATTTTTATATAGGAATGTCTTCAATCATACCACATTTAAAATTCCAAAATAGTGCTCCCAATATATCTTATCGGGTTTGAATCATACTCTTGGGATGTCCATTTAACCGACGATAACATATATTGATAAATATGACCACCATATTCAAATATCGCATAATACTTCCATATAATTTATAATTAAACATTAGATCAATAAAATAAAAAATTTATGGTGGTACTCCATGAAATTATATCACTTAAATAACATAGGTATTATTTATCAGATCAAGAGATAAATTTTCATAGTTAAAAAAATAAATGTTCCAAATTTATATGGATATCAACTATAGCCCAAATAGCATTGTTCCCTTTTTAAGTCCTGGGATGTTTCATGATGAAATCCATGGTGATGTTTTCCCATTTCCACTTAGGTATGAGTAATGGTTATAACATCATACAATAATTCTATCTCTCAACATTAACTTCTTATCAAAGAAAACAAATATATACATATTTTTAGATAACCCTATTCATGTTGTCCCACCAGGAATACTCTTTATGATTTCTTTTCATCTTTATACATTTTGGATTAATATAGAATGAAGAAATATGATATTCATCCAAAATATCTTTCACTAATTCTGTTATTCAAATTATAGATAGTCCTTTTCTGAACCATATCATTCCATAACTGTTATGATTATACATAGGGATATTTCGTACCTTCATTTAGATTACAATATCTTCTTTTTGTGTTTATTTAATGTTTACATGGATAGAAGATAGAATATTATTATCATAAAAATAAGATATTTAAACATTCCTTATGATTTCAAGGTTCATCCTTTGTAAATACATAAGTATTATATCACTTTAAATCATTATCATAGATGAAATATCATAGTCTTCTGATTTAGAGCATCAGTTGACATGATCTACTTCCTAGGGTGGTAATGTATTGACCAGTTATAATATTTAATTAGTGTGAACTATCACATTTTGATCATATTAATTTCTTTTGTATATATACTTTAATATTTAATGAGTTATTTTTATGTAACATATTTCACTATAATGATAATTCATTTATATGCTTACAGAAAAAATTACATCTTGTAGCTCTATATCATGTGTCAGAAATGTTTTCTCATAAACCATTAATTGGCAGGATTAATAAGATAATTCAATGTCATTATATAGGAGGCCACATTTTATCCCATAATTTATATATCACTATAGAACACAACTCCATCGTCACTATGGTGTAGTGTGAGAAAAGGTTCACTGAACAACCTTTTATTTAGTTCCTTGAAATTCTATTCATATTCATTTATACAAATGACATTCATCAATTCTACATCAACATGGTCAGTGTATTTGATATCCTTGATAAATTTATCACAAAGCATCAACAATATCCATCCAACCAATTAAAACTATGTATTTTGATCACCAATTTTTTTTTACCATTGTTTAGTAACTTTCATATTTAAATGATCCCCTAGTATCCCCTTTCATATTCTTATATAAAGTAATAATGATAATTTTTATAACTAGAATTAGCATGTAATGATTTTGATATAAATATTCTCCTTATAATATTTCTTAAACACAATCCACAAATTACATTCATGATTATCCTTTATTTTAAAATATATATTAATAACTTCTATAAATGTTATCACAAACTAATCAAGGTAATATATAAATACATTATTCATTAGATCCATGACGATAGAAGGGACATTGGTAAGTCTAAATGTAATGGATATAAATTCATAATATCCAAAACTCACACAAGATTTTATCTTTGATATATACTTTTTTATCTTAAAAAATTACATCAAGAATAGTAATGAATCTTTGAAAAATATTTAAATCATCATAGTTCATAAAAAAATCTTCAATATGGGGTTTATGATATTTTTTCCTGAGAGTGATCTAGATATGTTCTATTTAATAAATTAAAATACTCATTGACCCATATTTTTTCGTAACAAAACTAATATTCTCCCCCCATTATGATTTATTTGGTTTAATAAGTCTGTTATCATGATTCTCCTAGAGTTTCTTCTTTAATTCTTGTAACTCAATTGAGGTCATTATGTAAGGAAACATTGAAATTGGTGTAAGACAAGGTTTGAGTTATATTGAAAACTTAACACCATTAATATTTGGAATAATGGAAACTATTTATGAATTATATTATCATATTCATATAAAAAAAGAATATATTCAATGTTATGTTTTCCTACAAACAATTATGATAAATTCCCATCATGAATTGATGATAAAACCCATACAATAGTATTCATATTTTCTATGGAAATTAATATTCATTATCACACCAATAGGAAATATTTGTTTTATTAAGAATATAAAATGTGACTTCCCTTCCTCAAAAATTAATAGGGGATCTATTTAAATAAATACATTCCATTCCCAAAAAATAAACTATATGGGGAATAAAAATATTTATAGGAAGAACATTCCCACAAACTTCTATCATAGAGGAGTTATAGTCTTGAGTGGAGATAATCATTTAATTTAGAGTTTTCACTAATAAGTCGACATCTTTTCACTGAGGTAAGGATATTATACCCATGTGAAATTATTCAAATATAAAAGAGTCGGTAAAACCAGTATCAAATAAGACATTTATAGTTCTATAGTGGATGATAAATGTACCATTCACCATTTCATTCTCATAAACCACTTCTATAGTTGTTATCACATGAGATTTCCCTTTGACAATGGGATTAAGTTGTTTTTAATTTTCATTATCGTTTTTAAACCTTGGATTCATGCACTGGTTGGTATAATGTAAATAATCATCATAGTTGTAGAATTAATGTTTGGGTAGTGAATTCTCTTGAGCTACCACCACATATATTTCAATGGATTGCCTCTTTAAATATCATAGATATTAACTTATTCAATTTCATTATTTTCTATACATGAAATACTTACTTGTACCTTAGAGATAATTTCTCCCATTATTCTTTATAAACTTATTTTATAAAAGATCAATCATTTTATTTCCATTATGGTTTTTAATGTTCATAATTTCATCAAAACCTCAAATATCTATGCTTTTAGAACTATGAAAATGATTGGAATATCCGATCTCTATTTCTACATTAAGTTAATTTCAAATGATTTAGTAATTTATACTAAATTATATTATGGATACTTCCTCTCATATGCATGGCTTTAATCCACTAATTAAATGACCAATTTTACTTTTAGGGATGATGAAGGTACATGAGGAATATCTTATTAGTATTATAATATTTTCCTTATATATAAAGATATATTCATTATCCTCAAATTATTCTCAATGAATTACCATTCCATTTTCATTTGATGACCTTGTTGAAAGTACATAATAAATATACCCTCTTAAACTCATCTTAATACATGGAGTAAATTTCTTATAATTTTCTTGTATTCTTAATAAGATTACATAACTAGTCACTTCACCATCCAAATGATACACCATCCTGAAAAATCATTCATGTTATGAGAACTAGAGAATGGGAAATGACTTATCAATGATATTAATCCACTACTTAACCACTAGTGGATCAAAGGGCCCACTAAAAAAAGTCCAATGTTGCCTCATGAGTGACTCAGTGGCATATTTGTCCATCATTTTCTAATTTGGAATATCATTATGATTCATAACCTGAGGTGGTTGCATGACCATGAAAACAATATTTTTTATTCCATATCCCATTTTTATTAGTTTATCTAGAGGAATATCAATACATTCTTTTCCGCATTCATTGTTAAGATAATTTCTCATAGTTATATGCATTCAATAAAATATAAAAATTATATTATCAAAATCATCCTACAATAATCAATGATAACAATATTATTATCATTAAAATATTTCCCTATATTTCATAAATTATAACACCTTCTTATCAAAAAATTACACTAAATGGTTCTCCATATATTACAAAAATTAATCATATGTTGTGTTGGACACAAAGAGTGGATTCATGTTATATTTATTATCAATCCATATATCATATAGTATGTTCGTAGTAATAGAATACATGGATGGTGACATTGAATACATGTCTAGATAAATTTAATACATAGTTGACATTAATGAATATCGCATGAATTGCAACAATAGGTGATGGTTAAATCATGTATCAGTAAATGGATCATGCTAAGCATTCAAGTCTTAAAGGATCAAATAGATCACGTATGTTCTAAAGGATCACACGAACTTCATAAATTCTAAAGGATAAAATAGATTTTTCATGTACTAAAATGTTGCATGGAGTGAACAAGTCTTAAAGCGTCATGTGATAGCATGGATAAAGGATGATCACCGGATCACTCAAATGAAAGAAGAAAACATAAATGCATGAGGGAAAGTATATCACAAGATCGTATAATCGAAATAATATCATGAAATTAATAGTTCCTATGATGGGATATTTGATAAAACATTAAGGTAAATATAATAAAAATAATGGATATCCTTTATGGAGAATGATTATATGTAGTGTGTAATCATGAAAATATTATTTCAATGAGTAAGGTGATGGATTATTTTTGAATGAGTTAGGTGACCACAAAATATTTAAGATATCACATGACAGAGTCATAGGATGAAGATGAATAAATTTAAATTAAAATTTATATAAATCTCTTGTGTATGCTCAAAATCACATGACATGGTTATATAAAGTGCATGAAGTATGTTTCATAGGAAATGGAATATAAATCTTATGTTCACTCAAAATCACTGGCCCACATGAGTGAAAAAGTTTATGGTGATGTTGTCATGGGAATATCATATGTTTGAGGCTATGTTTCCAAAAGTGGTGGAATTAATGAATGATCATTATTTGAGGAATTGAGGTTGTGAAATTAAACCTATAAATACCCTATAAACCATAATTAATAAGAAATGAAGTTTTCTTAAATGTTTTATATGAATAAAATTTGGAAGAAGTTCTTTTACATGAAATATAGGTTATTTACTAGAGTATCATTTAAGGGTTATGGTATAGGTTCGTGTACAAGAGTTATGTGCCAGGGTCTCATGCAAGGAGATAAGTGAAAAAGTCTTACATAAGGGTTGTTTTATAGGGTCTTGAACAATGAGATATGAACCACAATTTTAGTGAGTGATAACTTGATAATGGAGTTTTCAAGTTAATGTTATGTGATTAAATTTTTTAGATAATGGATATCTTTGACATTCAGTAAGCAATTCAAAATTTTTAAATTTTCAAATAATGTAATTATATTCTAAACAAGAAGTTTGAAAAATATTTATATATGGTATGGAGTATCTTGAAAAAATTTGTGTTGTATTTGGTATTTTATGTAGATAGTGGTAAACATGGAAATTTCCATGACAAATTATCCCCATCCAGATAAGAGGTGTTTTTTTCATTATGTTGAGGAAGATAATGACTTAACTCTCTCAATGAGCAGTAGATACCATCTATTAAAATAGAATAAATAAGTAGGTAAAAGAATATAAAAATAGTATCATATCAAGAATTATGATGTAGTAAGAGGATATTGATGGATATAGAAAGACTAACATATTCCTTATTTGGTTAATATACCTCAAAGTGTATAAACTATGGAAGATCCTTCATGGAACTAGTGTATGGAAGTTGAGAAGGGGTATATTACCTTGGGTGAGAAGTGACCAAACCCTAAACATTGTAAATGAAGTGTGACCGACACGGTGTTACTTTGAATGAAACATTTTATATACAAATCTATTGAATTTTAGTGTATTTTTTCGCATCAACACGTCCCATGGGTATGATTCTTGGACATATCCCTTTGTGCTGAACCAAGTTAAATAAGAGTGTTCTATGTGTGATTTAATTTCTGACATATCTATTAATTTTTTTAAAATAACTCTATCAGGACATATTAGTTGAACATATTCCCATCATACGTGGGAAAAATATCTTAAAAAGAATTAAATTAAATAAAGAAAAGTATTTAATTCACACATAACTCTAATTCACCCCCCCCCCCACACACTCACATTGTATCTAGTTACAACAAGCGGTATCTGAGAATAAATATTAGAATCAGTGTTTAACCTAAGAATATGTGTTTGAATTTTTACTCATTGAATTTATAATAAAACACCTATTTTTTATATATTTTTCAATGATGGATGGAAGAAAGATAGGCTCATGTTTCTGTAGGTTTTGGGATGAGACGTTCTGAAAGGATGCAAACCCGAGAAAGGATAGAGAACACATTTAGAAGAAAACGGAATAAGTTAATCTAGTTGTGACTAATAAGACATTTAATGTAAATAAAGACATAACAATATATAAAAATGAAATCATGGATGTAATAATGGAGAAGCATGAATTAATACTTGGTGTTTCGAAAAAAAATCCAAGAGAAAAATTAATGAGAGAGAAATATCCCTCTAGGGAAGTATGAGGAGTGAGTAGAAGACATGTGGTGTTTAAATAATGAAAACATATACACATGAATTTAATCACACAACCATGAAGAGGAAGACATTTTTGGAACCTAAAAAAATAAGGTTGGGAATTTATGGAAATAATCCCTAATCATATGTCCAAATTAGCTGGAATTGGATTAAAAGATGGAAGATGAAGAAAATAATAAATATAATTTTAAAAAAATTTAAAAAATCTCCTAGGACAATAATGTGTTGTTTTAGAAGAGTCATAAAAATAGAATATTATATAACTGGTATCCTAAAAAGTGGTAGAACGATGATGGTTTGGTGGAAATATGGAAGAAAATGGTTAATATATCATGACAAACCATAATCCTCTATTTGAGGATATTAAAGGTACCCCTCTCACCATGAACTTATGAATTTCTAATATATGTCTAATTTGGTCAAGGATTAATGAGGATAAATGATCCATAAAATATATATGAGATGATATATCACTATTTTATAATATTAAAGAGATAATTATGACAATAAGAGTAATACATTTATAAATTTTTACATGGTATTATATTCGAGAAGTGGGGTCAAATAAAAAATCATTTTTTTCAAAAATATTTATGGTATTTTCATAATATGGAATAGGGAAATCATATAAATAAGTTCCTAGTGTTAATTAAATATCTTTCAAAGATATATTTGAGTGATCTAGTTGTTCCAAGTCACGTTGAATATTTAACCATTGGAATCCATAATAATTTCATGTTTTGTTTTTCCACGGAGAGGAGACATATTGGTGGAGATATAGAGACATTTTGAGTTTTCATGTTTATCACTAAAAATATTGTATCAACCGATTAGTTTTAGGATAATAATAATCTTCCAGAGTGCTACGAGAATTCTCAAGGGGTGGTCTCCACTTTCTGAAGAGTAATTAAATATCTATCTTCATCTAAACAATTAATATCAATAATCTATGTCAATGCAAAACAAGATATTTTTAGGGAGATATGGTGATGAGTACCAATGGTTTTTCAGAATTATATAAAATGGAGACCTATTATTATTTTACAGTCATCCATACCAAGTGGTTTTATAAGGATATCTTCAACTAACGGTGTCTATTGGATTTTCATGTTGTATATTTGACACTCACATGCTACATTGAATATTCAGAGAAGATACATTATTTTGTAAATATGATTGAGATCTAAGTATTTTTTACAAAATAATTTTCTTAAGAAACTATAATCCATAAAATTAATTGAGTGACACATATAGAGTTGGTTTTCATTGTAATAAACTCATGTTTCCTACAACAATTTTCAATTTAGTGTTACTAGAGGAACTATTAATGAGTCAATTTAAAGTAGTAATTTCAATCAATGAGAATTTATTATTAATGTTCAGAAATAATGATGACAGTGTATTTGATCTTAAATGGTGTTAACATATTTATGTTGAAAATTGCAAGAGAAATATACACCATACATGTTTTACTTAGGATCATAGAATGTCTATTTAGTGGATATTATTATTTAAGGGGGAGTATAACTACAGATGATGGAATCCCATAAGGATTTCACTATGCCAGGGATAGAGATCTTATAGATAATTTGGATTCATAGCCTATTATGAGTATAGTATATCTAAGTGGGGATGAAAAAACAATGATATGACGAGGCCATAAGGTGAAGTTAACGAAATATTAAATTTTCCCTTTCATGACCATTTTCATATTTACATTAAATGGGAAGAGAATATATATAAAGTAGAAGAACCAATTCATAAATCGATATCTTTGAATTTTCTATTATTTTTAGATCCTAAATTTATTATATTGTTGAAAACCAAATCCAAAGGGGAAGATTTTTTGACCCCAAACACATTTTGGTATTACATTTGTTATCAATATCTATATTAAGAAATATTGAAAGATCATGAGATTAAAAGTCTACAGAAATTGATGATATGACCAGATACATTGAAGAAATAGATTACATTTATGAAGATCATGTGAATTTCATAAATAGGGGATAGTAAAATGTTGAATCAATGGATGCATCATGCGGAGCATGTATGTACTAAGGGGTTATTTGGAGAGAAAAATTGCTAATGGATCACATAGAGTTCATATGTCTTAAAGGATCCCACAGATCATGTAATATCTAAAAGACTATGTGGAGTGTATAAGTCTTAATGGATCACATGATTTCATAAATAATGGAAGATAATATGATCACATGAATTAAGGAAGATCACATAATATATGAATAAAGTAAGATCATGGGATCACATGAGGTAATGTGGATAATAATATCATATAAGTCGAAGAAGTTCACATGATCAATAGTTCATGTGATGGGATCCTTCATAACACATGAAATAAATTACACTATTAATAATGAATGTCCTTTTTATAAAATGATTACATTGAGTACATGATCATGAAAGAACAACAAAAATGAGTAAGGAAATGGACTATGGTTGAATGAGTTAGATGATCTCAAAAGCATGAAGAGGTCACACGATGGGGTCATACAAAGTGCATGAATAAATTTATGAAAGAAATTATGGAAGGAACTTGTGTACACTCAAAATATCATGACATAATTACATGAATCATATGAAGGATGATACATAATAAATTACATATCAGTCTTTAGGTTTCATGAAATACCATAATGGAATTAGTTCCAGTTGTTCTCATGATGATGTCATATAAAGCATTATAGGTCTAGGTTATGTTTGAAAAGGTAGTGGAATATATGGTTAACCATAATTTTTTGAGTTAAGGTGGAGGAATTATACCTATAAATACCCCTTAACCCTTCTTTAGTATGTGAGTATGTTTTCATAAATGTTTCATCTAAATAATACTATTAAAAATGAATTTCCCATGAATGAATGGAGGTTACTATCTAGTGTAAATATATGACATTTTTGGGTATTGATGTAAATAGTGGGAAATAAGATAATTTCAATGAGAAATCATCCTCATTTTTATAAGAAGAGTAATTGTGATTGTGTTGAGGAATATTTTAATGAACTCCATAATTATGTAGTTAATCTCATCTAGCATGGTAGAGGGTAACAATAGAGAAAATAATTGATATAGTGAATCATATCTATAATTATGATTTGTGAATAGTATCATGTTGAAAAATGATTGACCAAAATGTTCTTTATCATTTGAAGATACCTAATAGTATAAAAAATATATAAGACCCTTTATAAATGTTGTGTGCGAAAGTGGAGAAGAGGAAATGTGCCTTTATTGAGGAGTGATCGAGCAATAAACATTGTAATGGAAGTGGGATGTGCATGGAGTGAATAAGGATGAAACATTGTATCTAGAGAACTAGTGATGATTAATGGAATTCGGTACATAAAAAAATTGACAGTACAAGCTCCTTTGATTTAGCACATTTCAGTGAACCATGTTAAATTTTTCTATCCATTGTACTCCTTTATTTCATTTATATCGACTATTGGTTTGGAAATTGCATAGTCATGTAATAAATTTCGAACACTGTTCCTATAACATAGGAATAAGATTATAAAACAGAATTAAATTACTTAAAGATAAACTATAATTACTCTGTCAAACTGATTCACACCCCCCTCGGGATGTCTCTGGTTACAAAATATTGTCTTATGTTATATCCTAAAATCCTTCATCACAACAAAATCCTTGAATCCACACTCCCATATACGATAGTAAAATAATATTCTTTATGATTCTAGATTAATTAAAAATAAATGAGACCTAGTTTAAATAATACATAAAATAAAATTTAATAAATAAATGTTGAATCTATTATAAGCCCAAATTGGTTTTATGTTTATAGTTTTACAGAATTGGTAAAAACTCTTACATAACAATACCCATGTATTCAAGTGATTATTTTTTTTCCAAAATACTCATATATTCTTATTCCACATTAATTATTCTTTATCACCAATAAAAGTATTCCCACATGAATCCATTCTAGACCAAATTAATTAGACATCATTATTTATAACTTGTGGATAAATGAAATCTAGTATGATTTAGTCGAAACACTCAATAAGGGTAAACATAATCATTACCAATTGAATGACATCTATAAGCATGACAAGAGTATACGAGAAAGATAACATAATAAAAGTTAATGAGAGTGACATAATATAATTCGTGCCCATGCAACATGCATCATAACTATTGAGACTTTAAATAAATCTTTAAAAAAGGCAAGGATCATAATAATCAATAGGCATGAGCCTTGTAATTTAAATCCTTATCAAAGAAACCATTGAAAACTCAGATAAAGAACAGAAAAACATGATGGTATATTAGAACATTATCTTCATAACTCATGTTCAATCATGTCATAAGTAACTGAATCCTAGTTAAATACAAAGGTGAAACCTATTCATTTTATTTCCTCCTTCTTTCCATTAAATATAAGAAATATTACTAAATTCATTGGAGAGTTATATAAGTATCACCCTTCCTTTTAGAATTATTATAATCACCTATCTTATATGTTTTATTAGTTTCACCCATTTTATATGTAGTATCAAGCTCACCCATTATCATCATCAATGTAAAAATACCATACATGAATAAAACTCTTGGAATTATCCATTTTCTTAATCAATATTTTAATAACAACAATCATTTCTTTATAACATGATTTTCTATTGGAAAATTAATGTTTTCCATGGTAATATTATTAAAAATAAAAGAAATCCTTCTGGAGAAATAATTTTCATAATTTCATAATATTATATTCCTTATTATTCAAAGAAATATTTTTATTGTGTTTATGTAAATGAAATTACAAATAATTGGGAATTTTAAACATTTAATTGAAAAAGAGGGAAATACCTTCTTCTTTGGATACCATTAAAAACTAGAAGTTCATAAAATATAGAAAACTGGATTTTTTTAAAGAACCATGGAAAATATATTGGATTATTCAAAAAAATATAAGATACGATGACGGTATAATCCATTCATATAGTTTATATTAAAATATAACATTCCTTTAACACTTTTCTAAAAAGTAAAAAATGACTTGTTTGTAAAAAAATTAAAAAAATTAATTTTTAAAACAATTTAAATAAAATCAATGGTGGTGAAAATTACTTTTTAAAAAACATTTCTTATATGTGTAATAACTTATATACAATACTTTTTTAAGAATATGAACACTGAAAAAAAAGATTCATCTTCCAAAGAGGAAATACACCGACCTTTTCATCCAAAAAATATCTATTTTTTAAAGTACCAAATAGAGGGCAATTAAAGGAAAAATTATAAGCCTATAAATAAAAAATTTGAAGAATAGATATGATATTAAATAAATTAAGATATTATAATAACCCCTAATGTATCCTTCAATATAAACAATCTCGAAAATAAATGATACTGTAACATAAAGCTGTTACAACTTTGTTAACATTCAAATAAAAGGTTATTGAAAGAAATAATATGATATGGATACATAAATATCTTGAAGTATATGAATTAAATATTAAATATTAATTCATGAGAAATTAATTACACCATATAAGGAAATCTTGGTTCATGATGTGAAACATGTCTTATGAAAATGTGATTGAGACAAATAAAACCCTTTCACGGATCATAAATTTGTAACTGACAATTATCCCATGAAGTGATTATCTGAAAATAAGTAAAAGTAAAAAAAATTATAAATACATAAAAAATAGATACTAATACATACAAAATCATGGAATATTAAATTCACTGTAGAACAGTTATATCCCAATGAAAGGAAACTGATTTAAGAAGCCCATTACCATAAGGAGACATCCATGTCATATCCTTTTGAATAAAGGAATTTTAAGTGTAACATACCATTATATGAGGATTCTAGGATTAATAATGAAAATTTAAAATGTTTAGTATACAAAATATAAAATAAATTTGGTGCAAAACATTAAAACATGTGTCAATGAAGGGGAAAAGAGTCGAAATCCCTTACCTCGATTCCAGATGTTCCATGAATGTCCTCTAATATTATATAATAAAATTATAAATTTTTTTGAATTATTTAAGAATGGTTTTTAGTGTTATTAAATTTTCTTAAAACCATTATTTTTATTTATTTTAATGATATATATAATCTCTCAATTTTTTAATACCACATTATGTGTTTTGAGGAAGTTCGGTTCATAGTTACGAAATGACTTCAGTATATTGACCTTGGTCAAAGAATTAATTTTTACATCATAAAAAGACTAATAATAATTAAATATTTATCATCTTACACATTAATTATAATTTTTTTATCCAAATATGAATTATTATTATTATAAAAAAGGAATTACTTTATAATCATGGAGATGGTAGGTCATATATATATGCCTGAGTAAAGTTTCCATTTTTCAACACACATGAAGGAATAAAGGTAAGTGTTATTTTATCATAAATGAACTATTATTACATCCTAAATATAATATTACATATTTAAATACACCTTATATAACATTCATTTGATGTGGTAATGAAAAATGAATGACATCGCTTCACTGAGGTGGTAATCCACAAGTACTCGTTAATTACATTATTGTTTTTCAGTGTATCGAATTTTAATAAAATGGATTATTTACTATCATAATAAAATTATTATTATGTAATTAACATCGTATATATATATGTTAAATTCATCATTATAACTGTCTATGTGAGGAGGATATGGAAAATGAATTAAATCATTTCACAAGGCGGTAGTCTTCCACACACATGAAAGATGGTTTAATTTCCCATTTTAGGGAATATGAAATGGATATGTTATTAAATTAACATCATAATATCTAGTTTTATATACTATACTGACGATATAATTTAATTATGGTTTAATATTATTTTAAGGAAGTCAAAGAAGAAATAAAACATAGTCAGTTGGTTAAAAGTTATGCCACTTCTTTAGACAAATTCATGTGATTTACATCTGAATCTCTCCATGATGAGTAATATGCACATAATAGTACCTCTATAATATGGGTAGAAATTTTAAGATCATATTTGGGGAGGAAAAATATGAATAGTTCTCAAAAGGTGTGAGTACTAGAGGACACGATGTTCCACTTTATAAGTGAGGGGAGGGGAACTCTTTGAATTAAATAAAGTATTGAATAAATATAAATTAATTTTCATGTTCGAGTGTCCCAATCATTCTAGAATAATAATATAGTACAAATATGATTCTAAATTATATAATATAATACAATTTTGAAAATATTAGGTGTTTTTTCACCCTCATCATTTTGTTCCAGCCCCCTGTTATCCCTTTTTACAATTATCATGATATCAACTTTTTTAGTCTATAGGTGTTATAAAAGTTATAATAAAAGGAAAATTTCCCCATAAATTGAATATGGTTGATATTTTAAACCATATCACATTAACTTGGATGAAGAGAATACTTTTATGAATTTTAAGTAAATTAATAAAATATTTGTTATTATAAAATATTTTAAAGTCATTTTTTGGAACTATTTCATTACATTGAATTTTATGTCATCAAGATAAACTTATAATTAAAATATATACTATTAAAAAATCCATATTATGTAATATTAATATATGAAATTCTTGGGATACTATATTTAACTGATGAAAAATTACTTTTAGATTTTTTAAAATTATTTAGATTAATTTTATACTACATGCAAAAGAATTATGTCGGTGTTGCATATGAAATTATTGAAATTATTTCATCAATAAAAATTAAAAATAAATTAACATGATAATGAATTAATTTATCTTTAAAATAAAAATTAATAATGAATGTAAACTATTTGTATCCTTTTGAAAAATAATAAATATTAAAATGAAGAGAGTAACAGTTTTTTATTATTTATTTAAAATAAATATAATGTCATTATAAATAGAAAGTGGCATGAAATTTCCAATATTTCTAAAAATGGATGTTTATGGTAGGAAAATGAATTCCTATAAAATTAAGAATATTTTTGGCCTTCCGAGGTGAGTGATATTTACTATGGTAACTATTAATAATGAACACAAATGAAAGAGGAATATTTACAAAAAATTTACATATTGATTAAAAATATTGAGTATATTTTTCAATATTCAATTTCTAGAAGTGGTAGAAATCAATTATAACATTAGTCAGCATAAACCAATGAAAAAAATTTCTTTAGAAAATGAGTTTATCAAAAAAAAATTAACTTATACTAAAATACATTATAAACCATATTCCTATGTAATTAACTAGATTATTTATATATAAATAATACTTATATTAATTTAAAATAAAATTCAATGTATAATGATAATTTTTATTGAAAATAAATGAAATTTATACAAAATTTGATATTTATCACTATTCAATAAAATTTGAGATATTTCTAAAAAACCCAAAAATTTACACTAAGGTAATTTTTATATGATGATTTCAAAATAGATATCCTTTTTATCAATAAAAATTTACAAAATCATATGAAATTAATTAAAATATTTTCTCAAAAAAATTATAAAATCATTTTTTGAAGAAAATGTATTTTTCATGCATTAAATGAATTTACTAAAAATTGATCATTTATTTTATAATAATTTATCAAGAAATATTTATTGAGTATGAACTATATATATATATTCAATATTTTTTAATCCCATTCATGCCTAAAATTTAATAGCTTGGTTATAATGGTCATATTTAAATAATGATATCTAATTAATCATTTAAGATTTGTCTTACGTGTCTTGTACACTGTCAAAAATATTATTCTATTGTAATATTAAGATATTACATTAAACTGTTGTCAATAATTATTTTAACCTTTCTCTTGTACCATTTTAGTTTATCCAAATAAACCATAAAAACATATTTCATCATTTTGGATGAAAACATAATATATTACACAATAATTAACACCCTATAATCATAATGATTTAGTTTCTTTAGATACTAGTCATGTAATCTACTTATTTCTTGAAATATATTAAAAATATCGTATAAATTAATTCTATCATTGTCTAATTCTTATAAATTTCATACGTAAAACCTTTCTTCATATCCTTGGAAAATTTGAAATATAAAAAATAGTGAGCTCGTATGCTCATTAGGGGAAAACATGTGGGATAACAATTTAAGATAATACACAAGAAAAATAGAAAAATAAGGTTATAATATCAAGATAATATCTTAATTATTTTTTTAAAAAATACTCATAGACCCTAAATTATGGCTCAAGGAATTATTCTTTAGCATGCCAGAAGATGTGAGTCAAAAGATTTAGGAATAATATTTAATTAATAATGAACTAGGATAGTATATCATAATAATATGACCATTTCATAATAATTATAGCATAACCATAAACATATATAATCGTTTCAATAGTCTCTGATAACATTCAAGACCATAATTTCATAGAAGAAGAAGTCCTGTAATGGATTTCTTTCATTCCATAACCTATTTTCATCATTGGAATTGGTTCGCTCCATGTGTTATTTATATTATGTCATTAGACATCAGTCATTGACCAATGTGCTAGAGTCTAAAATATAACCAACCATCACATAATAAAAACCATACATATGTTTTCTATAATTTCATAAGAACATTCAATAATTCATCATTACATAGCCAATGGAAATGAAATTGGATTCATAAATATTTCAACATCATGTAACCATAATCCATATAAATAAATAAAATAGATTGTATCATTATATCATATTCCAATTAAATTATAATAAATGTAAAATGATATTAAAAACAATGAAAAATAAATTTATAAGGGAATTTGATCCTTTTTAAAAACATGAGAATAATATGCTTTTCTTTTGATAACTTTCAAAATAAAATTCCACAAAAATTGAGAAAAAAATTTCTTTGATGATAACAAATGAATCTTTTAAAGGAAACATCATAGCAATGAAGGTTTATGATAGCAGGAAATTTTTATTCATGAGGTACACATTAAAAAAATAATATCAAACTTTTTATAAAAAATAATAAATAACATCTGGTAACTTTTCTAAATATTTCATTTGAAACATTATAAAAATAGTAAAATGATGTTAAATATGACTTTAAATAGTCTAATTAAATAAGGATAACCTTTTTATAAAAACACTTATTTTAATTATTTTAACTACAAAAGATAATAAATGAAATGAAAACATGAAATACTATAAATTAATAGTGGAAAATAAAATATATGGTGTTTGATATGTATGGATAAAATAATTCCCAAAATAAGATTCATGTATAAAAATTACCCATTAAAAATGAGATTGCACTATATAGACCTAACTTAGGTCCATACATTCATCACACACACTCTAAAATTAATCTATAATAAATTTAGATTTATTAAAAATTTATTCTAGTTTCATATTCATTCTTATCTAACAATATATCATTACCTTATAATTTTTAATGATCCACTTATTATAAATTCTTCATTAAAATCAACATTTGGGATTTAACTATTCTGTTTCCCATAAATGTTTTTGTTCTACGATTTCATCCCTTGAACATTGTTTATAGTTTCATCATCTCCAAAATATTAATAATATTATATGTAACATATTTAGTCATTCATATAATATAGTGATGTTAAATTAATTACATCTCTTTTTGGAGTCGAAAGTCTATATGTACGCACAAGTAATATTTATATTTTATAAGGAAGGGAATAGAAGAAAGGTAAATAATTATATACCATTGTAGAATAATTATAATATAATATATATCATATTTATTCATTAATAACATCCTTATGACCATTCATGTATGGAAGACATGAAAAACTAGTCACATTGCCTCATGAAGGCGGTAGTCCACATTTACACATAAACGACACTGCTATTTCTCATTGGATAAAAATAAGATAAAAATGGATCCAAAATTAATAAAAAATACATTTAGGTATTTTAATGATACTTATATGATAAATTTATCACGTTTACATAATATTTAGAGGAGGTTATGGAAGAATGAAACTTGAAATCAATCGGTAAATATAATTACCTCCTCATTGAAAATCTTCCTTAGCATACACATTAAAACTTAAAAGTATGGTCTTTATAGAATAAAAAATGTTCTAATATATGGGTAAGTAATTTAGAAATATATTCAAGCAGGGTTTGGCCTTGCTAGAGATATAAAACTGTATGAATATATTAAGGGAGGGGATCTTTTTGTAATTTATGCGGTTGGAACTCTTGTGAATACATAAAATAATAAATTATAATGAATTAATATTAAAGTTAAAATGAAACCAAGGATCCTATAACATAAATATATGATAAATTTGAGACCAAATAAACTTAAAAATAATATTTATCCATGTTTTTGTTATATTTAATTCCATATATATATGTTTACCCCCACTGATAATCCATTTAACCTTTACTACAATAAGAATGTTTTACTATGGTAACTATTTATAATGACAAAAAATAAAAATCATATTATTAGTAAATTTGGAAATTCAGATTCCAAATATTGTATCTAGTTTACCATATTGAATTTCAATGAGTGTAAAAAATTCATCTTAAAGCATGCCTGCAAAACACAATAAAAATTACATTTTAAAAAAATGTATTTTTAAACATAAAATTAAATTTATATTGATTTATTTCCTAGTAACAACCATTAAATGAATGTTAAACTATATTATTGAATGTATTATCTTCAAATTTCACTAAAATCATTCAAAAATATTGATTAATTTAATTTATTGTGATTAAAATACATTACATGTTCCGAACAATTTTTTCATGAAAAACTGATCTTCTTAACATAAAACAACCTTATCATCATTGATTAGCAATTTAAAAAAAATTAATTCATTGTATACCTGTAAAAAAAAATCTCAAGTTTAATACACTAAATTAATTTTTAAATAGAATATATGACCAAAAAATTCTCATAAAGAAAATATTTCAAAACACTTCTTTAGGATCAATAGTATTTCCTAAGTGAATTTGAAATTATTTTAAAAAAAAATATTTAATTTAAATTCCATATATTTTGGATCCTTGTTTAATTTATAATCATTATTCAAATAATTTTAGGGTTTTTTTCTTCACAAGATATCATATTCATTTTTTTATTAAATTTAAATATATTCTAATACATTAGGGTATTACAGAAAGAGAGTGTGTAATCATCAGAAAATAAACCCAATCCATGGAGAATAAAAATTGAAATAGATTATAAAATAATACTATGGAATAAATGTGTGTATATAAATAATATTTCAAGGCTTCTCGCCATGAAATTCATTACATAATATCATTTGGCTTACCGCCCACGTAAAAGTTTGGGCGACGACTTACCACCAATGTATCCTTATAAAGCTTGGGAATTCCATTTTTGTGAGCATTCTGGGTTTGATACAATCATTTTATATATAATTTATCTTGGTATAATTCTCATTTATACCCATTGGTATATGATAATCCTCTCGTGTACCCATTAGCTTGAGATACTTCTCATATATACCCATTATCATTAGATAATCCTCCCGTAAACCATTTTAAGATCCAACTATTTATTATTTACCAATGCATTGGAGGGATATATAGGACCTCCTACATTTATAATAACAATAAACCATATATATATATATATGTTCCATTATGACATGAAAACATTTATATCTCAAAAATCACTTAATTAACTCATGGGAAATATATGGGTTTTCGGAAAAAATTCCCTTGAACATTCTATAATCCACCCATTGAAATAAATTGGATTGATGGGTAAAACAATATCCCCATTATTTCATAAGGACCTCAAATGTAATTTGAAATAATTTAGATACACATTTGTTAATATATTACATAAATAAAAATGAAAACATGAAAAAACACCCCTTTTGAAATGCTTGAAAACTCTTCAAAATGTTTTCATTAAAAATAAATACAATGATGTTGGTAAAAAATTAAATATTGAACATAAAAACCAAAAATTATTCTCATAAAACAAATTTATAAATTAATGGTTCATTTATACAAACTAATGAATTCATTCTTAAAAAAAGTGTATAATATTTTTTCATAAAATCCATAATTCCTTTAAATATAAAAATTTTACATTTGAAAAATATAAGAATATTTTCCTTTCATTTCAAAATCATATCGGCATGAAGTCATTAGGAAAAAAATTTAGAAACATGGAATGGAATCCTAATGACGGCAATCTACATGTGGTGTGGGATCACAGAGAAGAGTTTTCAGAAAATGTATTTACAATACATGTAAAATATGATGTCATAATAAAAATACAAAGAAGAAGTAGAAACTTATGATTTTAAGAGATATATTAAATAATGGATTATTGAAAATTATAAAATGGTTTTTAGAAGAAATTTAGAGTAAATTATAAAATTTTTTATTTTTAATGGATGGAAAAATGTTTAAATATTTTGGAATACAAATGTGTAAAACCCATATCATAGAAAGAGTTAATAAAATGTAATTTTAAATTTAGTAAGAGGGAATGATGATGGATTCCTTAGATAAAACATAATTATATTTCCAAATTTAAAGGATTAAATAGGTGGTGACTAAAAATATTGTCATTGAAGAATAATTTTAATTAAAGAGATTGATAACTATTATTTACAATATCATGCATTTGTTGGGAAGAAATTCATCAAAAGATTTTTATTTTAGTTAAAATATATATTTTCTGAATAAATTAATATATATTAAAATATTATTAGTGAATAATACATGAATGGAAGAAAAAATTCCAAATGAAATATTCTGCATCAAATAAAAACATTTCAATTATAAATATACTTTATGACTTAAGAATTATTTTAATAAAAACCCCATGAAAGGGAGGGTTTTAAATTGAACATAATATACCATTAATAAAAAATAATTCATGATATTATATATAAAATAGTAAATACAGAAACATTTTAAATTAAATACGCTTAATTAAAAAAGACATGTGTCAATGAATGGAAATTTAGATGAAACACCGTTGACTTAAATCATGGTTAGTCGATCATGCTATCACCTGTAAAATGAAAATAATTATATCAATAACTAATTTCATATTTTTTATAAATTACTTTTCCCTTTATAAACATTATTTATTACAATATATCACAAAAATGTTACATAGTTATAGTTTACATTCATACTCAGATAATAGAATTTTTCTATTGTTTATTTTGTACAAGTTCCATGGTTGGGGGGTTGATTTTAATTTATCTGTTCAAAGTTCATAATTCACAAGTTATTAAAAATGTAATTATCATTTTCTTTAAATTATTATTTATATATACCTTCATTGGGTGAAATACAAGATCATGGTCTGTGAAAAAGGAATTTGTAATGAACTACTTTTAGCATGTTTAATGATTGAAACATTGTATAAATATAAATATATTAAATAATAATAAAACCATTACTAAATTGTTAAAAAATATTAAAATATTTATTATTACATGATATTTAAATTATATGAAATTCCTTAATCATTCATGATATCAACATTATAAGATCAATCACATGGGTGGTATGATTATCCTAAACAAGAGCGTGTTGTAATGATTTGACAATTAGGGGAATGATTTAATCAAATATTAATATTAAATTTTGAGAAACTTAATAATGTAATAAATATAATTTACCATAATTAAATTTATTTATGTATGGTGGTTATGAAAAATTAAATTCATTATTCTTGGAATATGTAGTTCACACATACGCATGATTAACAATTCCATTTCTTAGTGAATGGGATAGAAAGAAGATATATAATAAATTATTATTTATGAATTTAAATTTTTAAATATTAATCCAATTAATTTATAAAATCAATATGTGTTACCATCCATGAAATACAATGATGAAAAATGAACCACTATCCTTTTTTAAAAAGGAATTTTGTACGTGCTCACGATCGATGTTGAGAATGGAGGCCTTAGGATAAATAATTGAGACATTAAGATTATGAATATGAGAGATCCTCCTGGAAGGAGAAAGAATTTAGAGTTTTAGAATTAACTTTTATGAGATATGTGTAGCACTAAGTGGGGTTACTCATCCATATTTATAAGCCAATAGAAGGATAATTTTGGAAGTACTCATTATATTTAAATAATGGTATGTCACTATACGTGGCTCAAAGTATCTAAAAGATTAAAATAATGGATTGAAGGATGGTTTTTTAAAACACCACTCATCCACAAATTTTCATGACAAAATAATAATGTTTTAGGTCTTTTATAATTCGTAAAATATTTTTCCGCATTTTTTTAGTCTTATGAAACTAACTAATTTTATAACCACAATAAATAAATTTAAGCAACAAAATTTTTTCCATATTGTATAACATTAAAATCCTTATTTAAAATTTTAAAATAGTTTTATAAAATAAAATTTATATGTTTTAGAAAACCAAAACTCATAACTAATGTCTAGAATAGGTAAAAATAGTTTTTTAAAAACTATATTCGTAAGATAAAAAATTATTTGATGGTTGAAATTATTAATATTTTAAATTACAATGAAATAAATTAGATAGATATAAATAAAATCAATGTTTTATTTTCTTTTAATGAAATCCCAAAAAAAAAATTCTATAAATTTTTTAATTGAGATAAAAGTCAAAAAACAATTTTAAAATTGGAATAAAATTATTCGAATCTTATAAAAAATTAAAATATTTTTTCTAAAAGAAAATAATTTTTAAAATTAATACTTTTACAAAAAAATTATTAATTAATATTTTCAATAAATTTTTCCCTCATGCTAATATAATGATAAAGCAATAAAATTATATTTTTTCCAAAAATTTTATCATTCAATATTCACATAAAAATCAACTATTTTATAGAAATAGAAATACATCATAATGAATAATTATATAATTGGGAAAAAATAATTTAAAATTTTAAAATTACATTCTTAAAAACTTTGAATTAAGCATTTATATAAAAATGTAAAAATTAAGTAAAAACTATTTTCCATGAAAAATAACATTTTTAAATTATTAATAATTCTTAATTTTATTTATTACTAATTACTAATTATATTTGTTTTAACATAATATTCATATTATAAATAGAACATATATATAATATTTTATGTCTCTCAAAAATCATATAAAAATTAATTTTTGGATAATTTACATTTTTAAGAGTGAAATGATCTTATTAAGATTATTAGTGCATTAGTATATAAAAATTACTTTTATTGTAAATTACTTGTGATAAAAAACATACCAAATAATAGTTTCAAGATTATGTCATCTTAATTTACATTTACACAACACCTTGAGATATCTACATATGATCAAAGCATAAGGTATGCTCTGGTGCCGGTCTTAGGTGGGGATTCCACTAGCATGGACCGTGTTGCAGTTTTCACGAGTTTTAACTTCTATCAAATTCAATTTTTCTAATAAAATAAATATTGCATGACATCTGGTGATTGGTCTAGGGAAACCCCTAGTGAAGTTATATCCTTCTCACACTTTGATAAATGGGCTTTATAAGGGATACATCCACTAACCAACCTCATTTCATTCCTTTTGTAGATTATGTAATATGGTTAATTATTTTATAATCACTAATTTAACAACAATATTATAACACTCTCTTTTATTAATTTTATTTTAAATTATCATCATATCATTTTAGTTCAACATTTCTTGTGAAACATTCTATTAAATATAACATTAATTTAGAAAATTGAAATATTTATAAATCACTTGTTATTATAATCAGTTGAGACTTAGGGAATGATATATTCCTCATGTCAATTTTTGGACCATGTACATCCACTGTGGATGTTTTCTTATTCCATTTATCCCCGATAAAACCCTCATGGTTTTCATGGAATTTATGAATTGGGGTTTCCATATTAATCTTAACTCGTTCGTAATAGTATATGTGGATGATATTTTAGTATACCCCATGGAGTATGAGGTCTATCTTAACATTATATTAGTGACCTTGAAGTAATATCAGTATTATGAAAAATTTTAGAAATAATTGTTTTGGAATGATGAAGAAATATTCTTATGTCACTTTATTTCTAAAAAAAGAGTCTTAGTGGATCCTAAAAAAATCCATGTGATGATGTCTTGTGAGAGGGAAAAGGATGTGTTTTAGATTTAATGATTTTTGGGTTTTGTTGGGTATTGAAAGTGATTCATTCAGGAATGTTTATGTTTAGAATCACCCTTGACATTTTTTTTGAAAGGGGGTGAAGTTCAATTGGAATGGGAAGTGACTGAGTATTTTGGTAAAATAAAAGGGAGGTTGTCTTGAACTATAATTATGATCATTTGTTATTCGGGAATGGTTTATGTTTTGTATTTTGATTACTCATATACAAGGTTGGGGAGTGTGTTGATTCTGAGTGAATATAATGTTTTTTTAGATCTAGTTAATTATTTTATCATGAAAAGAATGATCCAACTCATGATCTTGAGTTAGAAATTGTGATTCATTACCTTAAGACATGCTAACAGAAACATTTTGGGGAGTGATTAAAAATATAGTTAGATCATAAATGTCTGGGGTATGTCTTCAACTATAATAACTTAAATCTTCAATGGAGATATTATGTTGTGTTACTCAAAAAATATGATTTTGATATATAATTTATCCCCGTGGATGGGAAATTTGGTGTTCAATGACTTGAGAATGAAATTACCTTCCATAGGATTAAGGGAAAAAGAAGTTTAATGGTTCAGGATGGGACTAATCGCTTAAATGAATTTATATGTGGAAGAGACAGTTGAGTAGTTATCATGGATTTTTTTCTAGACATTTCTTCATTAGATGATCATATTCATCTTGGGTATGTTAAGGATATAGATTATATTTATATTAACATTGTTATAAATGTTGGGGAGAATGTGAATCAAAACTATTAGTAAATCAATGGTTCTATTCATTTTTTAATGATACTTTTTTTTCAGAAGCATTGCGGTATGAGTTAATGGAAGGTGAGAACAAGTCCAATTGAGTCATTCTCCTTAGGCTTACCAAAATTTTTTATCACATAGAACATCAATACTAATGGAATGGGATAAGGTAGTTGATTTTAGATTTCATATCTGAGTGTCCCATGAATAAGAGGATTAAATATGAGTATATGAAACATGTGGAAATATTTAAACCCCTTACTATTCTAGCACAGAAGTGGGTTGTGGTTTTTGGGTGTTCTGATCAGATTGAATCAGAATTTGAGTGGGTGTTGATTAGTTAGAAAATAAAGACTGCTCCTTCCCAATAGGTTGTTAATAAAAATGTAGAATATAATATAACTATACATAAGAGAGATTGTGTGACTCAATGGAATGACTTCAACTATCGTGTTTGAAAAAAACCCATGATTAATTTATTTGTTCTAGAAAAGTCTTCATGAAGTGATGGGATCTATTCTCAATTTGTAAAAAGCATATCATCCATAAATATATGGTTAGATTATTTGGATCTTATAGATTTCAAATGATAATCTTTGAGAATGTGTTCTTGATTAAGATTGTTCTTGGGAGAAAAAAATCAGTAGTTTAATTTTCATATAATAATTCTTATCAAGATTTGATTAAGATAGATACTATTGAATACTTGTATGGACACCCATTTTAACGTCCTCTCTATTGGATGAAATTATGTGAGTTATTCATGCTGGGAATGATCCTCCCCTAGAATTTGGTAGAAAATGTGAAATTGGTCCGAATGAAATTGGATATAGATCAAAGATATCATAAAAATTAAATTTGGCATCATTTTCACCTTTTATAATTTGAGGTTTGT
The DNA here is from genome assembly GCA_963277665.1 of Viscum album. Taxonomy (NCBI): domain Eukaryota; kingdom Viridiplantae; phylum Streptophyta; class Magnoliopsida; order Santalales; family Viscaceae; genus Viscum; species Viscum album. Next base: position 1,392,515,385 of record OY728159.1, read on the forward strand.
GACCAGGTGTTCCTGAAGGTTTCTCCTCAATAGTATATCATAAGTTAGGAAGAAAGTTTAAGTTGATGTCACATTATGTAGGACCATTTGAGATTGTGTAGTGCCTCAGGAATGTGGATTAATAGGTAGATTTACCATATCAGGTGAAATATATTAATGATTTATTATATACATATAAATTGAAGAATTAACAAATTCAACCATAATACATTATTAAGTGTGGGGACTGGGAGATGGATCTTGATCCCTATCTTATTGGTAAAATTGGTCATATTTTTGATAATTAGATGAATGTGTTTTGGGGTAAATTTATTCCTTTGATCAGTGTGTTATATTTATTCTATTAATTCATCCACAAGACATTGAAGTGTGAGTCATTAGTGATAGAGTAGTATCCTAACATTTTTCAAATTCCGAAACTTGAAGACATTATAGTGGGTTAAAAATGAACATTCGGGAGAGTTTTGAATCCTATTGGGTCACTAGTATGTGTTTATATTGTATTTTATTTTCATTTAATTTATTTGTGGAGTTTCCGGGATATGGAGTTTGAATTTGGAAGAAAATTTGAAGTATTATAGGGATAATGTTTAGCACATAATTAGTTATAACCATGTACAAAATTATGAAAAATTGGAGGAGTTATCAATACTCTCTTTTATGGTTAGAGAATAATTTTTTGAACCACGTGAGATATCAAAAAACTATTCATCTTGGTTTAGGCTGTGATGAGTGCCCTGCATGGTCGGTCCACAGTTCTTCTTCCCTTATGACCAAACCATTTTTCTTAAAAATGAAAAATGGCTATATTAACATATTGATATTTAGGCATTGATAGCATCTTTTCCCCTCATTCACATGAACAAATCCTATCTATCATGGGTGGTTATTCATCTGTATCCTATTTGTGTACCCCCTATTCAAGTTAAAATTTTAAGGTAATCTCTATATTTTTATTCTATTTCCCCCCCCCCCTTATTCCTTAATCTGATTCTTCTTCCCACACCATTATATATAAGAACCCTAGATGACCATGGGGTCCATACTAAGTATCATGGATGGTTGTTTAGTGATTTGACATATATTTTTTGGTTTATGAGGATCCCTTCTTCTCAACAGATGTGATTTTAAATAAAGGTGGGGAGTTTTAATTGGTCCCGAGGTAGGTTTCTCTACATAATTTATTTTCCATTGGCACTCCTCATGTTCATGATTTTTCATTTTTTTATCTTCTTATATATGTTTGAATTATATTTTTGAGGGAATATGCTGTTCCTTGAATATATTGATCTAAAAGGGTGTTTCCTATAGTCTTTTCAATGAAAAAAGTTTTATGCATACAATGTGTTTGATAAAATGTTGTAAAGATATTTTTAATGTAAAAGGAATTTCAATTTGAGTTGGAAAATTTTCTTTATTTTGATTGATTACTTACTAATTATGGGAACAATTGATTATATGATCTTTTATATACTGGTTGTATGTTTGATGGTTGATTACAAATGGTTGACCCTGGGTGAGTTGGTAACTATGAATATTTCATCCCTAATGTAGATTGTTTTATGGATAGGGAATGTTTCCCAGTTAAATCACAATATATAATAGGATAAATTACTACCCCTATGAGAGAAAGAGAGATCCCTAGATTATTTGGTTCACTTGTATCAGATAGTGTTCTATACATAAGTCCCAATTTCCTTATACCCATACGTTCATGCCAATGATTTATGTGTTGAAATTTATTGGATAATGCTACTACATATTTCTCATTTTGTTATTTTTAATTATAGATTAAAAAATTATTTTTTCCCTAAATATATTCTATGATTTCCTTATTCATGTTGTCTCTAGAAATTGTCGTGTTTTTTAAAAATTGAAGGATTTGTAAATAAAATTCCAACATATAATTATATGGAACAAACAAAATTTTTTCTTCAAAAAGTAATGTTTTCCAAATTGAACCATTGTTTTCATTCACAAAAACATCTGGAAAATTCATGGTGGTATCATAATAGGTTTTTCCTCACATAGTGAATAAAATCATGGAGTATATGATGATTTTTTTTCAATATACAGGTAAGATCCCATATTTTTACAAGCATGTACCTCTATATGATTTTGGTTAATCCTCTTTATTTTTTATCAAAATGCATGATCCTTGGTAATATTTTATTTTTGTCATTGTAAAACTATTTTTTTGAATGTGTTTGAAGGCTTAAGAATTCTATCTAGAATGAGGCCTGATGTGGTTGCAATCATTAGAGATATTGCAAAACCCCCATCCGGCAGGTGAATTCCACAACCTTGAGGGTGGGCTATCTAGTAGCTTGGTAAAACATTTGGAGTCCCACTAGCCCACCAATGATCATGGATTGAAAGGTTTCCCAAACAAGAGAACCATCCACCATCTGAAGGGGGCTCCATACATATAAGTGAAATTGATAACTCCACAATCTCGTTGGTGATGTTGGGATTGACTTGGATTAAGAGGGTAATAATCATATTTCATCCCACAAAACCCATTTTATTGAATTATTAACCCCTAATTGAAACCCCAAATCTGTTTTTGAGAATTTTTAAATCTATCTAGAGTTTTTGTGACTTCTCCAATACCATTTATCCACCTCATGATCTGTTCATTGCTTTGGGGATCTAAAATCAGTGAGTTCTTGTTAGTTTTAATGTTCACCTATATTTTTATGAATTACTCCATCTTCCATCCATGATGATGTGTATTTTTCAATGTCAACAAGGGAGCATTATGTTGTATGTTAATTTAATGCTCAGTCTAGGTTACCTTGTTCTTCGTTCTTTTGGTGGGTGATCTAAATCAAATCCCTAAAGTATGTCCCATTTTTATAGTATTTATAACTTTTTTGATCAGGTCGACATGTTATTCTTGTAACCCTTATAAATTATAATTGATTAATTCTTTCTTTTCCATACCTCCCAGGGATGTTTTGGGTTTGTTGGAAATGAGTCCGGGACATATAGCCACCAAGAGGTGTGTCAAAATTTGACCCTCGGTTGGAACATAGAACATATGAAAAAAGATCCATATAATGAATTGGTAATTGCTAATATAATTATCCTTTAAAAATTTAACTTGTCATGTGATTAGATGTAATTATCTCAATGATAAATTTGTTTTATTAAACATTGTTTATTAATATTTAAATTTATTTTTCGTGGTAACAAGATGGGTACTATATATGATGGATTATGAATGAGAAATAGGGCTTAGTAGATATGTTTAATGAATTATTATACTTATTCCAATAATTGGTATCATTTCTAAATAGAATAAATATCTTTTTAATTATTGATTTTAGGAATTTACCAAAATGGTTTATCTCACATGTTTGGAATTATTGGACATAGTCATTATATATGTCTCCCTTGGGACATTATCATTTTAAAACTTTGAATATGTTGATATATGATATCTAGGTTCATGGTTACATATGGCTTAAGGGCAAGATGCATGGAAACATTTCACCTGATGGATAGATACTTGATTACATATCGCCTGAGGGATAGATGCATGGAACATGCCGCCAAAGGGATAGATTCATGGATACCTATCACATGAGTTCAAGATGAATGGTTACATGATGCTTGAGGGAAAATATTTACATTTATATTTGATTATTAAGGGAGAGGTTCTTAGTTACTTGATTTTCTTACGGCATGAAACAATATTTTTTTATTTATAAAATGGGCGATTAAACCTTGATAGAGGAATTATATAGCTCTAAGGGAGATTCTTCCTAGGAATAAGAATCAACTATTGGAAATATATATATATATATATATATATATATATATATATCGAATCAGGTATGGATGACCCAATGTGTCACCCTAGAGATAATGGGAATGTTGATTTTTTAATATTGTAAATTTACTAATTAGTTCCAGTATTTATTGTACTATTGATTGAACTATTTTATTCATACAATATTTTTTTGAAATAATAGATGTCGGCCATTTAATTTTATTAAAACCTTGTTCAGGGCACCTTTTGGAACCGGAGAAAAATATGTGGTTACAAGTATAGACAAGGGAAAGGGGCCCTATACGTGAATTATTTGGTGGATATAATAAGACCATGGCGATGGGATCATATATGGGGTTTGGGGCCAGGAATTTTTAGTCTTTATTATTGATTCATTTTTATCTGTTTACTTGTTAAAAATTTAGTATGAAACTTTTTTGGCATATAGCATGGCCTAAAAAGGTTTATTATTTTTAATCGGATTATTTTTTATTTATATGTCATAATTTACCTACTTTTTTATGTTTATTCCTCTAATTTTTGTTCTTATGAAACTATTTACCATAACGTGTAGTTTCACAACTATATTCTATACACCCTTGATGAAATTAAATAGCTACTAGCATACTAGGAGGGACACCTAAGGTCACATAGCCACCAGAATCAATCATGTGAGGTAGAACTGGGTCTATGATATTCCAAAGTTGTATTAGAGTAGGTTTTTTCTCTTAGACTAGTATTCAAGTAAGGTATACAAAATACACAAAGGTTTTGAAACATGATAATAAGCTCATGTATCAGTGTAGTTAACCCATTTGTGAAGTAAAACTCATGTTTATAGGGATGGGATTATTGTTCTTGATATTGAATTGGTATAGTTTAGATGTTATATCACATTGGATTATGAACTAATTATGTGATCTTATTATTTTATGATATTTTACTTATGGGATTGTACAATATGAGTTTAGTTTGTGTTCATCACGGTAGGCTTGTAAGGAAAATACGTTGATAGGCATGGTTCATTTTATAGAAATATTAATTGAATGTGATATATCTTCCTACCATAATTTTGAAATTAAATCCCTTGTTACATGTGATAAAATATAAAAATTTAAATGCTATTCCATGTCAATTCAGCTGGTAATCCTTGTTTAGTGTAACATTGTGACTAATGTTCTCCATTATTATCTTGACAATTTGAGTTTGATATTATTATATATCCTATGATTCATGGAGTCTGTTGACATGAAAAAATAAAATCCATATGATTCTTCTTCACTTTGATCATCGGGAGAGTAGTAACCAACATAACCCTAACCCAGCTGATCCAAAACTAACAATTAATTTAGTTCATCAAATGGATGATTAGCTCTATAAGACTTTAATATGTTTCATGTGATCCATGGAGAGGATGAAAAATGACATTTTGAATTTGATGTATGATCTAAATAGAGAGGTTTTAGTGTAGTATCTTCCCACATTAAATGAGGAGGGAGGCTCCCAAGAAGCTGAGTTATGGATCGATCATGTCTAGATAATCAAGAAACAATTTGATACATCCTCCAATTGGAGGATAAATCTTGATACATTGATTATATATGTAACAAAATAGTATATGTGGTATATTAGATAGGAATATAGATAGTAAAAGGAATTAACCTAGAAGGACTTTGAGGTGATGTTTTTGTGTGACTTACTTCCAGAGACACTAAGGGATGAGAGGGATCAACATTTATTGAACCTAACAGAGGGAAGCATGTTACTGATGGACTACACTAGAAATTTTATTGACCTATAGTGTGTTTCTCTATATGTGTTAATATGTGGGATTTATAGGGTGAAGAGATTCTGGGATGGGGTTCTTTTGTGATTATGTCCCACGTGAACATATTTCTCTTGATAAATTTCAATGATGTGAGGAATTAGCATCAATTCATGGAAGGAAAACTAAATAAGGACCCTAGTGGTGGGAATATATACACTGTATAATAATCAGAGAGCTCTTATTCTGGTAAAAAGAAGAATCACTATGATAGTTTCCACCATGGTAATAATGGGAAGAACACCCACGGGTGTGGGAATTCATCTCAAGATCGTATCCATGTGTAGTTTTATCATTGTGGTGGGGATAACCACATGCACCCACAATTTCCTTACCAAATAGTGGAGTGAAAATCTTATTGTATAATTGGTTAACTATAGAGTTTTGGTAGGATAACACAATAGTTGAGTGATAGAAGAGCATGATGACAAGAACCATAATTCCAGAAGGAATCAGCTTCCCCAAAATAAAAGGGTAGTTATAATTCCACAAGGAACTCGAATCAGTGGTTGAAGGTGTGATACCCAAACAAAAGAGTGATAATATCCGTAGGAGGGTGTATTATAGGGGAGTTATACTGGAGGTCAGGGTAGAGGGGTGAGCATAATGCATGACATAATATCTAATCTAACCCATTTAGATGACCTATATTTGACTATCAGGCCTATGATTCATATGCCACCTACCTTTTCCTGAATTGTTTTATTCAAGGGAATCATATTACTTTATATCTAATCAATATTTCATTATTTAAGGTTTTGATATGTAAAACATAGACGAGGTTATGAAAATTGACTTGCTTTTAGTGGTGTGATAATAGGTTGTTAGATGTTCCATGTAGTGTTCTTTTTAAACTAGTGGTTACAATTTTTTTAGATATGTTAATGCTAAAAATTATAGGGTTGAATTTGATTCTTTTTAATGAAATTATAGTTCTATAGAACGCTCATATCAACTATTATCGGAAGATTGTGAATTTTTTATCACTAGATGGAGAAACTATATACATATAGGCTAATAGGATCTTTAGTCCAGTTATGTGTCTCCTATTCAGTGTAGATTGTATTTTCTCATGTCCCAAATAACAATCATTATTATGGATTATGGAGTATTATGGAAAAGTAATTTTCCTCATGTAGTGGACCATTTCCAATAGGTTATTTCTAAAGATTTCTTTATCTTACCACCTGAGCATGAGATCTCGTTGAATATTAAGATAGTTTTGCGATCCAATCCAATTTATATCCCACCTTATAGGAAGACACCAGTAAATATTTGGGATTTGAAAATGAAGATGGAGGATTTGGATGCTAAGGTATTCATATGGCCTATTACATCACTATGGTGTTCTCCCATGATTTTTCTAAGAAGGATGAAGATAATTTTCACTTATGTGTGGATTATCAGGGACTAAATCAATTAATTGGTAAGAGTCAAAATCTCTTTCCACACATATATTATGTCTCCAATCATTATGTGGTTCCTATATTTTCTCAAGGATTGTCTTGAGTTTTGGGTATCATTAGTTGATGGTGATACTTTCTAACATACCCTAGACTATTTTTAAGATAAGGTATGTCTTTTATGATTTTTTGGTGACTATTTTGGTGTAATAAGTTAATTATAAGTGTTCATGGCCTTGATGAATTAGATTTTCCATCCATTTATAGATTAGTTTGTAATGGTTTTTGTGAATAACATATTGGTGTACTACCAATATAGAGATGATCATTCACAAAATCTTGTAATTATCTTGAGTATGATGATAGAGCATCATTTATATTCCAGTCTATTTAATGTTCACTTTTGTATCGATAAAGTGAAATTCTAGGGACACATTATTGTAAGTTTCAGGTGCAGTGAAAGCATATGTATAACATGACCAACATTGCCTTTTAGTCTTAAATTTTGAAGAATCAATGTTGCACAAAATTATAAATTTCATGGATAACAAATTTAATAGACTAATTAGATTGATTAAAAGTTCAAACTAGATGAGATTGATCTCCACTTGTAATTATTAATTAATTTACTAGCATATATAGAATTAATTGAACTTGTAATTCTCTCTTCGTTGGTGACTTTGTTGGTTGGATCATTTTACTCTATTGTTTTACTATAGGATTGAAGTGAATAATCCCTATCATGGTGATCTAAATGTGTACCAGAATATTTTTACATCTCCTTTGAATTGTTAGGTGTTAGCATGGCTGATCTTGGTCACATGTAATTTTCATACTCAATCATAGTAGTATTTTTCTTAAATTATGAATCACAATTTGTATTATATCTATTGAAAAAGATAATAAGAGGATAGGTAACACTATAGATCTCTTGAAATCCCTATAGATATTGAGAGAGATTAATTATATTTTTATTCACAATAAGAATGAATATTGAAAGTGGTATATTTAGATATTTAAAGAGGGACATATAGGGATGAAAAAGTTCACACAATCCCCTTTCCAATTTCGTTATTCTTAGTGATCCTCTTTCATAATAATTGTCCAGATATTATTATTAATATTTGAACTTGTTAATCCCTTTAAGAGTAACTAAATATAATTTACATCATTTTTAACTAGACCCTTAAACATAGTTCCTTAGTCTCTTTAACATTTAACAATAATTTAATAATGAAAATTTATTTCACAAAAAATATTAATATATTCTTCATCAATAAATATATTAAATATTTTATTCTCCAGTCCTTGGAATTAAAAATTTATTCTTTTATTTTAATTAATTATTTTCTCAAATTACTTATGATATAATATTGGTGGTCAACTAGACCTGAATAATTATTAAACAGTAAATCTATAATTATGTTTATTCTTCCCTATTATATTCAACATTGAATATATCCATGATCATGGATACACATAGTGTCCGACCCTCTAGACCACTTTCTTAGTGGAAATACATGTATCCCGATAAAGTCTAATGCTTTCATATAATAACATTCTAAGGCACCGATAGAGAAATAATTTAATCACATCGAAATATACGACCACATACAAATGTATAATATGTAATATAATCTATTTATCATGATATCTTGAATCAGTTAGGTTGTATACTAGTTACATAAACCTATATACTTGATGTATCTTTATTTAACATTGTGAAAATGAACTCACCCATAGAATAACATGACCATTGATTCATCTGGGTAGTTCCAGCCCCATAAATGTTTAAGAGATATCAACTTTTTTTAATTTACTAAAGATATAAATCCTTTCTTGATTTATCCATTAATGAAATATCTGTCACGACACACCCAAAATATTCAATTTCACTAAGAGAATATATCACCATGATTTTTTATATCAAACTATGAAACTCATGGTATCCAATAATGATAATCATAAATTATAAAGATCAAAACACATGTATGTAGATAAGAGAGTCAAATGACAAATGTAAATGTGGGTTTTTAATTAGCGGGGTCTCATTATTATTATCTGATGCACTAGAAATCAATGAGGGTGTACACCATGAGATGGTTCTTCAAAGTCTAATGAGCATCCACATATAATATCATGTTTAATTTTTTCCATAAAAAATGATATATTCTAGATATAGAATATATATTCAAAAATATTTTCCAAGAAGCTCTTTGTTCTCATCATAGTGGGGAACTGCAATGAGCTTTAAGTGTGAAATTTATTCTTTGAACATTATCACATAAAAATATTATGTAGAGGAATAATCATGATGGGTTATGAAACATAATAACTACATATTATCTAGTACATAAATGTTGGTTATATGCAACCAATCTAACAAAACCATACTTTCACTAGATCTATATGTTAATCATCTTTAATAAAATATATCTAACATAATGATCATGACTATTGTGAGATAGAGACTTATTGAAGGGCCCCACCACCTTTGTTGTATGTATAATATTCTTTTCTAGAACTTTACCTCATAGAGAACAATACCTAAGAGATGAAGTATCTGAATTATATGCATTTTACTTTGACATGACTATGACTTTTTTTCATTGATCCACTGTTGTAGAATTTTCTTAGTAAACTGTGATATGGCCTTGACTATTTTGTACCACATCATGATCTTGAAAAAGTTTATATTCAAACATGATTCCGTTGATACAATATAATTCATAATATAATAAAAATATACTATTGATTTGGTGACAACTAGATACTTTAAACTTTTCAATCTCACATCTCCTCTATTGAGACTGAAGATATATCCGGACTGCGACATTAGATCATTTTGATCTATCTAAAAGATAGAATCTATATAACCCTTGATGAAAAAAAATTAATCTCCTCCTTGATTCAAGATTATATCCTTAGTTACGATCAGATACATAACTATATCATCAATAGTAGTCCAATTATATTCAGCTGGATCATCTTGATATCTTACTAATACAGTTAACTCATAGGCAACATGAAGCCTCATATATAACGTGGAATATATCATAGATCTTATCACAATAGAATATGATATCTTACTCATTATCTATATTTCATCTTTTATTTGACGAACCTTTTCCTAGAAATATGTATACCATGTGACATTGGAACCAATCCCCTCATTTATTATTCGACACTAAACCACTTTAGTATTTTGTCGTTGTATATACTTTCACTTAGTCCATAAATCCCCATTGATTTATCCCATATGGTCTTGATAACTAGAATATAGGCTACTTCCCTTATATCCCTCATAGAGAATCACATCCTCAACCATTCCTTAACCTATTATCAGTTTTCTATCTCATTTTCAACTAATAAAATGTTATCAATATATACTACTATGTAAATTATTTTACTCCTACTAAACCTCTTTTAAACACATTGCCCAAATTTATTCTTAATGACACCAATTATTTTGAATTAATTGAACCAAATTTTCCCTGACACGGTTTCTAATTTTATTAAATAGGTTAATATATACATCTTGATTAACATTTTGGAATTTCGTTGAGTCAGAAACACTTTTTGTTTTTTCATATACACATCCTCCGGAAGGTTTTCATTAAGGGAAGAAATTGTTAGAACCATCTAAAAAGTCTCATAGTCATGGTATGTTGTTATAGTAAGATTCATTTTGATAAATTTAAAAATATAAATTGGATAAAATGTATCATAATAGTTGATTTATTTCTGTTTTATAAACATTTTAGCCACTTTTTATGCTTTATAATTAATAAAATTCCCTTATATATCTTCTTTCTCTTGAATAAACATTTATAATCAATGGGATTTATATCATATGGTTGATCACTCAGAACCAAAACATGGTTTTGATATATGGAATCCATCTTTGAATTCATGGAATCATTCTTTCTTATAGCTTCTGAGCTCTATACTACATCTTTTTAGGGTAGAGGTATATTGTCATCAATAAGTAGTGAGTTTCAATTATCGATGACTACAAAAGTATATCATTCTTATTTACATACCTATTGAATTCTATTATATAGTGTTTTTGGTCCCTTAAAAACTTCCTCTCTTGGGACCTATAGAATTTTTCCTATACCAACTCCTATGTATCATGAGACTTGTCTTAATTAATGTCTATCATTTACCATTTATCATTATTTAGTGTTTTATCCCTATTAAGAAATACATTTTGTCTTGTGAAGGATAATTTCTTATCTGAATGGTTTTATAGATTATATCCCCTGATTTCCTTGGGATACACTATACAAATACACTTATTTCCATGTGTTTCTAGTTTATTTCTTGATATATCCTTAACAAACACCTCAGAACCCCATTCCTTAAAATGTGATAAAACAAGTTTATTTCCACTCTATAAAAAAAAGGGATTACTATTTTCAGCTTTACCTGGAACTCAGTTTAGTTTTTATAATGTATTCTGCAATTAATATTACCAAAATGATAATAGAAGTATTGAGTGACTCATAATTTACCATACCAAGTATAGTAAAGTATGTTTCCCCATTTGAATAACACCATTCCTCTGTGGATTATAAGGAAAAGTGAGTTGAGATAATGTTTCATACTATAGAAAAAGTATGATAAAATATTGGTTTATATATTCACCACCATGAAAATATTGATGTTTCATTATCTTATTATGAATATGACTCTCAAATTCATTATTGATCTTTTTTACCATCTCAAAGATTTAAAGTTATACCTCATTAAGTATATTTATCCATACCTTCTCAAGTGGTCCATAATAGTCATGAATTTTGAGAAGCCACCTCAATCATCTACATGAAAATTTATACACACATCAGTGTGTACCAATTCTAGAATCAATGCAGCCCATTCACCATGACCACTAAATTGTGTAATGGTCAACTTAACTTTGAAACAATCATGACATGTTTTAAGTGGTTTTTTTCTCAAATAGTCTATGTAATCATCTTGATAGATATTTTAAAACACTTCCTATTTGTTTGACCAATGTGGTGATTCCACATTTCTATATTAAATGAAATGTATTTGTTTGATTTCTTATCAATTAAAAATAAGTAATTTCTATAATATAATATCCATACAATTCTATTAAATAATTCAATACCATAACATATTTTATATTTATAAAAATAACATCTCTTGTTTATAAAAATTAAAATAAATCCATCCAAGTTCAAACAATAAAAAAATTATAATGTTCTTACAATCTATAAAAAAATAATAAGATTTTTTTAAAACCAAAATAAATTTGATTGGTGGTGTGATATGGTAGTCTCAAATGAATTACGATTCCAACCTCTATCCATTGGTATTCTATATATCCACATCTCCTCTATAAACCTCCTAAAATATACTTGTTTCCTGTATTTGGATTCAAATGTGAGATGAACATGTATTATTTAATACCCAACTTATTGATATATAAAGATTACAATCAATAAAACACACACATAATAATTTCAATTTCATTTTTTGTATCATGTAATTCCTCTTATAGTGGCTCTACTTTACTCATGAAGAACACATCACATACTATTTGATTCTTTTCCAATAGATCTTCTTCTTCTTGTAGGTATGGTGCTGAAGAGCCTTTGAATTAGAACGAGTCTTAGGTCCCTTTTCTTTATTTCTAATTCTCTTATTCTCCAATAATACAAAGGGGTTTTCACAACCCATGTCCTATTCAATATAGAAAATAAGACTAAGTATTTTTTAAAGTGTCTTCTCATTAGTTCTCATATTATAATTCTAAAAAAAGAATTTAATATTATTTAGGTAGTGAAGACTAAATGAAATATGTTCAAAACTCAGAAGGGATATTAAATCCCAAGATATATTAGCACTCTGTATAGCTAATCATCATAAATAAAAGTGTCAAACATATTCCAACTATCAAATATTGCATGTGAGAAATGTGTTGGATATTTCATACCTCTCATGTATTTTTTTCTCTTAAGAGATATTTCAATGGTGATAAATTATTCTATATGAATCAATGTCCTTATACTATGTTAGAAGAATAATGGACATAGAGTACAGCTTGAAACATTAAACATCCATTTCTACTTCAAAATTTTTAATGTAGAGAGATACATATTATTAACCAACATCATTGGAAAGTTAAATAGGAAGTGGTGTTTCCAACATGTATAATTTT